>JAYESD010000003.1:213994048-215194048 GCA_036927565.1 Tuctoria greenei | reverse complement strand
TGCCGGCGCCACATCAACGACGAGCAGGTCAGCTTCGCTAAGGGAAGCCGTCGCGACCAAGGTAGTTGCCTCCTCGTCTAACACCTCCTCGCCTGGCACCACCTCTGCCCCACCTGCCTCGACGGACAGAGGAGCAGAGACATAGACATCACCAAAGGTCGGCGTACCTTCGGGCGCAGGATGCGACGCGGCAGACCCTGTTCCAGCTCCGGAAAAGGTAGGGGCTACCAATCCCGCCCCTGGAAGCACCAAGGGCACCAAGTCGGCTGACGACGCCTTGAAAAGCCAATATAAAACTCTGTCAAAGCAAAGAAGAAAAGAAGAGAAATATCATAGGAAGAAGTTCCGGCTTACCGGCGGGTCGGACTGCTCTAGTGACCCTGGCCTCCCACCCCACGCGGAAGATCGAGGTCGCCAAGACCTGACGATAAGGCCGGCGCCGCCGTCTCTGGCACCGACTCTTGGTCGACCCACGTCGGCGCAGTGACCATCGAAGACCCCTCTGCGCCTCCTCCAGAACATGAGCTGCCACCATAATCGGAGACCAAGTCGACGACAGAAGCTTCAGCCACTCCGGCTCCCTCATGATGGGAGATGGGAGTACCATCCCCCGAGTTAGCTTCCGCTTTTTTGTACAGGGTGGCGGAGCCCGCGACCAGCGTACGGGAACGCTTTCTTGGCTCTAGAGCTGGTGCTGGCTGGCTGGCCCCCTCCCTGTCGGAGGCTGTTGAGGGCCCTGCCTCCGCCCTTGCTTAAGGACGTGAGGAAGACCCCGACCATGGCTACATCGCAGCACGACACTGCTCTAGAACCGCCGAGGCCCCAGCCGTATCGTCAGGGTGGAGACGGACAAGGCCGAACATGTTGACCTTCGGCATCAAGCTCCGCGATTTGGCCCTCAAATCGGTGGTAATGTGGAGCGGCTGGCAGTCGTCCGGGATGGAGACGGGCTCATCGTTAATAATGTCGGAGGTCAGCGCCTTCAACATCACCTTCAGCATCTCGGGAGTTGGGTTGTCCAGATCCAGCCGGCATCGGTCGTATGTGTCGATGTAGACCCAGGCCCCATGCAGACGCTGCTGGAGGGGGGCGGTGCAGCGGAGCAAGAAGACTGCCAACACCATCAGGGAGTTCAAGCCCTTGTCAGCCAAGAACTGAATCCTCTTCAACGCAGGCTTGTACTCCTTTGTGAACCCCTGGAATGCTTCCCAGGTGGTAGGGATGGAGGCTAGACCTTCGGACGCCATCTTCAGCAAAGCATGGGCCTCGGTCCGCACGATCGCCCAGTCTTCCCTCCAGTTGCTCCATTTGCCCCCTTTCAACAAGGCAATGTAGCCCTGGGAGGTCTTGTCCCGATGACAGAAGTAGTAGACCCCCACTTGGGTTGTCGCGCTCTTTCCAGTGGTCTTCATCACGAAGAAGAACCGGAAACAGCTCCACCGTGGGCGGGCAGCCCACGAACGCCTCGCACAGGTGGACAAACACGAGGACCAAGGCGAAGGAGTTCAGCAACAGGTGGTGAAGCTGCAGCCCAAATTCTCCCAGCACTACAAGGAAGAACCTTGACAGTGGGAGTGCAAGCCCAGCAATGGCGTAGGCGATGAAGAGAACAGTCTCGTCTTCGCGAAGATCTTGAAGCTCGTTAGATCCGCAGCAAATCATCCATCTGCACACTGTCACCGCCCAGCCGAGAAGTCGCCTCATCGGCACCAGATCTTCGACCGACTGGAAGCGAGAAGATGGCAATGTGGAGGCCATCGAAGCAAGCTAATGTGAGAGCTTTGGCTAAGGGGTGAAGGCTCGGGCGCTCGAGGGAGAAGGCGAAAGCTCAAGTAGTGGGGTGTAAGAAACGAATCGTCCCCTCTAACAAAGGTTTCCTTTTTTATCACCCCCGCCACGCTTGAGCACTTCATGCGTATCGCAAAGGTTCAACCTGCACCGATGAACGCACATCACCCATGAAAATGGGCCATACGCGCCTTGTCAGAAGCACTAGCCCAGGTGGTCAGCCACCTGAGAAACCAGCTGAACTGGCTCCCATAAAAGTGGAGCGAACATAAGTGTTATAGCCGCATAAGAACCGCCGTGGTTAAAGGTGCCAAAGAAGACAAAGATACTACAGCAAGCAAAGATCATGTCGCCATAGTCTCCCAACTAGAGGAGGACGCGTGGCGACGTTGGCAGAAGCGCCCACCGCTTCGGCTGTCCAAGAGAAAATTCAAAGCACAATGCGGGAAAACATGGAAAGAGCTCCACCTTAGGGCTCGTCACCTCCCCCCAAGATGGACCCAAGGGGCCATTGTCGGTACCCTGCAGATGGGATACCCTCGCACATAGGATGAAAACACTTAGGCACGTCCGGTGGCGCCACGTGTCCCGAAGGTGCCAGACCCTGGCCTTCCTCAAGAACGAGATCCAGCACTACCACATGAGCCTTGAAGATGGGACTCGGCTCCTCCGGTGAGACAGGCTCCCGAGATGCCACGTGTTAGGACAAGACCTCACCCAACCTTGGAGGAGAGCTCCGGTGCAGTCACGTGGCTCGGAGCACTAGGCTAGGCACCCCCGCGGGGAAGGGCCCAGAGCTGCCATGTTCCCTGGAGAGCACTGGAGCTGCCACGCGTCGCGAAGAACCGGGACAAGCCTCCCCAGTAGGGGCCAGCCACGACGCTGCCACGTGTCCCGCAACTTGTCCTGTACGGTAAAGTGCAGGAGTTAAGGGATGGTGCGCTCTATCCAAGTCAAACATTGAAGACGCGCACCCACCTCGGTGCACAACGCGAAGCACGCCAACGGTCAGAGACCACTTTGACCAATCACATCACAGTGACGGTGCTACAGGCATATCCCACTCAGCCAAGTGGGTAGCTTGTGGTTGACGGGACACCCTCTGCCATCGTTAGTGACGGCGCATGGGCTATTGACGAAAGAGAGGGCAAGACGGCGAGTCTTCAAAGCCACAATCAGAGGAAGCTTATTCGAGAAGTATTAGATCTTAAGGATAAGATCGCCCCGGGATCACTTGTCGGGCCCCGGACTCCACTTGTAAGGCATCTGGCCTTGTCTATAAAAGGATCGGACCGCCACCATTACAAGAGGACAACATCCAACATCCAATCCCCGATACACACACGGATTCACACACTAGCAATACATTCCACCGTATAGTAGGATGTTACGCTCCTTGCGACCTGAACCACGTAAAATTCACTGTCGCATATACTCTCATAATGTGCGGACACTCGATTGAGGCCTAAGCCCAGCCGAACAAGAACCTTTGCGAGCTGCTCCTTAGCAGATCCGAAGGAAGTGTCGCATTAACACTTCGACAAACACTATTCTGTTTTCACACAAAAGGAGAAAACAAACAAGGGTAATCATATCTAATAACTATTAGTACCTATAATTTAATCACAAGTAATACCTATTCTTCACTTCATTCGCCTTCCCCGGCAACGGCGCAAGAAATGTTTGTTGACGTTTCTTAAATTACAAATAAAAATCTACAAGTGCACAGAAACTATCGTGTAGCATTTCATCGAAGAGTATTCCTAAGACTATCATATTTATTCCGAAAGAAGGCAATGGAGTAAAGTAGACAATACTCTTATGCAGTGTTGTCCAGGCGTCGACTAGGCGGCGCCTAGTCATCCAGTCGGCCGGCGGCAGACGCCAGGGAGCCTCGCCTTGCCTGGCCGCCACCGCCGATGGCCGCCGCAGCCGCTGCACGTCGCACGCCGCACGCGACACCGCCCCCCCCCCCCCCCCCCCCCGAAGCGTCGCCACTCGCCGTGGACGGGAACACCGCCGCCGCGAGTGCAATCGCCGCCGCAGCCGCGAGTCTAATCACTGCCGCCGTGGGTGGAAAAGAGATGGAGGAGAGAGATAGTAGGGAGAAAGACGATTAGGGTTTTGGAGAACTGATTTTTATACACATTTGAAACTTTATCCAACGGCTGAGATTATATGGGCCGGTTACTCTTCGGCCCAACTCGCCTGACCACGGCTCCGCCCGCAACCTCCCCGCTCGCCCGACGCTCGATACCCGCCCTTCCGCTGCCGCCAGACGCCGTACCGCCACCGCAGTCACCGGTTGCTGCCGCCGCCGCCAACGATCGCCTGGTCGGACGCCTAGGCGCCTAGGCGGTCGCCTGGACGTCTAGGCGCCTCCGAGGTGCCTAGGCATCCAGGCGCCCATTTACAACACTGCTCTTATGATCAAACTATGCGATACTAATCAACTATCAAGACAGGGGTAAGTTGATAATATGGGTAGTGTGACACACACCTAAACAATCTATTCTAAAGGATAGATGGGTCCTAATGGAGATTAGACTAAGAGTTGAGGAGTTACTCCTACAATGATTATAATATACATATAAATAGACTAGGTTAGATACTAATGAGCATGTCAGTAGTAAATACTTATACTAAGTTGTTCAACATATAAGACATGGGTTTACCCCTAGCAATACTAGGACGACTGCCGCAAATAGCCTGTGGCATAGCGGAACGTGAAAGATTACAAGGACAAAAGGAGTTGTCACCACCTACTGCCTACCTCTTTAATGTGTGGGTCTATGAGACATCCAACGTTACTTAACTACCCTAGCACCATGCTAGCATATTAAGTAAATATCTTAAAAGTCATAACACAAGCCATCTTGAGACAATGACTAACCTAAACATTGTTGAACCTATGTTATGACATAACATAAGTTATTTATATCAACATGATCATATCATAACTAATTAGACTATAGTGGAGGTTTGTAGTGTTTATGATGATAGAATAACAGTGATATATCATAATCATAAAGACTGCTCCTACCACATACATGGATTCCACAATCAAACAAGAAATGTTTCATCCAAGTATATCAATAAAACAAGACTAAAGATAATATTCTTATTATGTATAAAGTCACAAATACATGAAAAGATATATAAGCCATACCTTTCCCAATTTAGACTCGAGACTAGAGGCTCTCCTCCCTATAGCCTAACTCCACTAAGGACTAAGAGAAATAGTGTATACAATAGAATGATGCTCAAGTGGTGTGTGTTGAAGTGAGGGGTTAGGGGTCCTATTTATAGCTGGAGAAGGGTCTGTTCCTACCACCAAAAGTGCGTGAATCAGTCATCAACGACTTCAGGAAGTCGGGAGGAGCCAACACGTGGAAGCTGATCGGGTTTGGGGAGCTACACGGTCGGCTGAACCACCAAGTCGGCCGACCTAGTCTTCGCTCCAAACGGCCTATGCTTTCTCAAGGGTGCTTTCTGATGGGTCCTCTTGACTGATGTGGGTGATACACTGTTGTATCTCCTCAAATACGTATGTTTATGGGTCATTTGATCCATGTGATGTCACGTGTCCTCGTTTGATTGGTTGGGAAAGTATTTTATATGATCCATCCCCTTGTTTCACCTTAATTCTGTACAAAATATCTGCATGCACCAATTTCTCCAAGTACATGTGGAATAGGTTCTTTCTAACTATAATGTGTGTAAGAAATATTCATTCATTCATATAATTGAGTTACATTGACAGTCAAACTTGGTATATAACGACTGTCAACAATAAGATCATCTCAGAGCCACATGTCGAGCCCTGGACCCCACTTGTCAGTTTTTCAGCCTTGAGACGGGCAGGCACTAACTTTAGGGAGGCCCTCAGACCTTCTCAAGTCATGGGATTCTTTAGACGACATTCACACACAAACACGCTCAAGCAATACAACACACACCGTGGAGTAAGGTATTACGCTCCAATGGTCCGAACCACATAAAATCATTCTCACCCGAGCTCACACGTGTGACATCACCAGAGCCTAAGCACCTATCGGTTAAAGAATCTTCGCGAGCTGCTCTCGAAGCAGGTCTGGAGAAGTGTTGCAAGAACACTTCGACATTTAGCGCGCCAGGTAGGATCTTTTTTCTCTCGACAAGTTGCGCCTTCAGTGCAATGGTGAACATTAGGACTTTGGATGGCGATCCCGAGGCCATCACCACAGGACGGGTGGTGTTGAGACCAGATCTCGCTCTAGAGCGCAGTCTGGTCCATCACGCCCCCACACAATTGCAGCTGGCCAAGCAGGCGCTTCTCGAAGCACCCAGCTCTGGCTCCACCCAGGGGGCCCACCGTTAACATTCTTTTCGTAGATGGTGGGCGCTGCCAGAGCATCCAGCTCCGGCACCTCCCAGGGTGCCCGTCGTCGACGTTCTTCTTGTTGATGGAGGGTGTCGCCGGGGCATCAGCTCTGGCACCTCCCAAGGGGCCCGCTGTCGACATTCCACACGTTGAGGGTGGGCATCATCGGAGCATCCAGCTCTAGCACCACCCAAGGGGCCCGCCGTCGATGTTCCGCACCTTGAGAGTGGGCACCACCAGAACATCTAGCTTGAGAGTGGGTGGAAGAGAGTATACCAGCATCAGGAGTGGTGTGGTATGAAGCACCAGAATAAGCAATCCAGTCAGGATCCGGTGGGGTGAGGTGCAGTGTGCTGAAGGAGGTAGCAAGCGACTTTCGAACCCACGCCAAGGTGACTCATGGTGTTGCGCCGAAGAGTCAAAGTGTCCTGCTAGAGATCCAAATCCCCCGTAAGGCAGAGTCGGTGCCAGCCAGCACGGTAGCTTGGCCTGCCGCAGGCCAAAGTCAACTGCTCTCCAGCAAGGTAGCCATGACCGTCGTAGGTCAAAGTAGACGGTCCTCTAGAGGGGTAGTCGAACTCGCCATAGGCTGGGATGGCTATGTACGCCGGCTGAGGGCGCGACGGGCATGGTGGCATGGGACCCGGAGATGGCCGAGACCACATGGAGATCTGGCCAGTCCACGGCTTGTAATGTTGGAGCTAGGGTGTGTTGCCTCGACCAGTGTCGCCACTTCCACTGCTAGAACCACCTCAACCATGACCACCACCTCCACCACCACCACAACAACCACGGCGCTTACGACGGTGACGGTTACCACCACTAGAGCCGGTAGGAGCTCTTGGGGTGGTAGACGGATCAGGTGGTCGTGGCGGTGATCCTCCTGAAGCAACATCATGCAGAGAAGGATGTGGGGACTATCTAGAGCCGTAAAAGGTCGTGGTAGTCGAGGAGCCAGTGGGGCCTCCAGTAGTGATCTCCTCAAGCTCAAGGTCGGACTAGACCTTCTCGAAGTCGGGAATAGCTTTGTACGAAGAAGCCACGTTCAGAGGCGAGGGTAGTGCTCGTTCATACCCTGAAGAATCTGAAGAACGAGTGAACTGTCTAGGATGGGATTACCAAGGTCGTGCATGGCATCAACCATACCCTTCATTTGTCGACACCATACCCTTCATTTGTCGACAGTAGGCGGAGACAGAAAGGTCGCCATAGACGGTGGTCCCAAACCTTGCCTTGATGTGAAGAGATCAAGTCGCACGATTCCCCTGGAAGTGTTGCTCGAGGATCAGCCAGGTCTGACGAGCAGTTCCACCATCGCGCCACCCGACAATGTCCTGCAACTACTCAGAGAGGGACCCAAGGATCCTGGCAAGAACCAAGCTGTCCATGTTGATCCGCCAATCTAGGAGTCGTGTAGCAGTGAGTAATCTCGAAGGATGTGGTCGTCAAGGAAGAAACGCCTCAACGTGAGTAGGAGCAGCTTACGCTACTTGGCCTACAAGGTAGAGTCATTTCTGAGGACAACCGAGATGAGTACCCTGATGTTCTGAACATCGACAGCCTAAGCGTGGAGAGCAGCGATGAGGGAAGCTGCGTAGGTAGTGTGAGCTACTCCGTCATCAGGGGAGGGCTCGCATGTAGCACTCCAGTGCCGGTGTGCGGTCTCCTTGAGCTGGTGAGTAAGAGCGGCCACGGAGGCACACTCCTGGTCCAAGGCGAGAGCAAGGGTCCACTTACGCTCGCGAGAAGCAGCCAGAGCGGTAGCGACGCTGGAGGTGATCGCAAGAGACGACGGGAGTAGGGTGGGTCTGGTGGCAGTGGCTGCAGCGTCCTGGCCAACACCACTGGCGGTGTCCGCCGGATCATCAAGGACAACAAAGGTGGCAGCCGACAGTGAGGAGAAGTTGAGGATCATGGACGGCTCGCACGGGACGGTGCCCAGCGGCAGCACTGTCTGGAGCAGGAAGGGCGGCAACGGTGCCCGTAGCCCAGACGGCAGCGGCATGGCGCACCTTGATGGCGGCGACGTAGCGCTCCCTGGTGGCGGTGGCGGTGGCGGCGGCGTGACGCACCAAGGCAGCGGCAGCGCGGCGAGCCAAGGCAACGGTGGCGCGAGGGTGGTGGGAGACAACAGCGCACACAAGGAGGAAGGCAGCGGCGGCTAGGGAGGAAGGCGGTGGCATGCCCAAGGAGGAACGTGACAGTGCGGCTTGGCCGTCGAATCCGACGGCGGCGACCGTGGTGAAGGCGCGGGGCGCCAAGGAGGAGGGTTGTGGCGTGGCTAGGGAGGAGGGCGGAGACGTGGACTGTCCGTCGAATCCTACGGCGGCGCACTCGGATCCGACTGCGGTGGAGATGCGGGGCGCGCCAGGGGGCCCCAGTGGCGGCAGCGACGTCCGGCAGCGGTGGTGGGTGGTGACGGGAGAAGTCCTTGGCGGCGGCGCGCTACGAAGCAAAGAGGGGGTACAACGCCATGGGAGAAGAGGGACGCGGCGCCGGCAGTTGGGCCATGGTGGGAGAGAGGAGAGGGGGACTCGGGTTAGGGTTTCCTGACTAAGCTGATATCATATTGAGTGAAATAAAATGGATTAGATTAATTGGATGAGGATGTCTGGATACATATATCCCTAGGGGCTTGATATATGGGGCATTAGCCCAATAAGACTCACAGGCCTAAATACACACATATAACACACACATATAACAGTCTAACAACAAATAGCTACTCGTTTCACATTTTCTGTACTCCTTTAAAAGAGGGAGTTGGTGATGATGTGTTCCTACCATGTATCATTTCCAACTGTCCGATCATCATCCAAGTACGTGAGTGAGGCCACGGCCTTTGGCGCCGACAGCTGGACCCTTGGAAAAGCTTCCCCACAAAGTCCGAACTAATTGCGGATAAGCTAAACTCCTGTACGAATGCTGGAGTGAGGAAATACAACATACCAGGCCCAAACAGTATAGAACTCCGCAAGATGGCATCCACCACTGACCCAATCGCTTGGTATCACACAGTTGCGGCAAAAAGTAATTGACTTTACACCAGAATATAAAGCAATGTTACAGAAAATATTTCTTCAAAGAAGACGTCATGTAAAGTTGGATAAACTCCAAACCTATCATACAATAACATCAACAAAGCCTTTGTACCAAATACTTTGGGGTAGGCTAGATATGAAACTCAAAAAAAAGTATGGAAGTAAAAAAGAGGAGAGTAAACAAAGTTCAAGCAAACTCTAAACCTATCATATTGATAAATTTTTTGAGTACCTAAGAAATTCTTTATCACTATTTGACTTAACCAGTGTGAAGAATTTGAATCTAATCTAATAAGAAAAAATAAAATATGCACTATTTATGAACAGCAGGACATACCTTTCTTTTCTTCGAGTGAATGCTGACCCAGAAGAACCATCACCTATGGTAAGGTTTACATCAGAGTGCAGGGATATTAACTCAAACAGGACATAACATGAAGGCTCCACAGGAGAAATAATATTACCACAGATTCCAACTTCATTTCATGAACAACACAGTCAACACCACATTTCAAGTGAAATTTCTTGGCTGGCCATCAGGTTGTCACTCAAAGCTGGCACTCCTGACACTCAGTTGTCATATGGGACTGATGTACAAGGGCTTACCAATAATCTTTACAAGAACATAATCCATGCCTAAAGTGATGGAACCGTGTCCTGTCCCTCACAATAATCTCCCTTCCATACAAACTGGATATCAATTTTATTGCATTATGACAATCTAAACACATTCTCAGATTCTTAACTATTCTTATCACCGTGTTAGATTTTGAACTTAGCAATGCAAAGACAATCGCCAACTTCTCACTGTGCCAGTAAACAATGTTTGGTTTCGCTTCTTCCACAACTTCAACATGGACTTCAGTTATGTCTGGAACATACCCAGCATTCTTCAAATCAGTTAGTACCGTCTCTAACTTGGAGTAGATTTCTTTGCTTATAGGATGAGATATATCACCAGCTACAAATTCATGAATCATGCCGTCCATTTCAATCAGACTGCAACCAGGCTCTTTCTTTACTCCTTTCTCCATTATTGCATGCCTAAGCCGACGGACATGTTCCCATCTATTAGACTTTGCGTACATATTGGACAAAAGGATGAATGCCATGCTGTTCTGTGGATCCAGCTCGAGGAGACGCTCTGCTGCCAGTTCACCTATCTCTGTATTACCATGAACCCTACAAGCTGCAAGCAGGGTCCCTCATATAGTGGGGTTGGGTCTCATGGGCATCTTACATATTGTTTCCATTGCTTCTTTCAGTTTCCCAGCTCGGCCCAGGAAATCAATCATACATCCATAATGCATCAAATTAGGGGTAATCCTACAGTTCTCAACCATGATGTGGAAGAGCTCTCGTCCTTTGTCAACTAAGCCAGAGTGAGTGCAGGCTGTTAGAACACCGATGAAGGTCACCTCATCCGGAGCCTCTGAAACATTAATCATTCTGTGGAACATATCAATGGCCTCTTCTCCATAGCCATTCACAGCAAGACCAAGGATTATACCGGTCCATGTAAACTTATCTCTCCAGCTCATCTGTTTGAACACCTCCAATGCTCGTTCAACACTTCCATATTTGGAATACATGTCTATGAGAGCATTGCCGACAAAAACATCGATCTTGATCTCATGCCTGCTCATGTAAATCCTCACCCACTCTCCCATCTCCAACGCACCCAGCTGCGCGCAAGCTGTGATCATGCTCACCATGGTGAACTCGTCTGCCTTCACGCAGCAATACTGCATCTCGCGGAACATCTCCAACGCCTCCGTGAAGCGTGTGGCCTGTACATAACCACCAATCATCACAGTCCACGAGACAGCATCTCTTTCAGGCATATAGTTGAACGTTCCCTGGCTCGAACAACCTGGCCTGACCTGGCAAACCCAGAAACCAGTGACGTCCACGAAACCACATCCCTTGATAGCATGCTGTCGAACAACTTCCACGCCGCGTCCATGTCAGCTCACTTGGCGTACATGTCCACTAGCGCGTTCCCCACGCTGAGGTCTGGCAGCGCCCCGCTGTTGAGGACGCACTTGTGCACCTGCGCCCCGAGCAACGCATCCTTGCCTTTCCCGCAGGCTGACAGCACCGAGACGTATGTGACCCGTGTGGGCGCGACGCCAGCCCTCACCATGTCCGCGAACGAGCGGCGCGACCGCCCGAACCGCCTCGCCCTATTGTGCCTGGAGATCAACGCGTTCCACGCGACGGGCGACGAGGGGCTCTCGCCCAGCGCCGTGTGCGTTGGAGATGGAAGGTGTACGCGTCCGGCCTGGCCCCACGGACCAGCGCGTTGGCCACGTGGTCGCCGCGCGCTAACCCAAACTTGACCGCGTGCGCGTGGACAGCGGCTGCTCCCGCCGCCGCGGCCGCGCGTGACACCGCCTTGAGCAGGGACGGGAAGGTGTACGTGTCCGGCCTGGCCCCGCGGGCCAGCATCCTCACGTAGCCCGCGACGGCATCAGCCGCGCGATGGCGAGCCGTGTCATACTGATAGCAGGCGGCAGCGGCGGTGGGGTTTGAGCACCAGCGCGGGGCAAACCGGTGCAGACTTCCGTCGAACAGCGCACGGGCACAGAGACGGGGTCGGGCGCCGAGCATGCTCTTTCGGTATCCTCACGGCAGGTAACTAGCGGTTACCGCACCGGCAGGGCAATCCAATCTCGGTGGGGCGCAGAGATGGTGCGGGCCATCGAGTAACAGTTGTATAGGCTGGCGCCTGGCGGTGGGTGGGCTTAGGGTGGGGTGGGAGAAGGGAAGGCAGGGTCGCCGGCCGCAGGACAACACGACCAGGGCGCATGCTCATCGCACGGCGGCGGCCCGGGGGAGGAAGAGTAGATCGCGGTCGGTCCGTGAGACTGGCGGGCTGCGCCTTACCGCCTCTCCTCTCTCTGGGTCTTCCTCTGCTTCGGCGTCTAGATGGTCCATGAGCTCGCTATGGTGATGTGTAAAATTTTGTAAACCACACGCAAGTATGGGACCGTAGGATTTGCTACAGAACGACGGCACGGCTATGGCACCAACCTTTTTTGTTGGTCTGTCTAAATCCAGGTGCCTCAAATTTAAGAAAATTTCAGTCATCGTATAATTAGTAGCTAATTATTATTATTAACTACTAAATATTATAATTAATCATTAATTCTTCGTTCTATATGCTAATTAATCACAAAATTATTTTATTTAATTATTTTACAATTTACCGAATCATTATAAATTACAAATTAACAATTTAATCCTCTTCTAACTGTAGCTGACCAGCAGCCTTCTGAGCGGCGCTTGAAATCCTGCTCAGATTCAGGCGCCTGATAACTAGTCATTCTGTTTCTGTCTCATGCATGATTACGCGTCGTGGCAGTGTCATCAGTGCATTCAAACTCGAAATGGACCCAGATGTACGCTTTGGCCGTACAGGAGAGACGTGTTCTTGTGAAGAACAGCTACGATCGGCGTACGTTGAAGGCAAGATTAGCATGCATTGAAGGCAACGTATGGCAAGATTCACGCTGCTCTGAGTTACTGGATCGTTTTTAAGATTTGTACATTTATTCTCATTTTTTGTTTTTTATAAGATTATTTATTGATTATGAAAAAATCACAAGTTCTATGTGCTCAATCTATATCTGATGACTTGAACGTATGTTCAGAGGAGATGCTAACTCTGATCCAAAACTAGCAACTCCATAATTCAAAAGCTAGAAGGTTAATTGCCCTCTCCAATGTACACGGAGTTTCAACTATTTATGGCTGCAGAGATGGAACTCATTGGCGCATAGTGAAATTAAACCAACTAGGGTATGTACGTATATGGGTAAGGTGCAGGTGGGAATCGGACCATGCCCGGGCTAGCCCGACACGATCCATTTGTGCTTCGAGCCAAAATGGTCCAGACCTAAAAGCACGTCCGGCGGCTCGGGCCGGGCCGGCGGCCGAAAATCTAAGCCCGGGCACAGCCCGAAGACCGACGAGCTGCCTTCGGGCCGGGCCGGGCCCGGGCACAGCCCAGCCGAAGAAATTTATATAATAAAAATTGATTTAAGCCATGACCCATCGTGCAACCCACCTATGCAGCCCATCAGACCATCAGCAGGCTGCTGGAGCAGCCCAACAGCACCAGGCTTGGCCCAGCACCATGAAAAAAATGACTTGAGGTTAAATCTTTTAGAATATGTAGATAAAATAACTTCAAGAAATGTAAAAAAAATTGTAAAGGTTAATGGAGTTGAGTTACATATTCTTACGAATTTTTACAAAGAAACAAAATTTCAAAATAATAATATATTTATGGGAATTAAAAAAACAAAGAAAAATGAATTTTGTCTCTTTTGTATCTCAAAAAGTAAAATGAATTTAGACATGAATTTTGTGATGCAGTTTTTAAATAGCAACATGAACCTCTATGAATTTTTTGAGATTTTTGTATCAATTTTTGCATCATTGTGTTTCAAATTTTAGAAATGACTCATATGTTTATGGCCATATAAATAAGAAAAGGGGTATTTTTAATTTTCACATGTTCGAGTGTTTCAAAAAATGTACAAAATTCATAATGTAGACATAGATATTATGTACACACATGCCAAATTTCAATTCAAGATTCATTTATTCTTAAGATATATATAAAAAGAACAATATGGACATATGAATTATTTTGAAGTTTATCAAAACATACAAAAGTTACATTTATAAGTTTCCTAATCATTGTACCAGGTGGTAGATTATAATTTTTTAAGAATATAAAAAAAGAATCATCAAATTCGGACTTAATTTACAAAATCTATACAAGTTTGAATAGTTAAATTGGAATCTAAATAAAAAACAGCTGCAAACTCAAGAACAGTCGCACACGCGGACCTAGCCGTCAGCGTCAGCACCTCCAAGTGGGCCCCGCCGCCAGCGCCTACGCGCTCATGGGCCGTCGATGCCTGCGCGCCCTGGTGGCCCCTCCTGTCAGCATCAGCGCACCCTCCTGGGCCTTGACACCGCGTGCACACTTCTTGGACCTGCCGCATTACAGCCCACAATGCCGCCAGTAGCCCGCTAGCGCCGCATGGGTTGGGGATTAGTTCCACCTCGCTTCTTTAGGAGCGACACGCCCAGCTTATAAGGTGTGATGATGTGGCCTGGCTTAAACTTCCATATACTGCCATTATGGCCCAGCCACAGGTACGAGTCTTAGCTCTTTGTTTGGCTGCTTTGTGCTTTCTTTTCATTCTGTTGTCTTCTCTTGGTCTGTTATCTTGAGGCCTAGCTAGTCCAAATTTTTTTGAGAGTCGAGCTATTGTCGGGCCGTTTTCAAATTTCGGACAGGTGTCGTGCCGTGCCGGTTCGAGCACGGCCCGGCGGCCGTGCCGCCCGCCGTGCCTGATATCCAGGCACGGCACAGCTCGAGGATCCGTGTTGGGCTGGCACGGCCCGTTTGGTCTTCGTGCCGGGCCGGGCTTAGTGTCGGGTCGCTTCCCTGTGCTTTGGGTCACCCGACTTTGGCCTAGTGTGGACATAGGACAAGTACATGGTCCTTGTTTTGGATGAAACAATAAAGGTACCTACCACAGTGTAGATCTATATGCACTGCTGAGCTCTCTGGTTCTACTCTGATTAGTTATCATCAAATGCTTTTGAGAAATCCTATAGTTCAAGTGCCTGATTTCAAGCACTGGTAGGCACTGGCGCACCGCACAGTGCCCAGCGGACACGTACAGCAGACAGACGGGACGATTGATGAAAAAATTAATTAATTTGTTAATTGTAATACATTGATTGTTAGGATTATGTAAGTTGTAAAATAAGAAAATAAAATAAATTAGTGATTGATTAACCTATAGAATTAAAGATTAACTGTTAATTACAAGAATTAATAATTAATGATAGTAATTAGTTGTTAATTACTCAGCATCTGAAATTTTTTAATATTTCAAGCACCTGAAATTTAAACAGACTCAGGCCCCCTTTGGTACAAATCCACAAAGCTGATTCTCTGGATTCACTTCTGATTCTCTGGTGAAGTGATTCTGTGACTGAAAATGATTTTTTATGTTTTTATATAATAAACTCTTAGAATCAGGACTGAGAATCACTTCACAGAATCAGGAGAAAGCTACTTTTTTCAGCTTCCAGCCTCTTAGTTCATTTTAGAGAATCACTCCACAGAATCAGCCAAGAATCACTTCTTCTGAAAAACAATATTTGACACAGCTTCTCTGATTCTACCTTTTTTTAATCGGATATTACTCCACTCCATTCCACAAAGAAACAGAGGTCACATGAGTTTTGTTACATCCACTGCTCATTGAGCAGGAATGACGCTCGAATGGTGTCCACGACCTCAACATACTCCCCAAAATCAGAGACCTACCAGATATTCTCAAACGTTCTAGACACAGAAAAAGTTTACGTCCTACTTAAAATGCATATCTCAACACGCTCTACCTGATACAGGTGAGACAGAACATTACTGATTACCACTGAATGGTTTTCGAGTGAAGACTTTTATCAGCTACTGATCTGCATCTCTAGACGTCAGCCGCAGCAGCTGCCCCTGATCGCGCAGCACCTTGAGAGCAGACTTCATTATCGCATCAACACCACGCATGACGATTTGCTGCATCTCCCCTTTGTACAGGCCTGTCCAATAATTTATGAACACACAAGCATGAAGTAAGATATCACACGGGTGTTTAATCAACTTCTTTTCAAAGTGAGCTCGATTTCGAGCCTTCCATACAACCCAGCATAGAGCTGATAACCCAAACCACATTACTTGGTCTCCCTCTGGAATGACCTGTTTAAACCAGATCAGGTACTGAGTGACAGAGGATGGTCGATAAGTACTTCCCAAACAATGGGCTATAACAGACCATAAGACTTTAGCTACTGGACAAGTGAAGAAGAGGTGCCAATGGTTTCCTGCCCACAGCAGAAATAGCAATAAGGGTCCCCTCTCCAATTTCTTCTCAATAAGTTGTCCTTAGTAAGTATAGCATTTTTAATCAGCAGCCACATAAAGGTTTTAACTTTTGGTGGTGTTTTCGACTTCCAAATCAATTTGTAACTGCTACCCACTTCTCTTCTAGTCAGGTGCTTAAACATGGAGCTAACAGAAAACTGACCAGATTTCTCCCACCTCCAAATTGCCTTGTCAGCCTCAGTATTCAGATTTATTTCATTCAATCTGCTAGCCAATGCATACCATTCATTGTGTAGATAAAGAGGAAGGAGAATTTTAAATATTATGTTCTAGTTTCCATTGGTGCAATCCCAAACAGAAACTTCCTGTCTGGATGCTAGAAAGAATAAAATGGGGTAATCAACACATAAGGCATTATCCCCCAGCCATACATCAGTCCAGAAATTAATATTCCTACCATTTCCAACTATAAACTTCCTCCCTCTAATATACAAATTTCGTACTTTCAACAAATCTTTCCAAACAGGGGAATCATTTTGTTTCCTCCTTACTGAACTGATAGGCAGAGATTTAATATATTTAGCTTTGACTAAATCTTGCTACAACCCATGTTCAGTTTCTATTTTCCACCACCACTTACATAAAAGACTCATGTTCATTTTCCTAATGTCCTTAATACCCAGCCCCCCTTTCATCTTCTTTTTTGCACACTACCTCCCATTTAACCAGGTGATATTTCTTCTTTTTCTCCCCTCCTTGCCAAAAGAAGATCCTCCTCATAACCTCCAGATCCTCAGTTACAGTATTAGGGAGAAGAAACATAGACATATAATATGTAGGAACATTTAAAAAAACTAGAGTTGATCAAGACAGTCCTACCAGCCATAGATAGCAGCCCACCCTTCCATACATTAATCTTTTTCCTAACTTTATCAATCATATATTGCCATTCCTCAACTCTAGGTTTTCTAGAGCTCACAAGCACTTCCAGGTACATTATATTATGCCATTTTCTATCTAACCAATCCTATGAGATATGTCCTACATCTCTCGCGAGTAGATTCCAACTACTCGACTTCTACCAAATTTCCTATGCATTAGCAAAGCAGTTACTACAGGTCAAACTATAACTCGTTCCAACCAATCCCTGGGATTTCTGGTCATGCAAGTGGAGTATCAATCATCCTAAACGTAATGCACAATTCATATACTACTCATCATAGTGATAAAGCAAAATTTTATAAACGACTTAAATGCAAACCGGGGCTTGCCTTAGTTCGCAACTCGAATAAATGTCAATTGTTAGTGGTCCTTCTGTGCAGACTCCGCCAAAGACTTCAAGTGGACACCTTGGCCTTCTCCTCCAAGCGAAGTTTCTTGTCGAACACCTATCAGCATGTTCCTATCGACATGATATGCATATAAGTAATTAAGTAGTTTAATAATGGACTCCACGGGGTTATGTAAACTTTAAGAATGAGGAGTTTGACTAGGAAGGACAGATATGCCTCTGTTGTGTGGGTAACTAGAGGATGAGTCAAGGTGGACATAGTAGTGTCGGTATGAACTGAAAGGTACAACATAAAGCTACATTGCAACTTAGCATACCACACTTCAAGCTATGCCACGCGAGTTTGACAAATCTGAATAGTAAAGAAGTGTTGGGCGGAGAAGTGTAAGGACGACCCAAAAAATCAAGGTGGGACATCGAAAGCTTGAGTATGAGTGGAGTGTACAAGACGAAGGTCGCGATTTAGCAGTCGACCAATGAACTTGACTTAACTCATAAATGAGTAAACCTAGTTAAGTGAGCAGTGCTGTCGTAGGGTCCCGACTTAGGATGAACCATGATGGAACCTAACGACACTTGGGACTGAATTGAGACCAACATGGCTTGGACTTAAGAAGTCATTACAAGTACTGTTAACCTAGCATGAGTACCAAGACAACGTTCAAATGACTTTTAGGTAAAGTAGTTTCTACGGCAAGCTTCTCGAGCATTGTTCAAGTGCTTACATGACGACACTAATGTAGTGTCTCCCGCAAGCCTGTCCAGGTGAGCTCGGGACTTAAACATGATGCGAGACCGTGCTGTGAAGGCATGCTTTGCCATATCGAGAAGATCGTCTTAGCGACGTCCACATCAACCCGGACTCGTCAATGGTGGTGAGAGAAATCCCGAACACCACCTTATGAGTCACAAGTTTAGTGATGTTGACTCGATCGTCGACAAGCGACTCGACGAACCCGTCGTCGAAGAATTGGTACACCAAGTTAACCAATCTGTGATCGGTTAGGGAACATCCTCGACACAACCAAGGAACTCTTATCCAAGGTTCCCCATAGTCTAGTTCTCCTTGTTGGTCGCAACGTTCTTGCATCCTCTACTTCAGGTCATCGGTGATCACCGACACACCTGGTTTGACCTAGAAGGCATTTCATCGAGCACCTTGGCTACACCCAGGACTCGATGAGTCTTGCCTCCACTAAACCCTTATTTGGCTAAACGACCGTCGATCGTTGTGTCGTAGTTGTGTTGAAGCATCATGTACGTTACAGGCATCCTTCATCTAGATGGCAGGATACGATGATGGCTCGGAACGTCCCGACGACGTCATGTGGTCAACGACGTCGACACGGCTCAATGTGAAGCAACACAAGCATGTATGGACATGTCAACACAACACAAAGGCGAGAAAGGTCAACGTGGGGTTGCTTTTGGCTAGACCTCAAGGTATATCATCAGTGATGATTGGTCAAAATGAGTACTACTAACGCATCCCCACCTATAGCTACTCTGAAATGAACCTCTTGTCTAGGAACTTAACTTGGTTTCAACTAATTCCAAGGAAGTAGCCACACCATCCAACCAACCTGCAAAAGGGTTGCTTTAACAAACCCTTCGGACATGCTGGCCAAAAGTATTCACTGGAATTGTAACAGAAACAACTAGGAGGACATCAGGGTTCATACTAGCATTATTCTAATGCTTTCAACAGCTATGCCACAGCGAGTAAACAGCAACTAAAGTGTTTGGATGCATTCAACACCCACATTTCTTATAGCCAACGACCTGACACTGGCAGACGATAGCGAACAGAGATTAGAGAACTTGATGACAAGCCTGTGGCATTTGGTCGAACAGTTGGTGAGTGTGACTGGAGACAGAGCATAGGGTAGTGGAAACATGGGATATTCATGGAGCTGAAGTCGATACAATGAAGAAGGACCCTTAGGTCGAGTAATGACGCAGTTGTTGCTGGTAAGGTGTGCTCGGTCGTTGACGAACATGGTGCAGACATGGAACGGGCTCACCGCGGTCTGCGAGGCGAGGAACGGCGCAACGCGACGCACGGCAACACGTGCTGCGGCGAGGAGGAGAGGAGCACAGGCCAAAGCACTCACCTTGAGGGCGGTAGGGACAGAGCAGAGCAAGGGTGCCCGCGTGCAGCATGTCGTGGCTTCGGCCACGACTGGGACACGACCCAAACGCGGACGGCACGATGCACAGAGGCGTGCAGTGTGACCGCATCGTGGCGGCAAGGGCGCGACTGGCGCCAGGGAGGCGCGGCCAGGAGGAAGCGGGGTCGGCGGCGCGCAGAGGTCGGGGAACGGCGCGGGCCGGTGGCCATCACCGGCGGCTAGGAGGCGGGGTAGGTGCCATGAGCGGGCAAGCGCGGCCGGTACGACGGTGAGCAGGCGCCGTGCGCCGGAGCTGGGAGGCGAGGAGACGGAGCGTCGGGGCGAGGAGCAGCCGGCAGCGGTGGAGGCGCGCGGCGCGGCTGGTGTGTGGGGCGTCGGAGGGAAGCAGAGCCAGCAGGGAGGCGGACCTGCGGCGGGCGGCTTCGGCGCTGCTGGCGGCTCGGCCAGCAGACGACTGGCGGGGGACGACATTGCGGCGGGCGCTGGCGCGGTGGTCGGGCGTCGCGCGGGCGTGCGGCGCAGGGACGGCACCGGAGGCGACCGACGGGGAGTGCGAGCTTGGCACGTGGGTTGCGGGTCTGGAGGTGACGAGCGGGAAGATATGGACCGACGCGGTGATAAGGACGGGAGAGGAAGAAGCCAAGTTGGTTTTGTGGCTATGAGGATAGACATGACATGTGGGACCCACTCCAATTTTTCCCTTATCCACTTCATTCCATATGCAAAATATCTCCATCCATTGAGTAGCTTACCAGTGGGGCCCACCTTTTCCTAGTACTGAGGATAAGTATGACATGTGGGTCCCACTCTCTTCTCTCTTCTCTTTTCAAAATTCAAATGGAGCTAGCAGACATGCTTCAAAAATATTCAACTTTGGCCCAATGACTAAATAAAATGTGGAGAATTTTATGGTGCAATCAGATTTCAAAACTGAGCAAGTTGAATTTGAAATCAGGTTTGAATTTGAATTCAAGTGGTGATACTTGACTCAAGGAAATAAATAGTAGATTAGGTTCAAAAATCCTGAAACTTTGAAGTTAACCTTTTTGAACCATAAGGGACCTCAGGAAAAATTTGGAGTTGATTTGGACAAGGTTGAGCACAAAGTTTAAATTTGAAGTCGACGTTGATTAAACTCTCAGTACGTGTCCAATAAATGGGAAACATGCTTCAAAAATTTTGAAACTTTACCGAGAGTCTATTTGGAATATAGAAGGTCATGGAAAATTTACGGCATGAGATTTGAATATTTTTGGATGTCCCATTTTAGGGTTGGAATAATTCCTTTTTCTTTCTCTCTATTTTGTTTTCTTTTCTCCTTTAATTTTTCATTGAAAATGTGAATACTTGGAAATTAAGGATTTTACACCTTAAGTTCCAATATACATTAGCAAACATGTTCTGTATGTAAAATTTTAACAAGTCCCTATTTTAAGTGAACATTGGTTAACTCATATGGTTCATGTGAGTTTGGATTTCCAAGTCCATTTTCAAAATTTTTAAGTTCGCATTTTTGCGTTTTTGTTCTTCCAAAAAACGGGCTTTTACATCAGGAGAGTCCCGATGCGTGGATCACGGAGATTCGGGACTATCTGAAAGACAGCATCCTCCCGAAGGATCACGTATCTGCTGAGAAGATCGTGAGGATGGAGAAACGCTACATGCTAGTAGAAGGTGATCTCTGTCAGCGTGGCACCAACGACGTACTGCTACGGTGCATAACTCGAGAGGAAGACCGCGACTTGCTCGTAGAGATCCACGAAGAAGAGTGTGGGAATCACGTAGCTTCCCGCACGTTGGTTGGTAAAGCCTTCCAGCATGGCTTCTACTGGCCAACAGCACTACAAGACGCCGTCAAGTTGGTCAAGACATGCAAGGCGTGCCAGTTCCATGCCAAGCAAATTCACACTCTGGCGCAGACACTGCAGATGATCCCACCCTCCTGGCCATTCGCGGTCTGGGGGCTGGATATCTTGGGACCCTTCCCCAGGGCAGTTGGATGGTACATATTCCTCTACGTCGCTGTAGACAAGTGCACCACCGAAGGCAGCCCCGGTGATCAACAACAACAAGGAGTCCGCAGTCAAGTTCATCAAGTCGATTGTCTGCAGGTTTGTGGTTCTGAACAGGATCATCACCGACAACAGGACCCAGTTCACCAGTGCAGCGTTCTAGGACTACTGCAAAAACCTCGGCGTCCAAGTTTGTATGCATCTGTGGCTCATCCAAAGAGCAACAGTCAAGTTGAAAGGGCCAACGCTGAGATCCTCAGGGGCTCCAAGACACGCACGTATGATAGCTTGGATAAGCATGGTGCCAAGCGGGACGACGAACTCCCTTGTGCACTATAGGCAAGCAAGACATCACCCAGCAACGCCGCTGGAGAAACACATTTCTTCCTGGTGTATAGCGCCGAGGCCATCCTCCCCCCAAAGATCGCAGTGGGCTCGTTCTAAGACCGAGTGTTCGATGAAGCCTCACAGGATCAGCTCCGACGAGAATATGTTGACCTCGTCGACGAAGCAAGGTGGCACGCCACCATCCGAAACGCACGTTACTGACAGGCGCTCAGGCGCTACTAGGAGCGGTTCGTGTGGAGTAGAGAACTCCAAACGGGTGACCTAGTGTTGCAGCGTATACTTTCTCGAGAAGGGTCGCACAAACTCTCCCCCAGCTGGGAGGGCCCCTTTCAAGTGACACAAGTATCCCGCCCCGGGTGGGTCCGCCTGGCCACAGAAGGAGAGCCCCTCCCCAACCCTTGGAACATAGAGCACCTCCGTAAGTTTTATCCCTAAACATAATAGTAGGACGGTGTAGGGTGTCATGGTGTCAAGGAACGGCACTTAGGACAACCAAGCTCTGGGGGGACAGGTCCAGAGTGTTCAGCTGTTTAGTTTGGTCTCGTACCCTAAGCATGAACATTCTGCCTCTCATGCCAACTGGAGTGGGTCGTTGCCCTATTGTAAAGCCAGTTCCCTCCTATGAATGCCAATTTGAAAAATAACTATCTTACCATGTGATTTCTCTTATGTTCACTTAATTAACTGTTAATTTTTTGATCGATCAGGCTAGTCTCGTTCTTTCGTATATTATCTTCATATACCTAGTGAAATTTTTTCTATATCACCGCTAGTAGAGTTATCCATCCCTCCTGAAGGCGGACTTGTTTCAAGTACCTGCAAGGTGTTTCGGAACCTCGCGGCTGCCCTCTTACTTGGGGCATGTGGTGCTAAATGGTCGCCCACGAAAGGCATACGCTGAGCTGGAGGTCCAGAGCGTGCAGCCTGCTTAGTCTGGTCTTGTACCCCAAGCGTGCGCACTTTGCCTTCCAGTGCTACGGCTAAGTACTGAGGGTCAGGATGCTCACACCCTGAGTAAGGTGAGTCGGATTCTAGGCGCTAACGCACCGAATTACCCAAACCCCGCGTAACAGGCTGGGACTATAAGATATAACAAAACAAAAGAATAGGAAAAGATCACCAATGAGAAAAAATATGCACCCCTGTTATGTGTGTAGGACATACAAAGCAGGTTACGATGGTGGGCAACGCTAGAGCTCCCAGCTCCGACACCTCCCAGAAGGCCTGTCGTCAATGAATCGACAACGATTGTTGGCAACCCGGAGCATCCAGCTCCGGCAACATCCAAGGGGCCTGCCGTCGACGTCCCAGTATGTTGACGACAGCAACAAGTGCTGATAAGTGAGTACATTCTCCTGCCTCGCTATTGTTGCTAACAAGGTTCTCTTGTGTTATCCTGTGCACTAGGGGCCTACTGTTGACGCATCTACGATGACGGTGGGCGACGCCGGAGCAGCCAGCTCCGGCACCTCCCAGAGGGCCTGCCGTCGATGTCTTAACGATGATGGAGGGCGACGCCGGAGCAGCCAGCTCCAGCACCTTCCAGGGGGTCTGCCATCGACGAGTCTACGACGATGGTGGGCGACGCCGGAGCATCCAGCTCCGACATCACCCAAGGGACCAGCCGTCGACGTCCCAGCATGTTGACGACAGCAACAAGCGCTGATAAGTGAGTACACTCTCCTATCCTGCTCTTGTCGCTAACAAGGTTCTCTTATGGTATCCTGTACAACAGGGGCCTGCCATCGACGCATCTATGATGATGGTGGGTTACACCGGAGCAGCCAGCTCCGGCACCTCCCAAGGGGTCTGCCGTTGATGTCTTTACGATGACGGAGGGCGACGCTAGAGCAACCAGCTCTGGCACCTCCCAGGGGGCCTGCTGTCGACGAATCTACGAAGATGGTCGGCGACGCCGGAGCATCCAGCTTCGGCATCACCCAAGGGGCCTGCCGTCGACGTCCCAGCATGTTGACGACAGCAACAAGCGCTGATAAGTGAGTACACTCTCCTATCCCACTCTTGTTGCTAACAAGGTTCTCTTGTAGTATCCTGTACACCAGAGGTCTGATGTCGGTGCATCTACGACGATGGTGGGCGACGCCGGAGTAGCCAGCTCCAGCACCTCGCAGGGGGCCTGTCGTTGACGTCTTTACGATGATGGAGGGCGGCGCCGGAGCAGCCAGCTTCGACATCTCCTAGGGGTCCGTCGTCGATGAATCTACGCCGATGGTGGGCGACGTCGGAGCATCCAGCTCCGGCATCACCCAAGGGGCCTGCCGTCGACATCCCAGCATGTTGACGACAACACTAACAAGTGAGTACACTATCCTGCCCCGCACTTGTTGCTAACAAGGTTCTCTTGTGGTATTCTATACTCCAGGGGCCTACCGTTGACGCATCTACGATGATGGTAGGAGACGCCAGAGCAGCCAGCTCCGACACCTCCCAAGGGGCCTGCAGTCGATGTATCTACGATGATGGTGAGCGACGTCGGGGCAGCCAGCTCCGACACCTGCCAAGGGGCCTGCTGTCGACGAATCTATGACGATGGTGGGCGACGCTGGAGAATCCAGCTCTGGCATGACCCAAGGGGTCTGCCGTCGTTGAATCTACGACGATGGTGGGCGATGCCGGAGCATCCAGCTCCGGCATCATCCAAGGGGCTTGCCGTCAACGCCAACACTCATACAAAGCTCTACGCTCCTGGAAGAACCACATCGAGGTCAACCACTCATGCTCCCCCACTCCGTTAGGGGACGGTCGAAGACATCATGTGCCCAAGTGGTAGGCATACCCAACAACCTGGCCACACCCACCAGGGGGCCTCTAAGGGGGTTCCATAGGCAGAACGTCAACTAGCGACAAATCGACCGTGTCAACTGTGCAAGCGTTTGTCCCTCAAAAGCTAACGACATCATCAAAAGCTCTTCAAGACCTTACACAGAGTACTTGGGGCAACAATTTGAGAAGCACAAGACAAGCCAACAAGCAAAACAACATGGATTCAAATTCATTAACAGTTATTTATACAAAGGGGTCATCCTCGGTTACAAAAGCACTTCGCCTGGGTGTCGTCGGTCTCAACTCTGCTGGAACGAAGAGCCCACCTACTTGGCAAGGTCCTGGACATCGGCTCTCGCCTCCTCCTCTTGCTCATCAAGGGAGCCTTTCTCCACTGACTACAGCGGGATTGCCGGGTACGAAGACATGGGAGGCCACCAGCTCAGCTAGCTCCCTTCCTTCGACCTTGATTCGCCTTGCGAGGACAGTGTTAACTGACCCTAACGACAGTCAAAGGGAGTCCAACGCAGGGAGCAGCTAAGCCACCCCCAGAGATGGCTCCCCGCACGGCACGAGACCAAGGCCAAGGGGTTCCAATACCGCCCCGGCATGGGCCAGGAAGTCCCAGATCCCGTGAGCCTCGGTCGCGCGGGAGGCCTAGAGACCTTCAGCCTCTCTCAGTACAACTTGCTCTCGGTCGGCGAGCTCCCGAGCGCGACGCTCCAAATCGTCCTCCCGAGGCTTGATGGCAAGCTCTGAGTCCTCCTTAGCCTGACGATTCTCCTCCAGCATGCCGAGGCTCCGGGAGACCTCCTCTTCCTTCACCGCCAAGTCCCGTTCTGCATCAGCAACAACAACTTTGCGACGGACCAAATCCAGCCGCTGATCCTCGCACAGCTTCAGATGGGCATTGGCGACGGCATGGGCCTTCAAGGCCTTCACCTCGAGCTCCTTGTTCTTGGCATCGACCAGTTTCACCAAGCGTCGTTCCTCCGCGAGATGATCCCACTCTCGGGCGAAAGAAGCCTGCGTCTGGCGCAAGATAGACTTGGCCGCGACAATAGCATTGGCAAGAGCGATACCGTCACCACGGACGGCTGCCTCTAATCCCCTTCTGCCGACTCCGCCGCAGACACCAACGCCTGGGGACCAGATGGCTCCCCGACTGGAGCTTTAGGAACCACCGCGTCGCTGCCCGGCGCTGAAGTCCCCGAGTCGCCATCTTGTGCGCCAATGACATCAGGTGCCGGCGCCACATCAACGACGAGCAGGTCAGCTTCGCTAAGGGAAGCCGTCACGACCAAGGTAGTTGCCTCCTCGTCTAACACCTCCTCGCCTGGCACCACCTCTGCCCCACCTGCCTCGACGGACAGAGGTGCAGAGACATAGACATCACCAAAGGTCGGCATACCTTCGGGCGCAGGATGCGACGCGGCAGACCCCGTTCCAGCTCCGGAAAAGGTAGGGGCTACCAATCCCGCCCCTGGAAGCACCAAGGGCACCAAGTCGGCTGACGACGCCTTGAAAAGCCAATATAAAACTCTGTCAAAGCAAAGAAGAAAAGAAGAGAAATATCATAGGAAGAAGTTCCGGCTTACCGGCGGGTCGGACTGCTCTAGTGACCCTCGCCTCCCACCCCACGCGGAAGATCGAGGTCGCCAGGACCTGACGATAAGTCCGGCGCCGCCGTCTCTGGCACCGACTCTTGGTCGACCCACGTCGGCGCAGTGACCATCGAAGACCCCTCTGCGCCTCCTCCAGAACATGAGCTGCCACCACAATCGGAGACCAAGTCGACGACAGAAGCTTCAGCCACTCCGGCTCCCTCACGATGGGAGATGGGAGTACCATCCCCCGAGTTAGCTTCCGCTTTTTTGTACAGGATGGTGGAGCCCGCGACCAGCGTACGGGAACGCTTTCTTGGCTCTAGAGCTGGTGCTGGCTGGCTGGCCCCCGCCCTGTCGGAGGCTGTTGAGGGCCCTGCCTCCGCCCTTGCTTAAGGACGTGAGGAAGACCCCGACCATGGCTACGTCGCAACACGACACTGCTCTAGAACCGTTGAGGCCCCAGCCGTATCGTCAGGGTGGAGACGGACAAGGCCGAACATGTTGACCTTCGGCATCAAGCTCCGCGATTTGGCCCTCAAGTCGGTGGTAATGTGGAGCGGCTGGCAGTCGTCCGGGATGGAGATGGGCTCATCGTCAACAATGTCGGAGGTCAGCGCCTTCAACATCACCTTCAGCATCTCGGGAGTTGGGTTGTCCAGATCCAGCCGGCATCGGTCGTATGTGTCGATGTAGACCCAGGCCCCATGCAGACGCTGCTGGAGGGGGGCGGTGCGGTGGAGCAAGAAGACTGCCAACACCATCAGGGAGTTCAAGCCCTTGTCAGCCAAGAACCGAATCCTCTTCAACGCAGGCTTGTACTCCTTTATCAACTCCTGGAATGCTTCCCAGGTGGTAGGGATGGAGGCTAGACCTTCGGACGCCATCTTCAGCAAAGCATGGGCCTCGGTCCGCACGATCGCCCAGTCTTCCCTCCAGTTGCTCCATTTGCCCCCTTTCAACAAGGCAATGTAGCCCTGGGAGGTCTTGTCCTGATGACAGAAGTAGTAGACCCCCACTTGGTTGTCGCGCTCTTTCCAGTGGTCTTCATCACGAAGAAGAACCGGAAACAGCTCCACCGTGGGCGGGCAGCCCACGAACGCCTCGCACAGGTGGATAAACACGAGGACCAAGGCGAAGGAGTTCAGCAACAGGTGGTGAAGCTGCAGCCCAAATTCTCCCAGCACTGCAAGGAAGAACCTTGACAGTGGGAGTGCAAGCCCAGCAATGGCGTAGGCGATGAAGAGAACAGTCTCGTCTTCGCGAAGATCTTGAAGCTCGTTAGATCCGCAGCAAATCATCCATCCGCACTCTGTCACCGCCCAGCCGAGAAGTCGCCTCATCGGCACCAGATCTCCGACCGACTGGAAGCGAGAAGATGGCAGTGTGGAGGCCATCGAAGCAAGCTAATGTGAGAGCTTTGGCTAAGGGGTGAAGGCTCGGGCGCTCGAGGGAGAAGGCGAAAGCTCAAGTAGTGGGGTGTAAGAAACGAATCGTCCCCTCTATCAAATGTTTCCTTTTTTATCACCCCCGCCACGCTTGAGCACTTCATGCGTATCGCAAAGGTTCAACCTGCACCGATGAACGCACATCACCCATGAAAATGGGCCATACGCGCCTTGTCAGAAGTACTAGCCCAGGCGGTCAGCCACCTGAGAAACCAGCTGAACTGGCTCCCATAAAAGTGGAGCGAACATAAGTGTTATAGCCGCATTAAGAACCGTCGTGGTTAAAGGTGCCATAGAAGACAAAGATACTACAGCAAGCAAAGATCATGTCGCCATAGTCTCCCAACTAGAGGAGGACGCGTGGCGACGTTGGCAGAAGTGCCCACCGCTTCGGCTGTCCAAGAGAAAATTCAAAGCACAATGCGGGAAAACATGGAAAGAGCTCCACCTTAGGGCTCGTCACCTCCCCCCAAGATGGACCCAAGGTGCCATTGTCGATACCCTGCAGATGGGATACCCTCGCACATAGGATGAAAACACCTAGGCACGTCCGGTGGCGCCATGTGTCCCGAAGGTGCCAGACCCTGGCCTTCCTCAAGAACGAGATCCGGCACTACCACGTGAGCCTTGAAGATGGGACTCGGCTCCTCCTATGAGACAGGCTCCCGAGACGCCACATGTTAGGACAGGACCTCACCCAACCTTGGAGGAGAGCTCCGGTGCAGTCACGTGGCTCGGAGCACTAGGCTAGGCACCCCTGCGGGGAAGGGCCCAGAGCTGCCATGTTCCCTGGAGAGCACTGGAGCTGCCACGCGTCGCGAAGAACCGGGACTGGCCTCCCCAGTAGGGGCCAGCCACGACGCTGCCACGTGTCCCGCAACTTGTCCTGTACGGTAAAGTGCAGGAGTTAAGGGATGGTGCGCTCTATCCAAGTCAAACATTGAAGACGCGCACCCACCTCGGCGCACAACGCGAAGCACGCCAACGGTCAGAGACCACTTTGACCAATCACATCACAGTGACGGTGCTACAGGCATATCCCACTCAGCCAAGTGGGTAGCTTGTGGTTGACGGGACACCCTTTGCCATCGTTAGTGACGGCGCATGGGCTACTGACGAAAGAGAGGGCAAGACAGTGAGTCTTCAAAGCCACAATCAGAGGAAGCTTATTCGAGAAGTATTAGATCTTAAGGATAAGATCGCCCCGGGACCACTTGTCGGGCCCCGGACTCCACTTGTAAGGCATCTAGCCTTGTCTATAAAAGGATCGGACCGCCACCATTACAAGAGGACAACATCCAACATCCAATCCCCGATACACACACGCATTCACACACTAGCAATACATTCCACCGTATAGTAGGATGTTACGCTCCTTGCGACCCGAACCACGTAAAATTCACTGTCGCATATACTCTCATAATGTGCGGACACTCGATTGAGGCCTAAGCCCAGCCGAACAAGAACCTTTGCGAGCTGCTCCTTAGCAGATCCGGAGGAAGTGTCGCATTAACACTTCGACAAACACTATTCTGTTTTCACACAAAAGGAGAAAACAAACAAGGGTAATCCTATCTAATAACTATTAGTACCTATAATTTAATCACAAGTAATACCTATTCTTCACTTCATTCGCCTTCCCCGACAATGGCGCAAGAAATGCTTGTTGACGTTTCTTAAATTACAAATAAAAATCTACAAGTGCACAGAAACTGTCGTGCAGCATTTCATCGAAGAGTATTCCTAAGACTATCATATTTATTCCGAAAGAAGGCAATGGAGTAAAGTAGACAATACTCTTATGCAGTGTTGTCCAGGCGTCGACTAGGCGGCGCCTAGTCGTCCAGTCGGCCGGCGGCAGACACCAGGGAGCCTCGCCTTGCCTGGCCGCCACCGCCGATGGCCGCCGCAGCCGCTGCACGTCGCACGCCGCACGCGACGCCGCCGCCCGCCCCTGCCCCCCCCCCCCCCCCCCCCCCCCCCGAAGCGTCGCCACTCGCCGTGGACGGGAACACCGCCGCCGCGAGTGCAATCGCCGCCACAGCCGCGAGTCTAATCACTGCCGCCGTGGGTGGAAAAGAGATGGAGGAGAGAGATAGTAGGGAGAAAGACGATTAGGAGAAAAGAGATGGAGGAGATGAAGAGCTCGAGTCGCACGATTCCCCTGGAAGTGTTGCTCGAGGATCAGCCAGGTCTGACGAGCAGTTCCACCATCGCACCACCCGACAATGTCCTGCAACTACTCAGAGAGGGACCCAAGGATCCTGGCAAGAACCAAGCTGTCCATGCTGATCCGCCAATCTAGGAGTCGTGTAGCAGTGAGTAATCTCGAAGGATGTGGTCGTCAAGGAAGAAACGCCTCAACGTGAGTAGGAGCAGCTTACGCTACTTGGCCTACAAGGTAGAGTCATTTCTGAGGACAACCGAGATGAGTACCCTGATGTTCTGAACATCGGCAGCCTAAGCGTGGAGAGCGGCGATGAGGGAAGCTGCGTAGGTAGTGTGAGCTACTCCGTCATCAGGGGAGGGCTCGCAGGTAGCACTCCAGTGCCGGTGTGCGGTCTCCTTGAGCTGGTGAGTAAGAGCGGCCACGGAGGCACACTCCTGGTCCAAGGCGAGAGCAAGGGTCCACTTACGCTCGCGAGAAGCAGCCAGAGCGGTAGCGACACCGGAGGTGATCGCAAGAGACGACGGGAGTAGGGTGGGTCTGGTGGCAGTGGCTGCAGCGTCCTGGCCAGCACCACTGGCGGTGTCCGCCGGATCATCAAGGACAACAAAGGTGGCAGCCGACAGTGAGGAGAAGTTGAGGATCATGGACGATCATGGACGGCTCGCACGGGACGGTGCCCGGTGGCGACACTGTCTGGAGCAGGAAGGGCGGCAACAGTGCCCGTAGCCCAGACGGCAGCGGCATGGCGCACCTTGATGGCGGTGACGTAGCGCTCCCTGGTGGCGGTGGCGGTGGCGGCGGCGCGACGCACCAAGGCAGCGGCAACGCGGCGAGCCAAGGCAACGGTGGCGCGAGGGTGGTGGGAGACGACAGCGCACACAAGGAGGAAGGCAGCGGCGCGGCTAGGGAGGAAGGCGGTGGCATGCCCAAGGAGGAACGTGACAGTGCGGCTTGGCCGTCGAATCCGACGGCGGCGACCGTGGTGAAGGCGCGGGGCGCCAAGGAGGAGGGTTGTGGCGTGGCTAGGGAGGAGGGCGGAGACGTGGACTGTCCGTCGAATCCTACGGCGGCGCACTCGGATCCGACTGCGGTGGAGATGCGCGGCGCGCCAGGGGGCCCCAGTGGCGGCGGCGACGTCCGGCAGCGGTGGTGGGTGGTGACGGGAGAAGTCCTTGGCGGCGGCGCGCTACGAAGCAAAGAGGGGGTACAACGCCATGGGAGAAGAGGGACGCGGCGCCGGCAGTTGGGCCATGGTGGGAGAGAGGAGAGGGGGACTCGGGTTAGGGTTTCCTGACTAAGCTGATATCATATTGAGTGAAATAAAATGGATTAGATTAATTGGATGAGGATGTCTGGATACATATATCCCTAGGGGCTTGATATATGGGGCATTAGCCCAATAAGACTCACAGGCCTAAATACACACATATAACAGTCTAACAACAAATAGCTACTCGTTTCACATTTTCTGTACTCCTTTAAAAGAGGGAGTTGGTGATGATGTGTTCCTGCCATGTATCATTTCCAACTGTCCGATCATCATCCAAGTACGTGAGTGAGGCCACGGCCTTTTGCGCCGACAGCTGGACCCTTGGAAAAGCTTCCCCACAAAGTCCGAACTAATTGCAGATAAGCTAAACTCCTGTACGAATGCCGGAGTGAGGAAATACAACATACCAGGCCCAAACAGTATAGAACTCTGCAAGATGGCATCCACCACTGACCCAATCGCTTGGTATCACACAGTTGCGGCAAAAAGTAATTGACTTTACACCAGAATATAAAGCAATGTTACAGAAAATATTTCTTCAAAGAAGACGTCATGTAAAGTTGAATAAACTCCAAACCTATCATACAATAACATCAACAAAGCCTTTGTACCAAATACTTTGGGGTAGGCTAGATATGAAACTCAAAAAAAAGTATGGAAGTAAAAAAGAGGAGAGTAAACAAAGTTCAAGCAAACTCTAAACCTATCATATTGATAAATTTTTTGAGTACCTAAGAAATTCTTTATCACTATTTGACTTAACCAGTGTGAAGAATTTGAATCTAATCTAATAAGAAAAAATAAAATATGCACTATTTATGAACAGCAGGACATACCTTTCTTTTCTTCGAGTGAATGCTGACCCAGAAGAACCATCACCTATGGTAAGGTTTACATCAGAGTGCAGGGATATTAACTCAAACAGGACATAACATGAAGGCTCCACAGGAGAAATAATATTACCACAGATTCCAACTTCATTTCATGAACAACACAGTCAACACCACATTTCAAGTGAAATTTCTTGGCTGGCCATCAGGTTGCCACTCAAAGCTGGCACTCCTGACACTCAGTTGTCATATGGGACTGATGTACAAGGGCTTACCAATAATCTTTACAAGAACATAATCCATGCCTAAAGTGATGGAACCGTGTCCTGTCCCTCACAATAATCTCCCTTCCATACAAACTGGATATCAATTTTATTGCATTATGACAATCTAAAGACATTCTCAGATTCTTAACTATTCTTATCACCGTGTTAGATTTTGAACTTAGCAATGCAAAGACAATCGCCAACTTCTCACTGTGCCAGTAAACAATGTTTGGTTTCGCTTCTTCCACAACTTCAACATGGACTTCAGTTATGTCTGGAACATACCCAGCATTCTTCAAATCAGTTAGTACCGTCTCTAACTTGGAGTAGATTTCTTTGCTTATAGGATGAGATATATCACCAGCTACAAATTCATGAATCATGCCGTCCATTTCAATCAGACTGCAACCAGGCTCTTTCTTTACTCCTTTCTCCATTATTGCATGCCTAAGCCGACGGACATGTTCCCATCTATTAGACTTTGCGTACATATTGGACAAAAGGATGAATGCCATGCTGTTCTGTGGATCCAGCTCGAGGAGACGCTCTGCTGCCAGTTCACCTATCTCTGTATTACCATGAACCCTACAAGCTGCAAGCAGGGTCCCTCATATAGTGGGGTTGGGTCTCATGGGCATCTTACATATTGTTTCCATTGCTTCTTTCAGTTTCCCAGCTCGGCCCAGGAAATCAATCATACATCCATAATGCATCAAATTAGGGGTAATCCTACAGTTCTCAACCATGATGTGGAAGAGCTCTCGTCCTTTGTCAACTAAGCCAGAGTGAGTGCAGGCTGTTAGAACACCGATGAAGGTCACCTCATCCGGAGCCTCTGAAACATTAATCATTCTGTGGAACATATCAATGGCCTCTTCTCCATAGCCATTCACAGCAAGAACAAGGATTATACCGGTCCATGTAAACTTATCTCTCCAGCTCATCTGTTTGAACACCTCCAATGCTCGTTCAACACTTCCACATTTGGAATACATGTCTATGAGAGCATTGCCGACAAAAACATCGATCTTGATCTCGTGCCTGCTCATGTAAATCCTCACCCACTCTCCCATCTCCAACGCACCCAGCTGCGCGCAAGCTGTGATCATGCTCACCATGGTGAACTCGTCTGCCTTCACGCAGCAATACTGCATCTCGCGGAACATCTCCAACGCCTCCGTGAAGCGTGTGGCCTGTACATAACCACCAATCATCACAGTCCACGAGACAGCATCTCTTTCAGGCATATAGTTGAACAGTTCCCCGGCTCGAACAACCTGGCCTGACCTGGCAAACCCAGAAACCAGTGACGTCCACGAAACCACATCCCTTGATAGCATGCTGTCGAACAACTTCCACGCCGCGTCCATGTCAGCGCACTTGGCGTACATGTCCACTAGCGCGTTCCCCACGCTGAGGTATGGCAGCGCCCCGCTGTTGAGGACGCACCTGTGCACCTGCGCCCCGAGCAACGCATCCTTGCCTTTCCCGCAGGCTGACAGCACCGAGACGTATGTGACCCGTGTGGGCGCGACGCCAGCCCTCACCATGTTCGCGAACGAGCGGCGCGACCGCCCGAACCGCCTCGCCCTATTGTGCCCGGAGATCAACGCGTTCCACGCGACGGGCGACGAGGGGCTCTCGCCCAGCGCCGTGTGCGTTGGAGATGGAAGGTGTACGCGTCCGGCCTGGCCCCACGGACCAGCGCGTTGGCCACGTGGTCGCCGCGCGCTAACCCAAACTTGACCGCGTGCGCGTGGACAGCGGCTGCTCCCGCCGCCGCGGCCGCGCGTGACACCGCCTTGAGCAGGGACGGGAAGGTGTACGTGTCCGGCCTGGCCCCGCGGGCCAGCATCCTCACGTAGCCCGCGACGGCATCAGCCGCGCGATGGCGAGTCGTGTCATACTGATAGCAGGCGGCAGCGACGGTGGGGTTTGAGCACCAGCGCGGGGCAACCCGGTGCAGACTTCCGTCGAACAGCGCACGGGAACAAAGACGGGGTCGGGCGCCGAGCATGCTCTTTCGGTATCCTCACGGCAGGTAACTAGCGGTTACCGCACCGGCAGGGCAATCCAATCTCGGTGGGGCGCAGAGATGGTGCGGGCCATCGAGTAACAGTTGTATAGGCTGGCGCCTGGCGGTGGGTGGGCTTAGGGTGGGGTGGGAGAAGGGAAGGCAGGGTCGCCGGCCGCAGGACCACACAACCAGGGCGCATGCTCATCGCACGGCGGCGGCCCGGGGGAGGAAGAGTAGATCGCGGTCGGTCCGTGAGACTGGCGGGCTGCGCCTTACCGCCTCTCCTCTCTCTGGGTCTTCCTCTGCTTCGGCGTCTAGATGGTCCGTGAGCTCGCTATGGTGATGTGTAAAATTTTGTAAACCACACGCAAGTATGGGACCGTAGGATTTGCTACAGAACGACGGCACGGCTATGGCACCAACCTTTTTTGTTGGTCTGTCTAAATCCAGGTGCCTGAAATTTAAGAAAATTTCAGTCATCGTATAGTTAGTAGCTAATTATTATTATTAACTACTAAATATTATAATTAATTATTAATTCTTCGTTCTATATGCTAATTAATCACAAAATTATTTTATTTAATTATTTTACAATTTACCGAATCATTATAAATTACAAATTAACAATTTAATCCTCTTCTAACTGTAGCTGGCCAGCAGCCTTCTGAGCGGCGCTTGAAATCCTGCTCAGATTCAGGCGCCTGATAACTAGTCATTCTGTTTCTGTCTCATGCATGATTACGCGTCGTGGCAGTGTCATCAGTGCATTCAAACTCGAAATGGACCCAGATGTACGCTTTGGCCGTACAGGAGAGACGTGTTCCTGTGAAGAACAGCTACGATCGGCGTACGTTGAAGGCAAGATTAGCATGCATTGAAGGCAACGTATGGCAAGATTCACGCTGCTCTGAGTTACTGGATCGTTTTTAAGATTTGTACATTTATTCTCATTTTTTGTTTTTTATAAGATTATTTATTGATTATGAAAAATCACAAGTTCTATGTGCTCAATCTATATCTGATGACTTGAACGTATGTTCAGAGGAGATGCTAACTCTGATCCAAAACTAGCAACTCCATAATTCAAAAGCTAGAAGGTTAATTGCCCTCTCCAATGTACAAGGAGTTTCAACTATTTATGGCTGCAGAGATGGAACTCATTGGCGCATAGTGAACAGGTGCAGGTGGGAATCGGGCCATGCCCGGGCCAGCCCGACACGGTCCATTTGTGCTTCGGGCCAAAATGGTCCAGACCTAAAAGCACGTCGGGCGGCTCGGGCCGGGCCAGCTGGGCCGGCGGCCGAAAATCTAAGCCCGGGCACAGCCCGAAGACCGATGGCTGCCTTCGGGCCGGGCCAGGCCCGGGCACAGCCCAGCCGAAGAAATTTATATAATAAAAATTGATTTAAGCCATGACCCACCGTGCAACCCACCTATGCAGCCCATCAGACCATCAGCAGGCTGCTGGAGCAGCCCAACAGCACCAGGTTTGGCCCAGCACCATGAAAAAAAAAATGACTTGAGGTTAAATCTTTTAGAATATGTAGATAAAATAACTTCAAGAAATGTAAAAAAAATTGTAAAGGTTAATGGAGTTGAGTTACATATTCTTACGAATTTTTACAAAGAAACAAAATTTCAAAATAATAATATATTTCTGGGAATTAAAAAAACAAAGAAAAATGAATTTTGTCTCTTTTGTATCTCAAAAAGTAAAATGAATTTAGACATGAATTTTGTGATGCAGTTTTTAAATAGCAACATGAACCTCTATGAATTTTTTGAGATTTTTGTATCAATTTTTGCATCATTGTGTTTCAAATTTTAGAAATGACTCATATGTTTATGGCCATATGAATGAGATAAGGGGTATTTTTAATTTTCACATGTTCGAGTGTTTCAAAAAATGTACAAAATTCATAATGTAGACATAGATATTATGTACACACATGCCAAATTTCAATTCAAGATTCATTTATTCTTAAGATATGTATAAAAAGAACAATATGGACATATGAATTATTTTGAAGTTTATCAAAACATACAAAAGTTACATTTATAAGTTTCCTAATAATTGTACCAGGTGGTAGATTATAATTTTTTAAGAATATAAAAAAAAGAATCATCAAATTCGGACTTAATTTACAAAATCTATACAAGTTTGAATATTTAAATTGGAATCTAAATAAAAAACAGCTACAAACTCAAGAACAGTCGCACACGCGGACCTAGCCGTCAGCGTCAGCACCTCCAAATGGGCCCCGCCGCCAGCGCCTACGCGCTCATGGGCCGTCGACGCCTGCGCGCCCTGGTGGCCCCTCCTGTCAGCATCAGCGCACCCTCCTGGGCCTTGACACCGCGTGCACACTTCTTGGACCTGCCGCATTACAGCCCACAATGCCGCCAGTAGCCAGCTAGCGCCGCATGGGTTGGGGATTAGTTCCACCTCGCTTCTTTAGGAGCGACACGCCCAGCTTATAAGGTGTGATGATGTGGCCTGGCTTGAACTTCCATATGCTGCCATTATGGCCCAGCCACAGGTACGAGTCTTAGCTCTTTGTTTGGCTGCTTTGTGCTTTCTTGTCATTCTGTTGTCTTCTCTTGGTCTGTTATCTCGAGGCCTAGCTAGTCCAAATTTTTTTGAGAGTCGAGCTATTGTCGGGCCGTTTTCAAATTTCAGACAGGTGTCGTGCCGTGCCGGTCCGAGCACGGCCCGGCGGCCGTGCCGCCCGCCGTGCCTGATATCCAGGCACGGCACAACTCGAGGATCCGTGTTGGACTGGCACGGCCCGTTTGGTCTTCGTGCCAGGCCGGGCTTAGTGTCGGGTCGCTTCCCTGTGCTTTGGGTCACCCGACTTTGGCCTAGTGTGGACATAGGACAAGTACATGGTCCTCGTTTTGGATGAAACAATAAAGGTACCTACCACGGTGTAGATCTATCTGCACTGCTGAGCTCTCTGGTTCTACTCTGATTAGTTATCATCAAATGTTTTTGAGAAATCCTATAGTTCAAGTGCCTGATTTCAAGCACTAGTAGGCATTGGCACACCGCACGGTGCCCAGCGGACACGTACAGCAGACAGACGGGACGATTGATGAAAAAAATTAATTAATTTGTTAATTGTAATACGTTGATTGTTAGGATTATGTAAGTTGTAAAATAAGAAAATAAAATAAATTAGTGATTGATTAACCTATAGAATTAAATATTAACTGTTAATTACAAGAATTAATAATTAATGATAGTAATTAGTTGTTAATTACTCAACATCTGAAATTTTTTAATATTTCAAGCACCTGAAATTTAAACAGACTCAGGCCCCCTTTGGTACAACTCCACAAAGCTGATTCTCTGGATTCACTTCTGATTCTCTGGTGAAGTGATTCTGTGACTGAAAATAATTTTTTATGTTTTTATAGAATAAACTCTTAGAATCAGGACTGAGAATCACTTCACAGAATCAGGAGAAAGCTACTTTTTTCAGCTTCCAACCCTTTAGTTCATTTCAGAGAATCACTCCACAGAATCAGCCAAGAATGACTTCTTCTGAAAAACAGTATTTGACACAGCTTCTCTGATTCTACCTTTTTTTAATCGGATATTACTCCACTCCATTCCACAAAGAAACAAAGGTCACATGAGTTTTGTTACATCCACTGCTCATTGAGCAGGAATGACGCTCGAATGGCGTCCACGACCTCAACATACTCCCCAAAATCAGAGACCTACCAGATAATCTCAAACGTTCTAGACACAGAAAAAGTTTACGTCCTACTTAAAACGCATACCTCAACACGCTCTACCTGATACAGGTGAGACAGAACATTACTGATTACCACTGACATAAACGACTGCAAGAACCAATAACAAGTTTTCTAAAAAACTAGCTTCTTCAGACTGGTTTTCGAGTGAAGACTTTTATCAGCTACTGATCTGCATCTCTAGACGTCAGCCGCAGCAGCTGCCCGTGATCGCGCAGCACCTTGAGAGCAGACTTCATTATCGCATCAACACCACGCTTGACGATCTGCTGCATCTCCCCTTTGTACAGGCCTGTCCAATAATTCATGAACACACAAGCATGAAGTAAGATATCACACGGGTGTTTAATCAACTTCTTTTCAAAGTGAGCTCGATTTCGAGCCTTCCATACAGCCTAGCATAGAGCTGATAACCCAAACCACATTACTTGGTCTCCCTCTGGAATGACCTATTTAAACCAGATCAGGTACTGAGTGACAGAGGATGGTCGATAAGTACTTCTCAAACAATGGGCTATAACAGACCATAAGACTTTAGCTACTGGACAAGTGAAGAAGAGGTGCCGAATGGTTTCCTGCCCACTGCAGAAATAGCAATAAGGGTCCCCTCTCCAATTTCTTCTCAATAAGTTGTCCTTAGTAAGTATAGCATTTTTAATCAGCAGCCACATAAAGGTTTTAACTTTTGGTGGTGTTTTCGACTTCCAAATCAATTTGTAACTGCTACCCACTTCTCTTCTAGTCAGGTGCTTAAACATGGAGCTAACAGAAAACTGACCAGATTTCTCCCACCTCCAAATTGCCTTGTCAGCCTCAGTATTCAGATTTATTTCATTCAATCTGCTAGCCAATGCGTACCATTCATTGTGTAGATAAAGAGGAAGGAGAATTTTAAATATTATGTTCCAGTTTCCATTGGTGCAATCCCAAACAAAAACTTCCTGTCTGGATTCTAGAAAGAATAAAATGGGGTAATCAACACATAAGGCATTATCCCCCAGCCATACATCAGTCCAGAAATTAATATTCCTACCATTTCCAACTATAAACTTCCTCCCTCTAATATACATATTTCGTACTTTCAACAAATCTTTCCAAACCAGGGAATCATTTTGTTTCCTCCTTACTGAACTGATAGGCAGAGATTTAATATATTTAGCTTTGACTAAATCTTGCTACAACCCATGTTCAGTTTCTATTTTCCACCACCACTTACATAAAAGACTCATGTTCATTTTCCTAATGTCCTTAATACCCAGCCCCCCTTTCATCTTCTTTTTTGCACACTACCTCCCATTTAACCAGGTGATATTTCTTCTTTTTCTCCCCTCCTTGCCAAAAGAAGATCCTACTCATGACCTCCAGATCCTCAGTTACAGTATTAGGGAGAAGAAACATAGACATATAATATGTAGGAACATTTGACAAACTAGAGTTGATTAAGACAGTCCTACCAGCCATAGATAGCAGCCCACCCTTCCATACATTAATCTTTTTCCTAACTTTATCAATCATATATTGCCATTCCTCAACTCTAGGTTTTCTAGAGCTCACAGGCACTTCCAGGTACATTATAGGTAACTCACCACTCTACAGTTAAATATGCTGGCATATTTTGTTGCCAAGCCCATATCACCACCCACAACAAAAATCTCACTCTTGTCGAAGTTGAATTTCAACCCCGACATATTTTCGTACATGTATAAAATCAACTTAAGATTAAGGGATTGTTCCCCACTTTCTTGTATACACAAAATAGTATCATCTGCATATTGTAGTATTGCAACCCCATCCAAAATCAATTTTGGAGCCAAACCTCTAATTAACTTGTTACTCTGAGCTGCCATGATCATTTTGTTCAAAGCATCCGCCACAAAGTTGAACATAAGAGGTGAGAGAGGGTCACCCTGTCTCACCCCTCTCTGACTTTGAAAGTAAGGTCCTACCTTATTATTTAGTTTAACACTAATGGTCCCATTTTCCAAGATTTTGTGTATCCAATGGCACCAAAGGTCACAAAAAACCTCTATATCGCATACACTTTAAAAGAAAATCCCAACTAACCTTGTCATATGCTTTTTCAAAATCAAGTTTCAAAATGATGCCCACTCCCTCTTTGGATTTCCTAGTTTCATGCATTATCTCATGAAGGGAAAGAATGCTGAACATGATATTCCTACGGGGAATGAATGCAGTTTGCACCTTATTAATAACTCTGTCAGCTATGGGTTCTAATCTGATGGTAAGAACCTTTGTAAACCACTTATAAAGGCAATTGAGAAGGCAAATGGGCCTAAACTGTTGAATCTTGGATGCATTCTTAACTTTTGGCAATAAGGTAATAATACCAAAATTAATTCTGTATACATCAAGAATACCTTTATGAAAATCAAGGAATAGGGCTAAGCAATCATCTTTTACAATCTCCCAACAAGTTTGAAAGAACTCAATAGGGAATCCATCAGGCCCTGGTGCTTTATTTCTTTCCATCCTAAATAGGGCTGTTTTTATTTCTTCTTCTTCAAACTGTTTGGTAAGGCTTTGGTTTTCATATTCAAGGATCTTATCCCTGTCAGACCACATGCTAGTGTCCATTTCAAAAGCCTCCCCCTCCCCTCTACCAAACAAGTTCTTATAAAAATTGGTGGCATGTTTCAACAAATTATCAGTGCCACTGATTTCATTCTCCCCATCAAATAGTGAAAAAATAGTATTTTTTCCTCTTACTCCCATTGGCCACCCTATGATAAAAAGCAGTGTTATGATCCCCCTGTAGGAGCCAATTTTCATGACTCCTCTGAAACCAAAAGAGTTCCTCTTCCTCTAATATTTTCAAAAGTACCCCTTGTAAATTCATTTTCTCCATCACATCCTCCTTTGTCAAAAGGCCCTGGTCCTCCTTTTCCTCAAGACTCTTAATACCCAATAAGATACTAGCCTTTTTTTTCTTCATATCACCAGCCCTATTATAACCCCACCCTCTAAGGATTTTCCTTAGTTTTTTCATCTTAAACAACACTTTTCCCAAAGCATCCTTGTCCCAAGTAGGTTCCCCCCATATCCCCCTAACAATGTTTAAAAATTCCTCATTTTTAAGCCATGCTAATTCAAAATGGAATTCAACTCTACACCTTTTTTCATGCATAATAGACTTGATAATCAGGGGGCTATGGTCAGAAAGGAATTTGGGCAATTTATTAAGCTTCACCATTGGAAACAACTCCTCCCAATCACTACTCATTAATACTCTGTCTAAGACCTCCAAAGTGGGGTTTATTCTGTTATTAGACCAAGTAAAAAAATTCACCAGGACCCTCAATTTCTATCAAACCATGTAAGTGAATAATGGTGTTAAAAAGGTCAGAGAAATTATTAGGTGTGAATTTTTTATTTTTCTCCTTTGCTGACCTGATAATATTGAAATCTCCACCTACAATGAAAGGGTCACTGATTCTATGACAGAAGCTTGCCAACTCCCCTAGAAAGACTTCTTTATCCACTTCCTGGGCAGGACCATAAACATTTAATAACCACCACTCTTTTCTCACTTGTTTATCTCAAACCTTAACCTGACTAATAAAATCCCCCTCCACATAGTTAAGTACATCAAACTTTTCATTCCTCACACCGACCACTCTCCCTCCAGATCTTCCTTTTACAGGGGACCAAAACCAACTATAGGAATTATCTGGGTCAACAAACCTATTCAGGGAATCAGACAATTTCTGAACCAAAGTTTCTTGTGCACAAATAAAATCAAAGTCGTATTCCCTAATCAAACCCAATAAAAAGGCTTTCATCCCCTTCGTCCTCAACCCCCTGCAGTTCCAAAATAAACCTATCATTTTGACTTTTTTGTTTTTACTTTACCCTTCCCCCTGGACCAGGATTTTCCTTGTCCACTTTCCTCCTATAAACAGATGGGGTTTTTCTAACACTTCTTCTCATTGGAGGAATGGCTTTGACAGTTCTCACATGTTTTATTTTTTTATGTTGTACAGGATCATTAGCTATAAAGCTTTCATCATCCTCCTCCTCCTTTACCCATTCTAATAACAGTTTATTGCCATCCACCAAAGGAGCAGATTCTTCCACCATAAGAGATTTAGCTCTTTCTAGATCAACTCTTTTTCTATCCAAAGCATTTCTAGCCTCCTCTAAATCTCTAATCAAAGTAACTGAAAGCATCTAGGCCCCCATGAGGTATGGTTTCGGTGATTAATGACAACCTTTGGATTTTACTAATGAATTTGTGGATGCAAGGTCTCCCATATCACTCAATCAAATCCATATGTCATTGGAGACTACTAAACAATCAATTTATGAGATCAATCAATGTTGTGAAGATAAGAAGTAAAAGCTCTTATGTCAAAGTCATTCAACCACAATTGATGACACTTAATGCTTGACAATCATCAGAAGTACATTTCCAACAAATGTCTAAGAGGTCAATCGAGCAAAGTTCAAAAGAATCACTTAGAAACAACTCGAAGCAAACAAAATCAACTCACCGGATCAACCGATGTTTCCAGAGAACAACACGTTGGTCGAGTTAGTTCAGCAGAAGAAGAAGACCTCAGAACAAAGTACTCACCGGATCATCCGATGTTAAGGGCTAAGCTACATCGGTCCATCAGTATAGTTTGCAATATCCTTGGACCAAGTGTAGCACCGGATCATCCGATGTACAGAGATATACACATCGGTCAATCACTCCAGTAAGCATCAAGTTTGAGCCAATTCTGGAGGAAGAGCCACCGGATCATCCGATGAGAAGACAGGTGCAACATCGGTCTAACAACGGTCATATCTGACACAGTGACGTCAGCTAAAGTGAACTTGACCGATGATAACTAAAGGGGAGACATCGGATCATCCGATGTTCGCAGAAAAGTTCTGTTAGCCTACTTTTCCAACGGCTATTTCGTGGAGGCTGACTATAAATACCCCCTAAATCTGTCAAATCAACAAGTCTTGATCACCAGACATAATATACACATCCACAAGCATTCAAGACAAAGATCCATCACTTCTACATCATTTAGATCACTTACACACCAAGAGATAGGCTAGAACTAGCTAGAGAGAGAGAGCTTGTGTGCCTCCATTCTTGGTGAGTGGAATCTCTAGAGTAGTGAGAGCCTTAAAGGAGTATCCCTTGGTGTTTGTAACTGAGAGAGACTTCCGGAGCTTGCCAAGAGGATTGTGGAAGCCCGGAAGATCGAAGTTGTACAAGGCTTGAGCTCCACCTTGCCAAGGTTGGCAAACGGAGAAGAATAGTGAAGATCCCTAGTCTTGGTGACTTGGGTGTGGCTATACCCTTTGGTGGGTGCCACAACGTGGATGTAGGAAGATCTTGACAATCTTGCCGAACCACGGGATAAATCCTCGTATCTCCTCGGGAGTTTGCATCCTCTTACTCTCCCTTACATTTATGCATTTTATATACCGCGAAGTTGCTATTTACTTTAATGCATAGATCGTGTGCGTAGGGAATTGGGCTTTTAGGAATTAAGTTTTATTGCTTAGATTTTTGAAAAGAAAGCCCAATTCACCCCCCCCTCTTGGGCATTCGATCCTTACAATTGGTATCAGAGCAAGGTTGCTCATAGGATCATTCTAGCCTCACCGCTAGAGAGCTAAAATGGCCAAGGTTGGGGGTTCGGTTCCTATCTTCGAGGGCAAGAACTTTGCCTATTGGAAAGCACGCATGTGCGCTTATCTAGAGGCTATTGCTCCCGAAGTATGGGAAGCGACCCACGCGGGGTTTGGAGAACACAACTATGTTGGTGATCAAATCAAATGGGATGCTAAAGCTAGGAATGCAATCTATGAATGTATTAGTCAAGATGTGTTTGCTAGGATTGCTAGCAAAGAAAAAGCTTGTAAAATCTGGGCTTGCTTAATAGAGATTCATGAGGGTTCTTCTCGAGTCAAGGAACTTAAATATCACATGCTTAAATCAAAATATGATGAATTTAAGATGCTACCTCATGAAAATGTCAATAAGATGTTCTCTCGCTTCAACGTACTTATTGAAGAAATTAATGCTCTTGACATTGCTTCTCTTGGCAAGTGACTCATCAACCGCAAGATCCTCATGCTCCTTCCCAAGCCAAAGTACAACATCATCAACTCCATGCTTCAAAAGGAGTCTCTTGACCACATTGAAGTTTTGGAGCTCATTGGAGAAATTCACGCTCATGAGATGAGTGTACTTGGAATGATGGAGCAATCATCTTCAAAAACAATTGCTCTAAAGGCCTCCACCAAGAAAACAAGCCTCAAGAAGAAGAAGGTGGTTGAGCCTAGCTCACGTGAAGAAGAGCAAGCATCAAGTGAAGATGATGATGATGATGAGCTTGCATTGATGATGAGAAGTATTTCTCATGCCTTAAGTTTTATTTTATTAATTAAGTCGCTTCATTAGGAATTATCTCGCGTGATGTGCAAATGAGGTATGTCTTTCGTATGTTATTTTATATTTTAATAAGTTTTTTCATATTGATAAGATCTTAAATAAATTAGAAATTTTATGAGAGCATTCTCATTGTATCATTAATACTAAAATAACTATTAAAAATTGAAGATTTTCAGTTAAATGTATCTTCAAATACATACTTTAGCATTTGTTACATACTTTAGCATTTGTTAGAAATATTGTTCTATGGTTTATTTAGTAGTCGTATATCATGAAAGCATATTTTTGAAATGTGCAATTCTGTTATTTAAATTAAGTTATTAGCCATGGAATTCAAGAGTAAGAATTAAAATTTTCACATTTTGACATTGTCAAATATGTTAAGCATATCGTTTAGAATCTTTATATGATGGCATAGAGAAACTTTTATATCTCAGAAAGAGGTGATGTACTCGCATTAATATTAAGTGGTGTTATTAGGATATAAGTAAGTAATATGATTATCTCCTCATGATAACTATTATAAAATATCTTCGAAATTAAGGCACTATTGTATAAGACATATTTTGAGGGGGGGGGGGACTGCAGGTTTATCATTAAGATCATGAGTGATATCATTAAGTAATAGATTTTTCATCATTAGCACCTCACACTTTTCAGTTTTTATATAATGTTTTGTATGCATTATAATAAGAATGATCTATACAATAGAGGGAGCACAATATATATTATCGTCTAATACCCCGAATTAAGAATGTACGGTTATTTCTTTACATTTTATTAAATTTGTAAGGAAATATAACATAATTAAGGGAGTGATCTGGTAAGATAAAATTTTAGTATTTTCACTATATCTTTCCTTAATTAAGTTGATGCTTATAAATATCGTATAAGTTATATATAATTAAGATTAACGAAATAATTATAAGTATGATACCAAGAATATAAGATTATTATTAAGAAAATAAGTTGTGATTTTGTTGGCTTTTCCATAAGATTTAAGATCCTCATTTTGAAATGAGGTATTATAGTCTTCTATTCCGATGACTAAATCAGGGGGAGTTTGACATCTAAAGATACGGATCTTGAAAGTAAGTGATTTGTGTAAGTACTTTATTTTTGAAGATTCATTCTTTATGATGTCTTATCGATATTATGTTAACAATGCTAGACATTGTTCTCACAATACCTGCTATTTAATTTTTCATCATTAGTGGCCAATAATGATGAAGAGTGAAAGCAGCCTCATTTAAGATCACAAATAGGCCAACAAATGTGTAAAGAAATTTAAATGATGATGATCACACTTCATATGAATAAGTTGTGAGTGATTGTTACTCATTTGAATGACTTAAGAATTTTTTAGTTTTCTGATAGAGTCAAATTAGTAGACTGTAATGAGTCTATAAAAAGTAACGTGACTCTAAAAGGAATAATAAATGTTTTTGAAGTGTCATCGTAAGATGATAATAAGTAAGACATTCTTGAATAGAATACATTTGAGAATGTTTTAAATGATTTTAACTATGAGTTATGTCATGAAAGTTAGTAAATTGAGATATCTTAAAGTAAATCCATTCATGAATTGAAATAAGCGTATCTAAATTAAGAATATCTCACGTTCAATAAATTCACAATAGATTTTGGGTATTATAAGATATTAAGAAGGACAATTAGTGTTTATATTAAGTTTATGACAATAAAGTTAAGTATTTATTAGAGGATGATGTACTGCAATACGTAAATAATATTGATCAACTATTAAAGAGTAAGTATATTGTCCTCATTATGATTAAGTTAAGATATTGGTGATGTTTCTTATTTGTTAGTATATAAGTTTTACCAAGATATAGTAAGGGGGTATTTAGACTATCAGATAATGCATATCTACCATAGTCATAAGAATGAGTAATATGCATAAATCAAGTTCGCGTCTGCTCTTAAGGTCAAGGGTGATAAGTATAGGAACAAATCAGAGATCGATCAAATAGAATTGGTTCCATGTACTTCTGTTGTCGGAAGTTTTAAAGTTTGCTTAATTAATGTTACACCCTGACAAAGTTTAAGTAAACGGGATATTTTTGGCATAAATAAATTCAATCCAGCTATAGATCACTGGTTTAGAAATAAGGAAAATTTTTAAGGTTTTATAAGTGACTCAGGCCTCATGATAAGATGAGTAAGAATTAATGTCATTTAGATGAAGTTTTAGTAAAACTCAGTTTTACAAGATGTGTAGCAAAATCCACAATCAATTGCTAACACTCGTATTTTGGAGTTTTATTGTGGAATCGAGCGGTCACTACATCATAAGTGATGTATACTGAATGTTCTTTAAGCATGAGGCCATCGAGTAGACACTAGAATTATTTTACCCAGTCTAAGAGTGGTCGACAACATCAAACCACTTAAGTTGTTTTATATCAAGTGTAACAAGTCAAGTGTGCCGCCAAACACTTTGATATTAGGTTGCAAACGATAAAATCCAGGATCATACTATTGTATTGAGCAAATCAGTGACAAGCGATTGCTTGCGATACCGTTTATAAAAGGTCTTCCACCCAAGTGTTCAGTGAACACGTAGTCGACGTGGGTCTTAAGGAAGAACCTATGATCAACTGGATACTAAGGGGCCATTAAGAGTACGATTACTTCTAAATTTGAGATGTATCATGGTCGTTCGAGTCAGATAGCACGTAACTGACTATTCTTGATGTGGTGTGTCCTATATGTCAAACATAAAGAAGCTAACACTGAGTTAGAATTAAGTAAGTATCAGTTTTGTGATTAAGTATTAAGTTAGTCTTGATCCGTGGAGATCAAGAGGGAGAATGTTGGAGTTGATCTCCCATGGAACTGGTCCTATGACCGGTTCAACTCTCTTCCAACGCCCTGATCGCGGACATCTCTCACTTCCACGTGGTGGGCCCCCTTTCGTGTTGTGCCAACTATAAAAGAGGAGGTTAAAGCATATCTAACAGAAGTTAGTTGATCCTAATTACACTCCACCTGAGACCAGATCATAAGGGCACAAAAACAAAGGGAAGAGCTTCACCTGCACCTTCATCTTCAGACGCCGGGGATACCGTCGTCTTCGCCGTGGATCTGCAGCGCCGCCGCCTCTTCTCATCATCGGTCTTCTGTGCAATGCAGGTTTGTCCATCTAAGGTATGTCCAATCCACACCTCTCTTGTTCTTGATTAGTTGATTAGCACTGTGAACTCTTCACCACTTGAGTTGGCTTAGATCCCACAGATATTGCTATTAGGACATGATTAGTTTCCAACATATCAATTTCTAATTTATTTTTAAAGTAGAAAGCGACAAACTTTTAAAGATGAAAAAAGTATGACAAACTTTTGAAGATGAAAAAAGTATTTATTTACTGTTTTTCTTGATTGCCTGCTTGCACTCGCTGAGGAACTTGCTGCTGCTTGTGGATACAGAATCCTCATAGCCATATCTGCAGTCCTCATCGCCAGCCACCTTAGGCTTCCTGTTGATGCACTCCCTCCCGTCACCTCATTCCCGGGATCTTGGAAGGTGAGAAAGGCAGCGATCGAACACCCCTGGTGCTGTCAGACCTCAGGAACCAAATTTTCTTCTCTGTCCCTGCACTTGTCATATGCCCCGATCAATAAGAGCCTAATCCTCGACCATAATTATCTCACTTGATCATTCAGTGATTTCATTCCGGAAGCTCTCTTCATGGATTCTGCTTTGCATTTGTTTCTCTTATGTGAAAGAGGGTTAGCCTACGGTGAGAGTGAATTTCAGACAGAAGAAAATATGAAGAGATGGACGTGTCATAATATTGATCTATGAAGTCCGGTCCAAGTCATGTACTTAGACATATAGTTATCGTCGCTTTGTACTAGATATTAAGTTGTGAGTGTCTGTATTTATATTCGCTTGTAATAAATTGGCTATAACCTTCTTAGAGTAGAAGGTCGGACCTTTATCCTTCATTGCTCTTCTGAAGCATTCTCACGTCGTTGTTGTATTCTTCAAAAGAATGGTATTCACCAAGTCCTTCTTTGACAATTATCCATGAGCATATGAAGCCACCTGTTCGCATTTCCTTTGCCAACATGGTTCATGTTTGTATCATCTTTTGATCTGCCAACACCACGGCGATGACGCATTTCATTCCTTTGCAATAGCATTGACTGGTCCGTAGGATTAGAGGTGGGTATAATAACCGAACCCGAATACCAAACCCGAAAAATCCCGAACCCAAACCCGAAAAACCCGAACACATTTTTCGGGTAGGAATTCGGAAAACCCGAATTAATTTTGGGTATTTCGAGATATTGAGTCCGATACTCGAAATACCTAAAATACCCGATTACCTTGGGCTTGGTCCAATCGATCTTCCCGCGCCCAGCCCACCTACTCCCGCGCCAGGCCCATCACTCATGCATGTCTCCATAACCCAGACTCCTGCCTCCCGCTAACCCTAGCACCCACACCCTCTAGTAACCGCACCACCCCCAAGGCCACGAGCATCGCCACCCCATCCGTGAATACCACCGACGAGTGGTGAAGCTGTGTGCCCTATCTCGACGTCTTCCCAACGCCATGCCTATAGCGTCGGCGTCTCCCTCCTCCGATGATCCCAGCGGCACCCCCGCCCCCGCCCCCAAGCAGTGCGCCCCACCCCTCTCCTACAGTCTGCGCTGCTCCCTCCGACGGTATGGGCGTCGCCCCCGCCCTGCTCCTACATACGGTCTGCGCGCTCCCCGTCCCCCGGCAACACGGGCGGCGTCCCCCACCCCACTAGCCGATGACTAGCAACAACAGCGTCGAACCCTCTGCAAACGCCAACTCCCAATTTCGGGTAGTACAGGCTACTCGAACCCGAAACCCGAATTTTCGGGTACCCAAATTTGCGGGTACATGAGAATTCGGGTACAATTTTGGGTACCAGTTCTAAAAACCCGAATTTTAGAAAACTCGAATTGCCCGACCCGAATTTTTGGGTAATCCTGAACGCCCACCCCTACGTAGGATGTTGAGCAGTTTCATACATGTTAACTGCTCTATAAGGTGGACTAGGAGGAATTGACGAGTGTTAGAAGAAAACGATAATTTACTGAATAATTCTAGAAAAACTTGTCAATACAACAACAATAAACATTGATAGAGGACTGTACGAGCAGACTGCACGTATCAAATTGTAGCCGAGGGAACTGTTGTAGATGTTATCGCAAGCTTGACAATGGTCGGGCGGTGCAGATGTTAATGACGATGTTGAGCAGTAGCACCCGATCTCGGTGGTAGGCAACCAATGATGAAAAATGTGAGGAGTCAAGCATATCCTTTCCAAAACCTTTATTCACTCTCTCCCGGTGCAGGATCGCAAGATCAAGCGCTTCCGGAGGCTTGCTCTACAGATCGTCGGTGCACGTCGACACTCGTGATGGAGTATATTATGATAGTGGCGCAAGGAACTCGAATATGGAATAGATCTTATTGTGGGATGCCCTCTTCTGTCGCACACGCCTGATATTTATTGAGTTCTTAAGAGACAGTTCAATTACGATTTGAAGGACCCGCGTTTGATCCCACTCGGTAGTTGTAGACGCTGTGAGACCTATATGCTAAATGCATTGACAATTATGTTAATAGTGAGAGTTTTCATGCAAAGTTTTGAATATACCTTAGAAACTCAGTTTGGACTGTTCGATCTTATCAAATGTGCTTTCGAGAGTAACAATTACCTTCAATTTGTACCGCACAACATACTTCAAATTGTACAAACTTTTTGCCGTATATCAAGAGTAACAATTAACTTTTAATCTATTCGAATTGTCCGAATTTTTTCAATGCGTTTTGGGAGTAACAATTACTGCACAGAGCACTTCAGACTCTCCGATCTTAATGTTTTAATTCAGCTGCTCTTCTTTTTTACTTGCAATGTTTCAAACTCATTTTTTGGTTTATGGGAAGTTTGCTTAGTATTCATTTACTAAGTTTTTAATGTGTTTTAGTTGATCATGATGGATAATATTTGCTATATTTACAACATGCTTATGTGAGGTGCTCACATAAGGTGTTGTGATTTTCACACTAACGTGAGTCAAGTCGAGGACTTGTGCTCTAAAGATTTGATTGTTATTCATGTGCAGGTGTTGCTTGAGGTCAAGACATGGCTGGTGATGGTGATCCATTAAACTAATCTTAGGAAAAAGATTAGGTTCAACAACCAAATTTGAGAGGAATTGTGGTTGAGTTGATTGGGAGGTCACGCAACATGTTTAGGTCAAGAACAATGCATATGAAGGTATCGTAAACATTTTAGAAAGTGTTTGCATGTATACAAGAGGTGAATGGATGTGGCAACATTATTCTAAGGCGTGGTGAAGGGTTATGAATGTGAAGGTATGGCCGGAAAGGTCCAACCGGCCAGATTACACGCTCTGGCTGCCGCTAAGGCGGTTACGGTTCATTTATGGAATGTTTTGAGTTGGATATAGTTAGATTTCGTGTTGGGCACGAAGTTGAGTTGTTTTAGAAATATGTGGGATATTCCTAAGGTGTTTAGAAGTCTAAAAATTGCTTCTATCTTCGTATAAATGGAAAGTTTCGGTTGAATCCAAGTATGAGTAGGTCCTAGTTTTGATTAAGTTGGCCTAAGAGGTAGTTATATAAGCAAGGGGCAAGGGCTCGTGGAGAGCAAAACTTGTGGTTGTTCCTCTTGTGTTTAATTGAATAAAATTTGTATTTTTAGAGAAGGTTTTATGCCTTGTTCGTCTGACTTTTTTTTTCGCAAGTTTTTCTCGACGTGTTTCTGCGCAGCCCAATGTTGCTTTGGTGTTTTGATCTCAACTCGATTTTTACTAATTTAATTGTCATGATTCTTTTTGTGTTGTATCCAAAACCCAATTTTCTATCATCAATGAAAATTTCGCAGTCATTGGTTTTGTGTTTTTGATCTACATAAGTTTCTTTGCAACGTAGCAGATCTATTTTTGATAGGATACAATAGATTGACCTCTCATATCTCGAGCTCTCGACTTTTTCACGTGATTTTTGTCGAATTAGATTCAAGACTTGATTTTCAATAATCTATACTAGTTTTGTCATAGTTGCACACGTTGAAAACAATTGCACACATAGTTTCTTTATTAGATTTATTTTTTGTCGAGTGATTTCTGTAGCTTCCGCATAAAAATTTTAATATACCATTCACCCCCTTTGGTAGCATTTGACGCATTCTTTGATCCTACAATTGTTGTTAGAGCCATGATGTTCTAATATTTGTGATTTGAACGTGTTTTTGATAATATACATAGAGAAATACTCTGCAAAACCTTGTGTCTTCGATGGAATTGATTTTCAAGTTTGGAAGGCTCGCATGGAGGCATACATACAACAAGTACAAGGCTTCGTCATATAGGAAAACGTCTTCAAGCGCTTCATTATGCCATCAAACGATGAAGTAACAGCCGCGAACATGAGCGATGTCGACAACAACAATAAGGCACACAACTTGATTATTCAAAGATTGACTCAAAGCGACTTCAATCGTGTTGCACACGTCTGATCTGCATACAACGTGTGAAAAGCACTATGCGACTACCACAAAAGCTCGAACACTATCAAAGAGGCATGTGAAGATATGCTAAAAAAGGAGTACATGCGCTTCGAGATGCAACCTAATGAGTCGATAGATGATTTCCTTGCTCGCTTTAATAAAATTCTTAGCAACTTGCGTAGTGTCAATGTTAATTTTTCAGATGCACAGAATGGTAGGCAATTATTAAATGCATTAGACATGTCAATTTAAGAGATGAAAGTTACATCAATACGTGAAAACACTGTCATGAGTACACTTACTTTAGATGTGCTATATTTTAAGTTAAAAACTCATTATGTCATGTAAAACTCCCAACATGTCTCTTACATTTATTTCACAACATAACATGTTTAGTCCTAGCAAATTTTCAGCTTGTGGTACACTTGTTTTGCTGTCCTCTCTAACCCTTGAACAGATTGAAGAGTTCACAGAGGAGGACCTAACACTTATCTCTACTCCGTTCTCAAAAGCATTGCAAAATGTGAGAACTAGAAGGAGAGGGAGTGTTGGTTCATAAAGATGCTTTGAATGCACAGGACATTTTCGTACAGATTGTCTTAATCTTTCAAGTCCCGCTACCCGTGATGAAAAGCAAACAAAGTTTATACCCTCATCTGCCAACAACAACAAGAAAAAGAAGGGTTTCACAAAATGAGTGATGGACAATATTCTCTCCACACTTCAATAATAGAACTCGAGGATGCAGACACCAGAAGTGAAAACGAAGACAATTTGGCAACTATGTGTTTTATGGCGTGCAACTCAAGTTCAAGTATGGAGGAAGCTGAATTTATCAGCGATAATGATGAGGTATGTCCTCATGTGAAGAAATATGTGATTCTATTTCTCGTGACACTACTATACTTAAGAAAAAGTACAAAAAATTTAGGAACAACGCTACTAAAATTGAATCACTAGGATATGAAATTAATCGACTATAGTCTTTGATTCCTAGTGATAATTCTTGTTCTCGTTGTGAACTCATATATGAACAATTGTCCTCTCTAAGAAGTGCTCACACTTCACACTTGATAAACATGAACATGAAATTAGAAAGAACAGAAAGATTGCTACAATTAATAATAAAAACATGAAAGATGCTAGTTGTTCTACAAGCGATTTACATTGTTCTAGCTGTGATAAGCTTAACAAGAAACTACATGATGCTAGGAATGAGTTTTCTATTTTGAACAATGCTTTACATTCTCATAAAGTTAATTATTGTTCTAATTGCAAACTAAAAAGAAAAACTTCATGCGAAAATTATCTAGATCTGTATAAGAAACTTGATGACATGCATATGACACTACTTGATGAATAAGAATCTAAATTTGTTGCTGACTTCTCCTAAGACTTTCAATGATAAAACTGGTTTTTGTTTTGGTTCTCCTACTTAAGCTAAAGAACATCCACCTAAAGTTGTAAAGTCACTAGGAAGTGGTTTGATTCAAATCATTCCTAAAGAAAAAGAGATGGTTTTTAGGTAGGAGTGTTGTCTCATTCAGATGCTAACACACACATGTTTCTTGCTCTTCTAGGCATGAACATAAAAGTAAATTTCATTGTACCTACTGTGGTAGAGATAGTCATGTCATAGATTTTTGTTATATAATAGCTAAACAACATGAAAAGGAAAAAATGCAAGCTAGATCTTATAACACTCATGCAAAACTTGCTGCACGTGCTGAACCGAATGTTAGACACTTCCAACCTGCTGTGATGAGTTAAAAAATTGCAAATTTTGGTCCCGAACTTACTGATTTCCATGCTACACATGTAACACCTCGTAGATGAGTAGTTGGGAACAAGAATTATCATGTTTTGGCTCATAAACCTACTATATTTTCTCAGCTTTCGTGTGTTATTCCTGCTATACGTCACGTGACTCAGTCTAGAATTCCTAAACCTTTTGATTAATCCCGGTATTGAGTTATCAGCGTATTATGCTTCTATGTAGGTTAACATGCTTGAGGAAGGAGAAAAATTGGATTGTGGATTCAGGTTGCTCATGCCACATGACATGTAACAAAGAATGGTTCTCCTCTCTCTTTTTTGTGTCACGTGTAGAGAATGTTACTTTTGTCGATAATTCTTTAACTCCTATAATTGCCAAGAGTTCAGTTAGAGTTAATAATCACTACACTTTTGAAGGATGTGGCACTTGTTAAGAATTTGAAATACAACTCGCTCTCTGTTTTGCAATTGCTAGTTGAAAATCTAGAAGTTAGTTTCACTAAGAATTGTTGTAAGATTGTAGATTCAAATATTGAGCTTATGTTTAACATGTCTCGGTTCGGAAGAGTTTTTAAAGCTGATTTTGATATGTCATCCTTTAAGCATAGGTGTCTAGTTGCTAATAATTCAAGAGACTTATACTTTTGGCATCGTAGACTTGGTCACGTAGGCTTTGATCACCTCACACGTGTTAGTGTTCTTGATTGCATACATGAGTTACCTAAGCTTAAAGGGGACAAAGAAATTGTGTGCTCTTCTTGTAGACATGCTAAGATTGTTGTAGGTTCACATGCTCCACTCACAATGACAATGGCAACAACACCAGCACAACTTTTACACCTTGACACTGTAGGTCCTTCACGTGATCAATCTTTTGGAGATAAATGGTATGTGCTTGTAATTATTGATGATTATTCTATATACTTTTGTGCTGAAAAAAGAATAGATCATCAATTTTATTCACCATATGTACCTCAACAAAATGGTGTCGTATAAGGATGACAATTATACTCGCAGGTTCGTGTACCTGACGGGTATTGCACCTGACGGATGCGGGTACAACTATTTACCCGCGAGTACAAACCAAACCCGATTCGATGTTTTGTTGGTACAGATACGGGTTTAATTTTCTACCCGTAGATACCTGATGGGTTATCCGAAATAGTTATTCAGCCCATTAGCAATCAACAACTGGTACAGTAGTGTGCAGTCCAGGTGTCTAGGAAGTCACAGCCCAACCCATTCAACGCAAACTCTAATACCCCACCCCCATGCACTGCACTCAGCACTCCTCGACGTCCCCGTTCCCCTTCGACTCTTCCCCGATTCCCACACCAGGGACCCTGAACCCCGACTCCCAGAGTGTCGCCGCCAGTCGCGTTCCCCCGCCCTCCTCATCGCCGCAGCTGTTGATGTTGGATCCTGGTCCACGTCGCATTCACCGTCCTCGCCCTGCTCCTCATCACTGTCCTTGGTGCCTACTACACCGCGGCTCAATGTCAACTTTCACGGCCCTAGCACCACCCGTCGTCTCGCCCTCCGACTCAGTCACCACCACCGCCTTCGCCCCCCGATCGAGCCGCAGCCGCCACCTTCGCCCTTTGACATGGTCACCATTGCCACCTTCGCCCTCAGATCGAGCCGCAACCACCGCCTTCGCCCTCCGACTCGGACACCACCATCACCCACCTCTGGCCATCTATTTCCATCGCCCTGGCAAGGCATGTCCCGATGAGCTTTGAATCTAGATCAAAGATGAAGAGCAGCGACATGATTCAGAATCCTGTAGTGTTTAAAAAAATGGAATCTTGTAACCCTAGTGGGTACTTGTCGAGTACCCGAAACCTTCTCAAAACACGCCAGGTATGGTTCCAGTGCCATTTTTTAGCCACGAGTATGGGTTCGGGTCCAAAAATTTACTTGCACACTATTTCATGTGGGATCAGGTTTTTGATCTACCTGATCCGATCCCTACCCATTGCCATCCCTAGTGTTGTAGAGAGAAAGAATAGAAACTTAGTTGATATGGCTAGGACTATGCTTGATGAATATCACACTCCTAGAAAATTTTGGGCAGATGCAATTGCGATAGCTTGTTATGTTTCAAGCCGTGTTTTCTTAAGATCTAAGCTTGGAAAAACACCATATGAGCTCCAGTTTGGACATAATCCTAGTGTCATACATATTAGAGTTGCTCGAGGATCAGCCAGGTCTGACGAGCAGTGCCACCATCACGATACCCGACAATGTCCTGCAACTACTCAGAGAGGGACCCAAGGATTCTGGCAAGAACCAAGTTGTCCATGCTGATCCGCCAATCCAGGAGTCGTGTAGAAGTGAGTAATCTCGAAGGATGTGGTCGTCAAGGAAGAAACGCCTCAACGTGAGAAGGAGCAGCTTACGCTACTTGGCCTACAAGGTAGAGTCATTGCTGAGGACAACCGAGATGAGTACCCAGATGTTCTGAACATCAGTAGCCTAAGCGTGGAGAGCGGCGATGAGGGAAGCTGCGTAGGTAGTGTGAGCTACTCCGTCATCAGGGGAGGGCTCGCAGGTAGCACTCCAGTGCCGGTGTGCGGTCTCCTTGAGCTGGTGAGTAAGAGCAGCCACAGAGGCACACTCCTGGTCCAAGGCGAGAGCGAGGGTCCACTTACGCTCGCGAGAAGCAGCCAGAGCGGTAGCGATGCCGGAGGTGATCGCAAGAGACGACGGGAGTAGGGTGGGTCTGGTGGTAGTGGTTACAGCGTCCTGGCCAACACCACTGGCGGTGTCCGCCAGATCGTCAAGGACAGCAAAGGTGGCAGCCGACAGTGAGGAGAAGTCGAGGATCATGGACGGCTCGCACGGGACGGTGCCCGGCGGCGACACTGTCTGGAGCAGGAAGGGCGGCAACGGTGCCCGTAGCCCAGACGGCAGCAGCATGACGCACCTTGATGGTGGCGACGTAGCGCTCCCTGGTGGCGATGGCGGTGGTGGTGGCGTGACGCACCAAGGCAGCGACAACGCAGCGAGCCAAGGCAACGGTGGCGCGAGGGTGGTGGGAAATGACAGCGCACACAAGGAGGAAGGCAACAGCGCAAGGGAGGAAGGCGGTGGCATGCCCAAGGAGGAACGTGATAGTGCGGCTTGGCCGCCGAATCTGACGGCAGCGACCATGGTGAAGGCGCGGGGCGCCAAGGAGGAGGGTTGTGGCGTGGCTAGGGAGGAGGGCGGAGATGTGGCCTGTCCGTCGAATCCAACGGTGGCGCACTCGGATCCGACTGCGGTGGAGATGCGCGGCGCGCCTTGGAGGGGCTCAGGCTCAGGAGGAAGGGGGGCCCGGTGGCGGCGGCGACGTCCGGTAGCGGTGGTGGGTGGTGACGGGAGAAGTCCTTGGCGGCGGCGCGCTACGAAGCAAAGAGGGGGTACAACACCATGGGAGAAGAGGGACGCGGCGCCAGCAGTTGGGCCATGGTGGGAGAGAGGAGAGGGGGACTCAGGTTAGGGTTTCCTGACTAAGCTGATATCATATTGTGTGAAATAAAATGGATTAGATTAATTGGATGAGGATGTCTGGATACATATAGCCCTAGGGGCTTGATATATGGGGCATTAGCCCAATAAGACTCACAAGCCTAAATACACACATATAACAGTCTAACAACAAATAGCTACTCGTTTCACATTTTCTGTACTCCTTTAAAAGAGGGAGTTGGTGATGATGGTGTTCCTGCCATGTATCATTTCCAACTGTCCAATCATCATCCAAGTACGTGAGTGAGGCCACGGCCTTTTGCACCGACAGCTGGACCCTTGGAAAAGCTTCCCCACAAAGTCTGAACTAATTGCGGATAAGCTAAACTCCTGTACAAATGCCGGAGTGAGGAAATACAACATACCAGGCCCAAACAGTATAGAACTCCGCAAGATGGCATCCACCACTGACCCAATCGCTTGGTATCACACAGTTACGGCAAAAAGTAATTGACTTTACACCAGAATATAAAGCAATGTTACAGAAAATATTTCTTCAAAGAAGACGTCATGTAAAGTTGAATAAACTCCAAACCTATCATACAATAACATCAACAAAGCCTTTGTACCAAATGCTTTGGGGTAGGCTAGATATGAAACTCAAAAAAAAAAAGTATGGAAGTAAAAAAGAGGAGAGTAAACAAAGTTCAAGCAAACTCTAAACCTATCATATTGATACATTTTTTGAGTACCTAAGAAATTCTTTATCACTATTTGACTTAACCAGTGTGAAGAATTTGAATCTAATCTAATAAGAAAAAAATAAAATATGCACTATTTATGAACAGCAGGACATACCTTTCTTTTCTTCGAGTGAATGCTGACCCAGAAGAACCATCACCTATGGTAAGGTTTACATCAGAGTGCAGGGATATTAACTCAAACAGGACATAACATGAAGGCTCCACAGGAGAAATAATATTACCACAGATTCTAACTTCATTTCATGAACAACACAGTCAACACCGCATTTCAAGTGAAATTTCTTGGCTGGCCATCAGGTTGTCACTCAAAGCGGCACTCCTGACACTGAGTTGTCATATGTGACTGATGTACAAGGGCTTACAAATAATCTTTACAAGAACATAATCCATGCCTAAAGTGATGGAACCGTGTCCTGTCCCTCACAATAATCTCCCTTCCATACAAACTGGATATCAATTTTATTGCATTATGACAATCTAAACACATTCTCAGATCCTTAACTATTCTTATCACCGTGTTAGATTTTGAACTTAGCAATACAAAGACAATCGCCAACTTCTCACTGTGCTAGTAAACAATGTTTGGTTTCGCTTCTTCCACAACTTCAACATGGACTTCAGTTATGTCTGGAACATACCCAGCATTCTTCAAATCAGTTAGTACCGTCTCTAACTTGGAGTAGATTTCTTTGCTTATAGGATGAGATATATCACCAGCTACAAATTCATGAATCATGCTCCATTTCAATCAGACTGCAACCAGGCTCTTTCCTTACTCCTTTCTCCATTATTGCATGCCTAAGCCGACGGACATGTTCCCATCTATTAGACTTTGCGTACATATTGGACAAAAGGATGAATGCCATGCTGTTCTGTGGATCCAGCTCGAGGAGACGCTCTGCTGCCAGTTCACCTATCTCTGTATTACCATGAACCCTACAAGCTGCAAGCAGGGTCCCCCATATAGTGGGGTTGGGTCTCATGGGCATCTTACATATTGTTTCCATTGCTTCTTTCAGTTTCCCAGCTCGGCCCAGGAGATCAATCATACATCCATAATGCATCAAATTAGGGGTAATCCTATAGTTCTCAACCATGACGTGGAAGAGCTCTCGTCCTTTGTCAACTAAGCCAGAGTGAGTGCAGGCTGTTAGAACACCGATGAAGGTCACCTCATCCGGAGTCTCTGAAACATTAATCATTCTATGGAACATATCAATGGCCTCTTCCCCATAGCCATTCACAGCAAGACCAAGGATTATACCGGTCCATGTAAACTTATCTCTCCAGCGCATCTGTTTGAACACATCCAATGCTCGTTCAACACTTCCACATTTGGAATACATGTCTATGAGAGCATTGCCGACAAAAACATCGATCTTGATCCCATGCCTGCTCATGTAAATCCTCACCCACTCTCCCATCTCCAACGCACCCAGCTGCGCGCAAGCTGTGATCATGCTCACCATGGTGAACTCGTCTGCCTTCACGCAGCAATACTGCATCTCGCGGAACAACTCCAACGCCTCCGTGAAGCGTGTGGCCTGTACATAACCACCAATCATCGCAGTCCACAAGACAGCGTCTCTTTCAGGCATACAGTCGAACAATTCCCTGGCTCGAACAACCTGGCCTGACCTGGCAAACCCAGAAACCAGTGACGTCCACGAAACCACATCCCTTGATAGCATGCTGTCGAACAACTTCCACGCCGCGTCCATGTCAGCGCACTTGGCGTACATGTCCACTAGCGCGTTCCCCACGCTGAGGTCCGGCAGCGCCCCGCTGTTGAGGACGCACCTGTGCACCTGCGCCCCGAGCAACGCATCCTTGCCTTTCCCGCAGGCTGACAGCACCGAGACATATGTGACCCGTGTGGGCGCGACGCCAGCCCTCACCATGTCCGCGAACGAGCGGCGCGACCGCCCGAACCGCCTCGCCCTGTTGTGCCCGGAGATCAACGCGTTCCACGCGACGGGCGACGAGGGGCTCTCGCCCAGCGCCGTGTGCGCTGCCGGGCCGTCGCCCCCGCCGGCATATGCGAGGACCAGCGCGCTGGCCACGTGGTTGCCGCGCGCTAACCCAAACTTGACCGCATGCGCGTGGACAGCGGCCGCTCCCGCCGCCGCGGCCGCGCGTGACACCGCCTTGAGCAGGGACGGGAAGGTGTACGCGTCCGGCCTGGCCCCGCGGGCCAGCATCCTCACGTAGCCCGCGACGGCATCAGCCGCGCGATGGCGAGCCGTGTCATACTGATAGCAGGCGGCAGCGACGGTGGGGTCTGAGAACCAGCGCGGGGCAACCTGGTGCAGACTTCCGTCGAACAGCGCACGGGCACAGAGACGGGGTCGGGCGCCGAGCATGCTCTTTCGGTATCCTCACGGCAGGTAACTAGCGGTTACCGCACCGGCAGGGCAATCCAATCCCGGTGGGGCATCCGCGCCGAGCATGCTCTTTCGGTATCCTCACGGCAGGTAACTAGCGGTTACCGCACCGGCAGGGCAATCCAATCTCGGTGGGGCGCAGAGATGGCGCGAGCCATCGAGTAACAGTTGTATAGGCTGGCGCCTGGCGGTGGGTGGGCTTAGGGTGGGGTGGGAGAAGGGAAGGCAGGGTCGCCGGCCGCAGGACCACACGACCAGGGCGCATGCTCATCGCACAGCGGCGGCCCGGGGGAGGAAGAGTAGATCACGGTCGGTCCGTGAGACTGGCGGGCTGCGCCTTACCGCCTCTCCTCTCTCTGGGTCTTCCTCTGCTTCAGCGTCTAGATGGTCCGTGAGCTCGCTATGGTGATGTGTAATTTTGTAAACCACACACAAGTATGGGACCGTAGGATTTGCTACAGAACGACGGCACGGCTATGGCACCAACCATTTTTTGTTGGTCTGTCTAAATCCAGGTGTCTCAAATTTAAGAAAATTTCAGTCATCAACTCATCGTATAATTAGTAGCTAATTATTATTATTAACTACTAAATATTATAATTAATCATTAATCCTTCATTCTATATGCTAATTAATCACAAAATTATTTTATTTAATTATTTTACAATTTACAGAATCATTATAAATTACAAATTAACAATTTAATCCTCTTCTAACTGTAGCTGGCCAGAAGCCTTCTGAGCGGCGCTTGAAATCCTGCTCAGATTCAGGCGCCTGGTAACTAGTCATTCTGTTTCTGTCTCATGCATGATTACGCGTCGTGGCAGTGTCATCAGTGCATTCAAACTCGAAATGGACCCAGATCATGTAAGCTTTGGCCGTACAGGAGAGACGTGTTCCTGTGAACAACAGCTACGATCGGCGTACGTGTTGCGGAGGTTAGCATGCATTGAAGGCAACGTATGGCAAGATTCACGCTGCTCTGAGTTACTGGATCGTTTTTAAGATTTGTACATTTATTCTCATTTTTTGTTTTTTATAAGATTATTTATTGATTATGAAAAAATCATAAGTTCTATGTGCTCAATCTATATCTGATGACTTGAACGTATGTTCAGAGGAGATGCTAACTCTGATCCAAAACTAGCAACTCCATAATTCAAAAGCGAGAAGGTTAATTGCCCTCTCCAATGTACACGGAGTTTCAACTATTTATGGCTGCAGAGATGGAACTCATTGGCGCATAGTGAAATTAAACCAACTAGGGTATACGTATATGGGTACAGGTGCAGGTGTGCTCTGGACTAGAGGTGGGAATCGGGCCATGCCCGGGCCGGCCCGGCACGATCCGGACCGGTGACCAAAAATCTAGACCTAGAGACAGCCCGGGGCCCGACGGGCTGCTTTCGGGCCGGGTCAGGCCCGAGTACGGCCCAGCAGAAGAAATTTATAAAAAAAATTGATTTAAGTCATGACCCACCGTGCAATCCACCTATGCAGCCCATCAGACCATCAGCAGGATGCTGGAGCAGCCCAACAGCACCAGGCTTGGCCCAGCACCATGAAAAAAATGACTTGAGGTTAAATCTTTTAGAATATGTAGATAATAATTTCAAGAAATGAAAAAAAATTGTAAAGGTTAATGGAGTTGAGTTACATATTCTTACAAATTTTTACAAAAGAAACAAAATTTTCAAAATAATAATATATTTCTGGGAATTAAAAAAACAAAGAAAAATGAATTTTGTCTTTTTTGTATCTCAAAAAGTAAAATGAATTTAGACATGATTTTTGTGATGCAGTTTTTAAATAGCAACATGAACCTCTGATTTTTTTGAGATTTTTGTATCAATTTTTGCATCATTGTGTGTTCAAATTTTAGAAATGACTCATATGTTTATGGCCATATGAATGAGATAAGGGGTATTTTTAATTTTCACATGTTCGAGTGTTTCAGAAAAATGTACAAAATTCATACATGTAGACATAGATACTATGTACACACATGCCAAATTTCAATTCAAGATTCATTTATTTTTAAGATATATATAAAAAGTACAATATGGACATATGAATTATTTTGAAGTTTATCAAAACATACAAAAGTTACATTTATAAGTTCCCTAATAATTGTACCAGGTGGTAGATTATAATTTTTGAAGAATATAGAAAAAAGAATCATCAAATTCGGACTTAATTTGCGAAATCTATAGAAGTTTGAATATTTAAAATGGAATCTAAATAAAAAACAGCTGCAAACTCAAGAACAGTCGCACGCGCGGACCCAGCTGTCAGTGTCAGCACCTCCAGATGGGCCCCGCTGTCAGCGCCTGCGCGCTCGTGGGCCGTCGACGCCTGCTCGCCCTGGTGGCCCCTCCTATCAGCATCAGCGCACCCTCCTCGGCCTTGACACCGCGTGCACACTTCTTAGGTGTAAGGATCGAATGCCCAAGAGGGGGGTGAATTGGACTTCTTTTCAAAAATTAAAGCAATAAAAACTTAATTACTAAAAGCCCAATTCCCTATGCAAACAACCTATGCATTCAAGTGAATAGTAACTTTGCGGTATATGAAATTCATAAGTGTAAGGGGAGAGGAAGAAAGCGTAAACTCCCGAGAAGACACGAAGACACGAAGATCTTTCTACATCCACGTTGTGGCACTCACCAAAGGGTATAACCACTCCCAAGTTACCGAGACCAGGGATCTTCACTAAACTTCTCCGTTCACCAACCTCGGCAAGGTGGAGCTCAAGCCTTGTACAAGTTGGATCCTCTGGGCTTCCACAACCGTCTTGGCAAGCTCCGAAAGGCTCTCTCCAATCACCGACTCTTACGCGGTGAGTGAAATCACCAAGAGACACTCCCTTACAGCTCTCACTACACTAGAGACTCCAATCACCAAGAATGTAAGCACACAAGCACTATCACTAGCAAGTTCTAGCCTATCTCTTGGTGTACAAGTGGTGTAAATGATGTAGAAATGGTAGCTCAATGTCTTGAATGCTTGAGAATGTGTAGAGTAGCTCTGGCTGTCAAGACTTATCGAAATGACTGGTTGAAGGGGTATAAATAGCCAGCCTCCACCAAATAGCCGTTGTAAAAGTAGGCTGACATCACTGTTCTGCAAACACCGGATGATTCGATGTTCCCCCTTCAGTTGTCATCGGTCGAATCCAAATTAGCTGATGTCACTGTGTCAAATATGACCATTGTTCGACCGATGTAACACTTGCCTCATCATCGGATGATCTGGTGACACTTCATCTAGAATTTGTTCAGAATTAATGCTTACTGGATTGATCGACCGATGTGTTATCAATTATACATCGGATGGTCCGGTGTTACACTTGGTCCAGAGTAATTGCTTACTGTGATGATCGACCGACGTAACACTTACTTCATCATCGGATGATCCGGTGAGTACTTAGTTCTGATATCTTCTTCTTCTTCTTCTGCTAAACCAACTCGACCGATGTATTGTTTTCTAGAGACATCGGTTGATCCGGTGAGTTGATTTTGTCTGCTTCGAGTTGTTCTAAGTGATTCTTTTGGAATTTGCTCGAGTGACCTCTTATACATTGGTTTGAAATATTCTTCTGATGATTACCAAGTCTTGGGTGTTGTCAATTTTAGTTGAATAATTTTGACATATGAGCTTTTTCTTCTAATCTTCATAAAAATCGATTGACCTCGTGAAATAGTTTGTTTAGGGGTCTCCAATTATATCCAATACGCAGTAGATGATATACATGTAAAGTTCATTAAGCGTGATGAGTAATATGAGAGATCTTGCATCCACAAACTCATTAGTAAAATCCAACGGTTGTCATTAATCACCGAAACCATACCTCATGGGGGCCTAGATGCTTTCAATCTCCCCCTTTTTGGTGATTGATGACAACACAACAAGTAAAGCATAATAGTAATGAATTTAAGAATACGGTACTCAAGAGGATATGCAATAAGTACAAAAAGCAATTAATAACTTGAAAGCTCAACGATCATAACACATGAGAGAATTAAGAGGCACACGAATACTCAATGAATAGCAAAAGAGTAGCAAATCAAATCTCCCAAATTACAAAAGACTCCCAAAAAGATAAACTCCCCCTACAACTAGGACTCCCCCTAGGACTGAGCTATCCCTCCCCCTGACTCTTCTCCCCCTTTGGCATCAAGACACCAAAAAGGAAGCCGAGTGCATAAGGATCCTGAGCGTTCGGGGCGATGACAAACTGGTCGCCGTCAGGGGTGCTGTCGTCGGAGCTGCTGCCTGCTGCTGCCGAAGCTGGAGTGGAGGTGACGGGGGCTGCAGGAGGTGCTGTCGATGCCTGCTGAGTCTAGACTGCAGGCAGCGGGGCACTAACAATGAATGCCAGAGTCTGCTGGAAGAGTGTCGTAGCCGGCAAGGAAGAGTGGATAGGAGCGCTAGGAGCAAGCAGTGGGGACATGCTGATCGTCGGGATCGGCGTGGTCGGCACTGGTGCTGAGACTGGAGCCAGGACAGGCGGAACTGGTGCTAGGCCTGGTAGATGTGAAGGCAGGGCAATCCCGGTCTGAGTGTAGAGGTTGGTGATCAACCCCAGGATGCCCATCATGGCCTGCTGCGTCTGTTGCTGCTGGTCAAGAGAATGCTGGTGCATCTGATCAATCAGCCCAGTGAGTCTGTCAGTGTCCTCTTGCCTCTCGCTGGCTATCTGTCGCTGCATCTCCTGCTGCTGCTGCTGGAGCTCCAAGAGACGCGCAGCCTGCTCAGCTCGGGCCTGCTCAGCTGCAAGCCTATCCACTCGTTGCTGCTCAACCATCTGCTGAAGTAGAGAAGTGAGCTCAGATGGCTGAGAGACCTGTGCCTCGGACACCAGAGGTGGAGTAGGTGGTGGTGCAGTCGAGCCTCCAGCCTCCGCGTCATGCTGCCTGGGTGAGGGAGGAGGTGGGGAAGTACTCCTCGACACTGTCACTGGTGTCACTCTCGGACCAGATGTGCTGCAGATCCCTACCCTAAGCCTCAGCCTGTGCTAGTATCTCGTCTTCCTTCTCCAGGTCTGACCAATCTTCCTCAGATAGACGAGCACGGACCTGACGCTCAACTGGACGGCCAAGGCAGCGGTCTCCAGGAGCTAGAGCACAGTAGTGACCGAACCGTGTGACGCTCTCGTCGGTGAGATTGTCACAAACGGTGGACCCCTCTGGAGCTATCAAGTAGAGCAAGTGACTGATCCAGTGACCAAAGACAAGCTGCCTCATCATCCCAACTCCATCAGTGATGACGTCCTCCATCTCACAAATCAGGATATCCACAATGTCAAACTCCATCCCGTTCATGACATAGAACAGGAGAGTCTGCTGCAAGCTGGTAAACCCCTCAAGGTATCCGGACCTTGGCAGAAGTGTGCGGCGCATGGCAAGGTGCACAGTGCGCGCAGCTGGAGTGAGTAGAGCCGGTACCCTCGGCTGGTCTGGAGAGAATGTCATAGATTTTTGTTATATACTAGCTAAACAACAGAAAGGGAAAGAATGATTGCTAGATCTCATAACTTTCATGCAAAATTTGCTGCACATATTAAACCGAATGCCAGGAACATGGAACCTGATGTTATGAGTCAAAAAACATTCAAAGTTTACCTCCGAACCTTCTGTTTTTGTCTCCGGAGCTACTGATTTTTGTGCTACTCAAGTAACATCTTATTGGTCAGTAGTTAAGAGTAAAAAACCTCAAAACTTGACTCGTAAACCTGCTATTTTATCTCAGCTTTATCGTGTTTTTCCGGCTGCACGTCGTGTGACTCAGTACTGGATTCCTAAATGCCTTCTGACTAACCCCAGTATTGAGTCATCGACGTATTGTACTTCTATGTAGGTTACACATTTGAGGAAGGAGAACATTTGGATTGTGGATTCAGGTTGCTCACGCCACATGACCAGTAACAAAGATTGGTTTTCCTCCCTCTCTTTTGTGTCATGAGTAGAGAATGTTACTTTTGCCGATAATTCTTCAACTCCTATAATTGCTAAGGGTTCGGTTAGAGTAAATGATCACTACACTTTGAAGGATGTGGCACTTGTCAAAAATTTGAAATAAAACTTGCTTTCTGTTTCACAATTGCTAGATGAGAATCTGGAAATCATTTTCACTAAAAATTGCTGCAAAGTTGTAAATTCAAATAATGAGCTTATTTTTAACATGTCACGATTTGGAAGAGTTTTTAAAGCTGATTTTGATATGTCTTCCTCTAAGCATAGGTGTCTAGTTGCTAATGATTCCAAAGATTTATATTTTTGGCATCGTAGACTTGGTCACGTAGGCTTTGATCATCTCACGCGTGTTAGTGCTCTTGATCGCATACGTGGGCTGCCTAAGCTTAAAGGAGACAAAGAAATTGTGTGCTCTTCTTGTAGACATGCTAAGATGGTTGCAGGTTCACATACTCCTCTCACAATGATCATGACAACTGAACCGGGTCAACTTCTGCACCTTGACACCATAGGACCTTCACGTGTTCAATCCTTCGGAGGTAAATGATATGTTCTTATGATTGTTGATGATTATTCTAGATACTCTTGGGTTTACTTTATGGCATCTAAGAATGAAGCTTTTAGTCACTTTAGAACTTTATTTCTTAGATTATCAATTGATCACCCAGGATCTTTAAAAGCAATTAGAAGTGATAATGGAACTGAATTCAAAAATAAATCTTTTGATAACTTTTGTGCTGAAAATGGAATAGATCATCAATTTTCTTCACCATATGTACCTCAACAAAATGGTGTTGTAGAAAGAAAGAACAAAACCTTAATTGATATGGCTAGCACTATGCTTGATGAATATCAAACTCCTAGGAAATTTTGGGCTGATGCGATTGCAATTGCTTGTTATGTCTCAAATCATGTTTTGTTGCGCGCTAAGCTAGGTAAAACACCATATGAGCTCCGGTTTGGACATAGGCCTAGTGTTACGCACTTTCGGGTCTTTGGTTGCAAATGCTTTGTTAAGAAACATGGTAAATCTTGATAAATTTGAACCTAGATCCATTGATGGCATGTTTCTTGGTTATCCATCTCATACTAGAGGCTACCGTGTGCTTTTACTTGAAACTAACAAAATTGTGGAGACTTGTGAAGTGTCTTTTGATGAATCTAGCCCAGGTACTAGCTCAAACATTGCAGGTCCAGATCCATATCTGCAGGGGGAGAGCATTTTCGTTGAAGTTGAGGAAGAGGTGGAGCTGCTGCCCGAAAATTCAGCAGCTAATGACATTGTTCGAGCTCCTGATTGTCACTCACAGCCAGCACCGACGACCACCATTGCTGGTCCAGATCCTCCTCAAGTCACAATCTCATCGACTTGTGATGAACATTAAGAAGAAGAATCTTGTGGGACATCTGTTCCCCTACGGTTTTACAAAGATCATCTCCCGCAACAGATAATTGGAAGCTTGCACGAATGAGTCACACGGTCCAGGTTTTGCGATCCCAACTCTCATGCTCATTCTGGTTTTGTTGCTTCTTTTGAACCCAAAGATATATCACACGCACTCACTAATGAATCTTGGAATATTGCCATGCAAGATGAGTTAGAAAATTTTGAAAGAAATAATGTTTGGAAACATGTACCTCCACCTCAAGGTCACACTTTAATTGGAACTAAATGGGTGTTTAAAATAAACAAAGTGAGGATGGAGTTGTGGTTAGGAATAAGGCTAGGTTGGTTGCTCAAGGTTTCACTCAAGTTGAAGGTCTGGATTTTGATGAAACTTTTGCTCCTGTTGCTAGATTAGAAGCCATAAGAATTTTGTTAGCTTTTGCTGCATCTAAAGGTTTTAAGCTATATCAAATGGATGTTAAAAGTGCTTTTCTCAATGGCTACATAGATGAGGAGGTTTATATCAAACAACCACCGGGTTTTGAAAATTCAAATTTTCCTAATAATGTTTACAAACTGTCCAGAGCCTTGTACGGTCTCAAACAAGCCCCTAGAGCATTGTATGATAGGTTAAAAACATTCTTACTTGAAAAGGGGTTTACCATGGGAAAGGTTGATAAAACTCTTTTTGTACTTAAGCATGGCAATGACTCATTATTCGTTTAAGTGTATGTGGATGATATTATCTTTGGTTGTGCTTCTCATGATCTTGTGTCCAAGTTTTCATCTATGATGAGTTCAGAATTTGAGATGAGCATGATGGAAGAACTCACGTACTTCTTGGGACTGCAAATCAAGCAAACCAAGGAGGGTACCTTTGTGCATCAAACGAAGTATACAAAAGACCTCCTAAGGCGCTTCAACATGGACAAAAGCAATCCTCTTCGGACACCAATGGGAAAAAACAACACTTGAACTTGATGAAGATGGTGAACCCGTGGATCAAAAAGAATATAGAAGCATGATCAGATCACTTTTGTACCTCATGGCATCAAGACCGGACATACAATTCAGCGTATGTCTTTGTGCACGGTTTCAAGCTTCCCCACGTGCTTCACATCGTCAAGCCGTCAAAACGATTCTCGGGTACTTACATGGAACTCAAAAATTTAGCATTTTTCTTCCTTCTTCCTCAACAGTTACTTTGAAAGCTTTTTCCGATGCTGATTTTGAGGTTGTAGGTGAAAGTGCATCTAGGACTCCCTTGTGGGTTTTGGATGACTTATGACAAGCAATTGGGATCCTAACCTCTTTGTTGAGATGAATGCAGGCCTATAATAGAAAAATGAGCAAAATACCAAAAAGAAGGGATGAAGAGGAGCAAAGTGGAAATGAGCTCAAAGAAAAAGAGTAGTAGATTATTTTGTATGGAGTGTGTTAAGGAAACACACCCCAAGAGCTCAATGATAATTAAACACACACATTGCACAGAATCACACAGAACCGGACTAGTCCGATCACTACCGGACTGGTTCGATAACCTTTCTGTACCAGATCGGACAAGTCCGATATCTGTCGGACTAGTCTGATATCTTTCTGACTAGAATCGGACTAGTCCTCCCCAGTGCGGACTAGTCCTCAAAACACTACACAAGTCACTCAAAATCAGACAAGTCCGTTATCAACCGGACTAGTCCGATATCCTTTCTGATCCACTTCGGACAAGTCCGATATTCACACGGACTAGTCCGAAAAACCCACTGATCTAAATCGGACAAGTCCCCCAAGTGCGGACTTGTCATCCAACACACTTAGGGTTTCACATGTCCGGACAAGTCCGATGGACATCGGACTAGTCCGAAGATTTCCAGTAGCGAAATCGGACAAGTCCGTTTTCACCCGGATTAGTCCGATATTTTGGGACACTTAGGGTTTGCAACACACAGCACACCGGACTAGTCCGGTGACCACCACGGACTAGTCCGAACTTTCTAAACCCTAACGGTCACTTTTAGAAACCCCATATAAATAGAGGTGCACGGCCCACTTTTACACTCTCTCGAACCCTAGCACCTTCACACCTCCCAAGAGCCTCAAAAACGATCTCTCTCCACGAAATTAAGTGCAACATCGTCCAATCCTTTGAGGATTCACTCTAGATCATTGGAGAGACACTTGCTACACCACATTGAGCTCTTGGTTTGATTCTCTAACACACTCCTGTGTTTCAATTGTAACTTTTGAGTGTGTTTTCGGTGGCATTGTGTTTTGTAATCTATGGGGGCTCTCAAAGTGTGAGATCGCCCCTTGAATTTGGTTATTCACCCCTTTGTGATTAGTGGAAGTGGATTGGCCTTCGTGGCAGTCCAACGAGGGTAGGGTTGGAGAAGACCCGATCCTTTTGTGGACTCCTCAACGTGGATGTAGGTGGCCTTTTGTGGTAGCCGAACCACAGGATAAACGCTTGTGTCTTGTTTTAGTGTTCTTCATTCAAGTTAATCAACTTAATCTAGGGTTTCATACACATTGTTCATATTACGTTAAATTGTTGAACATAAGACTTAATTGTGATATAATCCAGTATATAACCGTTAAACTGTTGTTTGATTCTATATTTCCGCTGCACACATAAAAGAATCAAACCAATCAATCAAGTTTAATCAACTTAGTCCGCGAAAACCGTACTAGTCCGCACTTTACTGGACTAGTCCGATATCTCTGGTATTAAACTTGTTGTTGAGTGTTGTAGGATCTGACAATTTTCAAAAAGGCCTATTCACCCCCCCTCTAGGCCTACATTCAATTGGTATCAGAGCGGGTTCTTCAAGAAAGAGTTCAACCACTCGAAGAGATCATGTCGGACATGAAGGACGTCCACAAAATCAACAACCAAGAGGAGGTTAACAACGACAAGACCCAAAAACTGGAGAAGTACCTCAAAGCCATTCAAGACTTCGAGGACGACGATGAGGAGACGTTGGAGCTAAAGGCGCTCCTCAGAAAGAAGGCACTTTCCAAAGGGAAAGCAAAGGTTGAAGAGAAGAAGAAGGGGAGTAGTCACACCGACTACTCGCGATATCCTTTTAACTATGATCGTCTAAATTCCAATAACAACCATTACTTATCTATCCCACTTGGAAAAGCCCCACACTTCGATGGAAGTGATTATTCCATGTGGAGGCAGAATATGAAAATGCATTTGATTTCCCTCAACCCAAGTTTATGGCATATTGTATGCACAGGGATAGATATTCCGGATGACGATGAAGAGCTCACCCCAAGTCAAGAGCAGGCCATTCATAGAAACGCTCAAGCCACAGCTGTAATCACCTCCTCACTCAGTCGAGACGAGTTCACCAAGGTAGATGGACTCAAAATTGCTAAGGAGATATGGGATACACTACAAACTGCACATGAAGGTGACCGACATGTGCGTGAAGCAAAGATTGAGATGATCGAAGGCGAACTAGGAAGATTCGTAATTGAGGAAGACGAGTCACCTCAGGATATGTACAATCGATTGAAGACACTCATCAACAAAGTTCGATCATATGGGAGCAAGAAGTGGAATGACCACGAGGTGGTAAAGATCATCCTTAGAGCCTTTATGCCTCGCAATGTCACGCTATGCTCCATGATTAGAGAAAGCCCAGGATACAAAAGGATGACTCCAGATGAATTGCTTGGTAAAATTATCAACTTTGAAATCATGGAGAAACAAGCAAAGCACGTCAAGGAAATTGCCGACCTCACCTCAGCTAAGAAGAAATGAGTTGCTTTAAAGTCCACCCTCAAGCCTCTATCCAAAGAAGCAAGAGAAGCACAACTAGAGGAGGACAGTGATGACGAGAGCAGTGAGCTAGATGAAGAGGATTTGATATTGTTCATGAAAAAGTTCAAGAGAATAATGAAGAAAAAGCAAGGGACAAAATCAAGTGAAGGCAAGTACAAGGAAAGAACGAAGCCAAAGTTGAGGCGGGCATGCTATAATTGTGGTGAGTATAACCACTTTATAGTTGATTGCCCATATGAGGAGAACAAGAAGAAGACCAAAGAAGCCAATCCTCAACCTAAGAAATTCTTCAAGAAGAAGAAACAAGCCGAACAAGCACACATTGGGAAGGAGTGGGACTCAAACGATGAGTCCTCATCATCCGATGAAGAAGAGATGGCTAGCATAGCCATCGAGAACACGTCCAAGAAATCTACACTCTTTCCCACACTCGTTGCAAGAAAGGGAAATGGCACTTGCCTTATGGCAAAGGAAGGTAAATGCAAGGTAAACATCAAAACCCCCTCCATGCATTCCTACTCTAGTGATGATGAAATGGATAGTGATGGTGAGGATATGTTTAGTGGACTAGATAAGAAAACTGCAACAAAAATGAAATTTTTACTTGACCAACTTGTTGAGAAGGAAAGGTTAATTGATCGTCAAGAGGACATGATTATCTTCCAAAAGGAGGAGTATGTCGAACTTGACAAACTTCTAGAGCTTGAAAAGGAGAAAAACAGTTCACTAGAGCTTGAGTTAGCTTCAAGCAAGAAAGCTTGCTTGGAGTTAACTGACTCAAATGTTGCAATCAAGGACCAACTTGCTGACCTGATCAAGGTTAACAAGATCCTTGAAGTGCAAGTTGAGTCACTCAAGCTGAGTGAACCTTCCTCCTCTTCAAACTCACATTCTCAACCCACTAAAACTGAATTTGCTCATATGTGCACATGTAGTAAAACTGACACCAGATTGAAAGGGAAATCAACCTCCACAAAGGATAAAAATCCTACCCAATGTGGGATATTTGACAAGGAGAAGATCAACTATGCACGTAGTGCATACTTGATCCAAAGACCTCCAAATGTCAGATACGGCATTGGTTACTCCTATGATGAGAAGCAGCATGTTGGAAGTCATTAGAATAACAAGGGAATGATTTCTTTTGTGAAGGGAAGACCCTCTCAAACTGGTAAGTCGAAGAATAAAAACTTGAACTCACACGAATACTGGACTAGTCCGGTTGGTGTCCGGACAAGTCCGGTCCTCCGGACAAGTCCGACTCCTCAGACTAGTCCGGCTGATAAACAACGGCAACTATTATTCAAAACTTTTGATGCCTCCTATGTATTAATGAGAAATAATCTTGGGAATGTATGTGCTCACTATGTTGGGCCACGCCATGGGAACACAAAATCCCATGTGTGGGTGCCCAAATGCATTGTAACTAACCTCCAAGGACCCAAGCAAGCTTGGGTACCTAAAACCAAAGCATAATTTGTTTTTGCAGGCCTATTCCTCCGGTGGATCCAAATGGGTGCTAGACAGTGGATGCACCAACCACATGACTGGAGAAAGGAGGATGTTCGTGGAATATGAATAGAATGAGGATCCAAACGAGGGCATCTACTTCGGAGATAATAGTCAAGGAAGGGTGCTCAGTACCGGTAAAATTGCAATATCCTCTGAACACACACTTTCTCATGTTTTACATGTTGAATCTTTAGATTATAACCTGCTGTCCATATCTCAACTATGTGACAAAGGTTATAATTGCTTGTTCACTAACGAGGGTGTGACCGTCTCTAGGAGGAGTGATGGTTCCATTGCATTCAAGGGTATGTTGAAGGGAAAGCTTTACCTTGTTGACTTTAACAAGGATAAAGCTGAACTCGACACATGCTTGATTGCAAAAACCAACATGGGTTGGCTGTGGCATAGACGGCTAGTGCATGTTGGTATGAGGAATCTTCAAAAACTCCTCAAGGGCGATCACATCCGCGGTTTGAAGAATGTTGTTTTTGAGAAAGACAGGTCTTGTAGCGCGTGCCAAGCAGGGAAGCAAGTTGGAGCACATCATCCCACAAAGAACGTCATGACTACAACAAGACCGCTCGAACTACTTCACATGGACTTGTTTGGTCCAATTGCTTACATAAGCATCAACGGTAACAAATACAGTTTAGTTGTCATTGATGATTTTTCTCGCTTCACTTGGGTTTTCTTTTTGCATGATAAGTCAGAAACACAAGGAACACTCAAGAAGTTCTTCAAACGAGATCAAAACGAATTTTCATTGACAATCAAGAGTATTCGAAGCGACAATGGCACGGAGTTCAAGAACACACAAGTGGAGGAATACCTTGATGAAGAGGGCATCAAGCACGAATTTTCAGCGCCATACTCGCCACAACAAAATGGAGTTGCCAAAAGAAAGAACCGAACACTCATAAAGATGGCAAGAACAATGCTCAATGAGTACAAGACTTCGGATCGATTTTGGGCGGAAGCGATTAACACCGCTTGCCACACCGCAAATCGACTTTATCTTCATCGACTACTCAAGAAGACTCCCTATGAGCTACTTACCGGTAACAAACCAAACATTTCATATTTTCGAGTTTTCGGTTCTCCATGTTATATCCTGAACAAGAAGCTTAGGACTTCAAAGTTCGCTTCAAAGTCCGATGAAGGTTTCTTGCTTGGTTATGATTCAAACACTTATGCCTATCGTGTTTTCAACAAGGCCTCCGGACTTGTTGAAGTAGCACGTGACGTAGTGTTCGATGAGACTAATGGCTCCCAAAAGGAGCAAGTTGATCCATGTGAATTAGGTAAAGAAGAAGCTCCCTGTCAAGCTTTGAAAAGAATGGCTCTAGGAGAAGTTCGACCACAAGAGTCACCTTCACACGAACATGAGGAAAATGAACCACAAGAGGAGACCATCAATCAAGGGGGAGCTTCAACACAAGATCAACCACAAGAGTACGAAGATGATCAACAAGTCAATGAAGGCAACCACTTAGGGGGAGAAGCAGACAATCATGAAGACACAACTCCTCAAGTGTCACACCCAAGAGTACACCAATGCGTCCAAAGGGATCACCCAATCGACAACATCATCGGTGACATCCAAAAGGGAGTAACCACTAGATCTCACATAGCTAACTTTTGTGAGCATTATTCGTTTGTATCCTTTTTGGAACCACACAGGATTGAGGATGCATTGAAGGATCCGGACTGGGTGGTGGCAATGCAAGAAGAATTGAACAACTTCAAGCGGAACGAGGTGTGGGAACTTGTGGCAAGACCCAATGCAAACATCTTCGGCACCAAGTGGGTCTTCCGCAACAAACAAGACGAACACGGAGTGGTGACCAGGAACAAGGCGCGACTTGTGGCCAAAGGGTACTCACAAGTCAAAGGTTTGGATTTCGATGAGACTTTTGCTCCAGTAGCTAGGCTTGAATCTATTAGAATATTACTTGCATATGCTACTCACCACGATTTCAAGCTGTATCAAATGGATGTGAAAAGCGCCTTCCTCAACGGATCGATCAAGGAAGAGGTGTACGTGGAGCAACCACCCAGGTTTGAAGACGAAAAGTTCCCCGACCACGTATTCAAATTGCGTAAGGCTCTCTACAGCCTCAAACAAGCTCCTAGAGCTTGGTATGAGTGTCTTAGAGATTTCTTAATTGAGAATGGTTTTCAAATTGGCAAAGTAGATTATACATTATTTACAAAGAATTTAGATAATGATCTTTTTATTTGTCAAATTTATGTTGACGATATAATCTTTGGGTCAACTAACCAATCTTTTTGTGAGGAATTTAGCAAAATCATGACAGACAGGTTTGAGATGTCAATGATGGGAGAATTGAAATACTTCTTGGGATTCCAAGTGCGGCAACAAAAGGAAGGAACGTTCATAAGCCAAACCAAGTACACACAGGACATACTTAAGAAGTTTGGCATGGACAAGGCAAAGCCCATAAAGACCCCCATGGCAACAAATGGCCACTTGGATCTCAATAAAGATGGACCTAACGTCGACCAAAAGGTATATCGCTCCATGATTGGATCTCTACTCTATTTATGTGCATCTAGGCCAGATATCATGTTGAGTGTATGTTTGTGTGCAAGATTTCAAGCCAACCCTAAGGAATGTCACCTGACAGCCGTAAAAAGGATCTTGAGATATTTAGTTCATACACCCAACCTTGGTCTTTGGTACCCAAAAGGCTCAAAATTCAATCTCATTGGTTACTCCGATGCAGATTATGCCGGGTGCAAAGTAGATAGAAAAAGCACCTCCGGCACATGCCAATTCCTAGGGAGATCCTTAGTTTCTTGGTCCTCCAAGGAACAAAATTCCATTGCCCTATCCACAGTCGAAGCGGGGTATGTTGCAGCCGGGAGTTGTTGTGCACAACTCCTTTGGATGCGACAAACTCTAAGGGATTACGGTTACAATATGAACCGTATTCCTCTCCTTTGTGACAATGAGAGTGCCATTAAAATTGCCCACAACCCAGTTGAACACTCTAGAACTAAACATATAGACATAAGACATCATTTTTTGAGAGACCATTCCATGAAAGGGGATATAACCATCTCACATGTCAACACCCAAAAGCAATTGGCCGACATATTCACCAAGCCACTTGATGAAAAGCGTTTTTGCGAACTCCGAAATGAACTAAATATCCTTGATTCTCGGAGTGTGGCTTGAAAGGTTGCATACCTGTATGAATTCTTCAAAAATGTTGATTGAATTGTGAAAATCATCTCTCTCAATTTTTCTCGAAAAACTATGTCAATTACTAGATATTGATGAATTATGCTCATTGTTTGATTGTTGTATGCTTACTGGTCAAATTCATCAAGATTAATTGATTTGTCTTGCCCCTCTATTCTCTATTTATGAACCTTCAAATATATATGAATAGGCTATGCAAATTTCTCCTGGTGACCACGGACTAGTCCGTGGTTACCCGGACTAGTCCGCCCTTGCAGACTAGTCCGATGAGCGCCGGTTAGGGAGGACTAGTCCGATAGACCACGGACTAGTCCGATATAGCTCTCTGGATGAGTTTGGACTAGTCCAGTCATCTCCGAACTTGTCCGATTTTTTGTGTCCATAACCCTAGCCGCCACCAAACCCTAATTCCTCTCATCACCACTCTTGCTCACGCACTCTCTCTCTTGCGCTCGAGCTCTCAAGGCGATTCCTTCCACCTTCCATCAAAAAGGTGCGCATTTGGGCGGAAATCAAGCTTGACCTCGTGCAGATTGAAGCTAGCGGACTTGTTCGGGCTCCAACTCCCTAATCCTCAAGTTTCAATCAATTTCTTTGGTAATGTTCTCCCAAACCCTAGAAATCTTGTTTTTCTCCATTGTTGATCGAATAGCCTAGAATCTTTCACTAGATACATGCTTCTTTGATGTACTACGTGTATGCTAGACTTGTTATGCATTAGGAATCAGCCTTTGTCCAGTCTGTTAGGTTTTTGAGGATGAACACCGGACTAGTCCGGTCCATGCACGGACAAGTCCGGTCCCCTGGACTAGTCCGTGCTTGTGTACTGGACAAGTCCGATGTTTCTGAACCTAAAACCTAATTCCTCAATTCCTCAATGCAATTCCTTACTATCTTTTCATACCTATGCCTTGTATCACTCATCATCATTCTTGCAAATCATTCTCAGATCATGTCGAGCTCAAATGATGAAATCTCCGACTTTGAGGCCGAGATGGTCCACGAGGTGGCACCTCGGACCTCAACGGGTCTTGGAAAGAAGCGCCTAGAAAGACCTAACGAGCCAGCTCCATCCCCTCCAAAGTTCGGAGGAAAGTGCTAGCGAAGAAGCCGGCCTCCAAGGTGCCAGCTTCTAGAGCTACCGCCAGTGGTGGCCCTAGATCATCAAGAGCCCGCCGAGCAAAGGGCAAGGGCAAAGGAATAGCGACGGGTCCAGTCGGGCCTTTGAAGATGCATGCTCCCAGGGAAGGGGTCCGAGACCCTACTGAGGAGAAGTTCAATGGCAAGGGCAGTGACTCGGCGACGAAATTCAGAAGCATTGACTGGTATGACAGGCCGAAGCAAGCTGTTGATGGAAGGTTCTGGTGTAACTTCCATGCTGATTTCTACAGATTGGTGTATCTGCCAATGAAGACACCGGTGGTGCGCAATCAGTGGATTGACTGGGCACACCTTGAGAGGAAGAGGTGCTCAACTTTTGATGAAGTAATTGCAGCAGCTGAGAGACATGGCTTGAAGATCTATTTTCCTTCAAGTACAACTGGAATGATGACGTGGTGGCTCAATTCTATGCCACCTGCCACTTTGCAAGCGATGAGGAATAAAGAGTGACTTGGATGACCCATGGATCCAAGTACACTATCACTTATGAAGAGTTTGCTAGGATGCTGCATCTTGACACCTCCAGCAATGATAATGTGGTCATCCACAATGTTGGTGTCATCGACAAGGAGAGGATGAAGTTTCTCTACGAGCCAAATTCAAATTTCATCCCTCCCTCCACAAAGAACATGAAGCCATTCTTTGTGGTGCTGAATAGGGTCTTGAGGAAGACCATTGCCCCTAAGTATGGGGATGCAGGAAGTGTACAAGGGTACCTTCGGACCCTAATGAAGATCATCAGCAAGAACAGAAAGTTTGATGTGTTTGACTACATATGGAATGATATGGTCAACATCTCCAGCACCCCCAACAAGTCATGTGGCTATGCTCCCTATCTCATGTTTATGATTGAGAAAGTCACATGGATTGAGTTTGTGAAGGATGTGGAGCATACTCCCTTGAGGCCTCTGAAGCCTCAACCAGTGGATGTCCAGGCTGCTCCTTCGCCGGCCTCCAGTCCCGAGGCACCGGCAAGATCAAGTGAAGGTGCCAGAGCTGTCCCTACTTCTAGGGAAGCCCCTCAGAGAGGATCAGCTAGTGGGATCCTCAAGTATCTGGCTGCCATATTCTCCTCCTGCAAGAAGGCCGAAGTGAAGGCCCACAAGCTCAACCAGAAGAGAAAGGAGGAAATGAAGTACATAAAGGCCAACGTGAAGCAAATCCGCCAAAAGCTGGAGATCGACCCCATTGGATCTCCAGTGATTTCTGAGGACTCTGACCCAGACTTCACTGAGCTCGCGCCCTTGAACCCCTCCGAGCTTGCCTACTTTGGCATTGGGGGCTCGAGTGGCTCCATCCCTCCTCCTTCTCCTCCTCGTCAAGCTGATGATGAAGAAGACGAAGACGATGATGAGAGGACCGACAATGAAGAGTGAAGACCCTAGGACCCTCCTCTCCTTCTTTTTGGTGTCTTGATGCCAAAGGGGGAGAGATTGAGGGAGAGTCTTAGCTTTAGCTGTAGGATGCGAGGAGAGAGCTCTTTTTATCTATCTTTGTGTTTGTAATGATTTAATGGTGTTTCTAAGATTAACTTTGGTTCTGTGATGCAATGCTTAATTAATTTGAGAATTTCTTTTTAAATTTGTAATTTTGCTCCTGGATTGACATATGTGCTTTGTTTTGGTTGATTAATGCAAATTATGTCACTCTCAGTGTCTTAATGTCTTAGTTATGCATCCCACCATAAAGAATGCACATATGGATAATTCCTTCACTGCTTGATGTATTTTTGATTCATATGTGCATACTTTATGAAAATCTCAATTTTTGTCATATTTTGTGAAATCTCAATTGGTTGTCATCAATCACCAAAAAGGGGGAGATTGAAAGTGCATCTAGGACTCCCTTGTGGGTTTTGGATGAATTATGACAAGCAATTGGGATCCTAACCTCTTTTTTGAGATGAATGCAGGCCTATAATAGAAAAATGAGCAAAATACAAAAAAGAAGGGATGAAGAGGAGCAAAGTGGAAATGAGCTCAAAGAAAAAGAGTAGTAGATTATTTTGTATGGAGTGTGTTAAGGAAACACACCCCAAGAGCTCAATGATAATTAAACACACACATTGCACAGAATCACACAGAACCAGACTAGTCCAATCACTACCGGACTAGTCCAATAACCTTTCTGTACTAGATCGGACAAGTCCGATAGCTGTCGGACTAGTCCGATATCTTTCTGATTAGAATCGGACTAGTCCTCCCCAGTGCAGACTAGTCCTCAAAACACTACACAAGTCACTCAAAATCGGACAAGTCCGTTATCAACCGGACTAGTCCGATATCCTTTCTGATCCACTTCGGACAAGTCCGATATTCACACGGACTAGTCCGAAAAACCCACTGATCTAAATCAGACAAGTCCCCCAAGTGCGGACTTGTCATCCAACACACTTAGGGTTTCACATTTCCAGACAAGTCCGATGGACATCGGACTAGTCCGAAGATTTCCAGTAGCAAAATCGGACAAGTCCGTTTTCAGCCGGATTAGTCCGATATTTCGGGACACTTAGGGTTTGCAAGACACAGCACACCGGACTAGTCCAGTGACCACCACGGACTAGTCCGAACTTTCTGAAACCTAACGGTCACTTTTAGAAACCCCATATAAATAGAGGTGCACGACCCACTTTTACACTCTCTCGAACCCTAGCGCCATCACACCTCCCAAGAGCCTCAAAAACGATCTCTCTCCACGAAATTAAGTGCAACATCGTCCAATCCTTTGAGGATTCACTCTAGATTATTGGAGAGACACTTGCTACACCACATTGAGCTCTTAGTTTGATTCTCTAACACACTCCTGTGTTTCAATTGTAACTTTTGAGTGTGTTTTCGGTGGCATTGTGTTTTGTGTAATCTAAGGGAGCTCTCAAAGTGTGAGATCGCCCCTTGAATTCGGTTATTCACCCCTTTGTGATTGGTGGAAGAGGATCGGCCTTCGTGGCGATCCAACGAGGGTAGGGTTGGAGAAGACCCGGTCCTTTTGTGGACTCCTCAACGTGGATGTAGGTGGCCTTTTGTGGTAGCCGAACCACGGGATAAACACCTGTGTCTTGTTTTAGTGTTCATCATTCAAGTTAATCAACTTAATCTAGGGTTTCATACACATTGTTCATCTTACGTTAAATTGTTGAACATAAGACTTAATTGTGATATAATCCAGTATATAACTGTTAAACTGTTGTTTGATTCTATATTTCCACTGCACACATAAAAGAATCAAACCAATCAATCAAGTTTAATCAACTTAGTCCGTGAAAACCGGACTAGTCCGCACTTTACCGGACTAGTCCGATATCTCTGGTATTAAACTGGTTGTTGAGTGTTGCAGGATCCGACAATTTTCAAAAAGGCCTATTCACCCCCCCTCTTGGCCTACATTCAGTAGGATTGATAGGAAAAGTACTTCCGGTGCTTGTCATTTTCTTGGTAATTCACTTGTTGCTTGGTCCTCTAGAAAACAAAATTCAGTTGCACAATCCACAGCCGAATCTGAATATGTAGCTGCTGCTAGTGCTTGCTCACAAATTCTTTGGATTGTTCAAACACTTAAGGACTATGGGGTTGATCTAGATAGTGTTCCACTGTTTTGTGATAACACTAGTGCCATTTGCATTGCTAAAAACCCTGTGCAACATTCTAGAACTAAGCACATTGATATTAGGTATCAGTTTCTCCGTGATAATGTTGAAAAAGAAAACACTGTGCTTCACCATGTAAATACCGAACAACAATTGGCCGACTTTTTTTACAAAACCTTTGGATTTCACTCATTTTTGTTTCATTCGTAGTGAAATAGGGGTTATGCATCCTCATGGCTTACATTGAGGGGGAGTTTTCAAAACCTAGAAATCTATGTGTGAATCTGAAATTAAAAAATATGAGCATAGTATTTCATACATATATGACTTTGTGATTCCTTTTACATATTGAAAGTTCTTACGACATTACTCGTGTTATACATTTTGTAGTTTTTGCCATGAATAGTAATTGGAATAATTACCTACACTAAATCGGGTCATGATCGAACTTTCTTGCTGTTTTGAACTTGTTGCATGTTCACAAGTGCTGTTAATCATAAAGAATTAATCAAGTAATCAACTCACATGTTGAGTTTTTATGAACAAATTTAAATTGTGAAAAGATCAAGAGAATATGCATGATATGAACTTGGAAGAAGTTGTGTATGACTAAAACCATGTCCTTAAGCTTCTGATTGTCAAATGACATATGCTTGGCTTGGTTGGTTAGAATAGGGCAGATGCACATATAATCTCTTGCAAATATCATATGATCTAAATTTGTGCCTTGAAAAATAATAAAATGCAGCAACAAGTGTCATGATTTCAGGTACTGAAATAGTTAAGTTTGTGAGATCATGACTTGCTTAAATTAAAAATTACATTTGATCTCTAGCATGGCTTACACTACTTTATGTATCTCATTGTTGTGATAGTGTAAGTCACTTGATAGTATGACTTGGATGAGCTTTGTTTTATATGTATATGTTATAATATGCTCATAACAATTAAAACTTCTCTTTTGAACCTTGCTGAATACATTGTCAAAGGGGGAGAGATAATATGGTGAATTATGCTAGGGGGAGAAATATGTATAGGGGGATTTTATTTCTGTTTTACAAAGGGGGAGAAATTGTTTTCAAAACTTTTAATGTGAATAAGCTAATGTTCGGATCTTAAGTGGTGTTGCCAATGCATTCATCAAGGGGGGGATTGTGAGACCTATGTGTGCTGAATACATTGGCTTATACTGAGTACATTGGCTTTGTCAATAAAAGTTTTGAATGCTGCGGTAACATCTTTTTTAGCAAGGTCCAACTCTAGCTCCGAGCTTCTGCAAGGTCTGACGTAAGGCCCGACTTGCTTTATCTAGGTCCGACATGTTTTTGGGTAGCTCCGGTGAGTTTTGTCTTTAGCTTCGGCATGTCTTTGATAGCCCCGACATGTTTTTGTTAAGCTCTAATATGTTCTGCTAGGTCCGACTTATGTTGGTTAGCTCCGGCATGTCTTTGATAGCTCCGGCATGTCTTTGTTAAGCTCCGACATGTTTCTCTAGCTCCGACTTTTGGGATGACTAGTTCCGACTAGTTTTGGTCAACTCCGGCGCTAGGTCCGACTAGCTTTGGTTAGATCTGGTGCTAGGTCCTGCTAGTTTTGGTAAGCTTTGGCGCTAGGTTGTACTAGCTTTGGTAAGCTCCAACACAAGCTCAGGTTAGCTTTGGCAAGGTTCGGAGCTTGATTGCAATGTTCCTGCTTTTATCTTGCAATGTATCGAACTTGCTTTATATTCTTAGAAAGATTGCTTAGTATCCATTTGCTATGTTTTTGGTGCGTTTTGGTTGATATGGCTGATATCGTTTTGATATGCTTTGCAACATGCTTATGTGAGGTGCTCACGTAAGGTGTTGTGTTTGGAACTAATTTGAGTCAAGTCGCGGAGTTGGGCTTGTACAGATTGATTTTTTATTCATGTGCAGGTGTTGCTTGAGTTCAAGTCATGGCTGGTGACAGGATCCCTTGGACTAGTCTCAGGGAGGAGATGAGGTTCCAACAACCAAATTCAGGAGGAATTGTGGTTGAGCGGGTCAGGAGGTCGGACAAGATGATTGAATCAAGGGCAGTGCATATGAAGGTTACTGGACGTGGAAGGAAGGTGTTTGCACGTATGCATGCGATACATGACGTGGCAGCATGGTTCTGAGGCGTGATGAAGAGATGTGGACGTATAGAATTGGTCGGAAAGGTCTAACCGACTAGGTTACGGACTCAGGCTGCGGCTGAGTCGGGTTTGACTCAAATATGGAAAGATTTGAGTTGGTTATGATAGGATTTCGTGTGGGTTACGAATTTGAGTTGTTTTAGGAATGTGGGATACGTTTCTAAGGTGTTTGGAAGTCTTAAGATTGCTTCTATCTGCGTATAGAAGAGGCTTAATCAGTTATGGAAAGTTTTGATTCATGAACGGAGTAGGATTAGGGTCCTGATTTGAGTTGAGTTGGCTTTCGAGCTGGTTATATAAGCAAGGGAGGCCACAGCTCGTGGAGCACGACTTTGGGGCTGTTCCTCTTGTGTTCTATTGAATAAACTTCATAGTTTGAAGGAACTTTTGTGCCTTGTTCGTCCGACTTGTTCCAGACAAGTTTTACTCGTCAAGTTTCTGGACAGCACTACCTTTCGTCGGTGGTGTTATCATAACTCGAGTTTTACAGATCTAATTGACGTGATTCTTTGTCGCTTGTCTTCACAACTTGATTATATATCATCTGTCAAAATTTCACGGTCATTGGATTTGTGGTTTCTGATCTACACGAGTTTCTTTGCAGCATTTCAGAACTGTTTTTCTCGCGTAGGACAGATTGATCTTTGTTGGATCTTTCGATCATAACTTGAGTTTCTCTCGACGGATTTGAGTGATTCTTTTTGTGTTTTCTTCGTGACTTGATTCTCTCTAATATATATCACTTTTTTCACGGTGAAACACATTTAGATTAGATTCACAAATGATTTCTCTAACATATTGTTTTTCTACTCAAGGGGTTGGGATTTAATTGTTTCCGCTGCGTAAGATTTTTAAATCTACCATTCACCCCCCCTCTGGTAGCTTTTCACGTTCTCTTTGATCCTACAGATAAAATCACAAACACGTGGATAAAGCGGTACAACCTCTGCAGAGTGTGTAAAAAACTATCATGATAGTCGTGCTCCCGGTTATGAGCAACCTGGACCCTCACATGATTAGAGGAAAATTGGGATTTGGGATGGTTATGGTTGGTATTATGGTTATTGTTGGTATTATGGTTATGGATGGTTATGAATTGAATTCTTGTATCGAATATGGATATTGGTATATGATGATGGATATGGAATATGGACTGGTATTATGATGACTACATGGCTTATGATGAGTTTATTTCATATACATATAATATATTGCTTTTCAAATGTTTTAATGTACTTTTCAGCACTTCACTATTATTATATTCGTCATTTGAATCAGCCACATGTCATACTTTTCACACTTACTGAGTATGACATGTACTCACACTTGCAACCCCCCCCCCCCCTCCAATAGTTGCAGGTCAGGATTGGAAGTTTCATGGCGATAATGCGGAGTTCTAAGCCGTGTCTACCGTCAACTTTGCCTATGGTGTTGATTGGAGCTGCGCTACCCTATTGCTTATGCCGCCTAGCTATTTAGTTTGCTTATTTAGTTTATTTCCGCTGCATTAGTTGAACTTGTTATTAGTATTCATTAGAACTTGTATTCGAGGATAATATGGTTTGTTTAATAAAATTTGGTTAATTAATCTTGTTCTGTGGTAATTTTCTGTATACTCTTTAGTGAATGCACTCGTGTATGTGTGTTGAACGTCCTGGGCACACATATGCGTTCACTTGGTTCATTTTCGGAACCGGGTCACAGATTGGTATTAGAGCAATTGTGGTTGAGAACAAAGTCCGTGAGATGGAACAAGACAACAAGAGAAAGGTGCCATATCAAGGACAGCCGCAAGGAAGTAATGTGCACCCTCGCTTTGCGCCTCCTAATGCGCCATATTACAGCTCCTCTACTCCTATACAGGGCCCTGGTTATGCACCGCGCCCAACTCAGTTCGTGCAGCAGTGCCCTATTATGCAAGCACCTAGGACTATAATGTCTTATGCACCTCGTGCCAACTTTCCTGGTGCCAATGCTCAGAACCAAGATCGTCCCAATAATTATGGTGGAGTAAAGAAGTGCTATACTTGTGGAGAAGCTGGACACTTTGCGCATCAATGTCCTGAGTCAGGACTTGGTCAAGGAAGCAATGCGCCAAGGCAAAACCCAAAACCCAATGGAGGACAACCGCAAGGGAACCGGGGACAGCAGAATTTTGCTCGTGGCAATGTGAACCATGTCTCTACGGAGGATGCTCAACAAGCGGATGACGTGGTCATTGGTATGTTTTTCGCCAACTCCAACCCCGTGACTATGTTTTTTGATTCTGGAGCATCACATTCATTCATTGCATCGAAGTATGTCGCTAAGTATAGTTTTCCTATCTCTCATATGAAGTTTACTCTATTGGTTAAGTCTTATGGAGGAGAGATGAGGACAAATATATTATGTCCAAAAGTAAACCTTAGAATAAGGGGGGTAGACTTTTCCGCCAACCTCATTGTTTTGGATTCTCAAGGATTGGACATTGTAAGGATCGAATGCCCAAGAGGGGGGTGAATTGGGCTTTTTTCAAAAATTAAAGCAATAAAAACTTAACTACTAAAAGCCCAATTCCCTATGCAAACAACCTATGAATTCAAGTGAATAGTAATTTTGCGGTATATGGAGTGCATAAGTGTAACGAAAAAGGAAGAGTGTGCAAACTCCCGAGGAGACACGAAGACACGGTGATTTATCCCGTGGTTCGGCAAGATCATCAAGACCTTCCTACATCCACGTTGTGGCACCCACCAAAGGGTATAGTCACTCCCAAGTCATCGAGACCAGGGATCTTCACTCAAAGTCTCCGCTTGCCATCTCCGGCAAGGTGGAGCTCAAGCCTTGTACAAGTTTGATCTTCCGGGCTTCCACAACCGACTTGGCAAGCTCCGGAAGGATCTCTCCAATCACGGACTGTTACACGGTGAATGCAATCACCAAGAGACACTCCCTTACAGCTCTCACTAGACTAGAGACTCCAATCACCAAGAATGGAAGCACACAAGCATCATCTCTAGGAAGTTCTAGCCTATCTCTTGGTGTACAAGTGGTGTAAATGATGTGGAAGTGGTTGTTCAACGTCTTGAATGCTTGGTAATGTGTAGAGTAGCTCTGGGTATCAAGACTTATCAAAATTACTGGTTGAAGGGGTATAAATAGCCAGCTTCCACGAGATAGCCATTGGAAAAGTAGGCTGACATCACTGTTCTGCAAACACCGGATGATCCGATGTTCTCCCTTCAGTTGTCATCGGTCGAATACAAATTAGCTGATGTCACTGTGTCAGATATGACCGTTGATTGACCGATGTTGTATACACCTGTACATCCGATAATCTGGTGACACTTGATCTAGAATGGTCCAAAAATAATGCTTACTGGAATGATTGACCGATGTGTTGTAATTGTACATCGGATGGTCCGATGTTACACTTGGTCCAGGGAAATTGCTTACTGGAATGATCGACTGATGTAACACTTGCTTCATCATCGGATGATCTGGTGTGTACTCAAGTCTGAGGTCTTTTTCTGCTGTTGAGCCAACTCGACCGATGTAGTCTTTTCTGGATACATCGGATGATCCAGTGAGTAGATTTTGTCTGCTTCGAGTTGTTCTAAGTGATTCTTTTGGAATTTGTACGAGTGACCTCTTAGGCATTGGTTTGAAATGTTCTTCTAATGACGACTAAGTCTCGTGTGCTGTCAATTTTGATGAAATAGTTTTGACATATATGCGTTTTCTTTTAGTCTTCATGAAAATCGATTGACTTCGTAAAATAGTCTGTTGAGGGGTCTCCAATTGTATCCAATGAGCAGTAGATGATATAAATATAGAGTCCATTAAGTGTGATGAATTATATGAGAGACCTTGCATCCACAAACTTATTAGTGATATTCAACGGTTGTCATTAATCACCGAAACCATACCTTATGGGGGCCTAGATGCTTTCGATCTCCCCCTTTTTGGTGATTGATGACAACACAACGAGTAAAGCATAACAGTAATGAAATTAAGAATATGATACTCAAAAGGATATGCAACAAATACAAGATCCAGCACACGAAACTCGAAGGCTCAAAAATGATCAATAAAACATGAGAGAATTATGTGGCACACATATACTCAAAGATAGCAAAAGAATAGCAAAGCTCCCAAATTACAAAAGCTCCCAAAATAAATACTCCCCCTACAACTAGGACTCCCCCTAGGACTATGCTATCCCTCCCCCTGACTCTGACTCTTCTCCCCCTTTGGCATCAAGGCACCAAAAAGGGAAGCCGAGTGCCTAAGGATCCTGAGCACTCGGGGCGATGACGAACTGGTCGCCGTCGGGGGTGATGTCGTCGGAGCTGCTACCCGCTGCTGCTGAGGCTGCAGTGGAGGAGACCGGTGCTGTGGGAGCTGCTGTTGGTGCTGAGGGTGCCAGCTGAGTCTGGACTGCCGGTAGCGGGGCACTGACAACCGAAGCCGGAGTCTGCTAAAAGAGTGTCGAAGCCGGCAGGGGAGAGTGAATTGGTGCGCCTGGAGCAAGCAGTGGTGACATGCTGATAGTCGATATCGGCGTGGTCGGCACTGGTGCTGAGACTGGTGCTAGAACAGGCGGACCTGGAGCTAGACCAGGAAGCTGTGAGGGCAGGGCAATCCCGGTCTGAGTGTAGAGGTTGGTGATCAACCCCAGGATTCCCATCATGGCCTACTGCTGCTGGTCAAGAGAATGTTGATGCATCTGATCAATCAGTCCAGTGAGCCTATCAGTGTCCTCTCACCTCTCGCGGGCTATCTGGCGCTGCATCTCCTGCTGCTACTGCTGGAGCTCCATAAGACGTGCAGCCTACTCAGCTCTGGCCTGCTCAGCTGCCAGCCGATCCTGTCGCTGCTGCTCAACCATCTGCTGTAGTATAGAAGTGAGCTCAGATGGCTGAGATACCTGTGCCTCGGACACCGGAGGTGGGGTAGGAGGTGGTGGTACAGTCGAGCCTCCAGCCTCCGCGTCGTGCTGCCTGGGTGCGGGAGGAGGTGGGAAGAACTCCTCGACACTGTCACTAGTGTCACTCTCTAACCAGATATGCTGTAGATCCCCTCCCTGAGCCTCAGCCTGTGCTAGGATCTCGTCTTCCTTTTCTAGGTCTGACCAGTCTTTCTCTGAAAGTCGAGATCGGAACTGACGCTCAATTGGGCGGCGAAGGCGGCAGTCTCCAGGAGCTGGAGCATGGTAGTGTCCGAACTGAGTGACGCTCTCGTCAGTGAGACTGTCACGCACGGCGGATCCCTCTGGAACCAATAGGTAGAGTAGGTGACTGATCTAGTGGCCAAACACAAGCTGTCTCATCATCCCAACTCCATCCGTGATGACATCTCTCCATCTCGCATATGAGGATATCCACGATGTCAAACAGCATCCCGTTCATGACATAGAACAGGAGGGTCTGCTGCAGACTGGTGAAGCCCTCAAGATATCCGGACCTGGGTAGTAACGTGCGACGCAAAGCAAGGTGAACAGTACACGCAACCGGAGTAAGTAGAGCAGGTACCCTCGGCTGGTCAGGTGAGAAGGGCTGAGCAAACAGTGACTGAATCTCCTCAAAAGGTGGTGCCACACCTCTAGTGAGCGGCCTCCTTAGTGGGTCAGCCTGTCCATATACCAACTCATGCAGGCAGGTGTCATGGAGATCCACGCCTAGCAGCTGTACCAAGGTCTGTCTGGTCAGATGGTGATGCTGGCCCATGAACATGAAGTCAATGGATCCGCGACCCTCTGAAACGTAGAGTGTGGCATAGAAAACTTGGACCCAGTCCTCCACGTAAGCACTGCGCTGGAAAGACATCAGCTCCACTAGCCCTCTGTACCTCTAAAAGAAAGGGCGAATCTCAGTCCCGGCTACAAGTGCGAGCTGATCCCAGTCAAGGAAGTTGTGCTGGAAAAGCTTATGGCCCCGACATCTGTAAGTCTCATACAGCGATGCTTGTGTCAGGGTCCAGAAGCGGCTGTCCACAAGTGGCTCTCTGGGCTGCAGGAACCACTACTCAAGCAGAAGGCTCCATCGAAGCTTCCTGAGCTACTTTGCCTTCAATTTCCTGTAGTCAGCCAGGCGGACACCCTCACCAACCCAGACATTGGTGTCCATCTCATAGACGGCTCTCCCGGCCGCTCTGTCCTCCCGAAGCTCAACTGTAGAGGGTCTCTGTCTCGGGGCTGCAGCTGGATGACCTCCACGGGTCCTGACTGAGCGCTGGCGAACAAGCGGCACCTCAGGCTCCTCTGGCTCCTCAAGCACCTGTGGCTGCCTCTGTCGGGTCTCCTGGATCCTCAGGGATCCTCCTTGGCCACGCTCGCGCTCCTCAGCGGCGCGAGCGGCCATCAAAGCTTTCTTCATTTCTTTCGACAGCTTCTGCTTCTTAGCTGCCGACTCCTCAATAGCCTTTCCCTTTCCTTTCTTATCACGGCCCATCTCGATGAGACGAGTGACAACGGCGAAGATGAGATCGCGGGACAAGGAGGCCGGGCGCACGAGACAGCGACGCAAAGTATGACGTGACCGGGCGAACCCTAGCGGCGAAGAGGAGTGCGACGGCTGGGCGCGTGGAGTGGCAGGTGATGAGCGGTGGCGCAGGGCGGCGGCGGCGCTTAGGGCGGCGGTGGTGGTGTGGTGGCGGTGAAGGGCGGCGATAGAGCTTGGGGCGGAGGCGCTGAGCGGCGGCGCTTAGGGCGGCGGCGGCTCTGAGTGTGGCGGCGGCCGGAGTGTGGCAGCGGCCGGAGGGCGGCGGCAGGGTGAGGGCACGGAGCGGCGGCGGCGGAGAGCGACGGAGAGTGCGGCGTCGCGGAGAGAGAAGAGAAGGAAAACGGAGAGGCGCTAAATAGGTGGGGCCTGAACCCTAGTTTGATTTTTAACATCGGATGATCTGACGTCAGATGAGAGGTGCATCGGTCGAGTGGTATAGTAAGGGTATTCCAGAGGCACCTTCAGCATTGGATGATCCGACGTGGAAACGATTATCATCTGTTGAATTTGTCACAAATCCAGAAATGTGAACATCGGATGCTCCGATGTTTCTCAGAATGAACTCATTGGTTGATTTGACTTTCTGACCGAGATGACCCATGTACTTAAGCACAAACTGATCCGATGATGCTTCTGGCCTAAGCATCGGATAATCCGATGACTACAAAAGATCAGCAACATCCCATATATGTCCTTTGACTTAAACAAACAAAGAGAAACATAAGTCTTAGGACTTTTTGGGCAACCCCTAACCCTCAAAAAGACTTTAACGCTAGTTGCCAATAACTTGGCTAAGCCCTAAAGAAAATAGAACACCAGAAAAACCAACAAGGAAAAAATCCAAATAAAATGTAAGGCCCATGCTTTGTGAGCTAGAGGATGAAAACTTTTATCTCTTTAAAGCATGTTCCTTTAGGCATTAACGCACCTAACACTTTGTACTTTCCACATCATATGTGTTGATATATTGCATTTCAAACAAGTCTCTTTCTCATGAGGTGGGTTCCCCTTTGTGACAATCTACCGTATGCAATGCTAAACAATTTTTAATGCAGGATATTAAACGTGAGTGCAAGTCTATATGGCAGGCATCATGCAAGACATAAATCAAATCTATCTTGCCAAATTTGAACCTTTCAAAGGCTTCTTCAGAGAGAGCCATTCTCCAAGTCTTGGGGATACCCAAAAGAACCGCCATCCCAAGCTAACCCTTGCTCACCCCTATCCTTTGAAAGTTAGACAAGACCTATATGTGATGCATTCTTACATGACCATGGAAACTTACATGACGTTCGATGCATCTAGCACATTTAATTCACTCCTTAGTCTAGACAAGGTTTTCTCATCAATTGGTTTAGTGAAGATATTCGCCAATTGTTCTTCAGACCTAACACCTTGCAAGGAGATGTCTCCCTTAGCTTCATGGTCCCGCAAGAAATGATGGCGAATATCAATGTGCTTAGTGCGGGAGTGTTGAACGGGGTTTTTAGCAATCTTAACCGCACTTTCATTGTCACAGAGAGAGGCACACAACCAAGTTTAACACCAAAGTCCAAAAGGGTTTGCTTCATATAAAGGATTTGGGCACAACATGCACCGACCACTATATATTCCGCTTCCGTAGTGGACAAAGCAACAGAGTTTTGCTTCTTGCTAGACCAAGATACTAGGGAACGCCCAAGCAAGTGGCACCCTCCGGAGGTACTCTTGCGATCCACACGGCATCCGACAAAGTCCGAATCCGAGTAACCCAAGAGATGGAATTTAACACCTTTGGGGTACCACAAGCCTACACTTGGGGTATGCTTGAGATACTGAAGTATCCTAAAGACCGCCTTCCGGTGCGATTCTTTAGGTGCCGCTTGAAAGCGAGCACACAAGCATACACTAAACATGATATCAGGCCTAGATGCAGTAAGATAAAGCAATGAACCAATCATGAAACGGTAATTAGATTGGTCAACAGGTTTACCGTCCTTATCCACGTCGAGATGACAATTTGCTGCCATTGGAGTACTTCTTGAGCTACAATCTCCCATCTCAAATTTCATCAAGAGGTCCTTGGTATATTTTTCTTGATAGATGAAGGTCCCCTCTCGAAGTTGCTTGATTTGAAATCCAAGGAAGAAGTTGAGCTCTCCAATCATCAACATCTCGAATTCCCTAGACATCATTTTGCCAAACTCATGGCTAAGAGCTTTGTTAGTTGAACTAAAAATAATATCATGGACATAAATTTGACAAACAAATAGTTCTCCATCGATGTATTTGGTGAAGAGTGTAGTGTTCACCCTCCCAATCTTGAATCCTTGCATGATCAAGAAATCCCGTAGTCGTTCATACCACGCCCTAGGTGCTTGCTTGAGCCCGTAGAGCGCCCTGTACAACCTATACACATGATTAGGATTCCTCGGATCTTCGAACCCGGGAGGTTGTTCAACATAAACAAGCTCGTTAATGTAACCATTAAGAAAGGCACTTTTGACATCCATTTGATAAAGTTTTATATTATGATGTGATGCAAAAGCAAGAAGTATATGGATGGCTTCTAGTCGAGCGACTGGAGCAAATGTTTCTCCAAAGTCTAGTCCTTCAACTTGCGAGAAACCGTTGGCCACAAGTCTTGCCTTGTTGCAGATCAAAACACCGTTGTCGTCTTGTTTGTTGCGGTACACCCACTTTGTCCCAATGACGTTCTTGTCCTCGGGTCGCTCCTCCAACACCCAAACTTCATTGCGGATGAATTTGTTAAGTTCTTCTTGCATGACTATTACCCAATTTGGATCTTGGAGTGCTTCATCAATGTGAGTGGGTTCTACACATGAAACAAACGAGTAGTGCTCACAAAACGTAGCGAAATGGCGAGAACTTGTACTTACTCCCTTTGATGGACTTCCGATGATTTGATCAATCAGATGCGCCTTAGAGATGCATCCATGCCTCATAAGTGGTTGTGAAGCACTTGGCGGTGGTGATGTTGTTGCTCTTCTTGTGGTTGGACTTGATCATGGACTTCTTCTTGTTCTTGATGTTGTGTGGCTTGTGAATCTTGTGTCGCCAATGGATCATCTTTTTCTTCTTGGTCAACTTGAGGTGCCATAAATGTGTTGATGTTGGAACTTGAAGCTCCCCCTTGATCATGGCTCTCCTCAACTTTAGGCTTGATGTCTCCAATGGTCATGTTCTTCATAGCTTCTCGTAGAGGCTCATCATCTATTTCATCATGACCAAAACTCTCCTCTTGGGAGCCATTAGTTTCATAAAACTCAACATCACAACTTTCCTCAACTAAACCAGAGGTTTGGTTGAATACTCGATATGCTTTTGAGTTTGATGCATAACCAAGAAAGATACCAACATCACATCTTCTTTCAAACTTACCGAGCCTTTTCTTGCGATAGATATAACACTTGCACCCGAATACTCGGAAATAGGAGATGTTGGGCTTTCTCCCAATGAGGAGTTCGTACGAGGTCTTTTGAAGTAATCGATGTAGATAGACCCGATTTGCGGCATGACATGCCGTGTTGATTGCTTCGGCCTAAAACTTCTCGGACGTGCCATAGTCATCAAGCATTGCTCGTGCAAGAGTGATGAGAGTCTTGTTCTTCCTTTCAACAACACCATTTTGTTGAGGAGTGTATGTGGCTGAAAATTCATGTTTCACGCCTTCACAATCACACCACTCCCCAATGTTGTAGTTCTTGAATTCGGTGCCGTTGTCACTCCGGACCTTGATGATGGGAAGTTGAAATTCCCTTTGGGCACGTTTAGCGAAGGTCTTGAACACTTCCGGAGTTTCACTCTTGTCACCTAGAAACAAAGTCCAAGCATACCGAGAGTAGTCATCAACTATAACAAGACAATAGAGATTACCACGAAGACTTTGATATGTGGACGGTCTAAAGAGGTCCATGTGGAGCAACTCAAGTGGCTTGGAGGTTGACACCATTGTCTTCATCGGGTGGTGTGGAGTGTTTCCCGACTTGACAAGCGCTACAAAGCTTGTTTTTCTCAAATGTGACATCCTTCACGCCGGTCACCATCCCGAGCTTGAATGACTTCTTGAGCTTGCTCATTCCAATGTGAGCGATGCGTTGATGCCATAGCCAACCCAAACTCGTCTTGGTGAAACGACAAGTGGTCAAGCTAGCATCCTTGTCGGAGAAGTCTACTAAGTAGAGATGTCCATGCTGAAACCCTTTGAAGATTAGTTCTTTGCTTGTTTCACAAGTCACAACAACATCATTCTTGCCAAAGGTGCACGTTAGTCCAAGATCACATAATTGTGCAATAGAAAGCAAATTGAAACTAAGTTACTTAACATACAACACATTGAAAATAGATAAATCATGTGAAATTGCAATCTTACCCAACCCAATTACCTTCCCCTTAGAGTTATCACCAAAGGTGACTTGTTCATGATTGTCGGGGTTCTCTATGAAGGTGAACATACCATCGTTGCCGGTCATGTGTTGAGTGCTCCCACTATCGAGTACCCAGTGCTTTCCTCTGGCTTTGTAGTTCACCTACACACATGAATTCAATTTTTGATTTTAGGCACCCAAGCCAACTTAGGTCCTTGTATGTGTGATACAAGTGTTTTTGGGACCCAAAGTTGCTTCGGAAGCTTCCCCTTCATGCCCTTCATGTCCTTGCCAATGAACCTTGCCTTCACCTTGACATCTACTTTACTCAAGAGATAATAATGATCATCAAAGGTGGACTTGTAGTTAGTAGGCAATTTTGGAGAAGGCCGGTTAGGAAGAGGACACTCCCTTGTACGGTGACCGGTGACCTCGCAATGTTGGCAATAAGAACCAACTTCCTTGATGAAGCTCGTTTTAAGCTCCGATGAGGGCACCTTTCCTTTGTTAGGCACCGGGAAGGATCCAAGTCCTCTCTTGTTGAAGGCCTTTGCTTGTTGGAAGAGGATTTCTTTGTGCTTGACTTCTCCCTTAGATAGTCTTGCCACACTAAAGCGGAGACTTTCAATTTCATCCAACAAATCCTTCTCCCTAGCATTCTCTTTCAAAGGCAAAGACTTATGCAAGACATTAGTGGCATGATAAACAATAGATGCCTTATCATTAAGGGTTTCTTTCTTTATAGTTTTTAATTCTTGATCAAGGACTTCATAAGCGAGGTTAAGTACTTGATGCTCTTGGATTAACTCATTGTGCTTCCCCAAGAGTGCTTGGTGCTCTACGTCAAGCTCATGATGATCTAGCTTGATTTGAGCCTTATCCTCCTCAACTTGCTTGACATGAGATTTGAGCGTGTCATGCTTCTTAAGTATGCTTTCATAGTTGTCAAGCAAATCGAGGTTAGCACGAGCTTCTTCAAGAGCCTTGACCTTACTCTTTTCCCTTTTAATGATAGTGTGGTATTCATTTATCAATGAATCTAAGTCATCGGGAGAAAGCTCATCATCGCTAGAGTCATCACATACCTTGGTGTTACCTTTTTCCATGAGGCACATGGGAGGTGGACGAAGAGATGAATCATCATTGTTGGCAATGGCAAGGTCGGCCAAGCTCTCTTCTTCAACTTCACTCTCTTCATCACTAGATTCTTCGTTAGTGATCCATTCATTTGCCTCACACATGAACACCTTTTGTGGACCTTTTCTCTTCTTTGGAAAGAGTTTTGCCTTTTTCCTTTGTCATGCTTCTTCTTTCCAAAGAATCTTGGTTTGGACTTGACCTCTTCTTCATCATCCTGACTATCCTCAAGCTTGCGATGCTTGCCCTTGTGGTTCTCTCTTCTTTTGTCCAGTTTTGGACAATCATAGGAGATGTGGCCTTGATCACCACAATTATAGCAAGTCTTGTTGTCATCTTTCCTTGGTAGAAATGCTTTCTTTTTGGGATCAAAGGTGTCCCTTCTTGGCAATCTTGGAGTCCAAGCGAGAGAATTTTCTCATCATCAATGCAAGCTCATCATCGTCATCTTCACTTGATGCTTGCTCTTCTTCACTTGAGCTAGGCTCAACCACTTTCTTTTTCTTGAGATTTGTTCTCTTGGTGGAAGCCTTTAGAGAAATTGTCTTTGAAGATGATTCCTCCATCATCCCAAGCACACTCATCTCATGAGCGTGAATCTCTCCAATAAGTTCCAAAACTTCGATGTGATCAAGAGATTCCTTTTGAAGCATGGAGTTGATGATGTTGTACTTTGGCTTAGTAAGGAGCATAAGAATCTTGCGGTTGATGAGTCCCTTGCCAAGAGAAGCAATATCAAGAGCATTAATTTCCTCAATGAGAACATTCAAGCGAGAAAACATTCCATTGACATTTTCATGAGGTAGCATTTAGAACTCATCATATTTGGCCTTAAGCATATGATAATTTAGTTCTTTAACACGAGAAGAACCCTCATGAATTTCAATTAAGCAAGCCCAAATTTCACAAGCCTTTTCTTTGCTAGCAATCCTAGCAAACACATCTTGACTAATGCATTCGTAAATAGCATTTCTAGCCTTTGCATCCCACTTGACTTGATCACCTATATAGTTATGCTCACCAAACCCCACATGGGTCGCTTCCCATACCTCGGGAGCAATAGCCTCTAGATAAGCACGCATACGTGCTTTCCAATAGGCAAAGTTCTTGCCCTCAAAGATGGGAACTGAACCCCCAATCTTGGCCATTTTAGCTCTCTAGCGGTGAAGCTAGAATGATCCAATGAGCAACCTTGCTCCGATACCAATTGTAAGGATCGAATGTCCAAGAGGGGGGGGTGAATTGGGCTTCTTTTCAAAAATTAAAGCAATAAAAACTTAACTACTAAAAGCCCAATTCCCTATCCAAACAACCTATGCATTCAAGTGAATAGTAATTTTGTGGTATATGGAGTGCATAAGTGTAACGGGAACGGAAGAGTGTGCAAACTCCCGAGGAGACACGAAGACACGACGATTTATCCCGTGGTTCGGCAAGATCATCAAGACCTTCCTATATCCACGTTGTGGCACCCACCAAAGGGTATAACCACTCCCAAGTCACCGAGACCAGGGATCTTCACTCAAAGTCTCCGTTCGCCATCTCCGGCATGGTGGAGCTCAAGCCTTGTACAAGTTTGATCTTCCGGGCTTCCACAACCGACTTGGCAAGCTCTGAAAGGATCTCTCCAATCACGGACTATTACACGGTGAATGCAATCACCAAGAGACACTCCCTTAAAGCTCTCACTAGACTAGAGACACCAATCACCAAGAATGGAAGCACACAAGCATCATCTCTAGCAAGTTCTAGCCTATCTCTTGGTGTACAACTGGTGTAAATGATGTGGAAGTGGTTGCTCAACGTCTTGAATGCTTGGTAATGTGTAGAGTAGCTTTGGGCATCAAGACTTATCGAAATGACTGGTTGAAGGGGGTATAAATAGCCAGCTTCCACGAGATAGCTGTTGGAAAAGTTGGATGACATCACTGTTCTGCAAACACCGGATGATCCGATGTTCTCCCTTCAGTTGTCATCGGTCGAATACAAATTAGGTGATGTCACTGTGTCAGATATGACCATTGATCGATCGATGTTGTATACACCCGTACATCGGATAATCTGGTGACATTTGATCCAGAATGGTCCAGAAATAATGCTTACTGGAATGATTGACCGATGTGTTGTAACTGTACATCGGATGGTCCGGTGTTACACTTGGTCCAGGGAAATTGCTTACTGGAATGATCGACCGATGTAACACTTGCTTCATCATCGGATGATCCGGTGTGTACTCAAGTCTGAGGTCTTTTTCTCCTGTTGAGCCAACTCGACCGATGTAGTCTTTTCTGGATACATCGGATGATCCAGTGAGTAGATTTTGTCTACTTTGAGTTGTTCTAAGTGATTCTTTTGGAATTTGTACGAGTGACCTAGGCATTGGTTTGAAATGTTCTTCTGATGACGACTAAGTCTCGAGTGCTGTCAATTTTGATGAAATAGTTTTGACATATATGCTTTTTCTTTTAGTCTTCATGAAAATTGATTGATTTCGTAAAATAGTCTATTGAGGGGTCTCCAATTGTATCCAATGAGCAATAGATGATATAAATATAGAGTCCATTAAGTGTGATGAATTATATGAGAGACCTTGCATCCACAAACTTATTAGTGATATCCAACGGTTGTCATTAATCACTGAAACCATACCTTATGGGGGCCTAGATGCTTTCAGACATTATACTTGGTATGGACTGGTTGAGGAAGCACAATGGAGTTATTTAGTGTGCCATGAAGACGGTGAAGTTGACTAATGAAGAAGGGATCACCGTAGAATTTGAAACATCTCAAACCGCACCGAAGCGATTGGAGCTGAATCATATGGACGGTACTGCAATTGAGGAGATTTCGGTGGTGTGTGAATTTTTTGGATGTTTTTCCTGATGAGTTGCCAGGTATGCCACCTGATCGAGACGTTGAGTTTGTTATTGATTTAATACCTGGAACTGCACCTATAGCTAAGAGGCCATATAGAATGCCTCCTATGGAATTAGCGGAGCTCAAGAAGCAAATTCAAGAGCAACTAGAGAAGGGTTTCATTCGGCCCAACTCTTCACCTTGGGGAGCACCCGTTCTATTTGTGGACAAGAAGGATGGATCCCAAAGGATGTGTGTATATTACCGAGCTCTCAACGAGGTAACAATCAAGAACAAGTATACCTTGCCACGCATAGAAGACTTGTGATCAGATGAAGGGTGCTCGTGTCTTCTCTAAGATTGATTTTAGGTCGGGATACTTTCAAATGAAGATTAGACCATCAGACATACCTAATACAACTTTTAGGACACGATATGGATCCTATGAGTAAACCGTGATGTCTTTTGGATTGACAAATGCTCCTACCTACTTCATGTACCTCATGAATAAGGTCTTCATGGAGTACATGGATAAATTTGTCGTGGTGTTCATTGATGACATTATGATCTACTTGAAGGATGATAAGGAACATGAGGAAAACTTGAGGCTTATGCTGCAGAAATTAAGGGAGCATCAATTGTATGCCAGTTCAACAAGTGTCAGTTTTGGTTGAGAGAAGTATCGTTTTTGGGTCATAACATTTCAGGGGGAGGAGTTTCGATTGATCTAGGAAAAGTGAGGGACATGTTAAAATGGGAGCCCATGCAAAATGCAAAGGAAATAAGGAGTTTTCATGGGATGGCTAGGTATTACCGTCGATTCATCATGGACTTTTCCAAGATAGCCAAGCCAATGACGGAATTGCTAATCAAGGGAAAGGCTTTCCATTAGACTCAAGCTTGTCAAGAAAGTTTTGAGGAGTTGAAGAAGAGGTTAACTACAGCGCCAGTTTTGATATTGCCGGATGTAAGCAAGAGTTTTGATATTTATTGTGACGCATCGAGACAAGGATTTGGATGCGTGCTTATGCAAGAAGGTCAAGTGGTTGCATATGCATCGAGGAAATTGAAGAAACATGAACAGAATTATCCAACACATGATTTGGAACTTGCAGCCGTGATATACGCATTGAAAATTTGGAGACACTACATCCTTGGACATAGGTGTGAAATTTATATGGATCATAAGAGTTTGAAGTATATTTTCACACAAACGGATCTGAATTTGAGGGAACGAAGAAGGTTGAAGCTCATCAAGGATTATGACTTGGGAATCAGTTATCATCTAGGGAAGGCTAATGTTGTGGCTGATGCACTGAGTAGAAAGGAGTAAGTCATCAACTCACGGTTCGAGAGTTGCCATCCGAGTTATGCAAGGAGTTTGAACGGTTGAATCTCGATTCATAAATGAGATGGGGATGATGGAGTTAAATCCGACCTTGGAGCAAGAGATTCGAGAGGCACAGACCAAGGATGAGGAAATTCAAGAAATCAAGGAAAGGACCCAAGAAGGGAGAGAATTCAGATTTAATAAGGATGAACATGGCACCCTATGGCTTGGTAAGAGGATTGTTGTGCCTAATGTGAAGCATATTCGGGAGACAATAATAAAAGAGGCACATGACTCACCATAATCAATTCATCCTGGTTGTACAAAGATGTACAAAGAATTGAAGACGTGTTATTGGTGGGCTAGCATGAAGAAGGACATAGTTGAATACGTAGCATTGTATGATGTGTGTCAACGAGTCAAGGCAGAACATCAAAGGCCAGCTGGACTATTGCAACCATTAAATATTCCAGAGTGGAAGTGGGAAGAGATCGGTATGGACTTCATAGTTGGTTTACCGCGTACTCAGTCCGGTTACAACTCAATTTGGGTAATTGTGAATTGGTTAACTAACTCAGCCCACTTTATTCCCGTCAAGACCACCTATAATGGATAGAAATTGGCGGAACTGTACATGGGAAGAATAATATGTTTGCATGGAGTTCTGAAGAACATAGTCTCTGATAGAGGTTCACAATTCACTTCCAGGTTTTGGCAAAAATTGCATGAAGCATTGAGAACAAGGTTGAATTTTAGTTCAGCATATCACCCTCAAACAGATGGACAAACCGAGAGGACCAATCATATTTTAGAGGACATGTTAAGAGTTTGTGCTTTAATGCATGAGAAAAGTTGGGACAAGAGCTTGCCATATGCAGAATTTTCATACAACAATAGTTACCAATCAAGCTTGAAAATGTCACCATATGAAGCACTTTATGGAAGGAAGTGTAGGACACCTTTATTCTGGAATGAGGAAGGAGAAACTCAAGTATTTGGTCAAGATGTGTTGCAAGAAGCCGAAAAGCAAGTCCAAATAATTCGTGGAAACATGAGGGCTGCCCAATCAAGACAAAAAGGCTATGCAGACAATAGGAGAAGGAAATTAGCCTTTGAAGTGGGAGATTTTGTTTACCTCAAGGTGTCACCGATGAGGGGTCATAAGAGGTTTAACATAAGAGGCAAGCTAGCACCTCGCTACATTGGACCATTCAAGACTTTGGACAAAAGAGGAGAAGTAGCGTATAAGTTGGAGATGCCAGCTCATCTTTCGGATGTCCATGATGTCTTTCATGTTTCCCAGCTAAAGAAGTGTTTGAGAGTACCGGAAGAACAAGTGCCAATGGAATAATTGGAATTAGAGACAGATTTGACTTATGCCGAGCAACTGGTCAAAATCTTGGAAACCAAACAGAGAGTCACAAGGAAGAAGGTGATTCGATGGTGTAAAGTTCAATGGAAGCACCACACAGAAAAAGAAGCAACATGGGAATTGGAGGATGATCTCAAGAAGGAATTTCCCTATCTCTTCTCTTCCGCGTCGAATCTCGAGGGCGAGATTCATTTTAAGGGGGGTAGGTTTGTAACACCCTCATTTTCATGCATCATGCCATACATACATTCTTATACATGTTTAACATTAATCCACATAAAGAGGAATGAGTTTAAAATTGATTTGGAACAAAATAGCACTTAAAATTCTGGAAAGTGCAGACTAGTCCGATTTTGGTGAGGACTAGTCCGATTTCTCTCTGACCTCCGTCGGACTTGTCCGTTTTTGCTGCAGACTAGTCCGATTTTGCCTCTGGACACTTTGGGACTTGTCCGGTCTTATGCGGACTAGTCAGGTGTTCCAAGAATCCTTAAAAATTTGCTATGTCCCTGGACTTGTCCGGACTAGTCTGGTGTTCCAGCGGACTTGTCCGTTTTCCTCTCTGACTAAAGTCAGACCTGTCCGATTTTTTGCCAGAGTTGTCCGATTTCTCTCTGACTAACTTCGGACTAGTCCGGTCCTTTTCGGACTTATCTGATATTTCGCGACTCCGAGTTGATCTTTTGTTTCACGACTTTTTTCTTTGGTTTTACGTTAAGTTGGCCTAGGTACGTCATGCCTAACTCTTTTAGAGCCCATGTGGGACTCTAAACCTGCCTCTACTCCTCTCAAACTCGAAATCCATCTAACCCTAGCCTCCACCTCTATCTAAACAACCCCACCCCTTTGCTTGACCTCTATTTGCCACTTTTCCACCCCACTCAAACCCTAGTTCATGGAGAGCCACCATCAAAGAGGAAGGAGGAGATCCCAAGCAAGAAGAAGAAGAGGAGGAAATGAAAGAGGATCAAGTTCTCCATCAAGTTTCATTCTTCATCACCAATTCATCTCCAAGTTCATCACCAACCCTAGATCATCAAGATCCAAATGTTACCTCGATCCTTGATTCATTGGAGTCCTAAACACCTGGTATACCTTCTATTCTCTTTCCCTTACGTGAATCCAACCCCGTTTTTCCAAATTCACGTCGATCTAGAAAACCCTAGTTCGCTAGTTCTGTGAAGTGCGGACTAGTCCGGCCTCCTGCGGACTTGTCCAATTTTCCTGATTAAATTGTGTTGAGTTAATTCCAAAATTAGATCTAATCAACTCCAAACCTTTGTATAATTGTTAACAACCATTGAAAGGTGATTATTAAATATTAAAAGCAACTCATTAACGAGTTCCACCTTGCATTTTCATTAATCATGCATGTCGTGCCATATTGAGTAATATTTTTGCACTCTTTGATTGTGTTTCTTGTCTTATATGTTTATTGTGTGGATTAGATGGATTTGCACTAGAGAGTGCCGCGGAGGATCTATAGTACCAAGAGTTTGAAGTCTTTGATCCTAATCAATCTCAAGAGCAAGGCAAGTGTCCTTGAAGCATATTGATCCTGTTTTGGAACAAATGTTTTGTTTGCAAAACTGCATGCTTGTGTCAATTTGATGGAAATCCTATGATAGGAAGTTTACTAGATTTGTTTAACCACCCTTGTCACCTGGAATATATGGTAGAGAGTCAGGATGGGATTTTTACCTTTTTGCTTCTCTTAATTAATTGGGATGGAAGAACAACTACACTACTTAATTTAATTATGCATTAATGAGATTGTAGTTGACATGAACTGGTTAAATATGATATGGTAATGGGTGATCTAAGCAAGCCTGGTACGTGGATGGGTTGGATGATATGGTGGTTTTGCTTGCTTTAGATCTAAGGACCGGTTCGTGGAGCGACCATCCAGGATTTACAATGCCACCACGAGGCCAAGCATGGGTGGAGCGTAGCTGATTAATTAGGGCTTTGCTAGTGCTATTTGGACCACTAAGGATGCTCGGGGAAGGGGTAGTCAGATTGGGTTTGTTGATGATTGGTGGGACTACCCTTGGATCCGAAGGCTCAAGAGGGGGCCCTTGGTTGAAGGTGTGCTCAGTTGGAGACATCACCACCAGTGAAATCTCAGTGGGGTCTAAATAGGCTAGTAATCCCTTTGTAAAGGCTATTTTGTGATCTCTTGTCCACACACCTACGGAAGTGTGAGACGGTATAATTGAGATTCTATAGTCATCGAAAAGTGATAAAATCCCAAACACGTGGGTAAAGCTGTGACGCCTGGTTCTGAAAATGAACCAAGCTAACGCATATGTGTGCCCAGGATGTTCAACACACATACACGAGTGCAATCACAAAAGATAAACAGATAATTACCACAGCTCAAGTTATTAAATAAGTACTCTTATTACATAATTCATTATATCCTCGAATACAAGCTCTAATAAATATTAATGACAAGTTCAACTAATGCAGCGGAAATAACTAATTAAGCAAACTAAGCAAACTAAGCAAAACGGATAGCGCAGCTCCAATAACACCATAGACAAAGTTGACGGTAGACACGACCTAGAACTCCGCATTATCGCCATTAAACTCACAATCCTGACCTGCAACTGTTGGGGAGGATTGCAAGAGTGAGTACATGTCGTACTCAGCAAGTGTGGAAAGTATGACATGTGGCTGATTCAAATGACGACAATAATAATGGCTAAGTGCTGAAAAGTACAGTAAAACATTTGAAAAGCAATATATTATATGTATTTGAAGTAAACCCATCATTAACCATATAACCATAATAATACCAGTCCATAATTCACCATTACCAATAATCATAATCAATGTCATAAACCATAATTCCATCCATAACCATAACCATAATCATAATATCAACCATAACCATTACCAAACCATAACCATCCCAAATCCATCCCAATTTCCCTCTAATCATGGAAGTTGACCAGGTGCTCATAACCGGGAGCACGGCTATCATGATAGTTTTAATACTCTGCAGAGTTTGTACCACTTTACCCACGTGTTTGTGATTTCATCACCCGTCAGCGACTAAAGAACCTCCCTTATGCCAATTACACTTCCTTTGGTGTATGGCCAAGAGATCACAAAATAGCCTTTACAAAGGGATTACTAGTCTATTCAGACCCCACTGAGGTTTCACCGGTGGCGATGCCTCCAACTGAGCACATCTTCAACCAAGGGCCCCCTCTTGAGCCATTCGGATCCCAGGGTAGTCCCACCAATCATCAACAAACCCAATCCGATTACCCCTTCCCCGAGCATCCACAATGGTCCAAACAGCACTAGCAAAGCCCTAATTAATCAGCTACGCCGCACCCATACTTGGCCTCGTGGTGGCACTGTAGTCCTGGCCTATTCTCGCATGAACCGGTCCTTAGATCTAAAGCAAGCAAACCACCATAACATCCAACCCATCCACATACCAGGCTTGCTTAGATCACCCGTTACCATACCATATTTAACCAGTTCATGTTAACCATAATCTCATCCATGCATAATTAAATTGAGTGGTATAATTATTCCCATCCCAGTTGATTAAGCGAAGCAAAAGGTAAAAACCCTTCCCGACTCTTTACCATAAATTCCAGGTGACAAGGGTGGTTAAACAAAACTAGTAAACTTCCTACCATAGGATTCCCATCAAATTGACACAAGCATGCAGTTTGCAAACAAAACATTTATTTTAAAAACAGGATCAATATGCTTCAAGGACACTTGCTTTGCTCCGGCGGATAGGGTTGCTCAAGCGCTTCGAAGTCTTGATTCTGGAAATCCTCGTACACGATCTTTTGAGCACTTCCTCTACTCGTGATCACACATACAAGAATATACATACAAATCAACATGATGCATGCACATTAATCAACATGCGATGATATGCATGCATGCAAAGTTTAATAATTAATTAACCACAGTTGTTTATTAATTAGATGCAACTAGTTCATACGTGTTCATATGAGTTTACGGGGGTTTTAGAGTGGATTAATGCTGCTGAAATAAAAAGACGACACAACTTCGATCAAACTAGGCCTATTAGGTTCAATATGGTTGCTAAAATTCGCATCGGGAACATGGCCTACCGTAGATGCGATGGCTTCAATGATCGCGGGATGGAGACGATGCGTATACGAAGTAGATGCGTGAGATCCTCCGGCGGCACGACGACGGCGACGCGATGGCGACGACGATCTCCGGTGGACGGCGGCACCCTCCTCTTTTGCTTCCTCTTCTTCCCTTCTTTTTCTTCTTTTTTCTTCCCTGGGCGCAACCCTCTGGTCCCTGGTTTCTTTTGCCTTCTGTACCGGCGGCTTTTCCCGTGGATGGCGGCGGTTCTGGGATCGAGGGAAAAACCTACGGGCGGGTATCCTTTTTATAGGCACGGTACGGGAGTCTCCCGATCCAGGGAACCGAGTCGATTGCGGCCGGGAATCGCGCGCGGGAGGCTGGGCGCGTCGGGCGCTGCGCGGTGCGCGGGATTGGCGGGAGCGGGGCGGGATTCGCGCGCGGGAGGGGCGCTGGGGGCCGAGACGCGGCGGGAGAGCGGTGCGGCACGTGGGCGGGGCCCAGGCGGGTGAGCGCGGCGGTGTAACACCCTAAATTTTCGCATCCTGCATTGCATACATGATCATGCATTAAACCTTAGTAGGATAAAAGAAAAATAATAAAACATAAAAGATGGAGCATATATATATACAAATATGGGTAGCAAAAGAAGAAAAAATAATAATAATTATAGCCTAACACTTGTAATAGGGAATAAGTATAAAAATAATAATAATAAAATATATATAAATGTATATAAATAATATATATAACAATATATGAAAATAAATAAAATATTAATATTAATAATATACATTATAATAATAATAAATAATAAATATATAACATGAATAATATATATATATATATATATATAAAATATATATATAATAAATTATATAATAAAAAAAGAGTATAAAAAAATAAAATATAAATAATAAATATAAAATAATAATAATATATAAAAAGAAATATATAAATAATATAAATAAATTATATAATAATAAATAAATATATATAATCATAAATAAAATAAATAAGATAAATAAAAATAATAAAACATAAATAATAATATGATAATAATATATAAAAAAATAATAATATAAATAATAAATAAATAATATAAAAAAAGAAAAAAAAAGAAAAAAAAAACTATCCGTCGGCCAGCGGCCGAGCCGCCAGCCGGCCCCCGCACGCCACCCGAGGCGCTCCGCGCCGCGTGCCCCGAGCGCGCCCGCCCCGAGGGCCCCACCCTGCCGCCGCCTGCCCCGGGCCCCGCCCACGTGCCGCACCGCGCCGACCGGCCTGGGCCCCGCCCCGCACGTGCCCCTGTGCCCTGGCGCGAATTGCCGCCAGCGCTGCCCACCCCGCCCGACGCGTCCCGCCGCTCGCCCGATTCCCGCGCGCACGAGCCCCGAAGCCCAACCGCGCGCCTGCCACCCCGCCGCCCACACCGCGTGCGAGCCGGCCGCCCGACCGCGCGACCCCGGCCCCACGTTAACCACGCCCCGGCTCCCCCGCGCCCACGCGGCCGCCTGCGACGCCGCCGGGCCCCGCACGCCCGCTCGCCCGCTCCCGCCTCAACGCGCGCATCGCACGCCCGCGCCGCACCTGACCCGCCGCGTGGCCCCACTGCGCGATGCTCATGCGCGAGCTCCCGCGTCGACCCCCCCATGCGCCGGCCCTAGACGCCGGAAAAACCCTAGCTGCCCGGTATAAAAGCCACGGGGCCTCGCGTTTCCGGATGCCAGGAAAGCAGCCGCCACCAAAAGGGAAAAGGAGCCCCAGCCGCCCAAAAAAAAAAGAAAGGAACAGAGGAGAGGCTGCGCCGCCAGGGAAGAAAAGAGGGAAGAAAAAAGAAGGGAAGAAGAGGAAGGAAAAGAGGAGAGTACCGCCGTCAACTGGAGATCGTCGCCGTCGTCGTGCCGCCGAAGGACTGCTGCGCCATCCACTTCGTCTACGCGTCGCATTTGTTCCGCGACCGTCAAGCCGTCAGATCTACGGTAGGATTTGTTCCCGATGCGAATTTTAGCAACGCATTAGATCTAATAGACATAAATTGATTTTAGTTGCACCATAATTTTATTTTCAGCAGCATTAATCCCTGTTAAAATCCCCGTAAACTCATATGAACACGTATGAACTAGTTGCATCTAATTAATAAACAACCCTAGTTAATTAATTAATTGTACTTTGCATGCATGCATATTATCGCATGTTGATTAATGTGTGTGCATCATATTGATTTGTATGTATATTCTTGTATGTGTGGTCACGAGTAGAGGGAAGTGCTCAAGAGATCGTGTACGAGGATTTTCAGAATCAAGATTTTGAAGCGCTTGAGCAACCCTACCCGCTGGAGCAAGGCAAGTGTCCTTGAAGCATATTGATCCCGTTTTAAAATAAATGTTTTGTTTGCAAAACTGCATGCTGTGTCAATTTGATGGGAATCCTATGATAGGAAGTTTACTAGATTTGTTTGACCACCCTTGTCACCTAGAATTTATGGTAGAGAGTCGGGAAGGGTTTTTACCTTTTTGCTTCGCTTAATTAATTGGGATGGAAAAACCAACACTACACATTTAATTATGTATTAATGATATTCTGGTTAATGTGAACTGGTAGATACGGTATGGTGATGGGTGATCTAAGCAAGCCTGGTATGTGGATGGGTTCGATGTTATGGTGGTTTGCTTGCTTTAGATCTAAGGACCGGTTCATGCGAGAATAAGCCAGGACTACAGTGCCACCACGAGGCCAAGTATGGGTGCGGCGTAGCTGATTAATTAGGGCTTTGCTAGTGCTGTTTGGACCATTGTGGATGCTCGGGGAAGGGGTAGTCGGATTGGGTTTGTTGATGATTGGTGGGACTACCCTGGGATCCGAATGGCTCAAGAGGGGGCCCTTGGTTGAAGATGTGCTCAGTTGGAGGCATCGCCACCGGTGAAACCTCAGTAGGGTCTGAATAGGCTAGTAATACCTTTGTAAAGGCTATTTTGTGATCTCTTGACCATACACCAAAGGAAGTGTAATTGGCATAAGAGAGGTTTCTTAGTCACCGACGGGTGATGAAATCACAAAAACGTGGGTAAAGTGGTACAAACTCTGCAGAGTGTTAAAAACTATCATGATAGCCGTGCTCCCGGTTATGAGCGCCTGGATGACCTACATGATTAGAGTTGGAAATTGGGATTTGGGATGGTTATGGTCTGGTAATGGTTATGGTTGGTTTATGGTTATGGTTGGTTTATGGTTATGGTTTATGGATTATGGTCATGGATATGAATTTGAGTTATGGTAATTGGACATGGATAATGGTGATGTTGGCAATAATTGGATATGGTTTATATTATGTTAATATGATGGTTATGATGGGATTGTTTCACATAGACCTAGTATAATGCTTTTCAAATGTTTTACTGTACTTTTCAGCACTTAGCCATTATTACATTCGTCATTTGAATCAGCCACATGTCATACTTTCCACACTTGCTGAGTACGACATGTACTCACTCTTGCAATCCCCCACCCAACAGTTGCAGGTCAGAATTGTGAGTTTAATGGCGATAATGTGGAGATCTAGGCCGTTGTCTACCGTCAGCTTTGCCTGTGGTGTTGCATGGAGCTGCGCTATTCCCTTTTGCTTAGTTTGCTTAGTTGCTTAATTAGTTTATATCCGCTGCATTAGTTGAACTTATCATTAATATACATTAGAGCTTGTATTCGAGGATTTAATGAATTATGTAATAAGAGTACTTATTTAATAATTTGAGCTGTGGTAATTATCTGTTTATCATTTGTGAATCACTCGTGTATGTGTGTTGAACATCCTGGGCACACATATGCGTTAGCTTGGTCCAAATTTCGGAACCGGGCATCACAAATTGGTATCAGAGCCACAGGTTGACCGTAGGACGCAACCTAGATAGAATGGACACTTTAGAGCACATAGGAGCACTCAGGAATCGATGTGTTTTTGTTGGTGTGCTGTTTGCTATATATATATTGTTTGCTTGTGTGCTTAATAGAGGATTTTGGGATGCTTTAGCATTGCCATGTCCACCTAGGCTAGTGTAGCTAGTTGGTTAGCTTCATATCCCTTGATGCATTTAGGTGGGGACGTTTCTAAATTCTTACCTATTGCTTTTCTCTAGATGGTGAGGACTCGCAACCAGAGGGATGCTAATGATGAGGAGGAGAACCACGGAGCGCCTCAGAACAACATCGGACAAGGATCTACTCAGGGAACTGTCAACATTGAGCAGCTATTGGCTATGCAAAACCAGCTCATGCAGACCATGATACAAACAATGGGACAGCTGCAGGCTGGAAATATCAACAATCAGCCACACATGCCTCCACCGCCACCCCCGCCTCCTCATAATCGATTGGGAGAGTTCATGAGGACTAGGCCGTCAACCTTTGCTCAAGCCGCTGACCCTATGGATGCTGATGATTGGCTCAAGTCCGTGGAGAAGAAGCTAGCCATTGTCCAATGCAGTGACCGGGAGAAGGTCCTATTTGCTTCTCATCAACTCGTTGGAGCAGCTGCCGATTGGTGGGATGCTTATTGCAATGCTCATGAGAATCAAGAGAGGATCACTTGGGCAGAATTCAAGGAGAACTTTCGTTCTCATTATGTGCCGGAAGGTGTTATGATCTTGAAGAGACAAGAATTCGAGAACTTACGGCAAGGAAGATCAAGCGTGAGAGAATATCTCAATAAGTTCACTCAACTCTCAAGATATGTGCCTGAGGATGTTAGTCGGGACAGCCGGAAGCAATACTTTTTCATGAGGGGATTGAACAATACGATCCAAGTACAACTACTCAACTGTGACTATGCCAATTTTCAGAAGCTTGTGGACAAAGCAATTGTGGTTGAGAACAAGATCCGTGAGATGGAACAAGAAATCAAGAGGAAGGCGCCATATCAAGGACATCAACAAGGAAGTAATGCGCGCCCTCGCCTTGCACCACCCAATGCACCCTATTACAGCTCTTCTATTCCTGCTCAGCGCCCTGACTTTGCACCACGCCCAACTCAGTTTGTACAGCAGCGCCCTGTTATGCAAGCAATGCCTTATGCGCCTCGTGCTGATTTCCCTGGAACCAATGCTCAAAACCAAGCTCGTCCCAATAATTCTGGTGGAGTCAAGAGGTGCTATACTTGTGGAGAAGCTGAACACTTTGCGAATCAATGTCCTAAGTCAGGCCTTGGTCAAAGAAGCAATGCGCCGAGGCAAAACTCAAGACCTAATGGAGGACAACCACAAGGAAACCGTGGACAGCAGAATTTTGCTCGTGGCAACGTGAATCATGTCTCTACGGGGGATGCTCAACAAGCGGATGATGTGGTCATTGGTATGTTTCTTGCTAACTCAAACCCCGCGACTATGTTATTTGATTCTGAAGCATCACATTCATTCATTGCATCAAAGTATGTTGCCAAGTATAGTTTGATTATCTCTCATATGAAGTCTACTCTATTGGTTAAGTCTCCTGGAGGAGAGATGAGAACAAATATAGTATGTCCAAAAGTAAGCCTTAGAATAAGGGGGGTAGACTTCTCCGCCAACCTCATTATTTTGGATTCACAAGGAATAAGAGGATCCGTTGGTGCAAAGTGCAATGGAAACACCATACGGAAACCGAAGCTACATGGGAACGTGAAGAAGACTTGAAGGCAGAATTCCCTCACCTTTTCTCCACGCTATCGAATCTCGAGGGCGAGATTCACTTTAAGGGGGATAGAATTGTAACACCCTAAATTTTCGCATCCTGCATTGCATACATGATCATGCATTAAACCTTAGTAGGATAAAAGAAAAATAATAAAACATAAAAGATGGAGCATATATATATATACAAATATGGGTAGCAAAAGAAGAAAAAATAATAATAATTTTAGCCTAACACTTGTAATAGGGAATAAGTGTAAAAATAATAATAATAAAATATATATAAATGTATATAAATAATATATATAACAATATATGAAAATAAATAAAATATTAATATTAATAATATACATTATAATAATAATAAATAATAAATATATAACATGAATAATATATATATATATATAAAATATATATATAATAAATTATATAATAAAAAAAGAGTATAAAAAAATAAAATATAAATAATAAATATAAAATAATAATAATATATAAAAATAAATATATAAATAAATTATATAATAATAAATAAATATATATAATCATAAATAAAATAAATAAGATAAATAAAAATAATAAAACATAAATAATAATATGATAATAATATATAAAAAAATAATAATATAAATAATAAATAAATAATATAAAAAAAGAAAAAAAAGAAAAAAAAACTATCCGCCGGCCAGCGGCCGAGCCGCCAGCCGACCCCCGCACGCCACCCGAGGCGCTCCGCGCCGCGTGCCCCGAGCGCGCCCGCCCCGGGGGCCCCACCCTGCCGCCGCCTGCCCCGGGCCCCGCCCACGTGCCGCACCGCGCCGACCGGCCTGGGCCCCCGCCCCGCACGTGCCCCCGTTCCCTGGCGCGAATTGCCACCAGCGCTCCCGCGCTGCCCACCCCGCCCGACGCATCCCGCCGCTCGCCCGATTCCCGCGCGCACGAGCCCCGAAGCCCGACCGCGCGCCTGCCACCCCCGCCGCCCACACCGCGTGCGAGCCGGCCGCCCGACCGCGCGACCCCGGCCCCATGTTAACCACGCCCCAGCTCCCCCGCGCCCACGCGGCCGCCTGCGATGCCGCTGGGCCCCGCACGCCCGCTCGCCCGCTCCCGCCTCAACGCGCGCATCGCACGCCCGCGCCGCACCTGACCCGCCGCGTGGCCCCACTGCGCGATGCTCACGCGCGAGCTCCCGCGTCGACCCCCCATGCGCCGGCCCTAGACGCCGGAAAAACCCTAGCCGCCCGTATAAAAGCCACGGGGCCTCGCGTTTCCCGATGCCAGGAAAGCAGCCGCCACCAAAAGGGAAAAGGAGCCCCAGCCGCCCAGAAAAAAAAGAGAAAGGAACAGAGGAGAGGCTGCGCCGCCAGGGAAGAAAAGAGGGAAGAAAAAAGAAGGGAAGAAGAGGAAGGAAAAGAGGAGAGTACCGCCGTCAACTGGAGATCATCGCCGTCGTCGTGCCGCCGAAGGACTGCTGCGCCATCCACTTCGTCTACGCGTCGCATTTGTTCCGCGACCGTCAAGCCGTCAGATCTACGGTAGGATTTGTTCCCGATGCGAATTTTAGCAACGCATTAGATCTAATAGACATAAATTGATTTTAGTTGCACCATAATTTTATTTTCAGCAGCATTAATCCCCGTTAAAATCCCCGTAAACTCATATGAACACGTATGAACTAGTTGCATCTAATTAATAAACAACCCTAGTTAATTAATTAATTGTACTTTGCATGCATGCATATTATCGCATGTTGATTAATGTGTGTGCATCATATTGATTTGTATGTATATTCTTGTATGTGTGGTCACGAGTAGAGGGAAGTGCTCAAGAGATCGTGTACGAGGATTTTCAGAATCAAGATTTCGAAGCGCTTGAGCAACCCTATCCGCCGGAGCAAGGCAAGTGTCCTTGAAGCATATTGATCCTATTTTAAAATAAATGTTTTGTTTGCAAAACTGCATGCTGTGTCAATTTGATGGGAATCCTATGATAGGAAGTTTACTAGATTTGTTTGACCACCCTTGTCACCTGGAATTTATGGTAGAGAGTCGGGAAGGGTTTTTACCTTTTTGCTTCGCTTAATTAATTGGGATGGAAAAACCAACACTACACATTTAATTATGTATTAATGATATTCTGGTTAATGTGAACTGGTCGATACGGTATGGTGATGGGTGATCTAAGCAAGCCTGGTATGTGGATGGGTTGAATGTTATGGTGGTTTGCTTGCTTTAGATCTAAGGACCGGTTCATGCGAGAATAAGCCAGGACTACAGTGCCACCACGAGGCCAAGTATGGGTGCGGCGTAGCTGATTAATTAGGGCTTTGCTAGTGCTGTTTGGACCATTGTGGATGCTCGGGGAAGTGGTAGTCAGATTGGGTTTGTTGATGATTGGTGGGACTACCCTGGGATCCGAATGGCTCAAGAGGGGGCCCTTGGTTGAAGATGTGCTCAGTTGGAGGCATCGCCACCGGTGAAACCTCAGTGGGGTCTGAATAGGCTAGTAATCCCTTTGTAAAGGCTATTTTGTGATCTCTTGACCATACACCAAAGGAAGTGTAATTGGCATAAGAGAGGTTTCTTAGTCGCCGACGGGTGATGAAATCACAAACACGTGGGTAAAGTGGTACAAACTCTGCAGAGTGTTAAAAACTATCATGATAGCCGTGCTCCCGGTTATGAGCGCCTGGATGACCTACATGATTAGAGTTGGAAATTGGGATTTGGGATGGTTATGGTCTGGTAATGGTTATGGTTGGTTTATGGTTATGGTTGGTTTATGGTTATGGTTTATGGATTATGGTCATGGATATGAATTTGAGTTATGGTAATTGGACATGGATAATGGTGATGTTGGCAATAATTGGATATGGTTTATATTATGTTAATATGATGGTTATTATGGGATTGTTTCACGTAGACCTATTATAATGCTTTTCAAATGTTTTACTGTACTTTTCAGCACTTAGCCATTATTACATTCGTCATTTAAATCAGCCACATGTCATACTTTCCACACTTGCTGAGTACGACATGTACTCACTCTTGCAATCCCCCACCCAACAGTTGCAGGTCAGAATTGTGAGTTTAATGGCGATAATGTGGAGATCTAGGCCGTGTCTACCGTCAGCTTTGCCTGTGGTGTTGCATGGAGCTGCGCTATTCCCTTTTGCTTAGTTTGCTTAGTTGCTTAATTAGTTTATATCCACTGCATTAGTTGAACTTATCATTAATATACATTAGAGCTTGTATTCGAGGATTTAATGAATTATGTAATAAGAGTACTTATTTAATAATTTGAGCTGTGGTAATTATCTGTTTATCATTTGTGAATCACTCGTGTATGTGTGTTGAACATCCTGGGCACACATATGCGTTAGCTTGGTCCAAATTTCGGAACCGGGCGTCACAGGCGGGGTGGCGTGGGGCCGGGGCGCAGGCGTCGGGGCGGGAGCGCGCTGCGGGTCGCGGTCAACGCGCGGAGGCGCGCACGGGATCGGGCGGCGTGGGGCCCGGGTGATTCAGCGCTGCGCGGTCCTCGGGCGCCAGGGCGAGCGCGCGGTGGGGGGTGGCACGTGGGCCGGTCGGCGCGGGGAGCTGGCGGCTCGGGCGCTGGCCAGCAGCCCTTTTTTTTTCTTATTTTTTTTCTTTTTCTTTTATTATATATATTTTTTATATATTATTATTATATTTTATATTTATATATTTATATTTTATTTTATTTTTATTTTTTTATAGTTATTACATATATTATTTATATACATATATTTATATATTTTTTATTATTATTTTTATACTTATTCCCTATTACAAGTTTTATGCTATTATTTTATTTTTCTTCTTTTGCTACATACATATATGTATGTTTTATCTTTTATTATCTTTCTTTTATCCTACTAATATTTAATGCATGAACATGTATGCAATGCATGATGCGAAAATTTAGGGTGTTACAAACCTACCCCCCTTAAAGTGAATCTCGCCCTCGAGATTCGATAGCGTGGAGAAAGGATGTGGGAATTCTGCCTTCAGGTCTTCTTCACGTTCCCACGTAGCTTCAGCTTCCGTATGGTGGTTCCATTGCACTTTGCACCAACGGATCCTCTTATTCCTTGTGAATCCAAAACAATGAGGTTGGCGGAGAAGTCTACCCCCCTTATTCTAAGGCTTATTTTTGGACATACTATATTTGTCCTCATCTCTCCTCCAGGAGACTTAACCAATAGAGTAAACTTCATATGAGAGATAGGCAAACTATACTTGGCAACATACTTTGATGCAATGAATGAATGCGATGCTCCAGAATCAAATAACATAGTCACGGGGTTGAAGTTGGCGAGAAACATACCAATGACCACGTCATCCGCTTGTCGAGCATCCTCTGTAGAGACATGGTTCACGTTGCCACGAGCAAAATTCTGCTGTCCACGGCTTCCTTGTGGCTGTCCTCCATTGGGTCTTGGGTTTTGCCTCGACGCATTGCTTCCTTGACCAAGGCCTGACTTAGGACATTGATGCGCAAAGTGTCCAGCTTCTCCACAAGTATAACACTTCTTAACTCCACCAGAATTATTGGGACGAGCTTGGTTTTGAACATTGGCTCCAGGAAAATCAGCACGAGGTGCATAAGGCATTGCTTGCATGACAGGGCGCTGCTGCACAAACTGAGTTGGGCGTGTTGCATAACCAGGGCGCTGAGCAGGAATAGAGGAGTTGTAATAGGGTGCATTGGGTGGTGCGAGGCGAGGGCGCACATTACTTCCTTGTTGCCGTCCTTGATATGGCGCCTTCCTCTTGATTTCTTGCTCCATCTCACGGATCTTGTTCTCAACCACAATAGCCTTGTCAACCAGCTTTTGGAAGTTTGGATAATCAGTATTGAGCAACTGGACTTGAATTTCATTGTTGAGACCCCTCATAAACAGATATTGCTTCCTACGATCAGTTTTGATGTCTTCTGGAGCATATCTTGATAATTGGGTGAATTTGTTGAGATACTCACTCACGCTCGATCTTCCTTGCCTTAAATTTTCAAATTCTTGCCTCTTCAAGATCATAACACCCTCCGACACATAATGAGAACGGAAACTCTCCTTGAATTCTGCCCAGGTGATCCTCTCTTGATCCTCATGAGCATTGCATAGTGAATCCCACCAATCGGCAGCTGCTCTAACGAGTTGATGAGAAGCAAATAGGACCTTCTCTCGGTCACTGCATTGGACAATAGCAAGCTTCTTCTCCACGGACTTGAGCCAATCATCAGCATCCATAGGGTCAGCAGCTTGAGCAAAGGTCGGCGGCCTAGTCCTCATGAACTCTCCCAATCGGTTATGAGGAGGCGGGGGTGGTGGTGGAGGCATGTGGGGCTGATTGTTGATGTTATTGCTAGCCTGCAGCTGTCCCATAGTTTGTATCATGGTCTGCATGAGCTGGTTCTGCATAGCCAGTAGCTGCTCGATATTGATAGCTCCATGAGCAGGTCCTTGTCCGTTGTTGTTCTAAGGTACTCCATGGTTCTCCTCCTCATCATTGACACCCCTCTGGTTGCGAGTCCTCACCATCTGAAGGAGAGCAATAGGTAAGAATTAAGAAATGCCCCCAACTATATGCATCAAGGGATATGAAGCTAACCAACTAGCTATACTTAGCCTAGGTGAACATGGCAATGCTAAAGCATCCCAAAATCCTCTATTAAGCACACAAGCAAACAATATATATAGCAAACAGCACACTAAGCAAAAACACATCGATTCCTGAGTGCTCCTGTGTGCTGTAAGTGTCCATTCTATCTAGGCTGCGTCCTACGGTCAACCTGTGGCTCTGATACCAATCTGTGACGCCCGGTTCCAAAAATGAACCAAGCTAACGCATATGTGTGCCCAGGATGTTCAACACACATACACGAGTGCAATCACAAAAGATAAACAGATAATTACCACAGCTCAAGTTATTAAATAAGTACTCTTATTACATAATTCATTATATCCTCGAATACAAGCTCTAATAAATATTAATGACAAGTTCAACTAATGCAGCGGAAATAACTAATTAAGCAAACTAAGCAAAAGGGATAGCGCAGCTCCAATAACACCACAGGAAAAGTTGACAGTAGACACGACCTAGAACTCCGCATTATCGCCATTAAACTCACAATCCTGACCTGCAACTGTTGGGGGAGATTGCAAGAGTGAGTACATGTCGTACTCAGCAAGTGTGGAAAGTATGACATGTGGCTGATTCAAATGACGACAATAATAATGGCTAAGTGCTGAAAAGTATAGTAAAACATTTGAAAAGCAATATATTATATGCATGTGAAGTAAAACCATCATAAACCATATAACCATAATAATACTAGTCCATAATTCACCATTACCAATAATCATAATCAATGTCATAAACCATAATTCCATCCATAACCATAACCATAATCATAATATCAACCATAACCATTACCAAACCATAACCATCCCAAATCCCAATTTCCCCCTAATCATGGAAGTTGTCCAGGTGCTCATAACCGGGAGCACGGCTATCATGATAGTTTTAATACTCTGCAGAGTTTGTACCACTTTACCCACGTGTTTGTGATTTCATCACCCGTCGGCGACTAAAGAACCTCCCTTATGCCAATTACACTTCCTTTGGTGTATGGCCAAGAGATCAAAAAATAGCCTTTACAAAGGGATTACTAGTCTATTCAGACCCCACTGAGGTTTCACCGGTGGCGATGCCTCCAACTGAGCACATCTTCAACCAAGGGCCCCCTCTTGAGCCATTCGGATCCAGGGTAGTCCCACTAATCATCAACAAACCCAATCCGACTACCCCTTCCCCGAGCATCCACAATGGTCCAAACAGCACTAGCAAAGCCCTAATTAATCAGCTACGCCGCACCCATACTTGGCCTCGTGGTGACACTGTAGTCCTGGCCTATTTTCGCATGAACCGGTCCTTAGATCTAAAGCAAGCAAACCACCATAACATCCAACCCATCCACATATCAGGCTTGCTTAGATCACCCATTACCATACCATATTTAACCAGTTCATGTTAACCATAATCTCATACATGCATAATTAAATTGAGTGGTATAATTATTCCCATCCCAGTTGATTAAGCGAAGCAAAAGGTAAAAACCCTTCCCGACTCTTTACCATAAATTCCAGGTGACAAAGGTGGTTAAACAAAACTAGTAAACTTCCTACCATAGGATTCCCATCAAATTGACACAAGCATGCAGTTTGCAAACAAAACATTTATTTTAAAAACAGGATCAATATGCTTCAAGGACACTTGCCTTGCTCCGGCGGATAGGGTTGCTCAAGCGCTTCGAAGTCTTGATTCTGGAAATCCTCGTACACGATCTCTTGAGCACTTTCCTCTACTCGTGATCACACATACAAGAATATACATACAAATCAACATGATGCATGTACATTAATCAACATGCGATGATATGCATGCATGCAAAGTTTAATAATTAATTAACCACGGTTGTTTATTAATTAGATGCAACTAGTTCATACATGTTCATATTAGTTTACGGGGGTTTTAGAGTGGATTAATGCTGCTGAAAATAAAAAGACGACACAACTTCGATCAAACTACGCCTATTAGGTTCAATATGGTCGCTAAAATTCGCATCGGGAACATGGCCTACCGTAGATGCGATGGCTTCAATGATCGCGGGATGGGGACGATGCGTAGACGAAGTAGATGCGTGAGATCCTCCGGCGGCACGATGACGGCGACGCGATGGCGACGACGATCTCCGGTGGATGGCGGCACTCTCCTCTTTTTCTTCCTCTTCTTCCCCTTCTTTTTCTCCTTTTTCTTCCCTGGGCGCAGCCCTCTGGTCCCTGGTTTCTTTTGCCTTCTATACCGGCTGCTTTTCCCGTGGCTGGCGGCGGTTCTGGGATCGAGGGAAAAACCTACGGGCGGGTCTCCTTTTTATAGGCACGGTATGGGAGTCTCCCGATCCAGGGAACCGAGTCGGTTGCAGTCGGGAATCGCGCGCGGGAGGCTGGGCGCGTCGGGCACTGCGCGTGCGCGGGATTGGCGGGAGCGGGGCGGGATTCACGCGCGGGAGGGGCGCTGGGGCCGAGACACGGTGGGAGAGCAGTGCGGCACGTGGGCGGGGCCCAGGCGGGTGAGCGCGGCGAGGTGGCGTGGGGCCGGGGCGCAGGCGTCGGGGCGGGAGCGCGCTGCGGGTCGCGGTCAACGCGCGGAGGCGCGCACGGGATCGGGCGGCGTGGGGCCCGGGTGATTCGGCGCTGCGTGGTGCTGGGGCGCCAGGGCGAGCGCGCGGTGGGGGGTGGCACGTGGGCCGGTCGGCGCGGGGAGCTGGCGGCTCGGGCGCTGGCCAGCAGCCCTTTTTTTCTTCTTTTTTTTCTTTTTCTTTTATTATATATTTTTTATATATTATTATTATATTTGTATATTTTATATATTTATATTTTATTTCATTTTTATTTTTTATAGTTATTACATATATTATTTATATACATATATTTTTATATATTTTTTATTATTATATTTATACTTATTCCCTATTACAAGTTTTATGCTATTATTTTATTTTTCTTCTTTTGCTACATACATATATGTATGTTTTATCTTTTATTATCTTTCTTTTATCCTACTAATATTTAATGCATGAACATGTATGCAATGCATGATGTGAAAATTTAGGGTGTTACAAAAGCGGTACAACCTCTGTAGAGTGTGTAAAAAACTATCATGATAGCTGTGCTCCCGGTTATGAGCGACCTGGACCCTCACATGATTAGAGGAAAATTGGGATTTGGGATGGTTATGGTTGGTATTATGGTTATTATTGGTATTATGGTTCTGGATGGTTATGAATTGAATTCTTGTATCGAATATGGATATTGGTATATGATGATGGATATGGAATATGAACTAGTATTATGATGACTACATGGCTTATGATGGGCTTATTTTATATACATGTAATATATTGCTTTTCAAATGTTTTAATGTACTTTTCACCACTTCACCGATATTATATTCGTCATTTGAATCAGCCACATGTCATACTTTCCACACTTGCTGAGTACGACATGTACTAACTCTTGCAATCCCCCCCCAACAGTTGCAGGTCAGGATTGAGAGTTTAATGGTGATAATGCAGAGTTCTAGGCCGTGTCTACCATCAGCTTTGCCTGTGGTGTTGATTGGAGCTACGCTACCCTATCGCTTATGCTGCCTAGCTGTTTAGTTTGCTTATTTAGTTTATTTTCGCTGCATTAGATTAAATTGTTATTAGTATTCATTAGAACTTGTATTCGAGCATAATATGGTTTGTGTAATAAAATTTGGTTAATTAATCTTATTCTGTGGTAATTTTCTGTATAATCTTTTGTGAATGCACTCGTGTATGTGTGTTGAACATCCTGGACACACATATGCGTTCACTTGGTTCATTTTCGGAACCGGGTGTCACATCACTGGACTCTCTACTTCGACGGCTCCGTGCAGAAGTAGGGGGCCAGAGCTGGAATCCTTCTCCTTGCTCCAACCGGGGAGAAGGTTAAATACATTGTTCACATTGATTTCAAGGCAACCAACAACATGGCGGAGTATGAAGCTCTCATCTATGGGCTCAAGGTGGCACTATCCTATGGTGTCAAGCAACTGTTGGTGAAGGGTGATTCGCAACTCATCATGAAACATGTCAAAGGTGAATGCTGCTGCAACAACCCCCAACTAGCCGCTTATCTCCTTGAAGTCCAGAGGCTCCAGAAGGACTTCAAAGTCTTGGATCTCTACCATGTTCAGCATCTCCACAACGCTGAAGCTGACGAACTCTCAACGAAGGCTTCAACCAGAGCTCTGGCTCCCGACGGAATCTTCATCCAGAAGTTGTCAAGACCAACAGCTCAGTCTGCCGAACTGAGCGAAGGGGGCGAGACGAGCACCTTGAAGCTGGCAGTCCTGGTGGCCCTGTTACCATGGCGTCCACCAAGGGTTGTAGGTGCTGCCGAAAGCTCCGAGCAACCCAACACGCAAGAATCAGAAGCTGAAGTTACCTTCGATGCATGGATCTTGGAGATCCGTAGCTACTTGAAAGACAACATCTTTCGTGAAGACGGTGTATCCGGTGACCGGATCGTCAGATTGGCTTAAAGATACATGCTGGTAGAAGGGGATCTCTATCGGCGCGGTGCCAACAGCGTCCTAATGCGGTGCATTGCAAGGGAAGAAGGTCGCGAGCTCCTCACGGAAATCCATGGAGGCGAGTGTGGGAACCACACATCTTCCCGCACGTTGGTTGGTAAAGCCTTCCGGCATGGCTTTTACTGGCCTACAACACTCCAGGATGCAGTCGAGCTAGTGAAAAAATGTGAAGCATGCCAGTTCCACGCAAAGCAAATTCACACATCGGCTCAATCACTGCAAATGATACCTCCTACATGGCCATTCACTTTGTGGGGTATGGACATCTTGGGACCATTCTCAAAAGCCGTCGGAGGTTACAGGTTCCTGTACGTCGCCACCAACAAGTTCACCAAGTGGCCGGAAGCAACTTCAGTTGTGATAATTAACAAGCAATCATCTATCAAATTCTTGAAGTCCATTGTATGCAGATTTGGAGTTCCGAACAAAGTCATAACCGACAATGGAACCCAATTTACAAGTATTGCATTCCAAGAATATTGCAAAGACCTCAGCATTCAAGTCAGCTACGCCTTAGTAGCTCACCCAGCAAGTAATGGCCAAGCCGAGAGAGCAAATGCAGAAATCCTAAAAAGACTCAAGACGCACACATATGAGCGCTTAAAAAAGCATGGAGCCAACTGGATTGAATAGCTTCTGTCTACATTGTGGGCTAATAGGACAACACCTAACCTGTCAACTGGAGAGACACCCTTCTTCCTGGTGTACGGAGCTGAAGCAGTCCTTCCTCTGGAGATCACCATGGGGTTGCTCTGGGTCCGCACCTTCAACAAAGCCGCGCAGGATTAACTTCGGGGTGAAGAGCTTGATCTCGTTGATGAGGGAAGGTGCCAAGCAGCTGTCTGGAATGTACGCTATCGCCAAGCGCTCCGGTGCTATCATCAAAGGAATGTGCACAACTGACAGCTTTAGGAAGGTGATCTGGTGCTGCAGAAAATACTAAATCGCAAAGGGATGAACAAACTTTTCCCCAGTTGGGAAGTTCCCTTCCAAGTAATCAAAGTATTCCGTCCCGGATGGATTCGCTTGGCAACTGAGGATGTGACTCCACTTTCTAATCCTTGGAACATCGAGCACCTCCATAAGTTTTATGCTTAGAATCATGGAGGTGATTCTGTAATTACACACAATATATGTTATAGAGTCAATATACAGAGTAGGGTAGGTCCTCCGAGAGAACATTCGGATCCCTCCGGGAGGGTCCGGGAAGTTCAAGCAACACTTGACACAGCCACGACACTAAAAGTGTAGCTACGTGCCCTGGGCTAGTACAAAATGTATAGCGCACTTAGCCTGGTCCTGTACCCTAAGTGTGTCCTTGTCTCCCTTGTAATCCAGACCTATAATGGAAGACATTGTTGTGTGAAAATAGACTCCACGTGCATTTATTTTTGTACAAGGCTCGGTCTTTCGAATTATTAGTTTTATCCTTCTTGTCTATAATGAAGTTGTGCAATTATTTTTAAGTTTTAGTCCAAGTTATTCATATGTGTTACAAGTTATATTGTTGGTCTCTTTGGATCTTAACGTTGTTGCATAGTCTACTTTCTTGAATGCCAAGCCAACACAGGTCCAGAGTGTGCTATCGACTTAGCCTGGTCCTGCACCCTAAGTACGCCACTCTACCTACATCCCGGCAGGCTTTAGTAGGGTGAGTACTAAAAAAGCATGTGGATCTGGAAAGATCTCATCAATATGCTTGTTATTATATCGAGTTTCTTCGGATCTAAAACTCAAATAAGAATAATAAGTCACAAACAATTTATAGACAAGAGGATGAATTTTACTCTTTTTCTTGTCTTTAATGTGCAGGAAAAACAAAAAACTCATAGTGATTGTGGACGCCACCGGAGCTACTAAGCTCCAACATCTCCCAAGGGCGCCCGCCGTCGACGTCTACACGTTGACAGTGAGTGCCGTCGGAGCTACTGTAAGACCTATGTGTGCTGAATACATTGGATTGTAGTTAATACACTTGGCTTTGATGATAAAAGTTTTGAATATCACCAAAACACCTTTTTATCAAGGTCCGACTCTAGCTCTGAGCTACAGCAAGGTCCGACGGTTGGTCCGGCTTGTTTTGGGTAGCTCCGGCTATGTTCGAAGCTAGGTCCGACTTCTTGGTAAGGTCCGACTAGCTTTGGTTAGCTCTGGTGAGCTTTATCTTTAGCTCTGGCATATATTTGATAGCTCCGGCATGCTTTTGCTAAGCTCCGACGTACTTTGTCTAGCTCCGGTTTTGGGTTGACTAGTTTTGACTAGTTTTTGGTAAGCTCCGGTGCTAGGATCTACTAGTTTTGGTAAGCTCCAGCACTAGGTTCTACTAGCTTTTGTTAGCTCCGGCTCAAGCTCTGGGTTGCTCTGGCAAGGTCCGGAACTTGACCGAAGTGCTTCTGCTTTTCATTTGCAATGTTTCGTACTTGCTTTACATTGTTGGAAATATTGCTTAGTATTCATTTGCTAAGTTTTTGGTGCGTTTTGGATGATATGGATGATATCGTGTTACTATGGTTTTGCAACATGCTTATGTGAGGTTCTCACGTAAGGTGTTGTGTTCGGAACTAACTTGAGTCAAGTCGAGGACTTGGGCTCGTATGGATTGTTTGTTTGTTCATGTGCAGGTGTTGCTTGAGTTCAAGTCATGGCTGGTGACAGGATCCATTGGACTAGTATCAGGAGGAGATGAGGTTCCAACAACCAAGTTCGGGAGGAACTGTGGTTGAGCGGGTCAGGAGGTCGCGCAGGATGATTGAATCAAGGGCAGTGCATATGAAGGTCAAAGTAAGGTGTTCGCACGTGTGCATGAGGTGCATGACGTGGCAATATGCTTCTAGAGACGGATTATGGAAGTAAGATCTGATCGGAAGGATCGGATCGTATCGGTTGAAGACTTATGCTGCTAGCTGAGTCGGTTATGGCTCGGTATGGAAATATCGAGTTGGTTATGTTAGGATTTCGTGTGGGTCACGAATTTGAGCTGTTTAGGAATGTGGGATACGTTCCTAAGGTGTTTGGAAGTCTTAAGATTGCTTCTATCTGCGTATAGAAGAGTCCTAAGCAGTTATGGAAAGTTCCAATTGTGATCGGATTAGGATTGGAGTCCTCGTTGAGATTGGGATGGCCTAAGGGCTGGTTATATAAGCAAGGGAAGGCCAAAGCTCGTGGTGCACGACTTTGGGGCTGTTCCTCTTGTGTTCTATTGAATAAAATTCGTAGTTTGAAGGAACTTTTGTGCCTTGTTCGTCCGACTTGTTCCAGACAAGTTTTACTCGCCGAGTTTCTGGACAGCACTACCTTTCGTCGGTGGTTTTATCATAACTCGAGTTTTACAGATCCAATTGACGTGATTATTTTTGGGTTGTCTTCACAACTTGATTGTCTATCATATGTAAAAATTTCATGGTCATTGGATTGGTGGTTTCTGAGCTACACGAGTTTCTTTGCAGCATTCCAGAAACTGTTTTTCTCGGGTAGGTCAGATTGACCAGTGTTTGATCTTTCGATCATAACTTGAGTTTTTCTCGAAGGATTTGAGTAATTCTTTTTGTGTTGTCTTCGTGACTTGATTCTATCTGATATCTATCACTTTTTTCACGGTGAAACACGTTTAGATTAGTCTCATACACGATTTCTTTAACAGATCGTTTTTCTGCCGGAAGGGTTTGGGGTTTTATTGTTTCCGCTGCGTAAGATTTTTAAATCTACCATTCACCCCACCCCCCCTCTGGTAGCTTTTCACGTGCTCTTAGATCCTACAATTGGTATCAGAGCCACGGTGCTCTAATCTTTGTGATTTGCATGTGTTTTTGACTAATCATCATGGAGAAGTACTCTGTCAAACCTTGTGTGTTTGCTGGTATTGATTTTCAGGTTTGGAAGGCACGCATGGAGGCATTCATCCAGGCGCAAGGCTTCGCAATATGGGAAAAGGTGTACAAACCTTATGAAGTCCCGCCTAACGATCAAGTTACGGCTACGAACCTCCGGGACGTCGACAACAACAACAAAGCACGAAACTTGATCATCCAAGGACTCACTCAAAGCGACTTTGATCGTGTCGCACACCTCCATCAGCATACGATGTTTGGAGCGCTCTCTGTGATTACCATGAAGGCTCCAACACAATCAAAGAGGTAAAACAAGATATGTTCAAAAAGGAATATATGCATTTTGAGATGCAACCCGGTGAGTCTATCGATGACCTCTTTGCTCGTTTCAATAAAATTCTCAGCAACTTACGTAGTGTCAATGTTAATTTTTCTGATGCTGAGAATGCTAGGCAACTTCTTAGTGCATTAGACATGTCAATTTGGGAAATGAATGTAACATCTATTCGTGAATCAACTGTCATGAGTTCTCTTACATTAGATGTACTTTATTCTAAACTAAAAACTCATGAAATTGACATCCTAGCACGTAAGAACCCAAACAAGTCTATTGCATTTGTTTCACAACGTGATATGTCTAGCTCCGGCCAATCATCATCCTCCAATACTCTTGCTTTGTTGTCCTCACTAACCCTGGAGCAGATCGAAGAATTTCCAGAAGAGGAGTTGGCACTCATCTCTACTAGATTCTCAAAAGCATTGCAAAATGTGAGAACTAGAAGGAGAGGAAGCTCCGGACCTCAACGCTGTTTTGAATGTGGTAAAATAGGACACTTTCGTACAGAATGCCCTAACCTTTCAGGTCCAACCACCCGGGAAGAAAAACAAAGCAAGGTCCGGACCTCCTCTGGAAATTCTAACAAGAAAAAGAAGGGCACCATAGGACGCAAGATGATCAACAGTTTCATCACCGCACTTCAAGAACTTAGTTCAAGTGATGTAGACTTTGAAAGTGATGAAGATGATGATGATCTGGCCAACTTATGCTTCATGGCGGGCAAAACAAGATCAAGATCAAGTCAGGAGGATGCAGAACACAACAGTGAAGACGATGAGGTATGTTCTACCTGCAATGAAATGTGTGATGCTATTTCTCGTGCAACTATTATTGTCAAGAAAAAGGACAAAAAGCTTAGGGATAATGCTGCTAAAATTGAATCACTAGAATCTGAAATTAACCGTTTAAAAACTTTGATTCCTAGTGATGATGCATGTCCCTCATGTGACTTAATCTATGAAAAATTGTCCTCCCTAAGAAGTGCACATTCCTCCACTCTAGACAGACTTGATGAAGAAATTGAAAAGAACAAAAAGCTTGCTGCACTTAGTGATAAAAACTTGAAAGATGCTTCTTGTTCTACAGATGATTTGCATTGTTCTGCATGTGAAAATCTTGATAAGAAACTAAAAGATGCAATGAATGAAATTTCCATTCTGAACAATGTTTTACGATCTCATGAAGTTAAAAATTGTTCCAATTGCATACTAAAAGGAAAAACTTCATGTGCAAACTGCCTAGACTTGTCCAAGAAACTTGATGACATGAATAGGACACTAGGTCGGTTTTGTAATGGGAATAAGAATCTAAACTTGCTGCTGAATTCTTCCAAGTCTTGCAAAGATAAAACTGGTTTAGGTTTTGATTCTCATGTTCATGCTAAGGCACATCCACCTAAAATTGTAAAGTCATTAGGAAGTGGTTTGATTCAAACAGTTCCTAAACAAAAAGAAGTGGTTTTCAAATCTGCAGGAGTGCTTTCTAATTCTGTTTCTAATGTTGGGTGCTCATCGAGACATGATTACAAAATTAAGTTTCATTGTACCTACTGTGGTAGAGATGGTCATGTCATAGATTTTTGTTATAGACTAGCTAAACAACAGAAAAAGGAAAGAAAAATTGCTAGATCTTATAACTTTCATGCAATTAGAAAAACACAACCTGCTTTAGTGAGTCAGAAATTTGAAAAGGTAGCTTCCGGACCTTCTGGTAAGAAATCCGCAAAAACAACTCCGATAGTTTCGATAGCTCCGAGAGCTCCCGGACCTTCTGTTGTTTCCTTCAGAACTTCAGTCTTTGCTTCCGGAGCATCAGCCTTGTCTTTTGGAACTGCTGCTTTTACCTCCGGAGCTACTGATTTTTGTGCTAAAAGAATTAAGAATAGAAAAACTCAAACTTTGACTCATAAACCTGCTGTTTTATCTCAGCTTTCGCGTGTTTTTCCTACTGCACGTCGTGTGACTCAGTACTGGATACCTAAATGCCTTTTGACTAACCCCAGTATTGAGTCATCGACGTATTGTGCTTCTATGTAGGTTACACGTTTGAGGAAGGAGAACATTTGGATTGTGGATTCAGGTTGCTCACACCACATGACCGGTAACAAAGATTGGTTCTCCTCCCTCTCTTTTGTGTCACGTGTAGAAAATGTTACTTTTGCCGATAATTCTTCAACTCCTATAATTGCTAAGGGTTCGGTTAGAGTAAATGATCACTACACTTTGAAGGATGTGGCACTTGTCAAAAATTTGAAATACAACTTGCTTTCTGTTTCACAATTGCTAGATGAAAATCTGGAAATTATTTTCAATAAAAACTGCTGCAAAGTTGTAAGTTCAAATAGTGAGCTTATTTTTAACATGTCTTAGTTTGGAAGAGTTTTTAAAGCTGATTTTGATACGTCTTCCTCTAAGCATAGGTGTCTAGTTGCTAATGATTCAAAGGACTTATATTTTTGGCATCGTAGACTTGGTCACGTAGGCTTTGATCACCTAACGCGTGTTAGTGCTCTTGATCGCATACGTGGGCTGCCTAAGCTTAAAGGGGACAAAGAAATTGTGTGCTCTTCTTGTAGACATGCTAAGACAGTTGCAGGTTCACATACTCCTCTCACAATGATCATGACAACTGAACCATGTCAACTTTTGCATCTTGACACCGTAGGACCTTCACGTGTTCAATCCGTCGGAGGTAAATGGTATGTTCTTGTTATCGTTGATGATTATTCTAGATACTCTTGGGTTTTTTTTATGGCGTCTAAGAATGAAGTTTTTAGTCACTTTAGAACTTTATTTCTTAGATTATCAATTGATCACCCAAGATCATTAAAAGCAATTAGAAGTGATAACGGAACTGAATTTAAAAATCAATCTTTTGATCACTTTTGTGCTGAAAATAGAATAGATCATCAATTTTCTTCACCATATGTACCTCAACAAAACGGTGTTGTAGAAAGAAAGAATAGAACCTTAGTTGAGATGGCTAGGACCATGCTTGATGAATATCAAACTCCTAGGAAATTTTGGGCTGATGCATTAGCAACCGCTTGTTATGTCTCAAATCGTGTTTTCTTGCGTGCTAAGCTAGGTAAAACACCATATGAGCTCCGGTTTGGACATAGGCCTAGTGTTACACACTTTCGGGTCTTTGGTTGCAAATGCTTTGTTAAGAAACATGGTAATCTTGATAAATTTGAACCTAGATCCATTGATGGCATGTTTCTTGGTTATCCATCTCATACTAGAGGCTACCGTGTGCTTTTATTTGACACTAACAAAATTGTGGAGACTTGTGAAGTGTCTTTTGATGAAGCTAGCCCAGGTACTAGCTCCGATGTTGCAGGACCAGATCCGTATCCTTAGGGGGAGGGTATTTTCGAAGATGAAGAAGAGCCGGTGATACTTCCTGGTAGTTCCGAAGCTGACATGTGTCCAGCTCCGGACATTGAACAAGCTCCGGCTATCACCTCTGCTGGTCCTGATCGTCCAGAAGTCACAAGCTCATCAATCTACGATGAACCTAATGAAGAAGAAGCTTGTGAGACATCTGTTCCCCTACGTTTTTACAAAGATCATCCTCCACAACAGATGATTGGAAGCTTGCACGAACGAGTCACACGGTCCAGGTTTTGCGATCCAAACTCTCATGCTCATTCTGCTTTTGTTGCTTCTTTTGAACCCAAAGATATATCGCACGCACTCACTAATGAATCTTGGATTATTGCCATGCAAGAAGAGTTAGAAAATTTTGAAAGAAATAATGTTTGGAAACTTGTACCTCCACCTCAAGGTCACACTTTAATTGGAACTAAATGGGTATTTAAAAATAAACAAAGTGAGGATGGGGTTGTGGTTAGGAATAAGGCTAGGTTGGTTGCTCAAGGTTTCACTCAAGTTGAAGGTCTAGATTTTGATGAAACTTTTGCTCCTGTCGCTAGATTAGAAGCCATAAGAATTTTGTTAGCTTTTGCAGCATCTAAAGGTTTTAAGCTATATCAAATGGATGTTAAAAGTGCTTTCCTTAATGGCTACATAGATGAGGAGGTTTATGTCAAACTACCACCGGGTTTTGAAAATCCAGATTTTCCTAATCATGTTTACAAACTGTCCAAAGCCTTATACGGTCTCAAACAAGCCCCTAAAGCGTGGTATGATAGGTTAAAAACATTCTTACTTGAAAAGGGGTTTACCATGGGCATGGTTGATAAAACTCTTTTTGTGCTTAAGCATGGCAATGACTCATTATTCGTTCAAGTGTATGTGGATGATATTATCTTTGGTTGTGCCTCTCATGATCTTGTGTCCAAGTTTTCAGCAATGATGAGTTCCGTATTTGAAATGAGTATGATGGGTGAACTCACTTACTTTTTGGGGCTGCAAATCAAGCATACCAAGGAGGGTACCTTTGTGCATCAAACGAAGTATACCAAAAACCTCCTAAGACGCTTCAACATGGACAAAAGCAAGCCTCTTCGGACACCAATGGGAACAGAAACAACACTTGAATTTGATGAAGATGGTGAACCCATGGATCAAAAGGAATATAGAAGCATGATCGGATCACTTTTGTACCTCACGGCATCAAGACCGGACATACAATTCAGCGTATGTCTTTGTGCATGGTTTCAAGCTTCCCCACGTGTTTCACATCGTCAAGCCGTCAAAAGGATTCTCAGGTACTTACATGGAACTCAAGAATTTGGCATTTTTCTTCCTTCTTCCTCAACCGTTACTTTGAAAGCTTTTTCGGATGCTGATTTTGGGGGTTGTAGGATTGATAGGAAAAGTACTTCCGGTGCTTGTCATTTTCTTGGTAATTCTCTTGTTGCTTGGTCCTCTAGAAAACAAAATTCAGTTGCACAATCCACAGCCGAATCTGAATACGTAGCTGCTGCTAGTGCTTGCTCACAAATTCTTTGGATTTTTCAGACACTTAAGGACTATGGGGTTGATCTAGATAGTGTTCCACTGTTTTGTGATAACACTAGTGCCATTTGCATCGCTAAAAACCCCGTGGAACATTCTAGAACTAAGCACATTGACATTAGGTATCACTTTCTCCGAGATAACGTTGAAAAAGGAAACATTGTGCTTCACCATGTAGATACCGAACATCAATTGGCTGACATTTTTACAAAACCTTTGGATTTCACTCGTTTTTGTTACATTCGTAGTGAAATAGGGGTTATGCATCCTCATGGCTTAAATTGAGGGGGGGGGGGTTTTGAAACTTGGGAAGTCTATGTGTAAATCTGAAATTAAAATAATATGAGCATAGTATTTCATACATATATGACTTTGTGATTCCTTTTACATGCTGAAAGTTCTTACTACATTACTCGTGTTATACATTTTGTAGTTTTTGCCATGTCTAATAATTGGAATAATTACTTACACTAAAACTGGTCATGGTCGAACTTTCTTGCTGTTTTGAACTTGTTACATGTTCACAAGTGCTTTTAATCATAAAGAATTAATCAAGTAATCAACTCACATGTTGAGTTTTTATGAACAAATATAAATTGAGAAAAGATCAAGAGAATATGCATGCATCGCACTTCTTCTTTTGAGATGGCTTGTCATTGCACTTAGATATGAACTTGATTTCGCGTGGGTCACGAATTTGAGCTGTTTAGGAATGTGGGATACGTTCCTAAGGTGTTTGTAAGTCTTAAGATTGCTTCTATCTGCGTATAGAAGAGTCCTAAGCAGTTATGGAAAGTTCCGATTGTAATCGGATTAGGATTGGAGTCCTAGTTGAGATTGGGATGGCCTAAGGGCTGGTTATATAAGCAAGGGAAGGCCAAAGCTCGTGGTGCACGACTTTGGGGCTGTTCCTCTTGTGTTCTATTGAATAAAATTCGTAGTTTGAAGGAACTTTTGTGCCTTGTTCGTCCGACTTGTTCCAGACAAGTTTTACTCGCCGAGTTTCTGGGCAGCACTACCTTTCGTCGGTGGTTTTATCATAACTCGAGTTTTACAGATCCAATTGACGTGATTCTTTTTGGGTTGTCTTCACAACTTGATTGTCTATCATCTATCAAAATTTCACGGTCGTTGGATTGGTGGTTTCTGAGCTACACGAGTTTCTTTGCAGCATTCCAGAAACTGTTTTTCTCGGGTAGGTCAGATTGACCAGTGTTTGATCTTTCGATCATAACTTGAGTTTTTCTCGAAGGATTTGAGTAATTCTTTTTGTGTTGTCTTCGTGACTTGATTCTCTCTGATATCTATCACTTTTGTCACGGTGAAACACGTTTAGATTAGTCTCATACACGATTTCTTTAACAGATCGTTTTTCTGCCGGGAGGGTTTGGGGTTTTATTGTTTCCGCTGCGTAAGATTTTTAAATCTACCATTCACCCCCACCCTCTGGTAGCTTTTCACGTGCTCTTCGATCCTACAGCTACCAACCTCCGACAGCCCTAGGGGACCTGCCGTCAACATTTTGTACGTTAACATTCGGCGCCACCGGACCTATCAAGCTCTGATAACTCCTAGGGGGCCCGTTGTCGACGTAACAAAGGGTTTCTGGAAGTGTCGGAGATAAAGATTTCGGACCTAAAATCTACAAGTTTGAAGTGTTCAAGTTATCAACATACTGTCAAAACCTTTTGGTACATGTTCACAATCGAATTGTGCACATCTATTAGGGGGCCAACAAGACAAAGCACAATATATTGAAGACAAAGATAAAATGCAATTCATTCATTTTAGAAAGAGTGAATTTCATTCATTTGAAAATTGGAGATTACAAAATTTGAGAATTACAAGTGGGAGCAAAGGGAAAAGGTCCTAGCTGCTGGCAGATCTAAGTTCTGCGAAAAAACGATGCAACCTTCTCAGCAGCCTCTTGGACGCTAGCCCTGACGGCATCCTCTTCTTTGGCAATGAGTCCTTCGAAGACCGGATCTAGAGGAAATTGGGAGTCTCGGCTCTTGTAACACGCCAATACATATTCGACGACGTTCTTGGCCAGAGATTTTCCCTCTGTCTCCAGCTGGTCGGCGATGACATCACCCACCGCATCGAGTTTGCTGCCAGCAGAGCCAAGTGCCACCAGTGTCTGGTACAACTCTGGTGCTGGGTTCTCCGGACGTACAGGACTGAAGCCAACGGCACCAAAGCTCTGTCTGCACACCCTGGAAAATCCCATACCTGCAGGGACTCAGTTGCCCTCGAGCTCCACAGCTCCTCCAGTGACCTCCTAGCGGCTGCAAGCTCCAAACCATCCTAAGCGAGACGCTCGACCATTTTAGCATGTTGCTGAATACTCTCAACTATTTTCTTTTCACGCTCGGAAAGCTCCATCTCCCGGAGGTGGATGCGGTTCCACCGGCTAGCAAGGTCTTTCTCCCTGCCCCACACTTTCTCCTCTCTGGTGGCAAGCTCAGCTTCTCTTTTAGAGAGCTCCTGCCCCAATTTCCAGTGTTTGTCCTCTTCTTCCTTGTTTCACAGACCAAGCTTCTTAGTGCGATCTGCCAAATTTTGCTGTGGCAGAGTTAACTTCTGGGTGAGCTCCCTCTCTCTCTTCAAAAGATCCTCCTATTCCTCCAGGAGTTTCTCATCTCGCTCGTCGAGACCTTTCTGGCGCTTGAGAAGCGTCTCATGGAAGGCTTTGAGGTTATCTTGGCGGTCATTCGCTGCCTTATTGGACTCTCGGTACTGCTCAAATATTGCCCAGGACTTCTTGTCGAGAGCTTGTGCCATGCTCTCTCTCTCTCATCCAGTAGTTTGCCCCAGTATTCCATCTGGGCCGTTTCCTTCTTGACCCACTCCTTCTAGTCAGCAAGCCTCGTCTGTGCAAGCTTGGTGTCGAAGTGGAGCCTGTTGCGCCAACGCCTCAAGGTGTGGCGCTCCTCTTCAAGGACCTTGATGTCGTGATCGAAGGCGAGCTGAACTTGTCAGAGGCTCGAGCAGGCATTGTCTATGGACAATGCCGAGATAATAGGCCCCGGACCTGCCAGGGTCATCTCCGCTGGTTCCAATAGGTTTTCAACAACAAAAATAGGGTCCCACTCTACAAGCATAGTTCCCTGAGCTTCTGCGGCACTAGGGCCGCCCACCGGGAGCTCCTCGGCTGCTGTTGAGGAATATCCCACTGGGGGGAATTCCTACCTCCGGAGCTAAAGCGGAAGGTCCTGCCTCTGGGTCTTCAGCTGCTAGATCTGCGAGTGGAGATCCTACCGCCACTTCTTGAGGGCGTTTCGGCTTGGGCATGGGCACCTTTGGAGCAATTACTTCTGGGGCGGATGTTGGAGCTTCACCAGAAGCCATTTCCATCACTGGCTCGGGCGTCGGTACATCAGTCACCTCCGGATCAGCTGTCAGATCTTCAACAACTTCCGGCTCAAGGGACGGAACTTCAAGAACCACCGACTCGGTTGCCAGGGCATAAACGACTTCCGGCTCAAGGGCCGGAGATTTTGGCACCACCAGTTCACCTGCCAGCTCAGCAGCAACCTCTGGAACAGCGACCGGAGCCTCGGTTACCTTCGGCTCCGATGCCAAAGTTTCCACCATCTCCGCATCCCGTTCCGGAGCTTTAGACGCTGGTGCTGCCTCCATTGGGGCATCTTCACGTATGTCTCCCCCGTGGTCCAGCGCTACCACGAGAGTTTTTGGCATCGACTCAGGATCTAGAACCACGACAGCTGGCGCCGGACCTGCCGTGACCTCAACCACCATTTGAGGAGGTGCGGGGGTCGGAGCTGAAGCTTCCGCCCGCACTATCTCGGCTGCTACAACAGAGGCTGGAGCTTCAGCCCCCGCCTTTGATGTCCTACAATCAAAATATTGGAAGATTCAAAACATGACAAAAATAAGAATAGCAAATCAAGGTAAAAAATCAAAACTTACCTTGGAAAACTACCGCTCCAATTGGCGCGGAACTTCTTCATCGGACGCTCGGAGCCAGAGCCTGCTGTGGCTGGCGTAGCTGGGGCTCTAGAATGTTGCCTAGAGCCCGTCGCCGTCGTCGGCATTGACCTCGCTGGGCCCTTCCTTGGCTGGGAAGGACTACCGGACCTGGAGCCCATAGTTGGCACCAGGATAGGAGTCGATTGTATGGGACTGATGCTTCTTGAGGACGCCTGCACCGGAGGAGGTGTCGTAGCCGAATATCTTCCTCGCCGGGGAGAAGGGGTAGTTGTAGATGGAGCAGACCAGATGAAGCTCCCATCAGTGTGCCTCCGCTTCCTCTTCCGGCTGGAAGATTCGGCTGGCTCCTTGCCCTTGTCCTTACTGCCATCACTAACCTTTTGGCTAGGGGTAGCGGCGACCACCTCCTCGGAAGCTCCGGGAATTACAACCCTGGAGGTCCTGCGCTTCTCCACTTCATCGAGGTCATCTAGCACCGGCATCTTCCTCCAGAGCTCCCTGCTGACCTCTGGAATCATGTTCAGAGGCAGGAAAGCAGCCGACTGAGTCAAGACGTCATCGGAGATGGACCCGTGGTGAAGATTTTTGAGATGGAGCTTCAAAGCTTCATCATCCAAGTTGGAGTTCAAACCGGTTTCAAACCGGTTTCAATCCGTTCATCATCCATCTCACTGTTCAAGGCCCACGCGAGCCTCTCCCTTCTCTTCAGCGAAGCCTACATGTTCACCAAGAAATTCCAAAAGACTATATGGGGGGTCACTCCACCCTCCACACATTCTTGGATTCTTGCCAAGACGGGCTTGAATGCACCCGACAGCTTCGAAACTATGTTCCAGGCATCAATGTCGACGTTGGGGAGGTCCTGGGGAAGCTCTAGCCTATCATGCACCTCCGCTACGATGATGACCCAATCCTTCTTCAAGTCATCCCATTTGCTAGAGGGGAACGACTTCAAATACTTGAAGGGGCAGTTCTTGCGCTTCACGAAGTAGTAGAAGCCAAGAAGCTCTGTCTCCTTACCTGTGGTATGGACGGTGAAGAAGGTCCAGAATAACTCGATGCAGGGAGGCATGCCCACCCACATCTCGTAGAAGTGGACGAAAGTCGCCACCTGCAGGAGGGAGTGGGGGCTGAGATGATGCAGCTGGAGGCCATAGAAGTCCGGCAATATCAAGATGAAACTCGAAAAAGGTGGGATCAGTCCCACCATGGCGTACGCCGAGAAGTACACCATCTCACCGCGACACTCCTTCTTGATGGGGAGCTTGCCGACGCGAATCAAGTGGTTGAAGGAGTCGTTGGACGACCCCATGAAGGTCCGGACCTCATCAGATCATCCTTGCTCTTGATGCGGCTTTTGGGAAGACCTAACTCCATAGCGACAAAGTGGAGCGAAAGAAGAGAAAGCTAGGCAAAGATTGGGAGGCTCCGAGCGCGAGTTTGATCAAAAGCGTAAAGAGTTCTCAAACCGTGCAGACTTTCCTTCTTAAGTAAGCCTTCGTGATGCTTGGATGGAAATCGCAACAAGAGCAAGGCTACATTTCAAAAATCTACACTGTCAATGACGAATGGGCCCGGAGCCACCCCGATGAAGATTTCGAGGTTATGACCCCAGGTGAACCGTTGTCATGATGGGTGGTGGGAAGCCTGAGGGCGGCTGCCTGACACGGCGCTCGGAACCGATATGGTTTTTGTATTGGGAACCGACAGCCTTCAATTGCGTGAGATCCGCACTCAAAGATCTCATGTGCCGCATTCCAAACAAGCCACGCGGCGATGGTTTAACCCCAAACCATCGCCCCAACAGTACATCAGAAGACCTTTAAAGTTGTAGCGCGGGAATCGAGGTTGGCCCCACCTCCGGTAGAATAACTCAACCCAAAGGGATTCTCCCAAAGGTGGGCCTGGGGGCCACTGTCGGTACCCTGCGTACCGGGTATCCTATGATACCGCAAGAAGTGCAAAGAAGTTTCACCTGTCAGGGTTGAAGACATCCAAAGGCCCCACGTGACACACGGTACTAGACCCGCCTCCTTCATATGGGTAGCTCTAGCACTACCACATGTAGTATAAGACCGGAGCTAAACTCTCTACATAGGGAAGCTCCACGTCTAACACGTGTCCAGTGACCCCGGACCTAACCCTCAATAGAAGGAAGTTCCGGTGCCTCCACGTGTATAGCAGCTCCGGACCTACCTCCCAGCGAGGGAAAGCTCCGGAGCTGCCACGTGTCGAGCCTCTGGACCTACGCTACCAACGGGAATATAGACGGATCTCGAACGGCATAAGCATTCAAAGAACACTTATCGCTACCGTTACAAGGCCTGATTATGTGCCATTAATACAATATTAATGGCGCACGATCAAAGGACCCTTAATACTGATAACGCTGCCATTAAGGCGCATTATCACACTATTAGGGTGCTTAATCACACTTAAATTGTGTATTAGGCAATAATAACCGCCGAGGCCACATGTCGGGCCAGACAATTGATGCAGCAGCCATCCCTTGGTCTATAAAAGGGATTGTTCTGCACGACACAAAAAAAGGCCAAGCTCATATGCATGCAAGCACTACTGAATATCCAATACATCAACACACACCCCGTGGAGTAGGGTATTATGCTCAGGCGGCCCGAAGCACGTAAATCCTCTGTGTCATCATCCTGTCTTGAATCCCTGTGTGCCCAAACCGATCAAAAAAACCTCCGCGAGCTACAATTTAGTAGTACTAGGGGAAGTGGCGTTCATACGCTTCGACAATAACTAATAAGAAAAGAGAGAGAAAAAAAGAGAAAACCTAAGTCAACCATGCCCAAAAATCCCTGACCATACACCCCTGCCGCACCAACCAAAAAGGAAAGAAAAAAGAAAGAAACCACCATAGGAAAAAATACAAAAAGAAAAGAGAAAAACAAAACAAAACAAAAAACACACAAAAGTGAATAGGGCAGGAGCCCTACCGCAGGCCAAAAGCCTGGCCGTACACCTTTTCCGATCAAAGAAAAAAAACAAAAAGAAAAACACAACCGGGCCAGCCCCATCGGATACGGTACCAAGTTCGGCTTGGCTAAGCCGGTCCCTCCTGGTCGCGTACGCCTGGGGTGCTGCACATGCGCGCCCTGGTGCCGTCCCTATAAATAGGAACCCGTCTCGGTAGTTTTTCCCATCAGCAGACAAAAAAAAAAGAGAGGAGAGGAAAAACCCTAGCCGTCAGGGAAGAAAAAAAAAAGAAGAGAAAGAGAAGGAAGGAGCCGCCTTCCGCTGGAGATCGTTGTGCTGCCGTTGTCGTGCCGCCGAAGGATTGCATCGCCGTCTCCTTCATCTACGTCACGACTTCATCCTTTTTCGTCCACGTCAGGTCGCCGTCATCTTCATCCATGAAACACTAGATCTCGGAGACACACGTCGCACCGCCATTCCACGACCGTTTGGACTAGATGCGCACACAGTAGGTATTGCAGCCTAGATCTAGACAACTATTTTGGTTCTAATACTTGAATTAAATCACGTGTAGGACCTGTTTTATTTGAGCGGCCCTTAATCATCGTCAGACCATCTTAAATCACTTGGAACTCACAAGTTAGATTAAATCATGCACCTAAAATTTATATTCTCAATATTTTTAATCTGTTTTCAGATTTAATAAATAAGATTAAAGCCTAGTTAATTCATAAAGTATCAAATTAAATATAGAAAAATTCCAGAAAATTTAGAAGAAATTCTAGTAAGTTATTAATAATATTTTAGGCATATTTAATGTTCTGAAATAAATATTTTGCCTCTGAATAAATTCTAATTAATTCCAAACTTGCTCAAATAAATAGGAAATTATTATCGAAAATTATTAAAAAGCCATAGAAATTTATCTAACATAAATACAAACGTATTTTATACATGAATCCATATTTTGCATATTGATTAGTGTTTGCAATGCATTTATTGTGTATGTTTTCTTGTGTATGTGCTTGATTCTTAGTAGACATGTACGCTCAAGAGGTTGCGATCGAGAAGCAAATATGCGAGGATCTTCGTGTACAAGACTTTGATTTGCTTGACCATCAAATTGCGGAATATTAAGGCAAGTGTCCTTGACCATATTGATCCTATGTTTAAATTTTTTGCTTACGAAATTCCATGCTTGTGTCACTTTGATGGGAAACCCATGGTAGGATTTACTAGTATTGTATGCCATCCCTTGTCGCCGGGTACATGATGAGTCGGGTATGGTTGTTTCTCTTTTGAGTCGCATCACGTTACGGGGTTATGGGAAAAAAATAAATTTGCTTAACAGATCTAATCATGTGGATTAATGAAGATGGAATAATGATGAATCATTTTGGTAATATGGGATTTGGGTGATCTAAGCAAGCATGGTTTTGTGGAATGGGTTGGATGGTACGGTGGATTGCTTGCCTTAGATCTAAGGACCGGTTCATGCGAGAATAAGCCAGGACAACAGTGCCACCACAAGGCCAAGTATGGGTGTGGCGTAGCTGAATAATTAGGTGTGCTGCTAGTATTGTATGGACCATTGGATGGCGCGGGGAATGAGAGTCGAGTATGGCTACCCTAGGATCCTCATGGCACACGAGGAGGCCCGTGGGTGGGAGAATGGAGATTCAAGCCTGCCGGTGAAACCTTAATTGGTTCATACATACTAGTAGTCCCTTTTGAAAGGCTATTTTGTGATCTCTTGGCCACACACCTACGGAAGTGTGAGACGGCATAATGGAGGTTTCTTAGTCATCGAAAGGTGATGAAATCACGAACATGTGGGTAAAATGGTACAACCACTGCATAATGTTAAAAACTATCATGATAGACATTGTAGGACCTAGAATTGGACTTGAGATTTGGGATGGTTGGTTATGGTTATGGTTTGAGTTGTGATAAATGAATATGGTTGATGATGATGGTAATAATTTGATATATGGATGGGTAATTATTGAAGGATGTAATATGATGGTAATTGATGATGTTGGACTCATAAGTGGTAATTATTTGGGATATGATGGGATTACTTCACATAAACATTGTACGATGTTTTTTACATGTTTTCAATGTACTTTTATGCAATTAGCCATTTACTATCATCCTTGTTTTAGCTACATGTCATACTTTCCCACACTTGTTGAGTACGACATGTACTCACTCTTGCTATTCTCCCACTTAATTCAGCTGCATGAGATATTTTAGAAGACAACATGGAGCACCAGGCGTGCGTACTACCGTCGATTGCCATTGGAGTTGAAGTCGCCTACGCTAGTTTATTTTCTGCTGCAATAGAATCAAGGTATTTATATTATTCTTGACATGGTTAACTTCTGATTTTCGTTTGTGATGCATTTGTGTATGTGTGATTAACATCCTGGGCACACATACACTGCACTTGGTTCGTTTTTCAGAACCGAGTGTCACATAAAATTCATTGGCTGGCTCCGGGATCGGATTTCTCACTCATCGAATACTCAAACAAGTGAATACCTAAAAAAGTTGGCTCGTGGTCCTATATTAACAGTTATTACATATGAAGGGTATGACATATGGATACGCGTTCTACACTGTAGAATAAGATAAGAAAAGCACGTATCAGAATAGTGGTGTAACACCCTCAATTTTCGCATCATGCATTGCATACATGTTCATGCATTAAGTATTAATAGAATAAAAGATAGATAATAAAAGATAAATATACATATATGGTGTAGCAAAAAGAAGAAATAGAAAATAATAATTATAGCCTAAAACATGTATTAATATAAAATAATAATAATAATATATAAAAAGAAATATATATAAATAAATTATATAATAATAAATATACATATAAAATAATAAATAAATAAAATGAATAAGATAAATAAAATAAATAAAATATAAATAATAAAATATATTATAATAATAATAATATAAAAAGAAAAGAAAAGAAAAGGGGCCACTCCAGCCAGGCCAAACCGGCCCAGCCCGCAGCGCACCGGCCCCAGCGCCGTACGCGCCCGAGCGCGCAGAGCGCGATCCCGCATCCCGCTCCCGCGTCTGGCGCACGCGCCCAGCGCCCGACGCGCCCACGCGCGATGCCCCGAGCTGACTCGGTTCCCTGATCGACCGTACCGCCTATAAATACGTGAGGCTTCCGTAGGGTTTTTCCACGATCCCAGAACCGCTGCCGCCTTCCAGAGAAGAAAAGCCGCCGGTACAGAGAAGGAGGAGACCAGAAGGCTGCGCCGCAGGGAAGAAAAAGAAGAAAAAGGAGGGGAAGAAGAGGAGGAAAAAGAGGAGAGCGCCGCCGTCTGCCAGAGATCGTCGTCGCCATCGCGTCGCCGTCGTCGTGCCGCCGAAGGACCTTGCGCATCTACTTCGTCTACGCATCATCCCCATCCCGCGATCTTCGAAGCCGTCACATCTACGGTAGGATTCGTTTTTCCGATGCGAATTTTGGCGACGTATTAGATCTAAACGCCGTAAATTGATTTTAGTTGCATCGTCTATTTATTTTCAGCAGTATTAATCCCCGTTAAAACCCCCATAAACTCGTATGAACACGTATGAACTAGTTGCATCTAATTAATAAACAACCATAGTTAATTAATTATTTGACTTTGCATGGATGCATATCATCGCATGTTGATTAATGTGTGTGCATCATTTTGATTTGTATATGTATTTTCTTGTATGTGTAATCACGAGTAGAGGGAAGTGCTCAAGAGATCGTGTACGAGGATTTTCAGAACCAAGACTTCGAAGCGCTTGAGCAACCCCATCTGTCGGAGCAAGGCAAGTGTCCTTGAAGCATATTGATCCTGTTTTTAAAATAAATGTTTTGTTTGAAAACTGCATGCTTGTGTCAATTTGATGGGAATCCTATGGTAGGAAGTTTACTAGATTTGTTAAACCACCCTTGTCACCTGGGATATATGGTAGAGAGTCGGGAAGGGCTTTTTACCTTTTTGCTTCGCTTAATTAATTGGGATGGCAAACAACACTACACATTTAATTATGCATCAATGATATTCTGGTTAATGTGAACTGGTCAATACGATGGGTGATCTAAGCAAGCCTGGTATGTGGATGGGTTGGATGTTATGGTGGTTTGCTTGCCTTAGATCTAAGGACCGGTTCATGCGAGAATATGCCAGGTCAACAGTGCCACCACAAGGCCAAGTATGGGTGCGACGTAGCTGAATAATTAGGAGCGCTGCTAGTATTGTATGGACCACTGGATGGCGCGGGGAATGGGAGTCGAGGAGGACTGCCCTGGGATCCGCATGGCACACGAGGGGGCCGTGGGTGGGAGAATGGAGATTCAAGCCTGCCGATGAAACCTTAGTGGGCCCCTACATACTAGTAGTCCCTTTTGAAAGGCTATTTTGTGATCTCTTGGCCACACACCTACGGAAGTGTGAGATGGCATAATGGAGGTTTCTTAGTCATCGAAAGGTGATGAAATCATGAACGTGTGGGTAAAGTGGTACAACCTCTGCAGAGTGTTAAAAACTATCATGATAGCCGTGCTCCCGGTTATGAGCGACTGGATAACCTACATGATTAGAGGGAAATTGGGATTTGGGATGGTTATGGTTATGGTTATGGTTATGGTTATGGGATGGAATCATGGTTTATGACATTGATTATGGTTATTGGCAATGGTAAATTATGGACTGGTATTATTATGGTTACATGGTTTATGATGGGTTTACTTCACATACATATAATATACATATTGCTTTTCAAATGTTTTACTGTACTTTTTAGCACTTAGCCATTATTATTGTCGTCATTTGAATCAGCCACATGTCATACTTTCCACACTTGCTGAGTACGACATGTACTCACCCTTGCAACCCCCCCCACAGTTGCAGGTCAGGATTGTGAGTTTAATGGCGATAATGCGGAGTTCTAGGCCGTGTCTACCGTCAGCTTTGCCTGTGGTGTTGCATGGAGCTGCGCTATCCCTTTTGCTTTGTTTGCTTAGTTGCTTAATTAATTTATTTCCGCTGCATTAGTTGAACTTGTCATTAATATTCATTAGAGCTTGTATTCGAGGATATAATGAATTATGTAATAAGAGTACTTTTTTAATAATTTGAACTGTGATAATTATCTGTTTATCATTTGTGAATCACTCGTGTATGTGTGTTGAACATCCTGGGCACACATATGCGTTAGCTTGGTTCAGTTTTTGGAACCGGGCGTCACAGATTGGTATCAGAGCCACAGGTTGACCGTAGGACGCAGCCTAGATAGAATGGACACTTTAGAGCACATAGGAGCACTCAGGAATCGATTTGATTTTGTTGGCTTGCTATTTGCTATATATATATTGTTTGCTTGTGTGCTTAATAGAGGATGTTGGGATGCTTTAGCATTGCCATGTCCACCTTGGCTAGTATAGCTAGTTGGTTAGCTTCATATCCCTTGATGCATATAGTTGGGGACGTTTCTAAATTCTTACCTATTGCTTTCCTTCAGATGGTGAGAACTCGTAACCAGAGGGATGCCAACGATGAGGAGGAGCGCAATGAAGTACCTCAGAACAACCAGGGACATGCTCATGGAGCTATCAACATTGAACAACTGTTAGCTATGCAGAACCAGCTCATGCAGACCATGATACAGACAATGGGACAGCTGCAAGCTGGCAACAACAATCAGCCTCATATACCACCACCGCCACCACCCCAGCCACACCACGACCGTTTGGGAGAGTTCATGAGGACCAGACCGCCTACCTTTGCACAGGCCACAGACCCAATGGAAGCTGATGATTGGCTGAAGTCCGTTGAGAAGAAACTTGCTATTGTCCAGTGCACTGATAGGGAGAAGGTTCTCTTTGCATTGCATCAACTAGTCGGAGCAGCCGCCGACTGGTGGGAAGCTCTTTGCAACGCTCATGATAATCAGGAGGTAATCACTTGGGCTGAGTTTAAGCAGAGTTTTCGTTCCCACTATGTACCTGAAGGAGTTATGATACTGAGAAGACAAGACTTTGAAAATCTTAGGCAAGGAAGGATGAGCGTGAGTGAGTATCTCAACAAATTCACTCAATTATCAAGATATGCTCCAGAAGACATCAACACTTATAGTAGGAAGCAGTATCTGTTTATGAGGGGTCTCAACAATGAAATTCAAGTCCAGTTGCTCAATACTGATTATCCAAACTTCCAAAAGCTGGTTGACAAGGCTATTGTGGTTGAGAACAAGATTCGTGAGATGGAGCAGGACAACAAGAGGAAGATGCCACATCATGGACCGCAGCAAGGAAGCAATGTTCGCCCCCGCTATGCACCACCTACTACACCACACTACAACCCATCTGCTCCCGCATACCGCGTTGCTTATCCGCCCCGCCCAAATCAGCCCCCGCAGCAACGCCCCGCCATGCAAGCGCCTTGCTATCCTGTGCCACCTGCGCTGCGTCCTAACATGGCGGCAAATGCTCAAAACCAGCTGCGCCCAAACTTCCCGAATGCTACGGGTGGTAAGACATGCTATGTGTGTGGAGAGCCCGGGCACTTTGCAAGTCAATGCCCCAGAAGAAACTATGGACCTATGAACAATGCACCAATGCCAAATTACCCACGACCAAATGGAGGAGCACCACATGGCAACCGTGGACAGCAGAATTTTGCTTGTGGCAATGTGAATCATGTCTCTACTGAGGAAGCCCAGCAAGCTGATGACGTCGTGATTGGTATGTTTCTTGCCAACTCCAACCCCGCGACTGTTTTATTTGATTCGGGAGCATCTCATCCATTCATCTCGTCAAAGTATGTTACCAAGTACAATTTGCCTATATCTCATATGAAGCAAACTATGCTAGTAAGTCCTCCTGGCGGAGAGATGAGGACAAATATAGTATGTCCGAAAGTAAGCATTAAAATAAGGGGGGTAGACTTTGTCGCAAACCTCATAGTCTTGGACTCCCAAGGAATAGACATAATACTTGGAATGGACTGGCTGAGCAAGTATAATGGAGTCATTCAATGTGCCGAGAGGATTGTGCAGTTGACACGTGAACATGGTACACGCATCGAAGTTGAGGCATCCCAACCTACAAGAGAGAAGGCAATGCTCAATCAAGTGGAAGAAGTGACATTGGAAAGCATTCCGATCGTTCGCGAGTATCCGGATGTGTTTCCAGATGAGTTGCCAGGTATGCCACCTGATCGTGACATAGAATTCGCCATTGGGTTGATACCCGGAACTGCACCTATAGCTAAGAGGCCGTATAGGATGCCTCCTAAGGAATTAGCAGAGCTCAAGAAGCAAATTCAAGAGCAGCTAGAGAAGGGTTTTATACGCCCAAGCTCATCCCCGTGGGGAGCCCCAGTGCTCTTTGTAGATAAGAAGGATGGAACCCAGAGGATGTGTGTGGACTATAGGTCTCTCAACGAAGTGAAAATTAAGAACAAGTACTCACTGCCCCGTATAGAGGATTTGTTCGACCAAATGAAGGGTGCCTGTATCTTCTCCAAGATCGACTTGCGGTCAGGATACTTCCAAATGAAGATTAGACCATCAGATATACCCAAGACAGCATTTCAGACACGATATGGATCTTATGAGTACATTGTCATGTCATTTGGATTGACGAACGCGCCTGCGTACTTTATGTATCTCATGAACAAGGTCTTCATGGAATATATGGATAAGTTCGTCGTAGTGTTCATCGATGATATTATGATCTACTCGAAGGATGAGAAGGAACATGAGGAACGCTTGAGGCTTACGCTGCAGAAATTGAGGGAACACCAATTGTATGCCAAGTTCAGTAAATGTCAATTCTGGTTACGGGAAGTTTCTTTCTGAGGCCATATTATTTCTGGAGGAGAAGTATCAGTTGACCCAGGGAAGGTGAGAGATGTGCTTAAGTGGGAACCGCCACAGAATGTCAAGGAAATTCGGAGTTTCCTTGGAATGGCTGGATATTACCGCCGATTCATCAAGGATTTCTCCAAAATAGCCAAACCTATGACCGAATTACTCATGAAAGAGAAGGCATTCCGATGGACTCAAGCTTGTCAGGATAGCTTTGAGGAGTTAAAGAAAAGGTTGATAACCGCGCCGGTGTTTGTATTACCAGACGTGAGCAAGAGTTTTGATATATATTGTGACGCATCAAGACAAGGATTAGGATGTGTGCTCATGCAAGAAGGCCAAGTGGTAGCTTATGCATCGAGGCAACTAAAGAAACATGAGTTGAATTATCCTACACACGACCTTGAACTCGCAGCCGTGGTACACGCCTTGAAGATATGGAGACACTATGTTTTTGGTCACCGATGTGAGATTTATACGGATCACAAGAGTCTCAAGTACATATTTACGCAAACGGATCTGAATCTGAGACAACGCCGATGGTTGGAGCTCATCAAGGATTATGACGTGGGAATCAACTATCACCCAGGGAAGGCCAATGTAGTGGCCAATGCTTTGAGCCGAAAAGGAGTAAGTCATCAACTCACAGTTCGAGAGCTGCCATCCGAGTTATGCAAGGAGTTTGAACGGTTGAACCTTGGATTCATAAAAGAGATGGGAACGATGGAAGTCAACCCAACATTAGAGCAGGAAATACGGGAAGGACAGACAAAGGATAAGGAAATACAGGAAATCAAGGAAAAGACCCAAGAAGGAAGAGAATTCAGATTTGATGAGGACGAACAGGGTACCTTATGGCTTGGAAAGAGGATTGTGGTACCAAATGTTAAGCATATTCGGGAAACAATATTGAAAGAGGCACATGACTCATCTTACTCAATTCACCCCGGTTGTACAAAGATGTACAAAGATTTGAAGACATGCTATTGGTGGGATAGCATGAAAAAGGACATAGCCGAATACGTTGCACTTTGTGATGTGTGCCGACGAGTGAACGCTGAACATCAAAGGCCAGCCGGATTGTTACAACCATTGAAGATCCCGGAGTGGAAGTGGGACCTGCTGTGCAACCTGCTGGAGGCAATCCCTCTAACTTGCAGCAGCCAGCAGGTGATGTGGCTCCAGCAGGAGTCATGCCACCACCACCGCCGTCCGCACCGGCAAATCAAGCTGGACAGCGGGATGGGGAGTTTGTGTTGGTCACGGCATCAGCGAATAACAACCCTGAACACGCGCTCCATGCTATGTGTGCTCTTCTCCAACGTCCACCGCCTCCAGGAGCATCCCAGGGTGCATTGGAGCAGTGGAGAGCTGATGTGGAACATTTGGTTGCAGCAGCAGCTGATCGCATCAGCAACCAAGGTCCTCCCCCCTCAGGGCGGGCCTCATCGCAGCGTCGGACCTTGTTAGGTAGACTTGGTCTGCACGCTTCACAACATAGAAGACGTGCAATGTCTCAACGGGCGACGTCGCTGCCTTCTGGGGCGCGACGCACCCATACGGTAACCAAACTTTCAACTCATGACCTTCGGGCAAAGCTTGATTGTCGTTACCGTCAACAGGATGGCCGCGTCCATATCGAGCGCGCTCGCGAAAGGCGAGAGGCTCGGGACAGTCCTGCTCCCGAGGGAGTAGGAGGAGGCTTTTCTGCCCTAGCCATGCACCTGCGCATGGTCAGATGGCCGCAGAAGTTCCGGCCTCACCTGCCGGAGAAATTTGATGGGACTGCCAATCCCGCTGAATTTCTTCAGATCTACACCACCGCAATCCTTGCGGCTAGAGGCAATGAGGCCGTAATGGCCAACTACTTCCCCGTGGCTTTGACTGGGACCCCCAGGTCCTGGTTCATGAGCCTTCTGCCCGGCTCCATCAAAAGTTGGGCGGAACTGTGCCAACAGTTCACCGCCAATTTCGGGAGTTCAAACACCCGACCAGGCACCGAACTGGATCTTTTTGCTGTCAAGCAGAAGGGGGGAGAATCCCTGCGTTCCTTCATCCAGAGGTTCTCCTAGAGACAAAACACTATTCCTTCTATCTCCAGCGCCTCTATTATTGTGGCATTTAGACAGTTACGAGACAAGAAGATGCTGGAGAAGCTGCCAACCAAGGATATCACCAACGTCACGGAGCTCTTCAGCTTGGCAGACAAATGTGCCAAAGCTGCAGAGGGCCATGAAATGCACTCCCAACCACCTCCGGAGGACAATAAAAAATCCTCCAAGGGTGAAGCCACTACCTCTGGGAGTGGCAAAAAGAAGAAAAAGTCCAACAGCAAGAAAAAGCCGTCGGCCGGCACACCTACTGATGTAGCTGCCGCAGCTCCGGGTGGTCGGGGGCCACGCCCCGAGAAACGGCCTCGACCGTCATCTAAAGACGGTGGCAGCTCCAAGTGTGGTGTCCTATACATAAGTCGAACAGCCACAACCTGGAAGACTGCCGAGAGGTCCAGAACCTTGCCGAGCGCTATAACAAGCGTCGGGAAGAAGTTTCTTTTCGTCAAAGGGAAGGAAAACAGAAAGTCGACGAAGCTCCGGCTGAAGAGGAGTTAGGCTTTCAGGATCCTAAAAAGGTCTTGAAGGCTGTTTACACCTCCGTCGACGATGACTCCGACGTCTGTGACAATGAACTTCGGAAAACCATGAACACCATCTTTGGTGGTTCGTGGGACATCACCTCCTGCCGTGTCCTCAAGACCATGCGGCGGGACATGGCCTCAGTAGCTCCCACTGCCAGGGCAGAGCCGCACCAGAAGTGGATGGATACTGCCATCACTTTCGATGCATCAGACTGCCCTCAGAATATGATCGGAGCTGGCCAACTCCCATTGATGGTATTTCCGACCATCAACAACATCCAACTCCACCATGTAATGGTGGACGGAGGTTCGGGGCTGAACCTCATAAGCTTTGAAGCTTTCGTCAAGCTTCAGCTCCGACTTTTGGACCTTCGCCCCTCTCAACCTTTCTCTGGAGTAGGTCCGGGGGCCATAACCCCACTCGGTGCCATTACTCTTCCGGTGACCTTCGGAACCCGGGAGAATTATCGCACTGAGAAGTTGGTCTTCGACGTGGCGCAAATCAACTTACCCTTCAATGCCATATTGGGCAGTCCAGCCTTATACAAGTTCATGGCCACTGCTCATTATGGCTTGGTGTTGAAGATGCCAACACCAGCCAATGCTCTCCAAATCCGTGGAGATCGTACCGTCGGAGTGACAGCTCCAGAAGAACTCCATGCGCTTGCTACAGCGCAGGAGGAAGAATCCAGAAAGGAGAAAGCTCCGAAACCCCCGAGCATTTGTCATCGAGGCTCAACTTCCGCACCTCGCATGCAACCAGGCGGCGACACCGACATTCCCGTCAAAGTCGTCCAAATTAATCCCGATGCTGTTCAGACCACCAGTATATCCGGAGGTCTGAACGACAAATAGGAACTCGCGCTCATCACTTTCCTCCGGGCTAATGTCGACGTGTTTGCCTGGAAACCGTCACAAATGCCTGGGATCCCTAGGGAAGTGATCGAGCACAACCTGAAGATCTATCCTGATGCTCGGCCTGTACATCAGAAGCCTCAGAAGCAATCAGTAGAGCGACATAACTTCATACGTCAAGAAGTGAAGAAGTTGCTTGAAGCTGGATTCATCCGAGAAGTCTTCCGCCCAAAATGGCTAGCTAACCCAGTCGTTGTACCTAAGGCTGGCGAGAAGCTTCAGATGTGCATCGACTACACTACACTGAATAAGGCATGCCCAAAAGATCCATTCCCACTACCTAGAATAGATCAGATAGTGGATTCCACCTCCGAGTGTGAATTAATGTGTTTTCTAGACGCATATTCTGGGTACCATCAAATCAGAATATCTAGGGAAGATGAAGAGCATACTTCCTTCATCACAGTAGATGGATTATACTGCTATACTGCCATGCCATTCGATCTCAAAAACACTGCTTCAACATTTGTACGAGCAATGACAAAACTTTGGAGAGCTTATCAGAGATGTAGTGGAAGTGTACGTCGATGACATCGTTGTCAAGATCAAGAACAAGGAGTCATTCCTTGACACCTTGCAAGCTGTCTTTGACAAGTTGCGAGTTACACGCACGAAGCTGAACCCAGACAAGTGTGTATTCGGGGTTAGCTCCGGGAAGCTTCTCGGATTCTTAGTGAACCATTGAGGAATAGAAGCGAATCCAGTGAAGATTAAATCTATCGAAGATATGCGGCCACCAGCCCGCTTCAAGGACGTCCAGAAGTTGACTGGATGTCTAGCTGCCCTCAGCTGGTTCATCTCAAGACTGGCGGAACAGGCGCTACCCTTCTTCAAGTTATTGAGGAAGTTCGGACCATTCCAATGGTCTGAATAAGCAGAAAAGGCATTCCATGAGCTAAAACTGCTCCTCACCACTCTACCTACCTTGGTAGCTCCGAATCCTAGTGAGCCACTTCTGCTTTACATTTCGGCAACTAACGAAGTTGTCAGCATGGTCCTGGTTGCAGAAAGACCAGAACCATCTCCAATTCAGGCATCCAGACCCCTTCGGGAGGGTCCGGAGCTACCTGAAGATAAGTATGGGTCCCAGCTCCCAGGCCCTGATCCTCAAGGCGAGATACCAGAGGATCAACCTTTTTCAAATGAAGAAGTCGCTGTTGCTGAGCAACAAGATTCGGACCCCTCCGGGAAGGTCCGGGTCGCTATAGAAGAAGCTCTAGGTTCCCCCAGTAGGAATCCAGCGACCCCCAAACAAGGTCCGGACCCCTTCGGGAGGGTCTGGGTTGATGAGGAGGAAGCTCCGGGCCCCTTTGGGAGGGTCCGGACAGTCCAACGCCCGGTGTACTTCATCAGTGAAGTACTCCATGACGCCAAGACCCGGTACCTGGAAGTGCATAAGCTGCTTTATGCAGTTCTTATTGCCTCCAAGAAGCTTTGACACTACTTCCAAGCTCACAAGATCTCAGTGGTAACTTTATATCAACTGCGTGCAATCTTGCATAATCCCAACTCTACAGGGAATATTGCAAAGTGGGCAGCAGAACTGGCCGATTTCGACCTTGAATACGTCCCAAGACAAGCGATCAAGAGTCAAGCATTGGCGGACTTCATAGCGGAATGGACCCCCTTTCCATCAAATCCTGGGGGCCCCAGTGAGCAGAAGTCAGAACCCAAGGTTCCGGTCTTCACTAAGCCTCACTGGACTATCTACTTCGACGGCTCCGTGCAGAAGCAAGGGGCCAAAGCTGGAGTCCTTCTCCTCGCTCCAACCGGGGAGAAGGTTAAATACATGGTGCACCTTGACTTCAAGGCGACCAACAACATGGCGGAGTATGAAGCACTAATTTATGGACTCAAGGTGGCACTATCGTATGGTGTCAAGCAGCTGTTGGTAAATGGTTGTCGGTGGTTTAGACCCGGTAGATCTCCCGACACTACTAAAGTCTTAGAGGAGTTTGATGTTCGGTGTGGGCGCGCGGAGATTCAAGAAGGTGAATTGTAAATGGCACAGGAGACACGGAGATTTACGTGGTTCGGGCCGCCTGAGCGTAATACCCTACTCCACGGGTGTGTTAGTGTTGTATTAGCTGTATGAGCTTGCTTCGAGCGTATATGAGCCCTGTGTGTAGCATCACTGAACGTGTCGAGTCCGTCGTCGGTCTGTCCTTTTGTAGTACAAGGGCAGGCCGTTACAAGTTAGCCTGGTCCGACATGTGGCCCCGGCGGTTACTAGTATTGATACTCATTCAACACGTTTAATTGTCCTTAATGAGCGGGTAATGGGCTTTGACAGCATCGTTACTGGTAATTAAGGTCATCCGATCGTGTGTCATTAATATGGTATTAATGACACTTAATCGGGTCTTGAAGTCCTTGATTCCCCTTTGAAGATCCGGAGCCGTTGTGGAGTCTTCCGGAGGTTAGAGGCTGAAAATTCGTCGGTTGGACACGTGGCAGTTCCGGAGCATACTGTGGGAAACTGGTAGCTCCGGAGCTACCTGACACGTGTCAGGTCCAGAGCTTCTCTCGGTCTGGGGTTAAGTCCGGAGTTGCCATTTCGGTACATAGCCCGGAGCTTCCCCCTTGTGGGCGGTTTCTCTGGTTTGATAGTACACGTGGCGACCCTGGGATTAACCATGTTGGAGAAGCGGGTCCGGTTATATCTGACATGTGGGCCTCCGAAGGTCTTCAAATCAAGTAGATGACTTTCCTTTGAGATCTTTGTAACCTCAAGGGGTGTACTGTTTCCAGGGTACCGACAGTGGCCCCCTGGACCCACCTCTGGGGAAGACCCCTGAGGTGAAGTCATTCCGCTGGAGGTGGGTCCATCCTCGCAACTTTTGAATTGATTCTTCAAATGTCTTCGGATGTGCCGTTGGCGATGGTTTGGAATTAAATCCTCGCCGTTTGGCGTATCCTGCGTGCGGCAGATGAGATCTTTGGCGTGCGGATCTCACGCAATTGAAGGTTGCCGGTTCCCAATACAAAAACCGTATCGGTTCCGCGCGCCTTGTCAGGCTGCCGCCTTTGGGCTTCCCGCCTCATGATGACAACCGTTCGCCTAGGTAAGAACCTCGACTTGATCGTCGGGGTGGTCCCGGGCCCCCTTGTCATCGGCTGGGTGGAATTTTTGAATGGTATCTTTGACTTCCTTGTGGTTTCCATCCAAGCGTTGCGAGGGCTTACTTAAGAAGGAAAGCGCACACCATTGGGAGTTCTTTATGCCTCTCATCTGATCTTGTGCTCAAATTCCCGACTTGTGCTTCGCTTTTCCTCTCTTGCCTTGCTGTGCTGCGATGGAGTTGGGTCTCCGCGAGAGCCGTTTGAAGACCGACGGCGACCTGAAGAAGGTCCGGACCCTTATGGGGTGGTCTTCAAACTTCTTCAACCGCTCGGTCCGCGCCGGGGGAGAGCTCCCGTTTGAGAAGGAGCACGCCGGCGAAATGGTGTACTTCTCCTCGTATGCCATGGTGGGGTTGATCCCACCTTTTTCCTCCTTTTTCTTGATGCTGCTGGACTTTTATGGTCTGCAGCTATACCACCTTGGCCCTCACTCCATTCTCCTTGTGTCTATCTTCGTCCACTTCTGTGAGATGTGGGTGGGCATCCCCCCTGCATTGAACTCTTCCGGGCCTTCTTCACCGTCCACACCACCGGTAGGAGCAATGAGTACCTTGGCTTCTACTACTTCGTAAAGCGCAAGAAGTGCCCATTCAAGTACCTCCGGTCGTTTCCCTCTGGGAAGTGGGATGACTGGAAGAAGGACTGGATAGTCATCCGGGTGGAGGAGCACGAGAGGCTGGAGCTGCCCGAAGGCCTCCCCAACATTGACACGACGATCTGGAGTGAAGCTCCGGTGCTGGCGGACGCCTTCAACCCTATTCTGACCAGGATCCGCCAGTGCGTGGAGGGAGGATTAACTCCTCAGGCGGTGTTTTGTAACTTCCTAGTCAACAGGTGGGAACCACTGAAGAGGAGAGAAAAACTCGCCTGGGCCCTCAACAGTGTGATGGACGACGACCGGGTCGAGACCGGGCTGAAGTCCAACATGGTGGGGACAACCTTGGAGTTCCACCTCAAGAAATTCCAGCACGGCATCGACGTCGAGGGTACTTGACTCCGCCATCGTCTTTTCTTCCTTTGAACGTGGAAGTTGAGTTCAGTAGGGAGCTCTGGCGTAAGATGCCCGTGCTTGACGACCTTGGTGTCATCGAGAGAAGATCAACCACCAGGGTGGCGATCCCTGGAGTGTCCGAAGGCGGCTCCGACCCTGCCCCGAAGCCAAGGGCTGAGGTTGTAGGCAAGGGAAAGGAGCCAGCGGACGAACCCCTGAGCCGGAAGAGGAAGCTGCAGCATGCCGACGGAAGGTCCGTCAGGCCTGCCACCTCTGCATTGGCTCCTTCTCCCCGGAGGGGGAGGTCTTCTGCAACCGCGGCGATTGTGCCCGCAGTGGGATCCTCCCGGGGAGCTAGCTCCGGGCATGCAACTCCAGCACCGGGGCTGGTTGAGGCCTCCAGGTCCAGAAGTTCTTCCCGATCAAAGGGAACCTCGACCTGGGAAACGCCCGTGGCTGCCACGAGTTCCGGGGGGCCTTCCGGAGCTTCCACGCCGGCTATGACCAGCCCAGAACGCCCGGGAAAGAGGTTCCGCGCAAGCTGGTGCGGAAGCCTCCCAAGGTAAGTTTTAATCTTTACCTTGGATAGTTGTTTTGTTGTAGTAACTATTTTTTTTAAGTTTCTTCATCCATCGTCTACAGCGTTCCCAAGAAGAGGAGTGAGGCTCCACCTTCAGCTACAACAACTGAAGCTGTGAGGGCGGAAGCTTCTGATCCTGTCTCGGTGCCGCACCAAGTGGTGGCTGAAGCTGCGACAGCTCCGGCGCCAGCTGTCGTGGTCATGGACCTCGACTCATCCCCAGAGACTCCCGTGGTAGCGCAGGACCACGGGAGAGAAGATGCGCCAGCGGCACCTGTCCCGGAGGCTGAAGCTCCGGGTGCAGGTGCTGAGATGATGGAAGCTCCGGGTGTTGAGTCGGAGGAAGCAGTAATTCTGGCCTCAGAGCCGGAAATTGTCGAAGCCCCGGTGGTTGAGCCGGAGGTGATTGAAACCCTGGCGTGCGCGCTGGAAGCTGAGGAAGTTCCGGTAGTTGGGCCGGCTACCTCTGAAGCACCGGCCGCAAAGCCGGTCATTATTGGAGCTCCGGCCGCAGGGCCTGTCGATGTTGAAGATTTTCCGGCTCCCGAGCCGGTTGTTGAAGAGGTGTCGGAGCCCGAGCCCCCATCAGAGGAGGTGGCCAGACCGGAGCCAGCAGCGGCCCCTGCTCCGGAAGTGACAACGTCGGAGGTACCTGCGGCCGAGCCGGAGTGCCCAAGGAAGTCGCTGGCCCCCTGCCTGAGGGGGTGAACGAAGACCTAGCGGCGGGGCCTTCCTCGATGGCGACTGAGGCCATCCCAGAGGATGACCCTAGTGCCATGGAGACCCAGGGGACCACTCTTGTGGAGTGGGACCCAATTTTTGTATCTGAAAACCCGCTGGAACCAGCGGAGAAGACCCCAACAGGTCCGGAACCTATCCCGTTGTCACTGTCTATTGACAACGCATGTTCCAGTCTGCGTCAAGTTCAACTGGCCTTCTTCCACGACAGCAAGGCTCTTGAAGAGGAGCGCCAAACCCTTAGGCGGTGGCGTAACCGGCTCTACTTCGAGACCAAGCTGGCGCAGTCGAGGCTAGCGGACGACAAAGAGTGGTTCAAACGGGAGAAGGTCCGCCTAGAATATTGGGGCAAGTTATTGGATGATAGGGAGAGTATGACTCGTGCCCTCGACGCTCAATCCCGGGAGATCTACGAGCAGACCAAAGCAGCTAACAGTGCGGCCGATGAACGCCAAGAAAGGCTTGAGGCTATTAACACTACACTCATCAAGCGCCGGGAGGCACTTGAAGAGAGGGAGAAACGGCTCGAAGATGAAGAGCAGAAACTCCTTGAGCTGCGGGGTGACGTCCTGAGGAGGGAAGAGGAGCTCACCGAGAAGGTGGCTCTGGCTGACAAGGGCCTCGAGGAGCGCGCCAAGAAATTGGAAGAGCGCTGCCATGAGGAAGAGGAGAAGGCCTGGGTGCGAGGGCAGGAACTCTACGAGCAAGAGTGTGCCCTTACTGCCAGGGAGAAGAAAGTGATGGGAAGGGAGAAGGACCTGGTCGACCGCCGGAACAAGATCCACCTCCGCGAGGAGGAGCTCGGAAAACTCGAAAAGCGGCTTGCTGAAAAGATTCAGCAAAACGCCAAAGAAGTTGAGCGCCTCGCTCGCGAGAATTCTGAACTGGTAGCGGCTAGGAGATCCTTGGAAGAAATAAAGGGCTTGAGGACTGTGGACTCCCTACAGATTTGGGAGTTCCTGGGCAAGGCCAACGACGCGATGACACCGATGGGCTTCAGCCCCGTGCGCCCGGATGATCCGGAGCCGGAGCCGGACCTGGCGTTGCAGGCGTTGAGCTCGGCAGGCAGCAAACTTTCCAGGGTGGGCGATGTCATCGCTGACCAATTGAGGGGCAATCCCTGGCGAAGAACATCGCAGAATATGTGCTAACGTGCTACACCAGCCGGAACTCCCAATTTCCTCTGGACCTGGTGCTCGAAGGTCCGGTTGAAGGAGAAGGCGAAGCTGCCCGAGCCAACATATCGGAGATTGCCCAGAAGGTCGCCCAATTCTTCCATAGGGTCTAGGACCATCTCTGTAGTTCTCACTTGTACTTTCTCTTCTTCTTCCTCAATTTTGTAATCCCTTGTCTCCAGATGTAATCCCTTGTCTCCAGATGAATGAAATCCCCAAATTTTTGTGAATTTCACTTTTTGTCTTCAACACTTTTGTCTTCACTTGGCCCCCTGGTAGATGTACACAATTTGATTGTGAACATGTACCAAGAGGATATTGCATTTTGTTGAAGACTCATTTGCTCCGAACTTGTAGAATTTAGGTCCGAAGTCTTTGATAGTGAAGCCCCCCTGAGGTTGTCGGAGCTTAGAAGCTCCGGCGTTGTCTATCGTCGGAGCTTAGTAGCTCCGGCAATAATCCCTATCAATGCGTAGAGCATCGATAGTTAGTCCTCCGGGGTGTCGGAGCTAGTAGCTCCGGCAGTGACCTTTGCCAACACGTAGCTTGTTGACAGCAGACTCCATTTGCGGGGTCTTCTCACCATCTTTTATTTTGCGTCGACAGCTGGCCTCCCTGGCTCTACCGGAGCTTGATTGCTCCGGTGACACTTGTTTTCAATGCGTAACATCGATTACAAGCCACCTGGGGGAGTCGGAGCTTTGTTAGCTCCGGCTTTTCTCCATCAACGTAGATTTTATTTTTCCTGCACATTGAAGCCAAGAAAAATAGTAAAATTCGTTTCTCGCCTATAACTTCGTCGCGGCTTACGATTCTCAAGAAGATTTTAAGTCAAACACGATTCCAAATACAACCGAATGCGTTGCCTTTTCTTTCAGATCCAATTGCACTTGGACCCGCCTTACTTCGGCCTGTCGGGGTGTAGGTAGAGTGGCGTACTTAGGGTGCTTGACCAGGCTAAGTCGATAGCACACTCCGGCCCTAGATTGGCTTGGCGGCATTCAGGCGTGGGCCATGAACAATATTTGAATCCAAAAGAATCGACGATACAACTCGAATCGTATATGAACCGGTCGAACTAAAATTTCTTAAGAATAGCACGTCTTTGTTATAGACAAGAAAAAGAAAAAGAAAAATGTTGAGCCTGTACAAAATAAATGCACGTGGAGTCTATTTCACATGAAGATGTCTTTCATTATAGGTCCGGGGTACAGGGGAAACAAGTACACTCTTAGGGTACGGAACCAGGCTAAGCGTGTTTCATTTCTCGTTTGACCCAGGGTAGCTAGCCACACTTTTAGTCCTGACACTGTGACTAGTGTTGCATGAACTTTGCGGACCTTTCGGGAAAGGTCCGGCTGTTCTCCCGGAGGAACTACCCGACTCTGTACAATGACTCTATAACATACACCCCAAGTTACTACAGACTCACCTCCGTGATATTAAGTGTAGAACTTACGGAGGTGCTCAATGTTCCAAGGATCTGGGAGAGGTGTCCCATCCTCGGTAGCCAAGCGAACGCTCCCGGGACGGGATACTTTAATCACTCGGAAGGGTCCCTCCCAGCTGGGGGAGAGTTTGTTTAACCCTTCTTTGGATTGAATTCTCCGTAGCACCAGGTCGCCTTCCTCGAGTTGTCGGTTGTGTACATGCCGCTGATGATAGCGCCGAAGGGCTTGGCGGTATCTAGCATTCCGAACAGCTGCTTGGCACCTTACCTCCTCAAGGAGGTCTAGGTCTTCACGCCAGAGCTGGTCCTGCGTGGCTTCGTCAAAGGTCCGGACCCGGAGTGACCCCAAGGTGATTTCTGGAGGAAGGATTGCTTCAGCTCCATACACCAGGAAGAAGGGTGTTTCTCCAGTTGACCGGTTTGAGATGTCCTGTTGGCCCATAAAGTGGGAGGAAGCTCTTCAATCCAGTTGGCACCATGCTTTTTCAAGCGCTCATAGGTGCGCGTTTTGAGTTCTCTAAGGATTTCAGCATTTGCTCTCTCGGCTTGGCCATTGCTTGCTCGGTGAGCTACAGAAGTGTAGCAAACTTGAATGCCAAGGTCTTCACAATATCCTTGAAATGCAGAGCTTGTGAATTGGGACCCGTTATCAGTGATGATTTTGTTTGGGACTCCAAATCTGCATACAATGGACTGCAAAAAGTTGATAGCAGATTGCTTGTTGATTGTCACAACTAGAGTTGCTTCCAGCCACTTGGTGAACTTGTCAATGGCGACGTACAGGAACTTGTAACCTCCGACGGTTCTTGGGAAAGGTCCCAAGATGTCCATCCCCCACACAACGAAAGGCCATGTAGGAGGTATCATTTGTAAGGGCTGAGCCGGTGTGTGAATTTGCTTTGCATGAAATTGACATGCTTTGCATTTCTTCACCAGCTCAGTTGCATCCTGGAGTGCTGTAGGCCAGTAGAAACCACGCCGAAAGGCTTTACCAACCAGCGTGCGGGAAGACGCGTGGTTCCGACACTCGCCTCCATGGATTTCTGCGAGGAGCTCGCAGCCTTCTTCCCTTGTGATGCACCGCATTAGGATGCCGTTGGCACCACGCCGGTAGAGATCCCCTTCTACCAACGTGTATCTTTTAGCCAATCTGACTACCCGGTCAGCGGATACATCATCGTCAGGAAGGATGTTGTCTTTCAAGTAGTTTCGGATCTCTGAGATCCATGCATCGGAACTAACTTGAGCATTTAAGTCTTGTGTGCTGGGTTGCTCGGAGCTTTCGGCAGCACCTACGACCCTTGATGGCTGCCATGGTAACAGGGCCATCGGGACCGTCAGCTTCGGGATGCTAATCTCGCCCCCTTCGCTCAGTTCGGCAGGCTGAGCTGTGGATTTTGACAACCTCCGGACAAAAGTTCCGTCAGGAGCCGGAGCTCCGGTTGACGCTTTCGTCGAGAGTTCGTCGGCTTCAGCGTTGTGGGCACGCTGGACATGGTGGAGATCTAGGACTTCGAAGTCCTTTTGAAGCCTCTGGACTTCAAGGAGGTAAGCAGCTAGCTGGAGATTGTTGCAGGAGCATTCACCCTTCACTTGCTTAATGATGAGCTGTGAATCTCCCTTGACCAGCAGTTGCTTGACACCGTATGACAGCGCCACCTTTAGTCCGTAGATGAGTGCTTCGTACTCCGCCATGTTGTTGGTCGCCTTGAAGTCAAGGTGTACCATGTATTTCACCTTCTCCCCGGTTGGTACAAGGAGAAGGACTCCAGCTCCGTCCCCCTGCTTTTGCATGGAGCCGTCGAAGTAGAGGGTCCAATGAGGCTCAGTGAAGACCGGAGCTTCGTGTTCAGGCTTCTACTCACTGGGGCCCCCAGGGTTTGATGGAGAGGGAGTCCATTATGCCATAAAGTCTGCCAATGCTTGACTCTTGACTGCTTGCCTTGAAATGAATTTGAGATCGAATTCATCCAATTTCGCTGCCCACTTTGCAATATTCCCAATTGAATTGGGATTATGCAAGATTGCTCGAAGTGGGTAAGAGGTCACCACTGAGATTTTGTGAGCATGGAAATAATGGCGAAGCTTCCTGGAGGCAATAAGAACTGCATAGAGCAGTTTATGCACCTCTAGGTATCGAGTCTTGGCATCATGTAGTACTTTACTGATGAAGTACACTGGGCGCTGAATGGTCCGGATCCTCCCAGAGGGGCCCGGAGCTTCCTCTTCACTGACCCGGATCCTTCCAGAGGGATCCGGAGTTTCTTCGGGGACCTCCGGGTTCTGGCTGTAGGAACCCGGAGCTTCTTCAGAAGTGACCTGGACCCTCCCGGAGGGGTCTGGGTCTTCTGGAGTGGTTTCTTGTGGATTTAAATCTGGGAGCTGGGACCCAGACTCGCTTTCAGGAACCTCCGGACCCTCCCGAAGGGGTCTGGATTCCTGAGTATGGGGTAGCTCTGGTCTCTTCGCAACCAGAACCATACTGACGACTTCGTCAGTAGCTGAAATATAAAGCAACAAAGGCTCACCAGGGTTCGGAGCTACCAGAGTTGGTAGGGTGGTGAGGAACTGTTTTAGCTCCTGGAACGCCTTTTCTGCTTCTTCAGACCATTGGAATGGTCCGGACTTCCTCAATAACTTGAAGAAGGGGAGTGCCCGTTCTGCCAGTCTTGAAATGAACCGGCTGAGGGCTGCTAGACATCCAGATAGCTTTTGGACATCTTTGATGCGGGCTGGTGGTCGCATGTCTTCAATGGTCTTGATCTTCACCGGATTAGCTTCTATGCCCCGGTGACTCAATAGGAAACCAAGAAGTTTTCCGGAGCTAACCCCGAAGACACACTTGTCTGGGTTTAGCTTTGTGCAGGTGGCCCGCAGCTTATCGAAGACAGCATGTAAGGTGTCAAGGAGTGACTCCTTGTTCTTGACCTTGACCACGATGTCATCCACGTACACTTCCACTATGTCTCTAATGAGGTCTTCAAAGGTTTTGTACATAGCTCGTACAAAAGTTGAATCTGCATTCTTGAGACCAAATGGCATGACTGTATAACAGTATAATCCATCTACTGTGATGAAAGAGGTATGCTCTTCATCCTCCCTAGACATTCTGATTTGATGATACCCAGAATATGCGTCTAGGAAACACAGTAATTCGCACCCGGAGGTGGAATCCACTATCTGATTTATTCTAGGTAGTGGGAATGGATCTTTTGGACATGCCTTATTTAGTGTTGTGTAGTCGATACACATCCGAAGCTTCCCGCCGGCCTTGGGCACAACGACTGGGTTTGCCAGCCATTTTGGATGGAAGAATTCTCGAATGAATCCAGCTTCGAGCAACTTCTTCACTTCTTGTCGAATGAAGTTCTGTCGCTCTACAGATTGCTTCCGAGGCTTCTGGTGCACAGGCCGGGCGTTTGGATAGATCTTCAGTTTGTGCTCAATCACTTCCCTGGGGATCCCAGGCATTTGTGACGGTTGCCAGGCAAACACGTCGACATTAGCCCGGAGGAAAGCGATGAGCGCGAGTTCCTATTTGTCGTTCAATCCTCCTGATATACGGGTGGTCTGAGCGGCATCAGAACCGATTTGGACGACTTTGACTGGAATGTCGGTGTCGCTGCTTGGCTGCACACGAGGTGCAGATGTCGAGCCTCGTTGACGAATGCTCAGGGGTTTTGGAGCTTGCTCCTTCCTGGAGTCCTCCTCTTGTGTCGTGGTAAGTTCATGGAGTTCTTCCAGAGCAGTTACTTCGGCAGTACAATCTCCGCGGATCCGGAGAACGCCTACTGGTGTTGGCATCTTTAACACCAGATAGCCATAATGAGCAGCTGCCATGAATTTGTACAGGGCAGGCCTACCCAAGATGGCGTTGAAGGGTAAGTTGATCTGAGCGACGTCTAAGACCAAATTTTTGGTGCGATACTTCTCCCGTGTCCCGAAGGTAACTGGGAGAGTAATAGCTCCGAGTGGGGTAATGGCTCCCGGACCTACTTCGGAGAAAGGTCGGGAGGGGTGGAGATCCGAAGGTCGGAGCTGAAGCTTGGTGAAAGCTTCGAAGCTTATGAGGTTAAGCCCCGAACCCCCGTCTACCATGACATGGTGGAGCTGGATGTTATTGATGGTAGGAGATACCATCAAAGGCAATTGACCTGCTCCAACCATGCTTCGAGGGCAGTCCGAAGCATCAAAAGTGATGGCTGTGTCCATCCACTTCTGATGAGGCTCCGGTCTGGCTGTAGGAGCTACAGCAGCTATGTCCCAATGCATAGTCTTGATGACGCGGCGGGAGGTGATGTCCCATGATCCACCAAAGATGGTGTTCATGGTCTTCCGATGCTCGTTGTCAGAGACGTCGGAATCGTCGTCGACGGAGGTGTAGATGGCCTTCAGGACCTTTTGGGATCCTGAAAACCTAACTCCTCCTCAGCCGGAGCTTCGTCGACTTTTTGTTTTCCTTCCCTCTGTCGGAAAGGAGTTTCTTCCCAGTGCTTGTTGTAGCGCTCGGCAAGGTTTTGGACCTCCCGGCAGTCTTCCAAACTGTGGCTGCTCGTTTTGTGAATTGGACACCACACCTTGGGTTTGCCACCATCTTCAGAAGACGGTCGAGGTCGCTTCTCGGGGCGTGGCCCCCGGCCACCCGGAGCTGCAGCAGCTGCAACATTGGATGTACCGGCCGACGACTTCTTCTTGCCGTTGGTCTTCTTCTTCTTCTTAGCACTCCCGGAGGTAGCGGTTTCTTCTTTGGAGGATTTCTTGTGACCCTCCGGAGTTGGTTTGGAGTGCATATCATGGCCCTCTGCAGCTCTGGCACATTTATCGGCCAAACTGAAGAGTTCCGTGACACTGGTGATCTCCTTGATCGCCAGTTTCTCCAGCATCTTCTTATCCCGTACACCCTGTCTGAATGCCACAATGACAGAGGCGCTAGAGATAGAAGGGATAGTGTTTCGTACCTGAGAGAACCTCTGGATGAATGATCGCAGGGATTCTCCCCCTTTTTGCACGACTGCAAAAAGGTCCAGTTCAGTGCCTGGCCGGGTGTATGAACTCCCGAAGTTGGCGGTGAACTGCTGGCACAACTCCTCCCAACTGTTGATAGAGTTGGGTGGAAGGCTCATAAACCAGGACCTGGCGGTCCCAGTTAAAGCCACTGGGAAATAGTTGGCCATTACGGCCTCATTTCCTCCAGCTGCCAAGATAGCAGTGGAGTAGATCTGAAGAAATTCGACAGGATTGACGGTCCCATCGAACTTCTCTGGCAGGTGAGGCTGGAACTTCTGTGGCCATCTGACCATACGCAGATGCATGGCCAGGGCTGAACAACCTCCTCCCACTCCTTCAGGAGCAAGAACGTCCTGAGCTTCTCGTCTTTCATGAGCACACTCAATATGGACTCGGCCGTCCTGTTGGCGGTATCGGCAATCAAGCTCCACCCGAAGGTCATGAGTTGAAAGCTTGGATACCGTGTGGGTGCATCGTGCCCCGGAGGGCAACGACGTCACCTGCTGTGATGCAGCTCGTCTCCTGTTGTTGGAGACGTGCGGACCAAGTCTGCCAGACAAGGTTCGTCACTGCGACGAGGCCCGTCCTGAAGGAGGAGGACTCTGGTTGCTCATGCGGTCGGCTGCTGCTGCAACCAAATGTTCCACGTCAGCCCTCCACTGCTCCAGTGCATCCCGAGATGCATCCGGTGGTGGTGGGCATTGGAGAAGAGCACGCGTTGCATGGAGCGCGTGTTCCGGGTTGTCATGATTTCCCGACGCAGTGACTGACACCGGTGCACCATCGCGTTGTCCAGCTTGATTTGCTGGTGGAGGCGGCGGTGGTGGCAGTGTGACTCCTGCTGGCGCTGAGGCTCCTGCTGGTGGCTGCATATTGGAGGGATTGCCCCCAGCAGCTTGAGCAGCGGGATGACCGTTGGATGATCCAGTAGTTGAGTTCACCATTCTTGAAATCTCAGGCGCCCCTACCTGGCGCGCCAACTGTCGGTGGTTTAGATCCGGCAGATCTCCCGACACTACTAAAGTGTTAGAGGAGTTTGATGTTCAGTGTGGGCGCGCGGAGATTCAAGAAGGTGAATTGTAAATGGCACAGGAGACACGGATATTTACGTGGTTCGGGCCGCCTGAGCGTAATACCCTACTCCACGGGTGTGTTAGTGTTGTATTAGCTGTATGAGCTTGCTTCGAGCGTATATGAGCCCTGTGTGTAGCGTCACTGAACGTGTCGAGTCCGTTGTCGGCCTGTCCTTTTATAGTACAAGGGCAGGCCGTTACAAGTTAGCCTGGCCCGACATGTGGCCCCAGCGGTTACTAGTATTGATACTCATTCAACACGTTTAATTGTCCTTAATGACCAGTTAATGGGCTTTGACAGCACCGTTACTGTTAATTAAGGTCATCCGATCGTGTGTCATTAATATGGTATTAATGACACTTAATCGGGTCTTGAAGTCCTTGATTCCCCTTTGAAGATCCGGAGCCGTTGTGGAGTCTTCCGGAGGTTAGAGGCTGAAGATTCGTCGGTTGGACACGTGGCAGTTCCGGAGCATACTGTGGGAAACAGGTAGCTCCGGAGCTACCTGACACGTGTCAGGTCCGAAGCTTCTCTCGGTCTGGGGTTAAGTCCAGAGGTGCCATTTCTGTACATAGCCCGGAGCTTCCCCCTTGTGGGCGGTAGCTCCGGTTTGATAGTACACGTGGCGACCCTGGGATTATCCATGTTGGAGAAGCGGGTCCAGTTATATCTGACATGTGGGCCTCCGAAGGTCTTCAAATCAAGTAGATGACTTTCCTTTGAGATCTTTGTAACCTCAAGGGGTGTACGGTTTCCAGGGTACCGACAATGGTGATTCACTACTTGTTGTAAAACAAGTCAAAGGTGTATGTTGCTGCAACAACCCTCAACTAGCTACATACTTACTTGAAGTCCAGAAGCTTCAGAAGGACATCGACGTCCAGGATCTTTGCCATGTCCAGCGTCTCAACGACGCTGAAGCTGACAAACTCTCGACGAAAGCTTCAAATGGGGCTCCGGCTCCCGACGGAACCTTCGTCCAGAGGTTGTCTAAACCTACAGCACAGCCTACAGAACTGAGCGAAGGGGGCAAGACCATCACCTCAAAGTTGGCGGTCCCGATGGCCCTGTTACCATGGCGTCCATCAAGGGTCGTAGGTGCTACAGGAAGCTCCGAGCAACCCAACACGCAAGACTCAAATCCTCAAGTTAGCTCCAATGCATGGATCTCGGAGATCCAGAGCTACTTGAAAGACAATTTCCTTCCTGAAGATAATGTATCCGCTGATCGGATAGTCAGATTGGCTAAAAGATACACACTGGTAGATGGGGATCTCTATCGGCGTGGTGCCAACGGCATCCTAATGCGGTGCATTACAAGGGAAGAAGGCTGCGAGCTCCTCATGGAAATCCATGGAGACGAGTGTGGGAACCACGCATCTTCCCGCACGCTGGTCGGTAAAGCCTTCCGACATGGTTTTTATTGGCCTACAGCGCTCCAGGATGCAACTGAGCTAGTGAAGAAATGTGAAGCATGCCAATTCCATGCGAAACAAATTCACACACTGGCTCATCCTATACAAATGATACATCCTACATGGCCTTTCGCTGTGTGGGGGATGGATATCTTGGGACCTTTCCGAAGAGTCGTTGGAGGTTACAAGTTCCTATACGTTGCCATTGACAAATTCACCAAATGGCCGGAAGCAACTCCAGTTGTGACAATAAACAAGCAATCAGCTATTGACTTCTTGCAGTCCATCGTATGCAGATTTGGAGTCCCAAACAAAATCATAACTGATAATGGGACCCAGTTCACAAGCTCTCCATTCCAAGGATATTGCGAAGACCTCGGCATCCAAGTCAGCTACGCTTTCGTAGCTCACCCGACAAGGAATGGCCAGGACGAGAGAGCAAATGCAGAAATCCTAAATGGACTCAAGACGCACACATATGAGCGCCTGAAAAAACATGGAGCCAACTAGATTGAAGATCTTCCACCCACTCTATGGGCCAACAGGACAACTCCAAACCGGTCACTGGAGAGACACCCTTCTTCCTGGTGTACGGAGTTAAAGCAGTCCTTCCTCCAGAAACCATCTTGGAGTCACTCTGGGTCCGAACCTTTGATGATGTCGTGCAGGACCAGCTCCGGTGTGAAGACCTTGACCTCCTTGAAGAGGGAAGGTGCCGAGCAGCTGTTCGGAATGCCCGATAGTGCCAAGATCTTTGGCGCTATCACCAATGGCATGTTCACAGCCGACAGCTCGAGGAAGGCAATCTGGTGCCACGGAGAATACAATCCAGGGAAGGGTTAAACAAACTTTCCCCCAGTTGGGAAGGACCCTTCTGAGTGATCAAAGTATCCCGTCCCGGATGCGTTCGCTTGGCAACCGAGGATGGGACATCTCTCCCTAATCCTTGGAACATCGAGCACCTCCGTAAGTTCTACGCTTAATATCACGGAGATGAGTCTGTAATTACATGTGGTGTATGTTATAGAGTCATTGTACAGAGTCGGGTAGCTCCTCCGGGATAACAGCCGGACCTTCCCCGGAAGGTCCGCAAAGTTCAGGCAACACTTGTAAGAGTCTTAGAACTAAAAGTGTAGCTAGCTACCCTGGGTCAAACGAGAAACGAAACACACTTAGCCTGGTTCCGTACCCTAAGAGTGTACTTGTTTCCCCTATACCCCAGACCTATAATGAAAGACATCATTGTGTGAAAACAGATTCCACAGGCATTTATTTTGTACAGGCTCAATATCTTTTATTTTTCTCTTTCTTGTATATAACAAAGGTGTGCAATTCTTAAGAAACTTTAGCTCGACCAATTCATGTACAATTCAAGTTGCATTATCTATTCTTCTGGGTCCAAACATTATTAATGGTCTACTCGTCTGAATGCCGCCAAGCCAATCTAGGGCCGAAGTGTGCTATCGACTTAGCCTGGTCATGCACCCTAAGTATGCCACTCTACCTACACCCTGACAGGCCAAAGTAAGGCGAGTCCAGAAACAATCGGACTTGGAGTAAACAAGCCAGTGCACTTGATTGTATTTAGAATTGTGTTCAGCCTAAAACTTTCTCGGGAATAGTAAGTCGCAATTGATTTATAGATAGGAAATGAATTTTACTATTTTTCTTGGCTTTAGTGTGTAGGAAAAATAAAGGTTCCATGATGATGGTGGATAAAGCCGGAGCTATCAAAGCTCTGACACCCCCCCAAGATGGTCTGCTGTCGATGCTCCAAACATTGATAGTAGACATCGCCAGAGCTACAAAGTTCTGGCAGATCCAGGGGGCCAACCATCAACGTGAACAAAATATGGTGGGAAGACACTACAGTAGGGTCTGTTGTCGACACACCGCGTGTTGACAAAGGTCACTGCCGGAGCTACCAAGCTCTGACACCCCAGAGGACTAACTGTCGATGCTCTACACGTTTATGGAGACTGCTGCCAGAGCTACTAAGCTCTGACGATGGTCAATGTCAGAGCCACTAAGCTCCGACAACCTCAGAGGGTCTTCACTATCAAAGACTTCGGACCTACGCTCTACAAGTTCGAAGCGTGCAAGTCTTCAACAACTGTGACATCCTCTTGGTACATGTTCACAATCAAATTGTGTACATCTACCAGGGGGCCAAGTGGGAAAAAGGTGTTGAAGACAAAAAAGTGAAATTCATAAAAACTTGGATTTCATTCATCTGGAGACAAGAGATTACAAAATTGGAGAAAAAGAAGAGAGGATACAAGCGGGAGCTACAAAGAGATTGTCCTAGACCCTATGGAAGAACGAGGCGACCTTCTAGGCAACCTCCGATACGCTGGCTTGGGCTGCTTCTCCCTCTCCGTCGATGGGGCCTTCAAGCACCAGGTCCAGGGGGAATTGAGGGTCCCGACTTGTGTAGCACATCAGCACGAATTCTGCGATGTTCTTTGCCAGGGATTGTCCCTCGGTTTTCAGCTGGTCCACAATGACATCGCCCATCTTGGTGAGCTTGTTGCCTGCTGAACTCAACGCGTGCAACGCCTGGTCCAGCTCCGGCTCCGGATCATCCAGACGCATGGGACTAAAACCCATTGGCGTCAGCGTGTCGTTGGCTTTGTTCAAGAAGTCCCAAACTTGTTGGGACTCCGCAGCCCTAGAACCTCGCATCTCCTCCAAGGATCTTCTGGTCGCCGCAAGCTCCGAATTCTCCCGGGCAAGACGCTCTACCTCTTTGGTGTTTTGCTGAATCTTTTCAGCAACCTGCCTTTCGAGTGTGCTGAGCTCTTCCTCCCGGAGGTGGATCTCGTTCCGGCGGTTAACTAGGTCCTTCTCTCGGCCCTACACCTTCTTCTCCCTGGTAGAAACATCATTCTCCCTCCTGTGGAGGTCTTGTCCTTGCTGCGAGGCCTTCTTCTCCTCTTTCTCGCAGCGCTCCTCCAATTTCTTAGTGTGCTCCTCGAGACTCTTGTCACCCAAAGTTAGCCTCTGAGTAAGCTCTTCTTACCTCTTCACGAGGTCATCCCGCAGCTCCAGGAGTTTTTGCTCTTCATCTTCGAGCTTTCTCTCCCGCTACTCAAGAGCCTCCCGACGCTAGACGAGTCTATCATGGATAGCTCTGAGCTTCTCCCCGCGATCATTCGCTGCGTTATTAGTAGCTATGGCCTGTTCGTGGATGGCCAGGGACTGGTTATCGAGGGATCACACCATGCTTTTCCTCTCGTCCGGCAGCTTACCATAGTACTCCAACCGGACCTTCTCCCTATTCACCCACTCCTTATCGTCAGTAGCCTCGACTGCGCCAGCTTGGTCTCGAATTGGAGCTGGTTGCGCCACCTCCTAAGAGTTTGGCGCTCCTCCTCGAGGGCCTTACTGTCGTGGTAAAAAGCCATCTGGACCTGATGAAGGCTGGAGCAGGCATTGTCGATAGACAACGACAGAGGGATCGGCTTCTGACCTGCCGGGGTCATCTCCACTGGTTCCAGCGGGTTCTCGTGACAAAAGTAGGGTCCCACTCTACAAGAGCGGTCCCCTGAGCTTCCACGGAACTAGGGCCGCCCTCCGGGATAGCCTCGGCCACTGCCGAGGAAGGTCCCGCTACAGAAGTTTCGACCTTCGGAGTTGGCTCCGAAGGTCCCGCTGCCAGGTCATCAACAACTGGTCCCTCAAGCGGGGGGCCAACAACTTCATCTTGGCACCATGGCTCTGATGCGGGCACCTACAAGACCACCACCTCTGGGGCAGGTGTTGAAGATTCAGTTGGAGCGGAAGCCACTTCCGGCTCCGATGCTGGTGCCTCCTCCACCGCCGGTTTAAGCGCTGGCGCTTCGACCATCATGGGTTCGGGCACCAGCACTTCTGCAGCAACCAGCTCAGGCGCCAGAACTTCTTCGACAACCGGCTCAGGCGGCGGAGTTTCATCAACCACCGGCTCCGCCGCCGGGGCTTCAACAACATCTGGCTCTAGGGCTGGAATCGTAGCTACCTCCAGCTCTGCGGCCGGAGCGTCCACCATTTCAACATCCAAACCCGGAGCTTCAACCTCCAGGGCAGGTGCCGCTGGTACATCTTCATTCCCGTGGTCTAGCGCTACCACGGGAGCTTCTAGGGATGAGTCAAGGTCCAGTACCATGACAGCCGGCGTCGGAGCTGTCGCACCCTCAGCCACTTCTTGGGGCGGCACTGGGATTGGAGTCGGAGCCTCCGCCTGCACAGCTTCAGCTGCTGCTGCAGGAACCGGAGCTTCAACCCCTTTCTTGGGTACCCTGTGGATGAAGGACGAAGACACTCAAAACGCAGTTACAACAAAAAACAACCAACTGAGGTAAATAACAAAATTTACCTCGGAAGGCTTCCGCTCCAGCTAGCGCGGAACCTCTTCCCGAACGTTCGGAGCCGGACCTTGTCGCCACTGGTGTGTCAGCTCTGGAAGGTTCCCCGGAGCTTGCTGCTGTCGTCGGCATCACTTTGGCTGAGGCCCCCCTCGATCGGGAAGCACCTCCGGACCCAGAGCCTTCAGCTGGCCCTAGTGCTGGAGCCACATGGCCGGAGCTAGCACCTTGGGGAGATGCCGATGCTGGAGTAGTTGCCGCCACCGAAGACCTCCCCCGCCGGGGAGAAGGATCCGTCATGGAAGGAGCAGGTCTGACGGACCTCCCGTCAGCATGCTTTAGCTTCCTCTTACGGCTCGAGGGCTCGGCCAACTCCATGCCCTTGCCTACGACTTCGGTTCTTGGCTTTGGGGTGGGAGCAGAGCCACCTTCAGAAGTTCCGGGGATTGCCACCCCGGAGGTTGATCGCCTCTCCACCAGGCACAAGTTGTCCAACAACGGCATCTTCCTCCGGAGCTCTCTGCACTCCTCTAGAATCATATTCAGAGGTAGGAAGGCCGCCGGAGGAGACACGTCGCCAAGACCGATGTTCCTAGGGTAGAACTTCTTGAGATGGGTCTTCAAGCTTCATCGGCCAAGTTGGTGTCCAAGCCAACTTCAATGTGGTTTGGTATCCATCTCACTGTTGAAGGCCCAGGCAGGCTGGCTCCTAGCCCTCAGCGAGGCCCACCTGTTCCTTAAGAAGTTGCTGAAGACCATCTGCGGGGTCACCCCACCTTCGACACATTCCTGGATTCTGTCCAGGATGGGCCTGTACTCTCTCGACAGCGCCGGCACGTCACTCCAAGTGTCGGTGTCGACGCGAGGAAGGCCTTCAGGCAGCTCCAGCCTCTCGTGTCCCTCGACGGTGATGACCACCCAGTCTTTCTTCTAGTCGTCCCACTTGCCAGAAGGGAAGGACCTCAAGTACTTGAGGGGAGAGTTTTTCCGCTTCACGGAGTAGTAGAAGCCAATGAACTCATCACTCTTCCAGGTCGGGTGGATAGTGAAGAAGGTCCGGAAAAACTCCACACAAGGGGGCACGCCCACTCACATCTCGCAAAACTGGAGAAAAGTCGCCACCAGCAAGATTGAGTGGGGGCCCAGATGGTGGAGCTGCAGACCATAGAAATATAGCAGCATCAGAAAGAAGGTGGAGAAAGGCGGGATCAAACCCGCCATGGCATACCCAAGGAAGTACACCATATCTCCGGCTCACTTCTTCTCGAAGGGAAGCTCACCGCAGTGAATGTCATTGTCGAAGGAGTCACTGGACCATCCCATGTAGGTCCGGACCCTGGACAACTCCTTCTTGCTCCCAATGCGGCTCTTGGGGAGTCCCAACTTCATCGCGGCTCAGCGTGGTGAGAGAGGAAAAGCAAGCAAAAGTTTGGAGGATTTGAGCACAAGTTCGAATGAAGGCGTAAAGAATCCCCAAACGGTGCGCGCTTTCCTTCTTAAGTAAGCCCCCGCAATGCTTAGATGGAAACCGCAGAGGAGCCGGCGATACAATTCAAAAACTTCACCCTGCCAATGACAAGAGGGTCTAGGGCCACCCCGACGATCAAGTCGAGGTCCTTACCCTAGGCGAACGGTTGTCATCATGAAAGGCGTGAAGCCCGAAGGCGGCGACCTGACAGGACGCGCGGAACCGATACAATTTTCGTATCGAGAACCGGCGACCTTCAATTGCGTGAGATCCGCACGCTCAGATCTCACCTGCCGCATTTTGGATGTGCCACACGACGTTGGTTTAACTGCAAACTACTGCCAACAGCTCATCCGAAGACCCTTGAAGACACAGCTCAAAAACCGAAGGATGGACCTACCTCCGACAGAACGACTTCATCCAAAAGGTCTCTCCCAGAGGTGGGCCCAGGAGGCCACTGTCAATACCCTGCATACCGTATAACCCTTGGGACTACAAAAAGACCAAAGGAACTTCACCTGTCTGAGTTGAAGGCCTACGAAGGCCCCACGTGTATACTGCAACTAGACCTACATCCCACACATGGGATAGCTCCAGGCTAAACACCTGTGTGGCACCCTCGGACCTAACCCCCAACAGAGGGAAGCTCCGGTACCAACACGTGTACATCTACACCGGACCTACCCATCCCAGACGGAAAGCTCCAAAGCTGCCACATGTCCAACCGCCGGACCTTCAACCTCAGCAATTAAAGTGGTGAACCCCCAACGGCTCGGACCTTCAAGGGGCAATCAAGGACTTCAAGACCCGATTAAGTGTCATTAATACCGTCTTAATGACACACGGTCGGATGGCCCTTAATACTGGTAACGGCACTGTCAAGGCTCATTACCATGATATTAAGGGTAATTAAGCTCATTAATTGTGTATTAAGCAGCAGTAACCGCCAGGGCCACATGTCGGGCCAGGCTATCGATGTAACCACCGGTCCTTGTGTTATAAAAGGACTGGTCGGGTGATACACAAGGCTCCTCTCGACTCTCTTGGAGGCTCACCCACACTTCCAGGCTCAGCTCTAACACATGCTCACAGGTGCTCAGAAGCTCAATACAACAACTATACACCCCGTGGAGTAGGGTATTACGCTCAGGCGGCCCGAACCACGTAAATCTTCGTGTCAACGTGTCATCATTCTCTGAATCTTTGCGTGCCCAACACCGAACTGCAAACTCCACGGGCTATCAACAGTAGTACCGGGAGAATTGCCGGAATCACACTCTGACAACATGTGTCAGAAGAGGACTGGACGAGATTTGTTGAAAAGTGCGAATCACAGGAATTTGCCAAGAGCAGTGAACATATGAAGTGGCTCCGATCACTGAACGAGCTTAACCTCCACCTCGGCAACACCGGTTATGCTAGTAAAAAAGGATTTGGGAAGAACAGGATTTAGCATTGGCCGAGCTAGGATTCGGTTTGTTCGTCTCCCTTCTTCGTTCGGGCACGTCTTGTGTGAGCCATTCTTACGTAGTGTCTGTCGAAGCTACCAAACACCAACAACTCCTAGGGGGCCTGCTGTCGAGGTCCTATACATTATTTGTGGGTGCCGTTGAAGCTACCAAGATCCGACAACTCCTAGGGGGCCCGCTGTCGACGTAACAAAGGGTCCCTGGAGATATCAGAGACAAGACTCGGAACTTGAAGCTATCATACCGGCTACGAATTTTGAGCTATCGAGTTTTCAAGACATTGTCTAAATCCTCATGGTAGATGCCTTCAATTCATTGAACACATCTACCAGGGGGCCAACAATATAAAAGGCAATGCATTGAAGACACAAAAAATGGAATTCGAAAGGATTTCATTCATTCAAAATTAGAGGATTACAAGATGAAGGCAAAAAAAGGAGAGGTCCTAACTACTGGAGTTCCTATTGAAGAATGAGGCAACTGTTTGGGCAGCATCTTGAACGCTGGCCCTGGCCGCTTCTTCCTCCTCGGTAACAGGTCCTGCGAACACCGAAGCTAAAGACATCTAGGGGTCCCAACTTTTGAATATTCGGCAATGTTCTTCGCCAGGGACCTTCCTTCCATCTCCAGTTCGTCGACGGCCACGTCTCCCACAGCTTCCAGCTTCTTGCCGACGGAGTTCAATGCCACCAGCTCTTTGTCCATTTCCGGCTCCGGGTGAACCGGACGTACGGTTGAAACCAAACGGCACTAGAGCTTCATTCGCTTGCCCTTAAAAATCCCAAACTTGTTGGGACTTAGTTGCTCTCAAATTATTGAGCTCCTACAGTGATCTCCTGGCAGCCAAAAGTTCCTCAGAAACTTCCTTGGAGAAATGCTCAACTTCCTTAGCATGAGGCTCAATCATTTGAACCACCTGCTTTTCTTGGTCGCTGAGCTCCCTCTCTCGGAGGTGAATGCGGTTCCGCCGATATTCCAAGTCTTTATCCTTGGCCTTCACCTTCTCCTCCATGGTGGAGATATCAGTCTCTCTCTTTTGGAGACGTTTACCCCCACCTACCATATCTGATCCTTCTCTTGATCGCACCACATATTAAACTGTTCTGCACGATTAACCAAACTTTGCTCACCTAGAGACAACTTATGGGTGAGCTCCTCCTCCCTCTTCAAGAGGTACTCCTCTTTCTCTAGGAGCTTATCCTCCTTTTGATCAAGAGCTTCCCGGCGCTTGAGAATTTGCTCATTCAACTCATTGAGGCTATCCGAGTGGCTGTCAGTCGCTTCACTAGCCTCCTTAGCATGCTCATAGACCTCCTTGGTCTTCTCATCGAGGGCCTTGATCATGGTCTCTCTCTCTCATTCAACGCGAGGTCTAACCACTCTAACCGGGCTTTCTCCTTGCCTACCCACTCCTTCTTGTCTGCCAGCTGAGACTGCGTCAGCTTGGTCTCGAAGAACAGCCTGTTGCGCCAGTGCCCCAAGGTGTCATTCTCTTCTTCGAGAGTCTTACGTTCTTAGTCGAAGGCAAGATGGATCTGGCAGAGACTTGAGCAGGCATTTTGAATAGACAATGCCTGGGGAATCAGCTCAGGCCCGCCTGAGGAGCATCTGTAGGCTCCAAGGGGTCTTCTACAAGTACTATCAGAACCCACAGAGCGAGTGTGTTCTCCAATAGCTCCACATCACCTGGGTCGATCTCTAGGACCTCATCAATATCCATCGCAGCTTAGGAAGGTCCCGTAGCGCGAACTTCTACCTTCAGAGCTGACGAGGAGGGTCCCTTAGCTGGATCTTCAAATGTCGGCCCAGAAGGTGGTGGACCCGCAGCCAGATCCTCTGAGCTGACACTTTCAGAGCTGACACTTTTGGAGCTGACACATAAGCTTCAACCAAAGCTTCGGTCACCTCCAGCACTAACACCAGAGCTTCCTCAGATGACTCCGGAACCGTCGGAGCTTCCTCTCATACTTCCTCCACGTGGTCCGGTGCTACCATGGGATCTTCTGGCATCTGCACTGGACTTGTCTCCATGACAGCCGGCACCGGAGCTGTTGTGTCGTCTGCCACCACCAATGGGGAGGGGCAAGAGTTGAGGTAGGAGCTTCAGCTGAGGCAGCCTCTGGAGCTGCAGTAGTCACCAGAGCTGCCGTACTTGCTCTCGATGTTCTAGAAGCATAAAGTAAACAAAATTCAAGAAACAACAAAGATTAAATACTACAACTCAAGTTAAGCCGTCGACACTTACCTTGGGACGTTGCCGCTCCAATCGGCATGAAACTTTTTCTTTTGGCGACCGGAGCTAGAGCCCACCGTAGTTGGTGTGGCGAAGGCTCTGGATTTTGGCCCGGAGCTCTCCATCGCTGTTGGCAACGCCTCATCTAGGAACTCCCTCGATTGGGAAGGACCCCCAGACCTAAAGCTCGCAGTCGACACTGGGGCCGGGGTTGACTCGCTGGAGCCAGCGCCCTTTGTGGTTGTTGGGTCCAAAGTTGATTTTGCCACCAAAGCTGGATTTGGCCAAGGTGGGGGCACTGCTGGAGTTGAAGTTGATCTGATAGAGCTCCCATCAGCATGCCTCACCTTCCTCTTCCAGCTGGAAGGTTCAGAAGGCTCCTTGCCCTTCCCAATATCAGCCTCCTTCTGGCTTGGAGCAACGGGGGCTCTTCTCTCTGAAGCTCCGAGAATTGAGAGCCCTGCATTTTCTCGCCTCTCCACCAAGCCCAGATCATCAAGCTCCGCTATCCCTCCTGATCACTGAAACCATGTTCAGAGGGAGGAATTCTGCTGGGGGGTTTCAATTCATCTGTATGGATGGCTCCGTGATGCAGCTTTTGAAGATGAAGCCTTAAAGCCTTTTCATCCAAATTAGACCAAAGACCAGTTTCAATCCGGTTGGTGTCCATCACTCCACTTAAAGCCCATGCAAGGTAGTCTCTCTTCTTCAGCAGGGCCTACCGATTTGTCCGGAAATTGGCGATCACCATCTGTAGAATCACCCCTCCCTCCACGCATTGTCAAATCCTTGTCAAAATGGTGTTGTACTCCTCTGATAGCTTCGTGACTACTTCCCAAGCGTCGGCATCGATGTTGGGGAGGCTTTCGGGCAGCTCCAGCATGTCATGGTGATCCACCGTGATCACCACCCAGTCCTTCTTCCACCCATCCCGATTCCCAGAAGGGAATGTCTTCAAGTACTTCAAGGGACAATTCTTGCGCTTCACAAAGTGGTAGAAGCCAAGTAACTCCTTCGACTTCCCGGTGGAGTGGACCGTGAAGAAGGTCCAGAAGAGCTCGATGCAGGGCGGCACACCCACCCACATCTCGCAAAAGTGGATGAAAGTCGCCACTAGCAAATCGAAATGGGGGTCGAGGTGATGAAGCTGCAAACTGTAGAAGTCCAGCAGCATCAGCAGAAAGTTGGAGGAGGGATGAGCCCCACCATGGTGAATGTCATGAAGCAAACGATCTTGTCGGCGCGTTCCTTCTTGAAGGGGAACTTGCTGACGTGGATCGAGTTGTTGAAGGAGTCGCTCGACCACCCCATATAGGTGCGGACCTTTGACAAATCTTCGTCCTTCTTGATCCGGCTGTGGGGAGGACCAACTCTATTGCAGCAAAGGGGAGCATAAGTGGAGGAAGCAAGGCAAAGTTGGAGAGCTCTAAGCACAAGATCGAACAAAAGCATAAAAAGTTCTCTCCCCGTGCAAGTTTTCCCCCTTTTGTAAGCCTCCCCAACGCTTGGATGGAAATCAGGTCGGGATCAAAATCACATTCTGGAAAATTGTACCAGAGAGCCCAAGACCACTTCTGTAAAAAGTCGTACCAGGTGAACTATTGTCATGATGGGAAGTTGCAACCACGAGGGCGGTGGCCTGATAGGGCTACGAAGATTACGCTACGAACTGATACAAATTTCGTAATGGGAATCGGTGACCTTCAATTGCGTGAGATCCACATGCCAGGATCCCACTCGCCATATCAATAAGGGCCACATGGAGGTGGCATAACTCCTTGTCGCCACCTCAACCGCCCAAAAAAAGACTTTGAAGTTGCAGCGCAGGAACCGAAGCTGGCCCCACCTCTGGTAAGATAACCTCACCCTGAGCGTCTCTCCCAGAGGTGGGCCCAAAGGCCACTGTTAGTACCTTGGATACCAGGTACTCCCTGATATCGCATTCAAAACAAAGGAGTTACTATGTCTGAGTTGAAGACTTCCAAAGGCAACGCACATCCTGCAGCACTGGGTCCGCCTCCCTCATTTGGGTAGCTCCAGTGCTACCACATGTCCAGCGGGGCCGAACCTACACCCTTTCACAAGGAAGATCCAGTGCCGACATGTGCCTAGTAGCCCCAGACCTAACTCCAGTAGAAGAAAGCTCCAGTGCCACCATGTGTCAAGTGGCTCTGGACCTGCCTTCCCATAGAGAGAAGCTCCAGACATGCCACGTGTTAAACCTTCGGACCTAATTCAGCAACAGGAAGACTACAGGATTTCCAATAGTGCGCACCTTCAAGAGGCTATTAAACAGCCGTTACAATACATGGTTAAAGCGTCATTAATTCAGTATTAATGATGCACAATCAGAGGATTGTCAATACTGGTAACGCTGCCATTAAGGCATGTAATCACTCTATTAATCACTCATAATACCAGTAGATCATGTGTAGGGTGATTAATATAGCTGGGGCTACGTGTCGGGCCAGGCATGCTCTATAATGGCCAGTCCTTAGCATATAAAAGAGTTGTGTCACATGGTAGAAAAGGGCTAAGCTCACACGCATACAAAAAAACCCCAGACACTCGCCACATACTCATACAATCAACAATCACCCCGTGGAGTAGGATATTACGCTCAGGCGACCCGAACCACGTAAAAACTCATGTGTCATCATCTTGTTCGTGATCTTACACGCGCCCCATCTGAATACAAACCACCGTGGACTACACTTTAGTAGTACCAGGGGAAGTGTCGTTGCTACACTTCAACAATAGTTTTTAACACTCTGCAGAGGTTGTACCGCTTTACCCACAATTTCATGATTTCATCACCCGTCGGTGACTAAAGTAAACCTCCATTATGCCAAAACACTACCATAGGTGTATGTCCAAGAGATCACAAATAGCCTTTACAAAGTGATTACCAACATGTCTAGACCCACTAGGGTTTCACCGGAGGTGATGTCTCACAGCTGAGCACATCCATCCAAGGGCTCCCTCTTGTGCCGTTCGGATCCTAGGGCAATCCTGGCACTAATGCAAACCCAACCGACTCCCATTCCTCGAGCCTTCCAAATGATCTGAACAATGCTGGCAGTACACCTAATTAATTGGCTAAGCTGCACCCATACTTGGCCTCATGGTGGCACTATTGTCCTGGCTTATTTTTGCATGAACCGGTCCTTAGATATAAGGCAAGCAAAACCACCATATCATCCAACCCAGTCCACAAACCATGCTTGCTTAGATCACCCAAGTCCCATATTACCAAAAATTCATATTCAACAATTCTCATCATCCTTAAGTTTATTAAATCATAATTAAGCCATTTGATGGTTTTCAATCCCAATTAAGTTAAAACGGAGCAAAAAGATAAAATACCCTTCCCGACTCTCAACAATATAACCCAAGCAATAAGAATGGTCACACAAGTCTAGTAAACATCTATCACGGGTTTCCCATCAATTTGACACAAGCTTGCAGTTTTTTAAACAAAACATTTCAAAACAAGATCAAAATGATCAAGGACACTTGCCTTGCTCTTGTGGCTGGTTTGGATCAGAAGATTCGAAGTTTTGGTGCTGGAGGTCCTCGTAAGCACCTTCTAGAGAGTTACCTTATTCCGCACGATAAACATGTGAAACGAGCATTACAATCACTAAATGCTCATATAGTACTCAATATGCCATGATATGCATGAATGATTCGATTATGATGTAATATATGTTACTAGGTTGCTATTGTTGCTTCCTATATAGTTACAATTAAGGTTTACATGTTAGAGCAAGTTTTGAGTCATTCCTATCTAGTTCTAGGAATTTCAAAATTGAAAAAGCGGACTAGTCCGCACCATGGGTCGGACATGTCCACTCTAGACAAGAAAGAGCAACAGACTAGTCTGCACTAGACCAGACAAGTCCGCTACACTAGGATTTTTGCGAATTGCAATTAGAGCATAGTTTGAGTTAAGTATGGAACCATAATTGACGTAGGAAATATGGATCTATGTATTTATCGTGAATCAAAGAGTTCACTAGTCAGAGAATAGGTGAAACGGGAAAACATGATGGCTAGATTGATGAAGATGAAGAATTGACGAAGAGGAACGTTGACATCAAAGAATTTATCAAGAATATCGCAGCAGCGACGACGATCTCGCTTGATCCTCCTTCTTCCTTCTCCTCCTCTTCCTCTTCCTCCCTGTTCTTCCTTGCGATGAAGGCTCCTTCCTTCTTGAAGAATGGCAGCACACGTTGTGACAGAGGCTAAGGGTTTCTAAAACGTGGCAAAGGGGTGAGAGATGGGTGTTGAGGTGTTTATACAGGAGGAGAGGTGGTAGGGTTGCGGTAGAATCCAAGTATAAGGCAGTGGGAACAAATAGAGGCCTTGGTGGGTCCCACCTAGGCTCCTCAGTGGTGGGGCATGACATTCTTTGGCCAATTAAGGCAATTACCTAATAACTCATCGTGGAGGAAAAATAGAATCCGAGTCGGAACCCTACATACCGGACTAGTCTAGCTTCGCTACATTTGGTAACCCTACATAGCAAAGCCGGACAAGTCTGTTTGGGAATAGAAAGTTCAACGGAGAGGTCCGATGTGAAACCAGACAATTCCGTTCTCAAATAGAAAGTTGATCGGACAAGTCCGGTGTCATGCCAAACAAGTCTGGAGCGTGCCCCGTTTCAAAATGCGGACCAAGTTTTTGGGAGTTTTCAACAGTGATCATCAGACTAGTCTGTAGAAGCAATGGACAAGTCTGGACGAGAACAGAATCAAAACCGGATTAGTCCATAAAGTCAACAGAAAAGTCCGAAGAACATCAGAAACAATTTCCAAACTAATTTGTAGCAATTAGCAGAAAAGTCTGGGGCACAACAGTAGCTAAATTGGACAAGTCCAGGGTCCAATCCGGACAAGTCCGTACTAAGCTAGGTTTTTAATTGCTGTTTTTGTCCTAATTCATTTTAGTTTCATTCCTTTTTGTGTTGCATCATGTTAGACATATATAATAATGATTGCAATGCATGGCGAATGAAAATGATGGTGTTACATGAAGATGCCCTACAAGATCCAGATTGGGTGGTGGCCATGCAAGAGGAGCTCAACGACTTCAAGAGAAACCAAGTGTTGGAGCTAGTGAAAAACCAAATGCAAACGTGGTAGGAACAAAGTGAGTCTTCCGAAACAAGCAATATGAACATGGCATGGTAACAAGAAACAATTCTAGACTTGTGGCCAAGGGGTACTCACAAGTCGAAGGTTTGGATTTCGATGAAAATTTTTCTCCCGTAGCTAGACTTGAATCAATTCACATATTATTTTCCTATGCTACTCACAATAATTTCAAGTTATATCAAATGGATGTGAAAAGCGACTTCCTCAATGGTTCGTTCAAGGAGGAGGTGTATGTGGAGCAACCGCCCAGCTTCAACGACAATGAGTTTCCTAACCATCTCTTTAAGTTACATAAAGCTCTCTACGACCTCAAACATGCTCCTAGGGCTTGGTATGAGTGCCTTAGAAAAAGATGACTATACACCTTCACTAAAAATGTGGATGATCACTTATTTGTGTGCCAAATATATGTCGATGACATTATATGTAGTTTTACTAATAAATCTTTTTGTGAGGAGTTTAGCCAAATCATGACATAGAGGTTCGAGATGTCCATAATGGGGGGTTGAAGTTCTTCCTAGGATTCCAAGTCAAGCAACTCAAGGAAGGCACCTTCATAAGTCAAACCAAGTACACTCAAGGCATACTCAAGAAGTTTCACATGGAGAAGGCCAAACCCATCAAGACGCCCATGGAGACAAATGGACACCTCGACCTCAATGAAGATGGCCCTAGCGTGGATCAAAAGGTATATCGCTCCATGATTGGATCTTTACTTTACCTTTGTGCATCTAGGCCTGATATTATTATTAGTGTATGCATGTGTGCAAGATTTCAATGTGAGGACCGGGGTCCACACCTTCTAGAAATCGCATTGGGTGGTGTCATGCGATGCGGCACCCAACAACACACAAGAAAAGCAATACAAAATAAACAACACCAATATTTTATTTCACAAGGTGATTCTCTTTTACAACATAATATACAACACAACAGAAATATTTTATACTCGCACCCTCAACTAACTATGCACAAGGGAAGTCGTCCATGCCCACAGACGCTTCTCACTAGCAACACGAAGAAGAGAGCAGCGACAAGGTTTCCGTGAGAGATAAATCTCGACAAGCTCGAGGTCTCACGGACAACCACAACATAAGCATAAGCTAATAATACCTACAAAAACCATAATATAGTAACCGTGAGCACAAGGCTCAGCAAGACTTAACCGTCTCACCTAAAGCATGAAACTCTACATGCTGGAAACTTTAAAGATTGGAAAGCTGAATTTGCAGAAATGAACTTGCTGAAAGTAAATCCTTAGTGGTAAGTTTTAAAGTAGCATACGCGATCCATGGGCATAGCATAATTGTGAATTCCACAATCAAACAAAAAACACTTCATAGACGATGATACTTGCTCAAGGTTGCATAAGCCTTATTCAAGTTAAATGTTTGGAAATTATAAATTTAATTATGCTATCTCAATAGCACCCAAGGTTGCAATACAAAGAATTATTCCTAGCAGCATATTCATAATCTTTCCATTACTCTTTCTTACTATGTCAAGACTCAGTGACCAAGTATGCTCAATCCATAACCGCGAGCGACAGTGATTAGAATCAAAATACCTGGACTGCACGACACATACACCCATACTCGGAGTTGCATTGGCACACTCCACTGATGTCGCACGCAACCACCTTTCCCCAGATTTAACCATGTCGGCGGTTGAGAACCGGCAGATCTCCCAACACTGTTAAAGTGATTGGGGAGTTTGAAGTTCGGTGTGGGCGCGCGGAGATTCAAGAAGGTGAATTGGAGTTTGACATAGGAGACACAGGAATTTACGTGGTTCGGGCCGTCTGAGCGTAATACCCTACTCCACGGAGGTGTTGATGTTGTATTAGCGGTTAAGAGCTTGCTACGAACGTGTGGGGTGCATATGATCGTCCGTGAACGTCTTTCCCGCGTGTATCGTCGGCCTGTCCTTTTATAGTACAAGGACATGCCGTTACAAGCTAGCCTGGCCCGACATGTGGCCCTGACGGTTACTAGTATTGATACACGATTAATTGCTCTTAATAACCCTGTAACGGGCTTTGACAGCACTGTTAATGGTGTTAAGATCGCCCGTTTAAGTGTCATTAATATGGCATTAATGACACTTAATCGGGTCTTGAAGTCCTTGGCTCTCCTCTGAAGATCCGGAGCCGTTACAAGGTCTTCCAGAGGTTAGAAGCTGAAAGTGATGAGGACATCACTTCTATGGATACAAACAACACTCCATTGAACATACAAGATGCAATCAATAGAGTTCATACACAACAATTAATTTCAGAGGTGAACTCGTTCTTATATATTTCCTTATATGAGATCATGCATATTATCATTGCACAAATAAACATGGCACAATGTTCATTTGTTTGGGATCCTGGCTCAAGTGAATGTGCACTCTTATTTGATGGACAAGATCAAGATGGTGCACTATGCCGTCCACCACCTTGGCCTCCTCCTTTCATGCTTACAAGAAGATTTGATGGCGTTGCACGTATGGACCCACACATGATAGAAGATGAACTTGAGTCGAGGACGACTCCAATTCAAGAAGGGGAGGATGATGAGGACATCACTTCTATGGATACAAACAACACTCCATTGAACATACAAGATGCAATCAATAGAGTTCATACACAACAATTAATTTCAGAGGTGAACTCGTTCTTATATATTTCCTTATATGTTTTTAAGCATAAATTGCTACTTAATGATTTATTTGTGATTAGGATCCATGGAGAGGTTCAAGGAGTACTTGGAGAGAGTATTAGGGACGTGGAAGACCAGAGAATTCGTTCAAAGAAGATGGAAACCGAACCAAACTCCAAATCATATCCAACTCGAAGTCCAGGAGCAGTACGCACTAAAACGGACGCCCAGGACGCATACGAACTCCGTTTTGGACGTTCTACATATGCACGGAAAGAGGAGAGGATAAGCTTTCCAATGGAACCGGTCCCATGTCAAAATTCCTTCGGAGTCGACGGGAATCGTCGAAACAAAATCAAGTACAGAATCTGTCAGGGTGCTGCACCACCGTATTGGGCCATTGGGCCTTGTATCAAGTCTAAGTCCATTATTTTCGTGTGTTAGAGTTAGGTCATGACCCCAACACCCCCTTGGACGTCCTCCCACCTATATATACTCCATAGTAGCCGCCATGAACAATTGGGTTTTGCATAGATTAATAATATCGCTGTTCTACAGTTTGTGAAACCCCAACTTCGCGATTTCAGATCGTGTCTTCTACGTTCTTGCGTGTGTTCTCGGTTGCACTTGCAGGGATTAGCCTTCTTGGTGAGGTAAATCGTGTGAAGCACGGTTGATAACCAACGGAGCGGTGGTGTAGTGATTGCAGGGGCTGTTCGTGTTCTACTCGAGAGCCTCGGATCATCAACGTCGAGATCTCCATCAATCGACTTACCCATTACCTTTCGGAAGATCGGGACAAATTTTCCTATCAATTGGTATCAGATTTCTAGGTTGCCCGTTAGGTAATTCATCTATCCATTACATTATTTTTGTTTTTCATACCTAGAGTCCACAAAAAAGCCACAAAAAAACTTGCAGTTTCGTAAATCTGTTAATTACTTTGTCCAAACCACATTGAGCCTTTGCAACTTTGTTATTCAGTTTGGTTTTTGTTGAGTTTGTGTCCGTGGTTGAGTCATATTGCTGGTTTAGAAAGTGTTTTTGGTCTTAGTTTGAGTTTTGCATTGTGTGATTCATCCTTTTGAGTCACATCATCACGTCCAGATTAGATTCGTCTCTGTCCAGTTTGGTATTTTCATCATATCTCGCACATACCAACTCCGATTTTGGTGTTCTTGTACTTTCTAGAAAGCTTAAGAAGTGCTCTATAACTTTCATATTCATCAGTTTCCCAGAAAATATAGTTATCGATGTCTAAATTGCATTAGATCCGAATCTGTCATTGACCTAAAAATTCTGAACAGTCTATATTTCGGGGTCAGTATCTCCTATTGTTCTTTTCCAAAATAGGTCTTCCATATATTGAAATTAAAGAGGAGAGATATATCTACAATCTTGCTGTTCTAAGTTTTCAAACTTAGAGCCTATAAGTGTGCCTATTTGTCCTTGGAAAATTGAGCAGAAAATCTGCGACAGACACACGAGATATCTTGGGTTGATTTTCATTGTGTTCTTCCCTTGCAGCACATTCTGAAAAAAAAAAGAAGAAAAAAGAAAAAGGCAAGTGAAAAACAAGAAACAAAAGCCGCACAAAAAAAGAGGAAAAAAAACAACAAAAAAACAGAAGTGCTTGCATTCTTTGTGTCATCTAGTTTTGTCTCATGTCTTGCTAGCTTGAACTACTAGGAACACATTTAGACCAGCAACTTTGACAAATACTTTGGACACTTATTCAACTTTACTATTTGATTTCATTGTTACTAATCCTTGCTACAAATAAAGTGCCATCCAAGCTACACCTTACTCTTGAGCAGAATCGATACACCTTTGCAATCATCCCACGCTTCATTGGTTTCTTCATACCGGCTACTGTTTGCCACCTGCAGTGTAGGTAAGAACACTTGTAAGAGCGTGGTAAGACGCTTGAGAGTGTGTGATTCCACTTCCACTTTTCCATTATCCTTTGTAGTTGATAGGGATAACATATTTTTTTGTGTTGTCTTCTGTTTGCTACTAACAATGTCAGGTAAAAGCAAGAATCATGCATATATGCTGAGATGATGGACATGATGAAGACGGCGATAGAGTTGCTCACTAAAAATCAAACATCAACCAAGGATTCACATGACATTCAGACCACCTTTACAACACCTTCCACAAGAAGTAATTACATTCTCTCATCTCTTCCTTCTTATGATGGTTTTGGTTACGATGAATATATTACTTGGGAAATAGAGTTGGATAAAATTTTTGGACAATGTCATATGTGTGAGAAAAGAAAGATTAGAAATGTTGCAAGTGCATTAGTAGGTTGTGCATTGACTTGGTGGAACAACTTAAGTGATTTAGAAAGACCTCGAACATGGAAAGATATGAAAATTCTTATGCGAGAAACTTTTGCTAATGTATCTAATTGTAAAGATGAAATACATGAACTTCAGAAGAATTTTCTTGTTGTACCTCCTCCTTTGCCTAACCTTTTGCAGGAACATGAACAAATAAATGGAGATGCAAATGAGAGTGAGGTGTTGAACAACTCTTCTAAATTTTTTGATGAATCAACTCATAATGCATTTGAATTTCTTGCTGAAAATGAGAGTAGTGTTAATGGACAATGCTCTATAGTTAACCACGGTATGAAATTTTCAGATGTGCTGAATTTTGCTACCAATCATACTATCGATGAGAAGCAACAAGATGAAACTTTACATAATACAACTTTACCATTAGTTGATTTTCCCACTGATTCTTATAACAAAAATGAGTTGTGTGCTGATAATTATATTATACCTATGCTAGAACAACCAAATGAATTTGATATTTTATCACTCACTTGTGCTGAAATTAAGCATTTGATCCCAACTACATGTGAAAGGGATGAGCTGAAATTGTTATCTTCTCTAAATACTTTGGGCTATATTGAATTTGACACTCTTTGTGATCTAGATATCGTAGAGAAGATAATATTTTCTCAATCTGAATTGCCTTTGTTAAGTAGATATATTTTTCATGCTATAGGCAAATATGAACATAGTGGTATGTTTATGGTGCATAAAGTTTACATATGTTCAAATGAGGAAGCTCCTTTTGTGCTGCAACAACATGGTCAAGTAAATGAATGTACTAACGCTAATAATGTCTTGTCAAGTTTTTCTAGTATGTTTTCCTTGCAGCAGGGACAACAAAAACATTTTTCACTGCGGTTGTGCAATATGGACAGTGCTCACTCGGGCCTAAACTCTACCCCCAAAGCAAGTCTTTTTGCTAGACATACGAGCAAGCCGAGGACGGCTTGTCATAAAGAAGGGGAGAATGATGAGATCATGCATATTATCATTGCACAAATAAACATGGCACAATGTTCATTTGTTTGGGATCCTGGCTCAAGTGAATGTGCACTCTTATTTGATGGACAAGATCAAGATGGTGCACTATGCCGTCCACCACCTTGGCCTCCTCCTTTCATGCTTACAAGAAGATTTGATGGCGTTGCACGTATGGACCCACACATGATAGAAGATGAACTTGAGTCGAGGACGACTCCAATTCAAGAAGGGGAGGATGATGAGGACATCACTTCTATGGATACAAACAACACTCCATTGAACATACAAGATGCAATCAATAGAGTTCATACACAACAATTAATTTCAGAGGTGAACTCATTTTTATATATTTCCTTATATGTTTTTGAGCATAAATTGCTACTTAATGATTTATTTGTGATTAGGATCCATGGAGAGGTTCAAGGAGTACTTGGAGGGAGTACTAGGGACGTGGAAGACCAGAGAATTCGTTCAAAGAAGATGGAAACCGAACCAAACTCCAAATCGTATCCAACTCGGAGTCCAGGAGCAGTACGCACTAAAACGGACGCCCAGGACGCATATGAACTCCGTTTTGAAAGTTCTACATATGCACGGAAAGAGGAGAGGATAACCTTTCCAATGGAACCGGTCCCATGTCAAAATTTCTTCGGAGTCGACGGAAATCATCGAAACAAAATCAAGTACAGAATCTGTCAGGGTGCTGCGCCACCGTATTGGGCCATTGGGCCTTGTATCAAGTCTAAGTCCATTATTTTCGTGTGTTAGGGTTACGTCATGACCCCAACACCCCCTTGGACGTCCTCCCACCTATATATACTCCATAGTAGCCGCCATGAACAATTGGGTTTTGCATAGATTAATAATATCGCTGTTCTACAGTTTGTGAAACCCCAACTTCGCGATTTCAGATCGTGTCTTCTACGTTCTTGCTTGTGTTCTCGGTTGCACTTGCAGGGATTAGCCTTCTTGGCGAGGTCAATCGTGTGAAGCACGGTTGATAACCAACGGAGCGGTGGTGTAGTGATTGCAGGGGCTGTTCGTGTTCTACTCGAGAGCCTCGGATCATCAACTTCGAGATCTCCATCAATCGACTTACCCATTACCTTTCGGAAGATCGGGCCTTATCATCCAATTTTCTTATCAGAAAGGTCCGACGATTTGACACGTGGCTGCTCTGGAGCTTGCTGTGGGAAGCAGGTAGCTCCGGGGCTACCAGACACGTGTCAGGTCCGGAGCTTCTCTCGGTCTGGGGTTAAGTCCGGAGGTGCCGTTTCGGTACGTGGCCCGGAGCTTCCCCCTTGTGGGCGGTAGCTCCGGGTTAGTCGTACACGTGGCGACCCAGGGATTAACCATGTTGGAGAAGCGGGTCCGGTTATGTCTGACAGGTGGGCCTCCGAGGGTCTTCAAACCAAGTAGATGGCTTTCCTTTGAGATCTTTGTAACCTCAAGGGGTGTACGGTTTTTAGGGTACCGACAAACCACATCAAAACAGTTTGATCAATCTGAACAGTGAGCTCCCCTCAAGGTGCACCTCCGCTATGAGATGTTCATGATTGAGTTAACTTCCACTGTATTAACAGCCGACAGCTTAAGCCGATTGAAAAGGTTCCAACATAGAATTCTCAAGGTACATTGGTTTCCTGGGTCCCATATAGCCAGTATGCTTTCCGGTACAGTTCAAACTTGCTCAACAGGGCCAAGCACGAGACGGGCCTTAACTAACACAGACGGGGCTACCAATCCATCTCCCAACACCTGCCTCGCCAATACCGACCCAGGCACGATGTGGGCAAACCAACCTATACCAATCCCTGTCCACGTCTCATATTAAAGAGTGAACCTTATAGTAGCATCTCTTGAGTAGGTTTCCCCCACTCGACTTCTCTCGCAAGTACAATTAAACTACTTGACTTGTGGTTGATAAAATGTGACCAATCTCACAAGTAGTGTCCAACATACTCGACTTCTACCAATTTACTAACTAAACATTAAGCATAGCAATATAATCCGAGGGAGTCTTATACTACCCATCCATTCCAAGGATTATTTGGCCATGCAGGTGGAGTATTCAATCAACATAGACCTAATGCACATATCAAGTCTATTAAATACAGCGTGTATAAAGCAAAACTTTACAAGCCACTTAAATGCAAACCGGGGCTTGCCTTAGGTTGCAACTAGGTAAATGTCAATTGTTAGATATTTGATCTTCGGGATGAATCTTCTCATTGCTTTCTCCTCTTCTTGTCTCTATTGGTGCTTGGGCAAAACTTGCTCTCGCCGCTGCTTGTCCGCAGCAAGTTCATACTTGTGCCTCCTCCTCTGAACGGTGTACCTCGTGCATCTCCACTCGTCGCACATCGTCGTCGTGATCCCTATCGATATGAAGAATGCATTTGTAAAGATTGCAACTTACCAATTTAGTAAATGGAAATGTTCATAACTTAAGAGAAGGTTTAGGTGCTACTAGGGCCAATGAAAGATCTTGCTGTTCTTAGAAAATATGGAATGATCACCTTATTCCCCTAGGTTTATTTAGATAGAGAAGCACATATGTTTAGTTACAACATGGGTATACTTGGTTTAGGTCTAATAGCACCTATGCAGGTATTTGCACAGGTCTCCATTGAGTCCTTTGGAATCTGAGGTGGAGATGAAATCTGACTCAAATGATGTAAGACCAAAGAACTATGGGATTCATGTAAAAAGTGACATCCAATGGATTGGAATTAGAGATATGAAATGAGATGTGCACATGAGTAAATTGCAACTTAGGAAACTCTAACAAAGTAGCAAATAACTCAAGAATGATGAAGACCACCTGATGTGGAGGTTCTGGTCTCAGTGTTGTACAGGAAGAGAGAAGGAATCAAGGAACTTAGAGAATTTTGATATACAATGGCATAAGATTTGTTTTTGGACATAATGAATTCTTCATCCAATTACTGTGGTTAAAGAGTTCCAATGGTACTGGGAGATTTATAGTAGCTTTATTAGATCATGGAGGTTTAATTAGAAAAGTTTCATCTAAAGAAATGGAGAACTATAGTCTACAAAATTCACATAAGCTTTAGCCTTCTCTGAATTTCTAAGGCAGAACTGGAGATTTGTCATGACTGAAAGTATGTTTTCTGGATAGTGTTGTTTATAATGAGTCCAACAAAATTTGTTTGACATTTTTATAAGCTTCCTAGAGGGAGATATGAAATTCACAATGTCCATTGTTGTTTTTGAAAAAGTTTCTGGACTTTTATTGATTTTGCAATTAACCTGAAATAAACCTCATAATTAACCACCTTAATCAATGTTAATTAGGATGCAATTTTTTAATATGATTCAAGTATATTATGAAGACTAATCTGGTAAAGTTTGGAAATTTTTAAATGGTATTTGCTTTTGTAATAAATTCCCAAGTGATTTAAAGAAAAGGAACTATTCATAAATGCAAAAGGAGTTTGATACTGAGTGAATTGCTTCAATGCAAAGTAATTGAAATGAGGAGTCCAAAGAAATTTATTTGACAATTTTTGGCCATTCCTACAGGGAGTATTGAATTTCTAAATTTTGAATCATTTTTCTGCATTTGTTTTCTATTATAAAACTCACTTAACTGTTGACCGGGGCCCACCATTTAAAATGCTCCAATCAGAAGAAAGCCACACGAAGGCTACAAAGCTTGCCCGCACTGTCACAAAGGATCCTCAGCCACAACATATCCAGGGAAGTGGATTAGGGACCGACAGGTGGGACCCGGGGCCTGGTCTTCTTCAAGACCCAGACTGGGCGGCGCGCGTGGCTCACGGCGGATGGAGCTGGGAGGCGCTCTGCCGGCGTCGAGTACCAGGTGCTCCATGGGGTTGGTTCACTCCGCCTGGGGGGTTTAGACCATGGGTAACACAGTGGTGTGGACAGGGGAGGCCGGAGATGGCCTCCCCACGGTGGCGGCGGACGGTGCTACTCCGACGAGGTCACACAGTGACCAGGATGCACTATTGTACTAGGTAATCGGTCTCCCGGAATCCATAGTCGATGAGGAGCAACACCATGAACTCAAATTGAGAAGGAAAGGACCGGAAATTGAAGTTCACCCTAGACCTAGGTCCAACGGTCCGACGGTTGCAAGAACTCAGATTTTTGGAGTGGGTGGTGGCTGAATCTTCATGCCGTTTGATACTATAGGTCCGTGGGGACATGAGGAAGGTATTTGCTATTTGAATTGAAAAGTTTTGCTGTATGTAACATGAAATTCTAGAATTATTTGGTCTGTTTCTAGGAAACCGACGGGAAAGGAACTTTGCAATACCGATTAAACATGGACTAGCTCGGGAAGGAAAGTTGAGTAAAGGTAAGAAGGTGTGTAGGAGAACCTTTTGGCACATTGTGACCATGGGAAGCGGGCTCGAGATGACCGTGCGTCGGGGAAGCGCCAAGACGGCCAGAATGAGGAGAGAAACGCCTCTGCTCGTGGGGACGTCGCAGCCGGCGTGATGTTGCATGTGGGGAAGACGTCGGGCGATGCCGCGAGCCTTGCTGCAAGCTCGGGAGAACGTGCTGGTCACAGGAGTCGTCGGGCGTCAAGGCACTGCAAGCTATGAATAGAGCAGCGAGCCAAGCGTGCTGCAGTGCAGAGAACAGGGGAGCCGGTGCTCTGCTTGAGGGAAGGAGCCTTCGATGGTATGAGCAGCAAGCTGAGCAGAGAGAGAGGCGACCAGGTTCTTGGCATGGTTTTGTCCAGGCTGTGCATGCGGTGGCGCATGCAGAGTGGGAGGTGTCGCACTGAGCAGAGTAGCAGATAAGGAGGAACCATCAGAGTCGGTATGTGCCTGGTGACTGCATGACAGGTTGGACCCACTCCAATTCCCCCCTTATCCTCTTAATTCCAGCTGCAAATATCTCCATCTAATTTTCTTCATTTTTATTAGATTAACAGGAACACAAACCTGATTAGGAGGAAGACGATGATACACTGAATTATGGAATTCGACAAGTCTAGAGTTTTGATTGAGCAGCTTACCGGTGGGGCCCACATTTTCCTATCTTCTCTTGTAAATTCATTTTCAGCTGACAAACATGCTCTATAAATATTCCAACTTGGCAAGGTTGCTAATGACAACATGAAGAATCCAATTATGAATTCAAACCTAAGAATTTATGAACTTGATTTTGAAATTCAAATTTTGAATTTGAATTCACCCATAGGTCCCTCGCTGTAAACTTTCTCCATATCCTTCTAAATGTGCCATGGGTACTAAACCATCTATTTTATTTTATTTGTTTGTTTCATTTCTCCTCTTTTTCTAAATTAAACTTAAAGTTTAAATAAATTTGAACTTTTAACTTCGTGCATTTACATTCTTAACCATCACTTGTACTTAATCTTTTGTCCTTTCTCTTATAAATCATTTCTAGACTTCAATTGCACGTTACTGATTTTGAGGCTTTTACATCCTTTCCCCCTTAAAAGAACCTCGTCCCAAGATTCTGTTGAAAAAGAGACAGAGTAAAGTAGGTTACGGTGATACGACGCTAACAACTCCAAGTAAATGAATCGGTGAAACTTCTCGCCCTCGGATGTGGTTTCCTTGAATGTTTGTTAGCCCAGGTTACCTTGTAAACCACAACGTTCTGCTTTTGGTGATTTAAGTCCTCTCACTGCAAATCTGATTCGGATGCTCGCGTGACTGAGATCATAGCGTAAAGTTTGCGTCTTTCTGATGCAGAGTTATGTTGGTGCCTTCAGCTCTTTTTCTTCACATTGATATGATGCATCCTTCTTCACGGTAGATATCCCTAGGGTTCTCTATAATTTGGCTTCCAGATTCTTGACGTTCTTCTCATGAAGATTTTACTGCCCTAGTCTTGTACTTGGGAGGTCAACACTTATTCTTCAACTCTATTGAGTATCTTGCTTAAGTAATGTTGTAGCTGCTTTCAATCCTTCCTTTGTATAACTGAGTCCTTAAAACTTAGTGTAGTAATTTCAAATTAGGAATCCAGTTGGTTTGGCGAGATTAAACAATGAATCAATAACCTTGTCTAGATCATGTTTCTCAATTAGGTATTCAACAATCGGATCACTTTGCTGGAACATAAGAGTAGTAAAAATTCCGTCTCTCTTATGTGATCAACACAGCTAGGTCACTAATGTATGGAAACTACAAAGTTTCTGGACATGTCAACGTCACCATACAATATGAGTCAAAAAGTTTTGCAAGCTCGAAAATAATAAGATGAAAATCTTGCGAACAAAGAGAATCAAGGTTTCTGCTGAGGTTCATCAATTAAGGGAGAACCTCATGAATCAATAGTGGTATTGTTTTCACAACTAAGATACTTGAACCTATACAAGTCAAGGATGAAGGTTCAACTCCTAGTTGAACTGTAAGGATGATTGAGTAATCGGTTTCCCCGGTATTACTCAATAAAAATAAAGCAAGTAAGGTGATGATTATTTGGAGTTGGGAAAGCAATCAAGATTATTAGACAATACTCAAGTCTTTGAATGAAGATACATATTCTTGCTCAAAATTACTTATGACTCATGTATCATGATGCATCACAAATCGGATGATGTTATGCAGACACAATGCAATCCTGCGGGAAACTATGCATAGATATGGTGCATTCATTTATGTGATTTGAGCAAAATTATGTATAACGATTCAAACACGGTAAGCATTATCTCAACTTCACAATGCTTGAATCAACTTGGTCATGAGAAGTGCTATATAAAGAATGCTCTTCTCATATCTTTACCAAGGTTGCAGAATTCAAGTTTAACAAAGGAAACAAGGAATAGTGACCAATATACTACACAACCTTAATCTTGGTAAACTGGTACCCATTCTGATCGATATATTCATTTCTTCACCTAAGTCTTTGCTGCACTTGCTGAACCATAGAGTCATTTTTGCGTGACAACTCTAACTAATTCATCTCAATGGTAGAATACCACTAGGCATAGGATCAAGTGTACTAGAGTTGTCTTTAATGGTGTTTCACTTAATCTTCTCTTCAATCACGTAGTGGTGCTTGATGTCCTCCTCGATAGCACTAATGGCGTTAAGGTTACACTTCCTCTATGACGGGTCAGCCTTGTGCTTGAAGTTGCATTCTCTTGTAAATGAAATCCCACTTGATCACTTTTTTACTTGAGCGCGCTCCTTCCCCCTTAAAGTTTCGATCTAGGGGTTCGATAATCTTACTGCAATTGATCATCATGGGAAGGTAATGTGTAATTTATCTCTATACCAACTTCACAATAGCGAGTTCCAAAGTAATGAACTCCATGGATGAAAGTTCATTTCAGCTATTGTTGGAGACGACGAGACGTCATGCGCGCACACTATTCTTCAATAAGAGGCAAATATGGTCATCAAAAGAAACGAAGTTTGATTGGATCAAACACTAGATTCCACTGGCACAATGTTGAATCAAGACACTTGGTATGTTATAACACTTCTCGAATTGAAATCGAGAATCAAAGCAATAACAAAACCAAAATGTCTCAAAACTGACCAAGTTTCTCTTAAGAAATGATCAGTCTGGACTCAACTTCGAATTTGACCCAGTTAATGGCAACATCAGATCTTGAGGTGAATAACAAGTTACAGTACACTTCAAGACCTTTCCAAAAAGAATTGGTTTGCCACCAGATCAGTTCTGGATGATGAGATATAGCTAACCTGACAGTTTTCTAAGAAATTTTGGCAGCACCTCCTTTGTTTATGGCTGATTTGTGCACAAAATTTCATACAGAAAATATCACAATTTGACAAAGATTTAAATTACAACATTGTTACATATCTCATCAAGATTCCAGAAATATATCACATGCCTTCCTTCGATTTTTCTACTTAGAGTTATGATAGAATTAGTGAACAGTCCACAAACTGTTCTAGGTTCTGTACAGATTTGAAGGATTTTGGAAACTTGAACTTTGGAATAGGTTAGAGATAGATTCTGCTCTGGAGTTGAATAGAGAAGTTTTAGAGGACTTCCTAAAATTTATAACTATATAAAGTACACCTCCATTAGATGATTATACTGATAGGTATGGTAAAAGTGGTGAACAGTCCAGAAACTGTTTCAGTTTCTGTACAGTTTTGGCAGGTTTTGGAAATTTCAAATTTTAATTAAGTTATAGGGAGATTCTTCAGCGGTAATGAACATAAATATTTAGATGACTCTCATATATTTACAACCATGTATGGCACGACTTCATTAGATAATTCTGTTAGGAGATATTCCTTTTCAAAGTTGGGCTATTGTTCTGCCAGAATAGCATAGGAAAGACTGGGGGTCACAGTTTCAGTTCAAACTTCATTTTCATCATTTTAAAGTGAAAATCTGTATTTAGAGCTTAACATGAAGCTTGTGTTGGAGCTACACCTCCGTCATGGATTTTAACCGTCAATGTGCCGATGTAACCCAAATGCAATGTTGGTACAATGTCCTCACCAAAGAAAATCCTAAGCCGGTATTCCGGCATACGTCTCAACGGTGAGACTAATGACGTTCACTCACAAACGTTTTATACTCAAGCTACGAATAACGCGGTTAGTGTACCTGCAACTACAAACAAAATACTGATCAATCATATGGTGCCGTATGGCACAGCCCGCACGGGCGATCAATTTAGGCAGTCACAATAATATATATGAAAGTAGAACATCCATCCCGTATCATTCCATACGGGCCGCTCCGAGCTAAGACACGTCTCGAGGTACATGACCGGGTTTTCTACCACCCAACGGGGTCTCACGTCTTTGCATAATGCTGCACCAGTAGGAGGCGCATCGGGCTATGTCCCACCCGACGGGGGCTCCCACTAATTTTGAAGCACGTTGGGGTACCGCGTGTCATATGTTCTCAGAAATATGGAGAGTTTCAGAGACTCATATTGACTTTCCGTGCTAAGCCACGGAAACAATCACATGTTACCTCTCGCATGGTGAGCTTACCGCAATTGATCCACTTGCGGTGGCGTACCTTACCTTTTACCTGACGTCGGAGTGTCGTTATAGAATATAATAACACATAGGTTAGCTTGCCACCTTAAGTAACTAATACTATAATAGACCTTATGTGGGCATAATAACTAATCCTTACTCGACTACTTCGTAGTTTTCAAAAATAGGCGCTTTTCAAGCATGCTATTCCCAATACGGCTCTAATATCAAGTTGTGAGGACCGGGGTGCACACCTTCCAAGAATCGCATTGGGTGTTGCCCTGCGATGCGGCACCCAACAACACACAAGAAAAGCTATACAAAATAACCAACACAAATATTTTATTTCACAAGGTGATTCTCTTTTACAACAAAATATACAACACAGTAGAAATATTTTAAACTCACACTCTCAACTAACTATGCACAAGAGAAGACGTCCATGCCCACAGACGCTTCTCACTAACAACACGAAGAAGAGAGCAGCGGAAAGGTTTCCATGAGAGATACATCTCAACAAGCTCGAGGTCTCACAGACAACTACAACATAAGCATAAGCTAATAATACCTGCAAAAACCACAATATAGCAACCGTGAGCACAAGGCTCAGCAAGACTTAACCGTCTCACCTAAAGCATGGAACTCTATATGCTGGAAACTTTAAAGACTGGAAAGCTGAATTTGCAGAAATGAACTTGCCGAAAGTAAATCATAAGTGGTAAATTTTAAAGTAGCATACACGATCCATGCACATAGCATCATTGTGAATTCCACAATCAAACAAGAAATGATTCATCCACGATGATACTTGCTCAAGGTTGCATAAGCCTTATTCAAGTTAAATGTTTGGAAATTGTAAACTTAATTATGCTATCTCTATAGCAGCTAAGGTTGCAATACAAAGAATTATTCATAGCAGCATATTTATAATTTTTCCATTACTCTTTCTTACTAAGTCAAGACTCAGTGACCAAGTATGCTCAATCCATAACCGCGAGCGACGGTGATTCGAATAAAAAACACCAGGATTGCACGACACGTACGACCATACTTGGAGTTGCGTCGGCAAACTCCACTGATGTCGCACGCAGCCACAACCACATCGAAACAGTTCAATCGACCCGAACAATGAGCTCCCCTCAAGGTGCACCTCCATTGTGAGATGTTCATGAGTGAGTTAACTCCCACTATACTAACAGCCGACAGCTTAAGCTGATTGAAAAAGTTCCAACATAGAATTCTCAAGGTACATCGGTTTCCTAGGTCCCATATAGCTAGTATGCTTTCTGGTATAGTTCAAACTTGCTCAACAGGGCCAAGCACGAGACGGGCCTTAACTGACACAGACGGGGCTACCAATCCATCTCCCAACACCTGCCTCGCCATTACTGACCCAGGCACGATGTGGGCAAACCAACCTATATTGTCGAAGGGTCAAAGTGACACTTCCCCCGGAACTGCTAAGGAGCAGCCGCAGAGGTTCTTGTTTGGCGGGGCTTAGGCCTCAAACTAGTGTACTAGCGGAAGAGTATGAGACGGTTGTTTTTACGTGGTTCGGGCCGCAAGGAGCGTAACACCCTACTCCATGGTTGATTGTATTGATTGGTGAGTGTGTATGCGTATGTGTGTGTGTCGGGGATTTTGAGTCTGATCCTTCATCGGTGGTCGTCTGGGCCTTTTATAACCAAGACTGGACACCTTACAAGTGGGGTCCCGGGGCCTGACAGGTGGACCCAGGGCGATCTTATCCTAAAAGATCCAAGGCTTCCCGCATAAGCTCCTCTGATGGTGGCAGTGAAGACTCACTGTCTTGCCGCCTTCCTTGTAAGTAGCCCATACGCCGTTGCTGACGGTGGCAGATGGTGTCCCGTCAGCCTGTCTTGTTGCCGCAAGCTACCCACTTGGCCAAGTGGGATAGGCCTGCAGCGCCTTTATTGTGATGCGATTAGTCATAGCAGTCTCTGACCGTTGGCGTGCTTCGCGTCGTGTGTCAGAGGCTAGTGCGGACCTTCAATGCCTGTCCTGAGTGGAGCGCTCCAACTTTTAACTCCCGCACCTTACCGTCTGGGGCGAGCTACGAGACACATGGCAGCACCAAGGCAGGTCCTCGCCATGGAGGCTAGCCCCGTTCCTTTGTGGCGTGTGGTAGCTTCGGGGCTCCCGAGGGCACTTGGCAGCTCTGCTCTATCCCCGAAGGGAGGGTGCTTGGTCCGGTGCTCCAGGCTACGTGGCAGCTCTCGAGCTTCCCTGTAGAGGTTGGCGAGGACCCCCCTCAACACATGGCACCTTGGGAGGTCGTCTCCCCTGAGGGTCTTTATCCCATTCTTTGTGCCCCACGTGGCAGCACCTGGGTTGGATCTTGCGAGAGGATGAGGTCTCGACAACTTCTGGACACGTGGCGCTGCCGGACATGCCCCAGTGTCTTTATCCTGTGTGCGAGGGTACCTGGTCTGCAGGGTACCGACAGTGGCCCCTGGTTCCACCTTGGGGCAAGATGGGGAGCCCAAAGGTGGAGCCCTTTCCCTGTTTTCCCGCACTGGGCTTTGAATTCTTTCTTGGATAGTTGAAGCGGTGGGCGCTCCTGCCAATGTCGCCACATGTCTTTCTCAGGTTGAGAAGTTATGGTGGCGAGATCTTTGTTTGCTGTCTTTTCTCTGTCTTTTGTGACGCCTTTAACCGCTATGGTTCTTGATGCGGTTATAGCCCTTTCGTCGCCCCCCCTTTTATGGGAACTGCACCAGTTACTTTTTCAGGTGACCAACCGTCTGGGCCAGCGCTTCTATCCAGGGGCGTGGGGCCTATCGTCATGGACGCCGGGTTTAGAGTAGTGCGAGTCGGTCCTTGGCTCGAGGTACTCAGGCGCAGTGGGGGTGATTTAAAAAGGAAACCTTTAGGGGAGTCGTTTCCTTCCATAGTCACACCCTGCATCCTAAGCCTCCGCCTTCCTCCTTGAGCGCTCGAGCTTCCTCACTTTAGCCAAAAATTATCCCCTTCGCTTGCTCCAATGGCCTCCCCACTGCCCCTGTCTTGCCTTCAGTCAGCAGATGACCTGTTGTCGATGTGACAACTGCTTGGCTGGTCAGCAGCAGAGCGTGTGGGGATGATCCGCTGTGGATCTCCCGCTCTTGAATATTTGCACAAAGACGAGACCATCCTCTTCTCTGCCTACATGTCCGCAGGGCTTGGGCTTCCGCTGTCTAGGTTCTTCTTCGCCGTGCTGGAGGAGTACGAGTTGCAGCTTCACCACCTGTCGTCGAACTCTATTGCTGTGATGGCAGTGTTCGTCCACCTCTGTGAGGCGTTCGTGGGCTGTAGGTCAATGGTGGAGTTGTTCCAGCTCTTCTTCATGATGAAGACCATCAGGAGAAGCGACACTACCCAGGTGGGTGCCTACTACTTTCAGCACCGGGACAAGTCCTCCTGACACTACATCCCTTTGCTCAAAGGGGGAAAGTGGAAAACCTGGGGGGAAGATTGGGCGATCGTGTGGGTTGAGGCCCATCCTACGCTGAAGATGCCCACTGCAGGTCCCGCTGCTAATACCACTACTTGGGAAGCATTCCAGGGGTTGCCGAAGGAGTATGTGCTGATACTGAGAAGGATCCAATTCGTGTCAAGCAAAGGCTTGACCTCCCTAATGGTGCTGGCCGATTTTTTGCATCGTCGTACTACCCCTTTGCAGAATCTTCACTACGAGGCCTGGTACTATACTGGTACTGATGATCAGTGTCGGCTGGCCCCAGACGATCTTCCACCAAAGGTGTTGGATGATTTGCTGAAGTTGGTGACCAGTGATACGGTTGACGACGAGCACATATCCATCCCAGTCGACTGCCAGCCACTCTTCACGACCCCGTCGAGAGGGACAAACTTCTTAGCTCGATGTCGGCGGTCAACATGTTCGGTGTCACCCGCTTACACCCCGAGGAGATGTCAGGGGTTTCAACGGTTCTGGCGCGGTGTCACTTCATGCTGCAACAAAGGTTGGATTCCTCCCGCTCGTCAGAGAAGGCAAAGGTAGGGTCGCCATCATCCTCTGTCGGGTCGGAGGGCAGTCAACCAGCACTAGCTCCATCACCAGGAAGACGTCCCCGCCGTCTGGCCATGGGTTCCGCTATTCTTGCATCAAAAAGCAGAAGTTGACGCGGGGGGCAGCACCCCAACTTCTCATTGTGATGGGGCCAGATCGACCGAAGCTCCCATCGTAAACTTGGTTTCCGATTCCTACAGCGGCTCTAGTTCTGGTGGGGGCATAGAGGGGTTTGTGCAGGAGACCATGCCAGCATGGTCCAGTCAAGAGGCGAAACCAGAGACAGCAGTGCTAGCCTTGTGGTCAGGCGCCGGTGGTATCGATCTATTGCTCAGGGTGGAGGGCTAGGGTCACTGGAGCGGTCCGACATGCCGGTAAGGCGCATCTTCTTCCTCTGCTTCTCCCTTCTTTCCTTACGCGCGTTCTCACAAAGTTTTATCCTGCTTCTCAGGGCGTCGTCAACCGACTTGGTGCCTTTGGTGCTCCCAGGAGTGGGCTTCATGGGCCCTGCCCTTCCTGGGGCTGGGACGGGGCCTGCCATGCTGCATTCTATGCCCAAGGGCGCATCGGCCTTAGGTGCCATCGATGACTCTGCGCTCTCGTCCGTCGAGGCAGGTGGGGCTGAAGTGGTGCACATCATGGAAGCGCTAGGCGAGGAGACACCAGACGAGGATGTGCATGGCGTAGGTGTGCCAGGCCAGGAGGGTGCGGAGGTGCCGGACGAGGAGGTGCCTGGCGCGGAGGTGCCGGGCGAGGCGGGGGCTATGCTGGTCGTGGCTGCTCCCCTTGGTGAGGCAGACCCGCCCGTTGTTGAAGTGGCGCCGGTGCCTCACATTATTTTTGCTCAGGGCAGCGACTTGCCACTAGCGGTTGATGATGCTTTTGTAGCGAAGGAGGGGGTTTCAGCGTCAGGCAGCGGCGCGACGATTCCAGGAGCTCCAGCCGGGGCACCAGCTAGTCCCCAGCCGCTGGTGTCTGCCGTGGCGTCAGTGGAAGAGGTGGAGAGGCAGTCGCCTATGGTGATGAACCCTCCGATTCCTCTTACCAACGATGTTGCCGCGGCTCAGTCCATCTTGCACCAAACTCAGGCTGCTTTCGCCCGGGAGTGGGATCAACTTGTAGATGAGCAGCGTTTGGTGAAGCTGGTCGATGCCAAGATCAAGCAACTTGATGTGGAGGCTCTGAAGGCCCATGCCGCCGCTGATGCTCGCCTGAGGCTATGCGAGGATCAACGTTTGGAGTTGGTTCGTCGTGAGGTTGCCATTGCTGACGCTGAACGGGACTTAGCGGCGAAGGAGGGGGAGGTCTCCCAGGGCATGGAGGTGAAGCGACGGGCTTTGCAGGGCTTGGAACTTGCCATCAAACATCGGGAGGACAATTTGGAGCGCCGTTCTCGGGAGCTTGCTGACTGGGAAGAGACTGCACAAAGAGAGGCAGAGAGCCTCAAGAACTCCCGTATGGTCGAGGCCCAAGGGGCCTGGGATTTCCTGGCCCATGCTAGGGCGGTGCTGGAACCCCTTGGCCTTGGCCCTGTGTCGCGTGGGGAGCCATCTCAGGGAGTGGCCCAACTGCTTCCTGCCCTGGAGTCCCTCTGTTTGTCATTGGGGTCGGTTAACACCATCCTTGCAAGGCGGCTGGAGGACGAAGGAAATGAGCTGGCTGAGTTGGTGTCATGCCACGTCCTGGTGTGCTTCCGAAGCTGGTACCCGAAGATCCCATTGGAGCCGGTGGAGAAAGGTCCCCTTGATGAGTGAGAGGATGAGGCTAGGGCCGAAGTCCAAGATCATTCCATGGAGGTTGCTTCTTTGTTCCAGCAGAGTTGAGGCCGGCGGCACCTAGGCGCTATGTTTTTGTATCTAGGGATGACCCCTTTTGTAAATATATGTTCATGAATTTGGAATCATGTTGTTTTGCTTGTTGGCTTTGTCGCGTGCTTCAAAAATTTGCCCCAATTCCTTCTCATGTGTAAGGTCTTGAAGAGCCTTTGTTGACGCCGTTAGCCTTTTAGGGACCAATGCTTGCACAGTCGACACGGCCGGTTTTTCTCTAGGTGACATACTGCCTACGGAATCCCCCTGAGAGGCCCCTTGGTAGGCGCGGCCAGATTGTTGGGTACGTCTACCACTTGAACGCAGGGTGTCTTCAACAGGCCCCCAACAGACTGGGGCAGCGTGAGTGACTGGTCTCATCGTGCCCCTTTCGGGAACGCTGGGCTTTTCCTGAGTGTTGTCATTGGCAGGCCCCCTAGGAGATGTTAGAGCTGGATGCTCTGGTGTTGTCCACCATCTTCGTAGAAATGTCAGTGGCGGGCCCCCTGGGAGGTGCCAGAGCAGGATGCTCCGGCGTCGCCCACCATCTTCGTAGGTACGTCGACGGCGGGTCCCCTGGGAAGTGCCAGAGCTGGATGCTCCAGCATCGTCCACCATCGTCGTGAAGTCGTCGACGGTAGGCCCCTGGTGTACAGGCTATCACAAGAGAAAACATTTAGCAACAAGTGCGGGGCAGGAGAGTTTACTCACTTATTCGCGCTTGGTGCTTTCGTTGACGTTCGGGGACGTCAACGGCAGGCCCCTTGGGAGGTGCCGGAGCTGGATGCTCCGGCGTCGCCCACCATCTTCGTAGGTACATCGACGGCGGGCCCCCTGGGAGGTGCCAGAGTTGGATGCTCCAGTGTCGCCCACCACCTTCGTAGGTACATTGACGGTGGGCCCCCTGGGAGGTGTCGGAGCTAGATGCTCCGGCATCATCCACCATCTTCATACAAACGTCGACGGCGGGCCCCCTGGTAGGTGCCAGAGCTGGATGCTCCGGCATCTTCCACCATCACCATGAATTCGTCAACGGTAGGCCCTTGGTGTACAGGATATCGCAAGAGGAACCTGTTAGCAACAAGTGCAGGGCAGGAGAGTTTACTCACTTATTTGCGCTTGGTGTTGGCGTTGACGTTCTGGGACGTCGACGGCAGGCCCCTTGGGAGGTGCCGGAGATAGATGCTCTAGTTTCGCCCACCATCTTCGTAGGTATGTCGACAGCGGGCCCCCTGGGAGGTGCCGGAGCTGGATGCTGTGGTGTGGCCCGCCATATTCGTAGGTACGTCGATGGCGCGCATTTTGGGAGGTTCCGGAGCTGGATGCTCCGATGTCGCCCACCATCTACGTAGGTACGTCATCGGCGGGCCCCCTGGGAGGTGCCAGATCTGGATCCTCCAGCATCGTCCACCATCTTCATAGAAACGTCGACGGCGGGCCCCCTGGGAGGTGCTGGAGCTGGATGCTCTGGTGTTGTCCACCATCTTCATAGAAATGTCGGCGGCAGGCCCCCTTGGTGGTGCCGGAGCTGGATGCTCTGGCGTCGCCCACCATCTTCGTAGGTACGTCAATGGCAGGTCCCCTGGGGAGTGCCGGAGCTGGATGCACCGGCATCGTCCACCATCTTCGTGAAGTCTTCAATGGCAGTCCCTTGGTGTACAGGCTATCGCAAGAGGAATCTGTTAGCAACATGTGCGGGGTAGGAGAGTTTACTCACTTATTCGCGCTTGGTGCTGTCAGGCCCCCTGGGAGGTGCTAGAGTTGGATGCTGTGTTGCACCCTGCTTTGTATGTCATGCACATATAACAGAGGTGCATATTGTTTTGCTCGCTGGTGATCTTTTCCTATCCTCAAGTATAGTCATGTGTTATAGTTCTGGGCTGGTACACGGGATTTGGGTAATTCTATGCATTGGCGCTTAGGGTCCGGCTTCCTCCTTATTCAGGGTGTGAGCTTCCTGGCTCCCGGTACTTAGCCACAGCGCTGGGAGGCAAAGCGCACAAGCTTGGGGTATAGGACCAAGCTAAGCATGTTGCGCGCTCTGGACCTCCAACTCAGCGTTGGCCTTTCGCGGGGAACCATTTGGCACCACATGGCCCCAAGTAAGAGGGCAATCACTAGGTTCCAAGACACCTTGTAGGTACCTCAAATACATCCGCCTGTAGCAGGGTTGCATGACTCTACTAGGAGCGATACAGAAAATATTTTACCAAGTACATGAAGACGATGTACGGAAGACGAGTCTAGTTTGATTGATCACAAAATAAACAGGTAACGTAAGTGAGCATAAGAGAAATCATATGGTAAGACAGTGAATTTCTTATCATTGGTGTTCACAAGAGTGAACTGGCTTTACAATAAGGCAACGGCACACTCCAGTTGGCAAGGGAGGTAGAGTGTTCATGCTTAAGGTACAGTACCAAGCTAAATGGTTGAACACTCTGGACCTATCCCTCCCAGAGCTTGGTTGTCCTACATGCCATTCCTTGGCACCATGAAACCCTACACTGTCCTACTTTTAAGCTTAGGGATAGAACTTACGTAAGTGCTCTATGTTCCATGGGTTGGGGAGGGGCTCTCCTTCCGTGGTGAGGCGGACACACCGGGGCGCGATACTTGTATCACTCGGAAGGGGCCCTCCAAGCTGGGGGAATGTTTGTGTGACCCTTCTCGAGTGAGTATGCGCCGCAGCACCAGGTCACTTGTCTTGAGCTCTCTACTCCGCATGAACCGCTCTTGGTAGCGCCTCTGTGCCTGTCGGTAACGTGTGTTTCGGATGGTGGTGTGCCACCTTGCTTTGTCAACGAGGTCAACATCTTCTCATCGGAGCTGTTCCTATGAGGCTTCATCGAACACTCGGACTCTAAACGAGCCCACAACGACTTTTTTGAGGGGGGGGGGGGAAGCCTCGGCCCCATACACCAGAAAGAAAAGTGTTTCTCATGTGGCATGACTGGGTGACGTCCGGCTTGCCTACAGTGCATAGGGGAGCTCGTCGACCCACTTGGCACCATGCTTACCCAAGCTGTCATATGTGTGTGTCTTGAGGCCATTGAGGATCTCAGCGTTGGCCCATTCAACTTGTCCGTTGCTCTTTGGATGAGCCACGGATGCATAACAAACTTGGATGCTAAGGTATTCGCAGTAGTCCTGGAAAGCTGCACTGGTGAACTGGGTCTCGTTGTCCGTGATGATCTTGTTCGGGACCCCGAACCTGCAGACAATTGATTTGATGAACTTGAGTGCGGTCTCCTTGTTGATGTTGATCACCGGGGCTGCTTCCGGCCACTTGGTGCACTTATCTATGGCGACATAGAGGAACCGGTACCCTCCGACTACCCGGGAAAGGGTCCGAGGATATCCAGCCCCCAGACTGCGAAAGGCCAGGAGAGTGGGATCATCTGCAGTGGCTGCGCTGGGGTGTGAATTTGCTTGGCGTGGAACTGGCATGCCTTGCACTTCTTGACCAGTTTGACGGGGTCTTTTAATGTTGTTTGCCAGTAGAAACCATGCCGGAAGGCTTTGCCAACCAACGTGCGAGAAGCCGCGTGATTCCCACACTCTCCTTCATGGATTTCCGCGAGCAAGTCACAACCTTCATGTCGAGTTATGCATCGTAGCAGTACGCCATTGGCACCAAGTCGGTAGAGATCACCTTCTACAAGCATGTAGCATTTCTCCATCATCACGATCCTCTCAGAAGATGTTGGATCCTCCGGGAGGAGGTTGTCCTTCAGGTAGTCCCAGACCTCCGTGATCCATGCATCGGGACTGTCCTGGACTTCCATATCTTGGGTGCCAGGTGAATTGGGATCCCTGGTGATGCTCAAGAACCTTGGTGGCCCCCACGGTCGCAGAGCTGCTGTGGTTGCTAGCTCCATGGGGTCGGGCTCACTTTCTTTGTTAGGCCCTGCCGGCCTAGGAGAATTGAAGTTACAGAGAAGGGAAGTAGATAAGAGGAGGTGGGGCCCACTATCAGCCGAAGCACTTGAGTGAAACCCACGGTGGGGTGCTCTGTCTCCAGCTTGCCCCGCCGATCGACGCCGGCAGCGTGCGACACCGCGACGCGCATGCATCCACCGAGCTGCTTGCTTGCTTGCGCCGTGGCGCGCTCCCCTCTCCCCTCCGTCCCTATAAATACCCCCTTGGTCGTCGCCGTTGGACTCCATCCTGGTTCACGCCATTTCCACCGCCCCTGTTCAATCGAGCTCTCGCCGATGATTACAGCTGTTTCTTCCCGAGCTGTACGTAGATAAAAGTCTTTTCACAAAGTCCTCTACGTATTCTCTTTGGTCGTTGATCGTGACATAGCTTCTGCTTGGCGTATTTTGAAGTTTCCTAGTCGCCGTCGAGGAAGCCGCTGAGAACCTTCACTGTCTCACCGTCGAACAACAGTTCTAGACCATCTCCAGCCTCGATCCTTTAAGCAAAAAGGTTTGCAATCCTATCTAGTTCATGCTCACAGAATCTAAGCTTATGACCTGAAGTGTAACTTGAGTTATTGTTCGAGAACCGAACGATTTCTCAATAGAACAGCAAAGCTTCGCGCTTAAATTCATTTCATTCTTGCAATCATCCTTTAATCTGATTAGCAGATAGCTTCTATGTGTCCTAAGGAAGCTCCATGACCAAAAACCCTGAAAGTTATCAACCGAGCATCTTAGATTTCAAGTTTTCGCGGCCGCCGGTTGAAAAACCGCACTTCGCCGTCGAACTCAGCCTTGCCGGTGATTCTACCCCAATCTAAACCCCAAATCATCATCTTGATGCTCCCAAGAAACTTCTCGACCTTTTCCCGAGCCTATTGAGCCATTTTCGAGCATTTCCAGCGAAGGCCGAAACCCTAGCTCCGCCGTCACCGTCCCGCCGCCGTATCTGGCCATCGCCGACGTGATTGGACACCACCATTGGTGTGCGCAGTCGATTTTAGGGTTGAGCGGTCACGGCGAGGCCGAAAGGAGGTCTACGCACCTAAGTCCGGCGAAGCACCGCAGCGGTTTCGACAAGAAGCGTCGTCGCGTCGCGAGGTAGACGAAGGCCAATGGGCTCCACTTGTCAGCGCCCATTCGAACGACCCAGGATCAGCTGCAGCACTAGATCCGGTGCGGCTGCGCGGTCAAACCCCGTGGCCCCCGGTGTGGCCCAGATGCGATTGGCCCATTCAAATGAAGTGGGGCCGCCCCCTTTTATTTGAAATTTCCAATAGGAAAATAAATCTAGATTCAATCCCAACTTAGAAAATCCATAACTTCCAGTAGAATTATCCAAAAATTCCCAAATAAATTTTGTTAGAACTAGAATGAAGAATAATGTCCAGTGGTGCACTTGGATTTGTATGAAAAACCATGGAAATTTCTCCATAATTCAGATAAGCAAAATGCTTAAAGAATTCATTCCTACAGTTCTGTTAATTGGAAAATTCCCAATTTTGGTCAGAACCCTATAGTTAATAAATTTGATCTCCAGTAAAAGTTTCAAGCTCTTTGGACTTAAAATACTGGGTTGATCTTTGTTCCAAATCTCAATGTAGTTATAAATTGAGAAAAATGGAAAATTAATTTCCAGAAATTTTTCCAAATTTGAAAAACCAGTTTCTCCCTGTAGGAAGCTTAAAAATAGTGGAACAAATTTTCCTAGCAGCAGTGAAACCCCCTCCACATGATACAACCCTTGGTAACCATGATACATCTCCAAAAATTCAACCAAAATTTAGAGAAGATTATTGCTTACCATAATTTTTAAGAATAACAAACATCCTTTATCATCTCCTGTTCTTTGTAAGAGTCTTCTCTATAATCTCTAGTATCCACCATAAAAATCCCAAAGTCAATTAAGATAATTATCTTATTTTATCATAATATACTCACCCCATCTTAAGCATCTTAATTATTCACAAAATCATTTATACCTAGTATATGCATATCATGTAGTAGCTGAAATCGAGGAGCAGCCGGAAGCTTTGGAGGTCCAGCTGTCAGAAACTGACATAGACTCAAACTCGCATTTAGGCAAGCCCCGGTTTGCATTTAAGTTCCTTACAGTGTTTTTACAGTTTTTCATTCACCTTACGTCTTCAGATGATTGTGCATTACGTTTAAGGTGTTTGACATCCACTTGCATGACTAACAAATCCTATGGAGTCTTGGGTAGGTCTACGGCCCGTAAGTAGACACTGCTATGCTTATATTCATAGGAATTCGATAGAAGTCGAGTAGTTGGAATCTACTCACGAGATAGGAATTTTATCACACGGGAGGATATGGAATCAGAAAATGGTTTATGAATATAAAATTGAGACCGAGCAGAGGGTAGGATGCAGTGAGACGTGGTCTTACGTGCGTAGCCCTACTTGTGTCGATTGAGGACCGTTTCGTGTGCGGCCCTGCTGGACAAGCTCGAATTGTACCGGTGACATACTAGAGAAATGGGCTCCAATAAACTAACGTAGCTCGATACTGGTTTGTCGAGGCATTCCGTTCCATTTTATAGGCGTGGGTTGAGGGCAGCAAGGTGTAAATCAGCTAGTGGGCATGTCAGAGTACGCCCCACGCAGTGACCTCCTGCTCGTGACGGATCGACCGGTTCGACATTCGAGTGTCTAGTGAAAGGTGGCCATATACGACTAGTACTGAGATACTATGTAGGTACTGCTGTAAGTACTCGCTGACATTTCCGAAAGTGCGTATGTGTCGTGTTTGTCCGGGTGAATCCTCATTGCAATCACCGTCACTCGCGGTCATAGAGTACCACTTGTTCACCGCGTTGTGACGTAGTAAATACTGAAGAAGTCAGGACAATATGATATATTGGTTTACAAATTGCTTGAACAACCTTGTTTGGCATAGAGATAGTACAATTAAAAGTTTACAATTAATAGCATTATGTGCTTTGTGCACGTAATATCATCGGCAAAGCGTTTCTTGTGGAGCCTATGATGTGTCGTGCCTAAAGAATTTCATGTGCTACTTAAGATATGAACATAAGGATCCATTTGTAGGCGAGTCCTTTATGCTATTCCTTACCTATGTTTAGTATTCATCCTTGCATATGTCTAGTGAGACGGGTTAGTCTTGCTGAGCCTTATGCTCATGTTTGTAGTTAACAAGTTTTGCCAGATTATACAACTAATGACGGGTTTGATGACGAGGCTGTACCCCCTACAGGGTTTACAGCCGAGTGGGAACCCTGCACGCCGCCGTGAATTGTGTGTTGCCAGTGCAAAGTATCCAGGGCATGGATGACTTTGCTTTTGCATAGCTAGTGCTGAGAGCGTAGCTATGATGTATAGTCCTCTTTCCTTCCGCTAGTACTTTTAAAACTTCCGCTGTGCTTTTCAATAAAGACTTGGTATTGTAAATTGTTCTCGTTCTTTTTCTTGTATACTGTTGGGTGTCGCATCGCACGACACCACCCGACGAGATCCTTGGAGGTCGGGATTCCAGTCCCCACGGACATGGTATCAGAGCATCATTGGGAACAATATACTTAAAAAGAGCATAATTTCAAAAATTAGGATTTGAGTGAGGAATTAGCTATATGCCCTTATAAGGAGTATTATTAGTATAAGATATACAGGTGGTAAACTAACTTATATGTTATTAATTCTGTAACGACGCTCCGACGTCGGTAAGAGGTAAGGTACGCCACCGTAAGCGGATCAATTGCGGTAAGCTCACCATGCGAGAGGTAGCATGGAAGTTTTTCCGTGGCTTGGCACGGAAATGTTAATAGGAGTCTCTGGAGCTTTCTATGTTTCTGAGAACCTATGACACGTGGTACTCCAGCGTGCTTCAAAGTTAGTGGGAGCCCCCATCGGGTGGTGTATAACCCGATAGTATGTCTCTCTAGAATCATTCATATTCTATGAGAGCATGCGAAACACGTATGCCCGAGCGTGTATAAGCCGGTTCGTACGAGAGTCTTTGCTGTACAGACATATTTACAGCCATGTACCTCGAGACATGACCTCACTCGAGGGCGACTCACACCAGAGTCGTATGCATTTATTTTTATATATATTATTGTGATTGCCTGTCGTGTTTCCCCGTACCACCCTTGAGGTGTGAAAGTGTGAAAGGGGATTGATTGTCTTCTGCAGCATTGACTACGGTAGCGACCCGTGTAGAGTACGTTTGCGAGTGAACGATACTAGGGCCACCTATAAACGTATCCGGAAATACCGGTTAGAATCTTCTTTGGTGAGGCACGTAGTACTGTCAGTATTAACCTTGATACTTGACCATCCCCAAACGACAAAAAAATGGATGCATTGTATTTTGAAAAGTCCTACTATCAGGTGCTGGTAGGTTTGGACTCCGCAAAATAAAAATTTGATTCAACATTTGGTTAGCACCAAGATTCTTGATTTCTGGCCAAAGTTTGCTCAACTTCACCAGGTTGTAATCTTGGTTAGTTAAAAATAAACATAGGGGTATGCTATATGGATGGAAATCTCTCGAAGTCCTCTACAACTTTTCTGTTTACCATCAAGGCAGAAAATCTTGATAATCTATTGAAATTTGGGGTATGCTTAAACTGCTCCAGATAACCCTACCGTTGTACCAGTCTCTGTATTTTTGCAATAACTCACTGTAGGAAATTCTTCTGCCTTATTATGATACATATCTAAAAAGGGCAGAATCATATATACAGTTTTGTTATTCAAAGTTACTCTTGATTCGAATTTGAAGCAATTCAAATTTCGAGCTCAAAACAGTGAACTACAGGTCTGCTGGTGAACAACAGTCAGTTCATCGATCAAGTTTAGATAGCGCTAGCTTTTGATCCAGAATGATGACATGGTAATATATATACATTTCTGGATATCTTAGCAAGTCCTCTATCCACTTTATATTGTGCTTATGGCCTGAATCTCGGTGTATCTGTGTTTAATATCTATGTTTGCAAACTTGGTTCTGGCGGATCAGAACTTGGAAGAGTTGGCACATAGTTTCGAATTAACACACTATACCTAAGTAAAAAATGTTTCATGGCCGAAATATTCTACCTCTGGATCATTAACTTGATGTTATAAAATGTTTATTTTGTAATTACCTCCATATATTGTAATGGTATACCTGTATAATTTGTGGAAATCACCACATATACAGGAGAGGTTCTGTCAAAATTTCCAGAAAATATGAGTCAACTTAAAACCTGTATATATTCTATTTCCTAGCTCACCTGGAGCTGTATGAGCACAATCTGGAAAGGCGGGAAAGTTTACTACAACTTTTGTATTCAGACCAACATCTGGTTCTGAAGTTTCCTGTATGAATATTTTGAATTTATACAGGAAGGTCAGCTGGAACAGACTGATTACAACTCCAGTTTTAAATTTTCTTAAACTATGGGGAGTTGGAAACCTTCTCATTGTTCCAGTATTCTTTTCTATAGATGACGGATGTGATGATGCTATTACCGGACGGATGGATATTTTCCACTTGCGCTAGCCATCCATGTTTCCCAAATATGTTGCGGGAAGTACTCCAACAGTTTGGTTTCATCGAGATGCCATGCTATTGGGGTAGAGAAACAATTGACAGGGGTGTTCGGTCATGCACCATTTTGGTAGACATCCCAGCTAGTCCATGTCATTATGGATGGGCTCCTTTCTCGATTACTATCGAGGGGGCTCAGTTAGCGGACACTTGGGCAATCGCTGCAGGCGAAGCGCTTATGAAGCTTTGTGAGCTTCATCAAGATGCCATGGCTGGGACTCAATTTGCCCTTATTCCGGTCCGTGGTATGGCTGGATTTGAGTGGCAGCATCGTATGGTTGCCGCCTATACACCGTATGGCGACACAACCTCGACGACACTGGGGACATATGCGGCTGCATCTAATATGGTGGTTTCTACACAAGGCACAATTATTTTGGAGCAAGTCGAAGCCTTGCGGGAAGCGACTGAGCAGGGAGATACCCTTGATTATATCAACGAGAATCCATGTTCGCTCCTAGATCCAGCAAATCACCGGCTAAATAAGTGCGAGAGTCAGCTGCATTACGCTCGCATTAGACTATGGAAAGCTCATGCCGAACAACGGCACACTCGCAATGAACTGCAACAAGTTTGTGGTCAGTTGCAAGCGAGTCAGTTAGAGGTGCAACAACAGCAGGAGCAACTGTTAGTAGTCACTGAAGAGCGGGACACCGCCATTGAGACAGCTTAGAATTAGGAGTATGAGGCAGAACAACTTCAGGATAATATAATTGAGGCTGAAGCACAATTGCATCCAGTGGTGTATCCACCGACCCATAATATACCACTAATTATGGGTGAACAATTGCCTTCGAATGACGAAGAAGAAGAGGAAGATCCCGAGGAACTCGAGTATGTCGAGTAGGACATATTGGAGTGGGATGTGGCAGCACTTCTACCATCACGGGGCAACATATAGTTTAATAGTTGCTCGTGTTTTTATTTTGTGGCCATGTCTGTGTCATATTAAGAATAGTAGTGGGTATGTCTAAGATGATAAGATGTGTATGACATCTCATGGGAACCAAGTATGGTAGAGATGTATTTCCATAGTGGGAGTCCATCATTTTGGAGTTTACTACTGTAAACTTGGTCATGAGATAATATATCTTGTATAAAGTTTGTGCTTTATCAATATATGTGAATGTTATGCACTTATTTCCTTGTCAATAAGTCGTGCTACTGAAAAATGATATGGATAAGGGAAAAGAAAACATGTGCTGATTTTAAGTCATGTGGATGTAGAATGGTGCGTACGCGCTCAACGCCAGAAATGGGAGGATCCAGTCGTGGTCGTGAGGACGAATATCTGACCCAGGAGACAGCTGCAACGCTGCAGCAACGAGTTCCTCCAGCACCACCTCCGGAACTTCCAAGGAGTCTAGCGGAGGTTCTCGCCGCAGTGTTTGGCCCGCGCGACGAGCAAACGGAGTTACTACAGACCCTGGTCCAGCATTCGTGCCGTCAAGGAGGGCGACCAGATGCGAGTCCACGATAGCCTTCTCTGAGTTCATAATCGGACTTTATGTCAATGCACCAGCCAGTCTTCGTGGACGCCGATGAACCGTTGGAGGTGGACAACTGGCTCCGCTCCATTGAAGGGAAGTTCGGTTTGCTACGAGTAACTGAACATCAGAAGACCCTGTTCGCGGCCCAACAACTACAACGGTTCGCTGGTGCATGGTGGGCGAATTACCTTGCCGCACGACCAGCCGGCTATGCAGCGAGCTGGGAGGAGTTCCGGGAGGCGTTTCGCGCCTATCACATACCTTCCAGTGTGATGAGGAGGAAGCTTCAAGAGTTCTTGGAGCTGAAACAAGGAGGAAGGAGTGCTTACGAGTACTCCAAGATATTCAACCACTTGGCCCAATATGCTCAGGACCAAGTGAATACAGAAGATCAGAAGCGGGAATGCTTCTATCGGGGTTTGAACCCCAAGATGAAGGACAAGCTTTCCTTGTTCAATAGCGGCAGCTTCAACAACTTGGTCAATGACGCAATCGTACAGGAGGACACTACTAGGGAGCTGTTCTCCGACAAGAAGAAAAGGAGTGCTCCGCAGGGCAGCGGAGGAGGTACTCCTCAGAAATACCGCATGGTGTATCGATCACCATCCGGCCAGAGGTGGCAGCCGCCATCGCGACCACCGATGTTTCATGGTCGCCCATTCAATAACGTCGGCTTCCGCCCGCAACAACAACAGGGGATGATTCCGCGTGCACCTCTACCTCCACCACGTGCACCGAGATTCCGTCCTCCATTCCGTGTCGGTCAGACCCCATACACACGCTATACGTGTGGACCTACGGGGCACTTCACCAAGGACTGCCCACAGGGCGGAGGACAGTCATCGTACCAGGGGGCAAACCAGCCTCGCAACCAGCCCAAGAAGCTAGCCGCCAGAACCAGCAATGTCCACCACCTCGCCATAGAGGACGTTCCGGAAGGCGCACCCGTACTCACGGGTATGTTCTCTCTCATTGGTCATTTTGTAGTCATCCTTTTTGACTCGGGTGCTTCCCATAACTTTATTAGCAAGTCTTATGTCAATGAATACCAATTGCCTATCATTTCCACAAAAACCCCATATATGATTTGTTCTCTAGGAGGCAAAGTAGTAGCAGATAAGTTGGTCCATAGGGTACCTCTTAATCTGGGTGGGAACATATACCCTATCTCTCTCATTATATTGGAGCATCAGAAATTAGATGTCATCTTAGGAATGGCATGGTTGCAATACAACGGTGCTATTATTGACATCATTCCTTGGAGGATATATCTAAATTCTCCGCTCCACTCTCCCCAAACTCTCACTCTGGAGAGTAATATCCACGTGCCTCCAACTGCTGATAACACCGAAGCCTGTAAACTCGAATATATTCCAGTAGTATGTGAGTATCCAGACGTTTTTCCCGAAGATCTTCCTGGAATGCCACCAGAAAGAGATGTCGAGTTTAAGATTGAACTTGTACCGGGAACAGTGCCAATCTCGAGAAAGCCGTATAAGATGGCACCCAAGGAACTTGCAGAACTGAAGGAGCAGCTGAAGGAATTGTTGGGCAAGGGTTTCATTCGTCCAAGTTCATCACCTTGGGGTTGTTCTACATTGTTCGTGGAAAAGAAGGATAAAACATTGAAACTATGTGTGGACTATCGTCCACTCAATGCTGTGACGATCAAGAACAAGTATCCACTACCCCGTATTGATATTTTGTTCGATCAGTTGGTCGGTGCTCGGGTATTTTCCAAGATGGATCTTCGCTCTGGTTATCATCAGATCAGAATTCGACCAGAGGATATATCTAAAACAGCATTCTCGATGAGGTATGGATTATATGAGTACCTTGTCATGTCCTTCGAATTGACCAACACACCAGCCCATTTCATGTATCTCATGAATTCAGTATTCATGCCGGATTTGGACAAGTTTGTCGTGGTCTTCATCGACGACGTCCTTGTATTCTCAAAATCCAAAGAAGAACATGCACAACATTTGCACATCGTGCTTCAGCGATTGCGGGACCACAAGTTGTACGCTAAGTTTAGAAAATGTGAGTTCTGGATCAACCAAGTGCCATTTCTAGGGCACATCATCTTTGCCAAAGGGATTGCAGTTGATCCAAGCAAGATTAAGCAAGTACTCAAATGGGAGTCTCCCAAGTCTGTGCATGAAGTTTGAAGTTTCCTGGGTTTAGCTGGATATTACCGAAGGTTCATCCCAAGCTTTTCCAAGATAGCTAAACCAATGACGGAACTTCTGAAGAAAGAAAAGAGATATACCTGGACAAAGGAATGTGAGGAGGGTTTTTAAGCATTAGTAAAACACCTCACAACAGCACTAGTATTAGCCCAACCAGACACAACTAGATCATTTGAAGTTTATTGTGATGCATCTGGAATTGGTCTAGGCTGCGTATTAATGCAAGACAGAAGGGTGATCGCTTATGGATCACGACAGCTTCGCAACCATGAGCAACATTATCCGACTCATGATCTTGAACTCGCTGCCATGGTACTAGCATTAATGATGTGGAGACACTATCTGTGGGGCAACCTAGTACATCTCTACATCGATCACAAAAGCTTGAAGTACATCTTCACCTAGAAAGAATTGAATATGCGACAACGAAGATGGTTGGAGTTAATCAAAGACTACGAGATTGAGATCCACTGCCATCCCGGTAGGCAAATGTAGTCGCCGATGCGTTAAGTCACAAGTCCCATATCAATAACCTTTCTATCACTTTGATAGAGGAAGATGAACTGAGTCTCTACTTGGTCCCGTATGGGGCGCTCTACAACCTAGCCCTCATTTCTACCATAAGGGAGGAGATTGTGGAGGCTCAGAAGGAGGACAAGGGCATGTCGCATAGTCTTCAACGAATGAAAAAGGGGGAAATGAAGTGTTTCCGAGGTGATGATGACGGTACCATCTGGTTCAAAGACCGCATCGTGGTACCCCGCAATGTGGAACTTCGGAAGAAAATCTTGGATGAAGCTCATTTGTCCTAATATTCTATTCATACGTGGGGTAACAAATTGTACCAAGACTTGAAGAAGAAATTTTGGTGGACTCGGACAAAAAGGGAAATAGCGAAGTATGTGTCCGAATGTGATACGTGTCGACAAGTGAAAGCCGACCATCTAAAGTCAGCCGGACAACTACAACCTTTACGCATATCGGCCTTGAAATGGGAGGACATCATCATGGATTTCATTGTTGGATTACCTCCCACCTCTCACAAGCATGACTCGATTTGGGTGATAGTCGACCGACTCACCAAATCGGCTCACTTTATTCCAGTCAATGTCAAGTATGTGGCACGACAGTATGCAGGGTTGTATATTTCCAGAATCCTATGCCTTCACGGAGTACCCCGCACTATCATATCAGAATGTGGAACCTTTTTTGTTGCTTGATTTTGGGAGCAGCTCCACGCATCCTTGGGTACCAAGTTGATTCGAAGCTCAGCTTACCACCCACAGACTAATGGTCAAACGGAACGAGTAAACCAAGTGCTAGAGGATATGCTCCGTGCCTGTGCCATCCACCATGGTAAGAATTGGGATGATCATCTAACATTGGCGGATTTTTCATACAACAATGGTTATCAGACTAGCATCCAAATGGCACCATATGAAGCTCTTTATGGCCAGAAGTGTTGCACACCTTTGAACTGGTGTGAATCCGGTGAACGAGTAACATATGTTATAGACTTGGTAAAGGAAGCCGAAGACCGAGTACGAGTTATTCAAGCCAACCTTAAGGCTGCTCAGTCTCGCCAGGAAAGCTATGTGGACAAACGACATCGACCGCTTCATTTTGATATCGGGGATCACGTTTACCTTCATGTATCTCCAATGAAAGGGATTCATCGCTTCGGAGTAAAAAGGAAGCTAGCTCCACGTTTCATCGGACCATTCGCAATAAGTGCGGAATGCGGACCTGTAGCCTATCGGCTAGAGCTGCCAGCATGGCTGTCAGGGGTGCACAATGTGTTCCACATTTCACAATTGAGAAAATGTCTCAAGGCCCCGGCAGAAGTCCGTATGGAGGATTTGGAAGCTCTCCACCCATATGTTACTTACTCTGAACATCCAACCCAGATAATTGATGAGAAGACTCGTACCACAAGAAACCGCACCTTGCATTTCTACAAGATCTTGTGGGGAAACCACGCCGCTGATGAAGCAACGTGGGAAAGCGAGGAATATCTGAAAGCCAACTATCCAGACTTGTTAACATCATATGTTCATTAGGTCTTTTCTTTTTATCCTTCCTTTTGTAATCTTGGGACGAGATTTTCTTAAGGGGGGAGGAATGTAAAATACCACATTTTCCTTCATATGAGGTTCAGTTGTAAGTTGGTTGTTAACCTTAATGGAGACCAATTATAGCCATGCTTATAAACTTGATCTCATCAAATCTTTTCTTCTACTCATGCTTAAATTTATTAACATGAGGAATGAACTTCACCAATAAACTTAGATTAATTCTTTTGACCTCTCTTTAAAGTTTGGAATTATTTGAAGAAAGATTGCTAGGCCAAATTATTATGCAGTACCAAATAGATATTCAAATTAATATAAATTGAATATATACTACTGTATATTTGGCCCTGTCAAAATTATTCAATTCAGAGGCCATAAATTTTTCTATGGTTTTCTAATATTCCAAATAGACTTCCTGCAAAGTTTCATAAATTTTGAACTCCATTTGCTATTTTAATTGAGACGCTTAGCAAATTCAAGCCATGTTTTGAATTCAAATTTTGAATTCTGTTCAACTAGATTGAACATCAAGATTTGAACACACACTCATGGTCAGCATAACTTGCTTGACATATCCCCATATTTTCACAATTTTTGGAACTCAATTGCTATTTAAATTAGTGGCACCATTGAATTTCATCCAAATTCAAATTTGAATTTGAAATTCAATTTAAACTTGCTCCAATTCAAAATCCAATTGTGGAATCAAATTCGATATTTATTTGAGCCTCCCCACAAAAATCTTGAATTTTTTGATCAAGTTTGGTAGTAGAATTGAAGTTACAGAGAAGGGAAGTAGATAAGAGGAGGTGGGGCCCACTGTCAGCTGAAGCACTCGAGTGAAACCCACGGGGGGGGGGGGGGGGTGCTTTGTCTCCAGCTCGCCCCGCCGATCGATGCCGGAAGCGCGCGACACCGCGATGCGCATGCATCCACCGAGCTGCTTGCTTGCTTGCGCCATGGTGCGCTCCCCTCTCCTCTTCGTTCCTATAAATACCCCCTTGCCCGTCGCCGTTGGACTCCATCCCGGTTCACGCCATTTTCGCCGCCCTTGTTCGATTGAGCTCTCGCTGACGATTGCAATCGTTTCTTCCCAAGATGTAAGTAGATAAAAGGCTTGTCACAAACTCCTCTACGTATTCTCTTTAGTCGTTGATCGTGACATAGCTTCTGCTTGGCGTATTTTGAAGTTTCCCAGTCGCCGTCGAGGAAGCCGCCGAGAACCTTCACTGTCTCGTCATCGAACACCAGTTCTAGACCATCTCCAGCCTCGATCCTTTAAGCAAAAAGGTTTGCAATCCTCTCTAGTTCATGCTTACAGAATCTAAGCTTATGATCTGAAGTGTAACTTGAGTTCTTGTTTGAGAACCAAACAATTTCTCAATAGAACAGCAAAGCTTCACACTTAAATTCATTTCATTCTTGCAATCCTCCTTTAATCTGATTAGCAGATAGCTTCTATGTGTCCTAAGGAAGCTCCATGCCCAAAAACCCTAAAAGTTATCAACTAAGCATCTTAGATTTCAAGTTTTCGCGGCTGCCGGTTGAAAAACCGCACTTCGCCGTCGAGCTCAGCCTTGCCGGCGATTCTCCCTTAATCTAAACCCCAAATCATCATCTTGATGCTCCCAGGAACCTTCCCGACCTTTTCCCGAGCCTATTGAGCCATTTCCGAGCATTTCCAACGAAGGTCGAAACCCTAGCTCCGCCGTCACCGTCGCGTCGCCGTCTCCGGCCATCGCCGACGTGATTGGACACCACCATCGGCTTGCGCGGTCTATTTTAGGGTTGAGCGGTCACGGCGAGGCCAAAAGGAGGTCGACGCACCTAAGTCCGGTGAAGCACCGCCGCGGTTCCAGCAAGAAGCACCGTCGCGTCGCGAAGTAGACGAAGGCCTATGGGCCCCACTTGTCAGCACCCATTCGAACGCCCCGGGATCAGCTGCGGCACTGGATCTGGTGCGGCTGCGCGGTTGAACCCTGTGGCCCCCGGTGCGGCCCAGATGCGATTGGCCCATTCAAATGAAGTGGGACCGGCCCCTTTTATTTGAAATTTCCAATAGGAAAATGAATCCAGATTCAATCCCAACTTAGAAAATCCAAAATTTCCAGTAGAATTATCAAAAAATCCCAAATAAATTTTGTTAGAACCAACATGAAGAATGCTGTCCAGTGGTGCACTTTGATTTTTATGAAAAGCCATAGAAATTTCTCCATAATTCAGATAACAAAATTCTTAAAGAAGTCATTCCTACAATTTTGTTAATTGGAAAATTCCCAATTTTGGTCAGAACCCTATAGTTAATACATTTGATCTCCAGTAAAAGTTTCAAGCTATTTGGACTTAAAATATTGGGTTGATCAATGTTCCAAATCTCTATGTAGTTATAAATTGAGAAAAATGGAAAATCAATTTCCAGAAATTTACCCAAACTTGAAGAATCAATTTCTCCCTGTAGGAAGCTTAGAAAATAGTGAAACAAATTTTCCTACAACCAGTGAGACCCCCTACACATGATACAACCCTTGGTAACCATGATACATTTCCAAAAATTTCAACTAAAATTTAGAGAAGATTATTGGTTACCATAATTTTTAAGAATAACAAACATCCTTTATCATCTCCTGTTCTTTGCAAGAGTCTTCTCTATAATCTCTAGTATCCACCATAAAATCCCAAAGTCAATTAAGATAATTATCTTATTTTATCTTAATATACTCACCCCACCTTAAGCATCTTAATTATTCACAAAATCATTTATACCTAGTATATGCATATCATGTAGTAGCTGAAATCGAGGAGCAGCCGGAAGCTTGGGAGGTCCAGCTGTCAGAAACTAACATAGACTCAAACTCGCATTCAGGCAAGCCCTAGTTTGCATTTAAGTTCCTTACAATGTTTTTACAGTTTATCATTCACCTTACGTCTTCAAATGATTGTGCATTATGTTTAAGGTGTTTGACATCCACTTGCATGACCAAAAAATCCTATGGAGTCTAGGGTAGGTCTATGGCCCGTAAGTAGACACTGCTATGCTTATATCATAGGAATTTGGTAGAAGTCAAGTAGTTGGAATCTACTCGCGAGATAGGAATTTTATCACACGGGAGGATATGGAATCAGAAAATGGTTTATGAATATAAAATTGAGACCGAGCAGAGAGTAGGATGCAGTGAGACATGGTCTCACGTGCATAGCCTTGCTTGTATCGATTGAGGACCATTTCGTGTGCAGCCCTGCTGGACAAGCTCGAATTGTACCAACGACATACTGGAGAAATGGGCTCCAATAAACTGGCGTAGCTCAATACTGGTTTGTCGAGGCATTCCGTTCCGTTTTATAGGCGTGGGTTGAGGGCAACAAGGTGTAAACCAGCTGGTGGGCACGTCATAGTACACCCCACGCAGTGACCTCCTGCTCGTGACGGATCGACCGGTTCGACATTTGAGTGTCTAGTGAAAGGTGGCCATATACGACTAGTACTGAGATGTTATGTAGCTACTGCTATAAGTACTCGCTGGCATTTCCGAAAGTGCGTATGTGTCGTGTTTGTCCGGGTAAATCCTGATTGCAATCATTGTCCCTCGCAGTAATAGAGTACCACTTGTTCACTGCGCTGTGACATAGTAAATACTGAAGAAGTCAGGAGAATATAATATATTGGCTTACAAATTGCTTGAACAACCTTTTTTGGCATAGAGATAGTACAATTAAAAGTTTACAATTTCCCCATACTTTACCTGTAATAGCATTATGTGCTTTGTGCACGCCATATCATCGGCAAAACATTTCTTGTTTGATTGTGGAGTCTATGATGTGCCGTGCCTAAAGAATGTCATGTGCTACTTAAGATATGAACATAAGGATCCATTTCTAGGCGATTCCTTTATGCTATTCCTTACCTATGTTTAGTATTCATCCTTGCATATGTCTAGTGAGACGGGTTAGTCTTGCTGAGCCTTATGCTCACGTTTGCAGTTAACGAGTTTTTGCATATTATACAACTGATGACGGTTTGATGACGAGGCTGCACCCCCTACAGGGTTTACAGCCGAGTGGGAACCCTTCATGCCACCGTGAATTGTGTGTTGCCAGTGCATAGTATCCACGGCTTGGATGACTTTGCTTTTGCATAGCTAGTGCTGAGAGCGTATATATGATGTATAATCCTCTTTCCTTCTGCTAGTACTTTTAAAACTTCCGCTGTGCTTTTCAATAAATACTTGGTATTGTAAATTGTTCTCGTTCTTTTTCTTGTATACTGTCGGGTGTCGCATCGCACGACACCACCCAATGAGATCCTTAGAGGTCGGGATTCCGGTCCCCACAGCTTCCAACCCAGACATGTCCGACTCTCGAGGTTCTGGTATAACCCGTACCTCTTTGAGCCCCTTCCTCTTCTCTCCTTCATTCCACCACCACATCACACTCTTTCCTCTTCGACGATTCTCCGTCCCCCCCCCTGGTGAAGTTCCTCCCTCTAGGGTCAGGATCCTCCCCAAACTTCTCAAAACCTTCTCCATCGCGGATTTCTGCGAATTATTCCTCCTCTCAAGGTGAACCCCAAACCTCAACCTGAGGTTCACTCCATCCACCTTTTTGAGTACATCCTTCTTCATGGTAGCCTCATTGTAGATGTACTTAGACATTATTATCCATCACATTGTTGCCATTGTATGAAACTTGTACTTGATTCGAGAAATATGGATTAAAGCTACAAAACCCGAACATGTCCGACCCATGGGCGAACAAGTCCGGCTTTTCCAGACAAATCCGCACTTTTGCGGACATGTCGGGATTTCAAAGTTTTAGCTCGTGAGTATCTTCATCATACCTCACTACAAAAATGTGTATCATCTCTCCTTGTTTACTCAAACTCCTTTTTCTCATATCTCATATCACAATGTTTTGTGAGATGGATGCTCAACTAGCTAAGAAGTGGGTCGAGGCGGAAGCTTCCAAGCCACCACCCAAGAAATATGCCAGGAAGATGTGTGTTAGCAATGCACAGCTGCCAGATGATGGACCTGCCCCCTCTCGCATAAGACTTGAGCCTCGCGATACCTCTAGGATTCTACTAGTTGAGGGGGAGATTAGTCCACTTGAGACGGCTCAACCAATAAAAGATCCCGGAATAGACACATTCATCACCGATTATAGCAAGACCATAACTGCAACTCAAAGCATGAGGAGAGAAAATCCCTACCAATATGAGAAGGTGCCTAGGGATCCAAGGTTTTGGAGTGATGATCACTCCAACTACTACCGCTTGGTCTATGTCGAAATGTTGCTACGACACTTCACCCGGTACTACTAAAGCGTAGTCCACGGAGGTTCATATTCAGTTTGGGCGCGCGTAAGATTATGAACAAGACGGTGACACAGAGGATTTTTATGTGGTTCGGGCCACCTGAGTGTAATACCCTACTCCACAGGGTGGTTGTTGATTGTATGAGAGCGTATTTGTGTGTGCTTGAGTTGGCTTGGTTGGCCTTCCATGTGGCGCAGACCTTTTACATTCCAAGGGTTGACTGTTACAGGGGTTGCCTGGCCCTACAAGTGGCCCCAGCGGTATTCAATCACCTAATACACTTTCTACATGTATTAAGTATGATTAAACAGCATGATAACGTGCCTTAATGGCAGTGTTACCAGTACTAATAGTCTTGTGATCATGTGTCATTAACATAGCATTAATGACACATAATTAGGTCTTGTAACGGCTATTTTATAGCCTCTTGAATGTCCGTGCCGTTAGAGATCCTATGGTCGTTGGCTTAGGTTTGGAGGTATAACACGTGCCATCTCCGGAGCTTCCCTCTACAGGGAGGTAGGTCCGGAGCCACTCGACACGTGGTGGCACCGGGGCTTCCCTCTACTGGGGGTTAGGTCCGGGGTTGCTAGACATGTGGCGGGACCGGAGCTTCCCTGTGAAGGGAGGTAGGTCCGATCCCGCTAGACACGTGGTAGTACCACAGCTACCCAAATGAGGGATGCGGGCCCAGTGCTATCAAACATGTGTTGCCTTCAGAAATCTTCGACTCGAACGTGGGAACTCTTTGGCTTTTATTGCGGTATCATGGGGTACCTGGTATGCAGGGTACTGACAGTGGCCCCCGAGCCCACCTCTGGGAGAAACCCTCTGTGTGAAATTTTTCTACCAAAGGTGGGGCCATCTTCAATTCCCGCATTGTGGCTTCAAATTTCTTTTCCTGGATTGTTGGGGCGACAACCTGCTATTAAGCCATCGCCATGTGGCTCCTTTCGATGCGGCGGGTGAGATCCTGGCGTGTAGATCTCGCGCAATTGAAGGTTGCCGATTTCCAACACGAAAACCGTATCGGTTCCGAGCGCCTTGTCAGGCTGCCGCCCTCGGGCTTCCAACTTCCCATCATGACAACGGTTCTCCTGGTGCGACTTTCTCGCCAAAGTGACCCAGGCCCATTTGTCATTGACGGATAAATTTTTGAAATGAAATTTGGCCCTGACGCGGTTTCCATCCAAGCATTGTGGAGGCTTACTTAAGAAGGGAAGCCTGCACAGTTGAGGATTCTTTATGCTTCCATTCGAACTTGCGCTCAGAACCTCTCCACCTTTGCTTAGCTTTTCCAACTTTTGCTCCGCTTTGCCGCGATGGAGTTGGGTCTTCCCCGCAGCAAGATCAAGAGCAATGAAGACTTATCGAGGCTCCAGACCTACATGGGGTGGTCCAGCGACTCCTTCAACAACTCGATCCGCTTAGACAAGCTTCCCTTTAAGAAGGAACGCACCAGAAAGATCGTATACTTCTTGGCGTACGCCATGGGAGGGTTGACCCCGCCTTTTTCAAGTTTCCTCTTGATGCTGCTGGACTTCGACTAGCTCCAACTTCATCACCTCGACCCTCACTCATTCTTGCTAGTGGCAACCTTCGTCCACTTCTACGAGATGTGGGTGAGCGTACCGCCAAGCAATGAGCTCTTCTGGACCTTCTTCACAGTCCACACTATGGGGAAGGGGAGCGAGTTGATTGGCTTCTACTACTTCGTGAAGTGTTGTCCCTTCATGTACTTGAAGACCTTCCCCTCTGGGAAGTAAGACAACTGGAAGAAGGATTGGGTGATCATCACTGTGGAGCATCATGACAGGCTGGAGTTGCCTACGAGCCTCTGTGACGAGCCTCCCCAACATTGACGCTGACGCCTGGAAGGCAGCTCTGGAGCTGTTTGGTGCATACAAACCCGTCCTGACTAGGATCTGATAGTGTGTGGAGGGTGGAGTGACCCCTCAGATGGTCTTTGGGAACTTCCTGGTCAACAGGTGGGCTCTGCTAATGAAAGGGAGTGGCCCACTTGGGCTTTCAATAGCGAGATGGACCACAACCGGATCGAAGTTGGTCTTCGGACTAATTTAGATGATAATGCTTTGAAACTCCATCTCTAGAAGCCTCAACACGGAGCTATCTCCCAAGACGCCTTGACCCCGCTGGCGGACTTCATCCCTCTGAACATGGCCCCTGAGTTCAGGAGGGAGCTTCAGAAGAGAATGCGGGAGCTGGATGACCTCGGCTTAGTGGAGAAATGTGGGACCCCCAAGACTTCTATTCTCGAAGCTTCGGAAAGGAGGGATCCCACTATTCCAAGCCAGAGGGTCGACGACACCAGCAAGGGCAAGGGCAAGGAGCCAGCCGAATCTTCCATACGGAAGAGGAAGCTGAGACACGCTGATGGGAGCTCCATTAGGTCGGCTCCGTCTCCAGGTGCATCTTCCCCCCGACCAAGCCGAGCTTCGACGACCAGACCTTCTTCGGAGACGGCATCCACGAGGGGCACTAGCTCCGGCAAATCGACCCCAACCCCAGCGCCGGCTACAGGATCCAGGTTCGTGGGTCCTTCCCAGTCGAGGAGAGTCTCGATCGGGGCGACACCAACGGCTACGGCAAGTTCCACGCAGCAACCCAGAGCCTCAACCACACCAACTACAGTGGGTTCTGACTGCGATTGCTTGAAGAAGAAGTTTCGTGCCGACTAGAGCGGGAGCCTCCCAAGTTAAGCATTTTCTTCTCACCTTGAGTTGCAATTTTTGTCTTTACCCTGTTTTGAATTTTTTTGATCCTTTGTTTTCAGGGTGTCAAAAAAGAAAATCGAAGCTCTGGCCCCTGCTACATCAACTGAGACTATGCAGGCAGAGACTCCTACTTCGGTCCTTTTGCCTCCCCAAGTGGTGGCTGAAGACACGACAGCTTGGTGTGTGCTGTCGTGGAGCTAGATCCAGTGATGACGCAAGAAGCTCCTTTGGTAGCTCCATACCACAGTGGGGGATCTGTGAAGAAGTTCTGACGGTTTCAGAACCTACGCTGGAGGCTCCGACATCAGAGCCAGAGATAGCAGAAGCTCTGACGTTTGAGCCGGAAGTAATTGAGGCTTCGGCGCCTGAGCCAGAAGTGATTGAAGTTCCGGCCCCTGAGCCAGAAGTAATTGAAGTTCCAGCATCTAAGCCGGAGGTGGTGGTAGATCTGGAAGAAGCTTCAATGCCAGCCCTGGAGATGACTACCCCGGAGGTGTCCATGTCCGAACCAGAGCACCCAGAGGAGGCGGCTGCGGGTCCTCCACCCATCGAGCCAATAATCGAAGATCCGGCAGTGGGACCTTCCTCATCAGCTCTGAGTGCAGTGGAGATGGAGGATCTTCGATCGATTTGTCCAGTCGATGTGTAGTTGTTGGAGAGGGAGCTTGCACCCTGGGGCCCCTCAGTCGTCATGGAAGACCCGCTCGAGTCGGAGGAGGAGGTCCAGGCTGGTCCAGAGCCAATTCCTTTGGCGTTGTCTATAGACAATGCTTGCTCCAGTCTCCGCGAAGTCCAGCTCACCTTCAACTACGAAAGCAAGACTCCCAAAGAAGAGCGCAACACCTTGAGGTGTTGGCGCAATAGGCTTCATTTCGAGATGAAGCTAACACAATCAAGGCTCGTGGACTAGCAGGAATGGGTAGAGAAGGAGAAGGCCCGGCTGCTGTGGCAGGACCGCGTATTGAATGAGCGGGAGGCTGACATCAAGGCCCTTGAAGAGAAGACTCAAGAGATTCTCGAGCATGCTAAGGAGTCCAATGAGGCTACTGATGACCATCAGGAAAGCCTCAATGAACTGAATGAAGTACTCCTTAAGCGTCGGGAAGCTCTCGGTGAAGGGGAGGATAAGCTCTTCGAGAAACAAGAAGATCTCCTGAAGAGGGAGGAGGAGCTCGCCCAGAGGCTGTCTTTGGGAGAGCAGAGTTTGGCTGATTACGCCAAATAGTTTGAACAACATCGTGTTCAAGAAAAAGAGAGGATCTGGCAGGTGGGACAAGAAGTCTCCAAGAGAGAGACTGATGTCTCTGCTCAGGAGGAAAGAGTGAAAGGTAGAGAGAAGGACCTAGTGGACCGTCGGAAACGCATCCACCTCCGGGAGATGGAGCTTGCTGACCGAGAAAAGCATGTGGCTGAAAGGATCCAACATCATGCTAAGGAGGTCGAGCGCCTCGCCCGAGAGAGTTCAGAGCTTGCGGCCGCTAGAAGGTCACTGGAGGAACTAAGGAGCTCGAGGGCGACTAAGTCGCAGCAAGTTTGGGACTTTTTGGGGCGAGCCAACAAAGCTCTGGTGCCACTATCAAAGTGTTTCTATGACACTTCCCCCGGTACTACTAAAGTATAGTCCACAGAGGTTTGTATTCAATTGGGGGGCGCATAAGATTATGAACAAGACGGTGACACAGAGGATTTTTACGTGGTTCAGGCCGCCTGAGCATAATACCCTACTCCACGGGGTGGTTATTGATTGTATGAGAGCGTATATGTGTGTGTACTTGAGTTGGCTTGGTTGGACTTCCATGCGGCGCAACCCTTTTATATGCCAAGGGTTGGCCATTACAGGGGTTGACTAGCCGGACAAGTGGCCTCGACGGTATTCAATCACCTAATACACGTTATACATGTATTAAGTATGATTAAACAACATGATAACGCGCCTTAATGGCAGCGTTACTGGTACTAATAGTCCTATGATCGTGTGTCATTAACACAGCATTAATGACCCATAATTAGGTATTGTAATGGTTGTTTTATAGCCTCTTGAATGTCTGTGCCGTTAGAGATCCTATAGTCGTTGTTGGCTTAGGTTTGGAGCTATAACATGTGGCAGCTCTGAAGCTTCCCTCTGCAGGGAGGTAGATCCGGAGCCACTCGACACGTGGCGGCACCGAGGCTTCCCTCTACTGTGGGTTAGGTCTGGGGTTGCTAAACACGTGGCGGGACCGGAGCTTCCCTGTGAAGGGAGGTAGGTCTGGTCCCGCTGGACACATGGTAGTGCCGGAGCTACCCAAACGAGGGATGCGTGTCCAATGTTGTCAGACGTGTGTTGCCTTTAGAAGTCTTCAACTCGAACGTGGGAACTCTTTGGCTTTTTTTGTGGTATCATGGGGTACCCGGTACGCAATGTATCGACAGTCTACATGCCAAAGAAGAACCAAATCAACATAGTTCAATGGGTTGATTAGGCATATATGGAGAAGAAAGAGGATCCAACTTTCAAAGAGGTGGCAGATGCTTGTGTGTTTCATGGAATCAAGGACATCATGGGTCTCCAATACCCATGGAACACTAAAGTCATAGTTCAGTTTTACTCCATTGTGTACTTTCATCCCACTGGGCACAAGAAATTAACTTGGATGACTAACGGTGCTTAGTACACAGCTTCCTATGTGGCTTTTTCCAAAGTTCTTGGGATGGAGGTGTGCCTCGAGTATGATTCATGGAGAGGGAACCTTGAAGAATGATGAGATTGAGTTTCTCTATGACAACAACTGGGGATTCAACCTGCCGTAGACTCGCTACCTTCTTCCTTTCTTCAAAGTGCTAAACTGGATTCTAAGGTCCGCTTTAGCACCCAAGGAAGGTGATTCCAACAACATTCATGTAACACCCTCAATTCTCGCATCATGCATGCATACATGATCATGCATTAAACACTAGTAGAATAAGAGAAAAATAATAAAACATACATATACAAATATGTGTAGCAAAAGAAGAAAAAGAAAATAATAGTTATAGCCTAAAACTTGTAATAGGAAATAAGTATAAAAATAATAATAATAAAAATATATATAAATAATATATATAACAATATATAAAAAATAAATAAAATATTAATATTAATAGTATATATAATAATAATAAATAATATATATAATATAAATAATAATATATAAAAAAATATATAAATAATAAATCATATAATAAAAGAAATTATAAAGAAAAAAAAAGAAAAAAAAAGGGGCAGCGCCGCCGGCCAGGCCAAGCGGCCCAGCCAGCGCGCCCCGGCGCGCCTCCCGCACCGGCCTCGCGCCCGAGCCACCCCGACGCGCCACGCCGCCCGGGCCCCACCCCGCCGCTCGCCCCGATGCATCGCTCCCGCCGCCGATTCCCGCGCGAGCCGTAGCGCACGCCCGCGCGCGACCCGCCTATGCGCGCGTGCCCGGCCCCACCGCGCCGCAGCCGCTCGGCCGCCCGCCCCCGAGGCCGCAGCGCCCGAGTCCCGCCCCCGCACCCGATGCCGAGTCCCGCCCGACGCGCCCAACGCGCGGAGCCGCCCGCTCGTGACCGACCCGGCCTTTGGCCGCGGGCGTGCCCTAGCGCCGCCTATATAAAGGACGGGAGTCCTCGTGGGTTTTCCTGATCCAGCAAACCACCGCCGCCTCCACGATAGAAGCCCGCCACCGGTACAGAGGGAAAAAGCACCAGAGAACAGAGGCGCCCCAGGGGAAGAAAAGGAAGAAAAAGAGGAGGGCCCCACCGTTCGCCGGAGATCGACGTCGCCATCGCGCCGCTGTCGTCGCGCCACCGGAGGACCCTGCGCATCTACTTCGTCTACGCATTGTCCCCATCCCGCGATCATCGAAGCCATCGCATCTACGGTAGGCCATGTTCCCGATGCAAATTTTAGCGATCATATTGAACCTAATAGGCGTAACTTGATCGTAGTTGTGTCATCTTTTTAATTTCAGCAGCATTAATTCCCACTAAAACCCCCGTAAACTCATATGAACACGTATGAACTAGTTGCATCTAATTATTAAACAACTGTAGTAAATTAATTATTGAATTGTGCATGCATACATGTCATTGCATGTTGATTATTTTGTATGCATTATGTTGATTGTATATGTTTTCTTGTATGTATGATCACGCGTAGAGGAACGTGCTCAAGAGGCCGCATACGAGGATTTCCAAAATCAAGACTTCGAAGCGCTTGAGCAACCCCATCCGTCGGAGCAAGGCAAGTGTCCTTGAAGCATATTGATCCTATTTTAAAATAAATGTTTTGTTTGCGAACTTGCATGCTTGTATCGAATTGATGGGAATCCTATGGTAGGAAGTTTACTAGTTTTGTTTGACCACCCTTGTCACCTGGAGTTTATGGTAGAGAGTCGGGAAGGGTTTTTATCTTTTCGCTTCGCTTAATTAATTGGGATGGCAAATAACACTACACATTTAATTATGCATTGATGATATTATGGTTAATGTGAACTGGTCAATACGATGGGTGATCTAAGCAAGCGTGGTTTTGTGGATGGGTTGGATGATATGGTGGTTGCTTGCCTTAGATTTAAGGACCGGTTCATGCGAGAATATGCCAGGTCAACAGTGCCACCACAAGGCCAAGTATGGGTGCGGCGTAGCTGAATAATTTGGAGCGCTGCTAGTATTGTATGGACCATTGGATGGCGCGGGGAATGGGAGTCGAGGAGGACTGCCCTGGGATCCGCATGGCACACGAGGGGGCCCGTGGGTGAGTGAATGGAGATTCAAGCCTGCCGGTGAAACCTTAGTAGGCCCGTACATACTAGTAGTCCCTTTTGAAAGGCTATTTTGTGATCTCTTGGCCACACACCTACGCAAGTGTGAGATGGCCTAATGGAGATTTCTTAGTCACCGAAAGGTGATGAAATCACGAACGTGTGGGTAAAGTGGTACAACCTCTGCAGAGTGTTAAAAACTATCATGATAGCCGTGCTCCCGGTTATGAGCGCCTGGATGACCTACATGATTAGAGTTGGATTTTGTTATTGGGATGGTTATGGTTTGGTGATGGTTTGGTCGATATTATGATTATGGTTATGGTTATGGATGGAATTATGTTTTATGACATTGATTATGATTATTGGTAATGGTGAATTATGGACTGGTATTATTATGGTTACATGGTATATGATGGGTTTACTTCACATAAATATGATACATTGCTTTTCCAAATGGTTTACTGTACTTTTTAGCACTTAGCCATTATTACATTCGTCATTTGAATAAGCCACATGTCATACTTTCCACACTTGCTGAGTACGACATGTACTCACCCTTGCAATCCCCCCAACAGTTGCAGGTCAGGATTGTGAGTTTAATGGCGATAATGCGGAGTTCTAGGCCGTGTCTACCGTCAGCTTTGCCTGTGGTGTTGCGTGGAGCTGCGCTATCCCTTTTGCTTAGTTTGCTTAGTTGCTTATTAGTTTATTTCCGCTGCATTAGTTGAACTTGTCATTAATATTCATTAGAGCTGGTATTCGAGGATATAATGAATTATGTAATAAGAGTACTTATTTAATAATTTGAGCTGTGGTAATTATCTGTTTATCATTTATGAATCACTCGTGTATGTGTGTTGAACATCCTGGGCACACATATGCGTTAGCTTGGTTCATTTTCGGAATCGGGCGTCACAGATTGGTATCAGAGCCACAGGTTGACTGTAGGACGCAGCCTAGATAGAATGGACACTTTAGAGCACATAGGAGCACTCAGGAATCGATGTGTTTTGCTTGGAAGTGATGTTTGCTATATATATTGTTTGCTTGTGTGCTTAATAGAGGATTTTGGGATGCTTTAGCATTGCCATGTCCACCTAGGCTAGTATAGCTAGTTGGTTAGCCTCATATCCCTTGATGCATATAGTTGGGGACGTTTTCTAAATTCTTACCTATTGCTCTTCTTCAGATGGTGAGGACTCGCAACCAGAGGGGTGTCAATGATGAGGAGGAGAATCAGGGAGTACCTCAGAACAATACTGGACAAGGACCTGCTCATGGAGCTATCAATATTGAGCAGCTACTGGCTATGCAGAACCAGCTCATGCAGACCATGATACAAACTATGGGACAGCTGCAGGCTGGCAACAGCAACAACAATCAGCCTCATATACCGCCACCGCCACCACCCCAGCCCCACCACAACCATTTGGGAGAGTTCATGAGGACCAGACCGCCTACCTTTGCACAAGCCACAGACCCAATGGAAGCTGATGATTGGCTGAAGTCCATTGAAAAGAAACTTGCTATTGTCCAGTGCACTGATAGGGAGAAGGTTCTCTTTACATCACATCAACTAGTTGGAGCAGCCGCTGACTGGTGGGAAGCTCTTTGCAACGCTCATGATAATCAGGAGGCAATCACTTGGGTTGAGTTTAAGCAGAATTTATGTTCCCACTATGTACCTGAAGGAGTTATGATACTGAGAAGACAAGACTTTGAAAATCTCAGGCAAGGAAGGATGAGCGTGAGTGAGTATCTCAACAAATTCACTCAATTATCAAGATATGCTCCAGAAGACATCAAAACTGATAGTAGGAAGCAGTATCTATTTATGAGGGGTCTCAACAATGAAATTCAAGTCCAGTTGCTCAATACTGATTATCCAAACTTCCAAAAGCTGGTTGACAAGGCTATTGTGGTTGAGAACAAGATTCGTGAGATGGAGCGGGACAATAAGAGGAAGATGCCACATCATGGACCGCAGCAAGGAAGCAATGTTCGCCCCCGTTATGCACCACCTACTGCACCACAATACAACCCATCTGCTCCTGCATACCGCGCTGCTTATCCGCCCCGCCCAAATCAGCCACCGCAACAACGCCCCGCCATGCAAGCGCCTCGCTATCCTGTGCCACCTGCGCCGCGTCCTAACATGGCGGCAAATGCTCAAAACCAGCAGCGCCCAAACTTCCCTAATGCTACGGGCGGTAAGACATGCTATGTGTGTGGAGAACCCGGGCACTTTGCAAGTCAATGTCCCAGAAGAAACTATGAACCTATGAACAATGCACCAAGGCCAAATCACCCGCGACCAAATGGAGGAGCACCACAAGGCAACCGTGGACAGCAGAATTTTGCTCGTGGCAATGTGAATCATGTTTCTACTGAGGAAGCCCAGCAAGCTGATGACGTCGTGATTGGTATGTTTCTCGCCAACTCCAACCCCGCGACTGTTTTATTTGATTCGAGAGCATCTCATTCATTCGTCTCGTCAAAGTATGTTGCCAAATACAATTTGCCTATATCTCATATGAAGCAAACTATGCTAGTAAGTTCTCCTGGCGGAGAGATGAGGACAAATATAGTATGTCCGAAAGTAAGCATTAAAATAAGGGGGGTAGACTTTCTCGCAAACCTCATAGTCTTGGACTCCCAAGGAATAGACATAATACTTGGAATGGACTGGCTGAGCAAGTATAATGGAGTCATTCAATGTGCCGAAAGGATTATGCAGTTGATGAGTGAACATGGTACACGCATCGAAGTTGAGGCAGCCCAACCTACAAGAGAGAAAGCGATGCTGAATCACGTGGAAGAAGTGACATTGGAAAGCATTCCGATCGTTCGCGAGTACCCGGATGTGTTTCCAGATGAGTTGCCAGGTATGCCACCTGATCGTGACATAGAATTCGCCATTGAGTTGATACCCGGAACTGCACCTATAGCTAAGAGGCCGTATAGGATGCCTCCTAAGGAGTTAGCAGAGCTCAAGAAGCAAATTCAAGAGCAGCTAGAGAAGGGTTTTATACGCCCAATCTCATCCCCGTGGGGAGCCCCAGTGCTCTTCGTAGATAAGAAGGATGGAACCAAGAGGATGTGTGTGGACTATAGGTCTCTCAACGAAGTGACAATTAAGAACAAGTACTCACTACCCCGGATAGAGGATTTGTTCGACCAAATGAATGGTGCCTGTATCTTCTCCAAGATCGACTTGCGGTCAAGATACTTCCAAATGAAGATTAGACCATCGGATATACCCAAGACAGCATTTCGGACACGCTATGGATCTTATGAGTACACCGTCATGTCATTTGGATTGACGAACGCGCCTGCGTACTTTATGTATCTCATGAATAAGGTCTTCATGGAATATCTGGATAAGTTCGTTGTAGTGTTCATCGATGATATTATGATTTACTCGAAGGATGAGAAGGAACATGAGGAACACTTGAGGCTTACGCTGCAGAAATTAAGGGAGCATCAATTGTATGCCAAGTTCAGTAAATGTCAATTCTGGTTATGGGAAGTTTCTTTCTTAGGCCATATTATTTCCAGAGGAGGAGTATCAGTTGACCCAGGGAAGGCGAGAGATGTGCTTAAGTGGGAACCGCCACAGAATGTCAAGGAAATTCGGAGTTTCCTTGGAATGGCTGGATATTACCGCCGATTCATCAAGGATTTCTCCAAAATAGCCAAGCCTATGACCGAATTAGTCATGAAAGGGAAGGCATTCCGATGGACTCAAGCTTGTCAGGATAGCTTTGAGGAGTTAAAGAAAAGGTTGACAACAGCCCCAGTTTTGGTATTGCCGGATGTAAGCAAGAGTTTTGACATCTATTGTGATGCATCAAGACAAGGACTTGGGTGTGTATTGATGCAAGAAGGCCAAGTGGTAGCTTATGCATCGAGGCAACTAAAGAAACATGAGTTGAATTATCCTACACACGACCTTGAACTCGCAGCCGTGGTACACGCCTTGAAGATATGGAGACACTATGTTTTTGGTCACCGATGTGAGATTTATACGGATCACAAGAGTTTCAAGTACATATTTACGCAAACGGATCTGAATCTGAGGCAACGCCGATGGTTGGAGCTCATCAAGGATTATGACGTGGGAATCAACTATCACCCAGGGAAGGCCAATGTAGTGGCCGATGCTTTGAGCCGAAAAGGAGTAAGTCATCAACTCACAGTTCGAGAGCTGCCATCCGAGTTATGCAAGGAGTTCGAACGGTTGAACCTTGGATTCATGAATGAGATGGGAACGATGGAATTCAACCCAACATTAGAGCAGGAAATACGGGAAGGACAGACAAAGGACAAGGAAATACAGGAAATCAAGGAAAGTACCCAAGAAGGAAAAGAATTCAGATTTGATGAGGACGAACAGGGTACCTTATGGCTTGGAAAGAGGATTGTGGTACCTAATGTCAGGCATATTCGGGAGACAATATTAAAGGAGGCACATGACTCGCCTTACTCAATTCATCCCGACTGTACGAAGATGTACAAGGACTTAAAGACATGCTATTGGTGGGCCAGCATGAAAAAGGACATACCCGAATATGTTGCACTTTGTGATGTGTGCCGACGAGTGAAAGCCGAACATCAAAGGCCAGCCGAATTGTTACAACCATTAAAGATCCCGGAGTGGAAGTGGGAAGAGATTGGTATGGACTTTATAGTTGGATTACCGCGAACTCAGTCTGGCTATGATTCAATATGGGTTATTGTGGATCGATTGACAAAATCAGCTCACTTCATCCCTGTCAAGACCACATATACCACTACGAAGCTAGTAGAATTGTATATGGAGCATATTGTGTGTCGACACGGAGTACCGAAGAAGATAGTCTCGGATAGAGGTTCTCAGTTTACCTCCAGATTTTGGCAGAAATTGCATGAAGCAATGGGAACAAGGCTGAACTTCAGTTCGGCATATCATCCTCAAACGGATGGACAAACTGAGAGGACCAACCAAATTTTGGAAGACATGTTAAGAGCTTGTGCTTTAAAGCATGGGAAAAGTTGGGATAAAAGTTTGCCATACGCTGAATTCTCGTACAACAATAGCTATCAAGCAAGTCTGAAAATGTCACCCTACGAAGCATTGTACGGAAGTAAGTGTAGGACTCCCTTGTTTTGGAATGAAATCGGAGAGAATCAAGTGTTTGGTCCCGACGTGTTATTAGAAGCTGAAAGGCAAGTACAAATAATACGGGAAAACTTAAAGGCTGCCCAGTCTCGACAGAAAGGTTATACTGATAATAAGCGAAGGAGTCTGACTTTTGAGGTTGGAGATTTTGTATACCTCAAAGTGTCGCCTATCAGAGGTCAGCGACGGTTTAACGTCAAAGGAAAACTGGCACCACATTACATCGGACCATTTAAGATTCTGTACAAATGAGGAGAAGTGGCATATCGACTTGAGCTGCCGACGTATCTCTCCGATGTACACGACGTGTTTCACGTCTCTCAACTCAAGAAGTGTCTCAGGGTACCAGAAGAACAAGTGCCGATTGGCGAGTTAGAACTTCAAGAGGATTTATCCTATGTCGAGCAACCTATCAAAATTTTGGACATGAAGGAAAGGGTCACGAGAAATAAGAGGATCCGTTGGTGCAAAGTGCAATGGAAACACCATACGGAAACCGAAGCTACATGAGAACGTGAAGAAGACCTGAAGGCAGAATTCCCTCATCTTTTCTCCACGCTATCGAATCTTGAGGGCGAGATTCACTTTAAGGGGGGTAGGTTTGTAACACCCTCAATTCTCGCATCATGCATTGCATACATGATCATGCATTAAACACTAGTAGAATAAGAGAAAAATAATAAAACATACATATACAAATATGTGTAGCAAAAGAAGAAAAAGAAAATAATAGTTATAGCCTAAAACATGTAATAGGGAATAAGTATAAAAATAATAATAATAAAAATATATATAAATAATATATATAACAATATATAAAAAATAAATAAAATATTAATATTAATAGTATATATAATAATAATAAATAATATATATATATAATATAAATAATAATATATAAAAAATATATAAATAATAAATCATATAATAAAAGAAAGTATAAAGAAAAAAAAAGAAAAAAAGGGGGCAGCGCCGCCGGCCAGGCCAAGCGGCCCAGCCAGCGCGCCCCGGCGCGCCTCCCGCACCGGCCTCGCACCAGAGCCACCCCGACGCCCCGACGCACCACGCCGCCCGGGCCCCACCCCGCCGCTCGCCCCGATGCACCGCTCCCGCAGCAGATTCCCGCGCGAGCCGTAGCGCGCGCCCGCGCGCGACCCGCCGACGCGCGCGTGCCTGGCCCCACCGCGCTGCAGCCGCTCAGCCGCTCGCCCCCGCGCCCGAGGCCGCAGCGCCCGAGTTCCGCCCCGCGCCCGATGTCGAGTCCCGCCCGACGCGCCCAACGTGCGGAGCCGCCCGCTCGTGACCGACCCGGCCTCTGGCCGAGGGCGTGCCCTAGCGCCGCCTATATAAAGGACGGGAGTCCTCGTGGGTTTTCCCGATCCAGCAAACCACCGCCGCCTCCACGATAGAAGCCCGCCGCCGGTACAGAGGGAAAAAGCACCAGAGAACAGAGGCGCCCCAGGGGAAGAAAAGGAAGAAAAAGAGGAGGTCCCCATCGTTCGTCGGAGATCGACGTCGCCATCGCGCCGCTGTCGTCGTGCCACCGGAGGACCCTGCGCATCTACTTCATCTATGCACTGTCCCCATCCCGCGATCATCGAAGCCATCGCATCTACGGTAGGCCATGTTCCCGATGCAAATTTTAGCGATCATATTGGACCTAATAGGCGTAATTTGATCGTAGTTGTGTCATCTTTTTAATTTCAGCAGCATTAATTCCCGCTAAAACCCTCGTAAACTCATATGAACACGTATGAACTAGTTGCATCTAATTATTAAACAACTGTAGTAAATTAATTATTGAATTGTGCATGCATACATGTCATTGCATGTTGATTATTTTGTGTGCATTATGTTGATTGTATATGTTTTCTTGTATGTATGATCACGCGTAGAGGAACGTGCTCAAGAGGCCGCATACGAGGATTTCTAAAATCAAGACTTCGAAGCGCTTGAGCAACCCCATCCGTCGGAGCAAGGCAAGTGTCCTTGAAGCATATTGATCCTATTTTAAAATAAATGTTTTGTTTGCGAACTTGCATGCTTGTATCAAATTGATGGGAATCCTATGGTAGGAAGTTTACTAGTTTTGTTTGACCACCCTTGTCACCTGGAATTTATGGTAGAGAGTCGGGAAGAGTTTTTACCTTTTTCCTTCGCTTAATTAATTGGGATGGCAAACAACACTACACATTTAATTATGCATCGATGATATTATGGTTAATGTGAACTGGTCAATACGATGGGTGATCTAAGCAAGCGTGGTTTTGTGGATGGGTTGGATGATATGGTGGTTGCTTGCCTTAGATCTAAGGACCGGTTCATGCGAGAATATGCCAGGTCAACAGTGCCACCACAAGGCCAAGTATGGGTGCGGCGTAGCTGAATAATTAGGAGCGCTGCTAGTATTGTATGGACCATTGGATGTCGCGGGGAATGGGAGTCGAGGAGGACTGCCCTGGGATCCGCATGGCACACGAGGGGGCCCGTGGGTGGGAGAATGGAGATTCAAGCCTGCCAGTGAAACCTTAGTGGGCCTGTACATACTAGTAGTCCCTTTTGAAAGGCTATTTTGTGATCTCTTGGCCACACACCTACGGAAGTGTGAGATGGCATAATGGAGATTTCTTAGTCACCGAAAGGTGATGAAATCACGAACGTGTGGGTAAAGTGGTACAACCTCTGCAGAGTGTTAAAAACTATCATGATAGCCGTGCTCCCGGTTATGAGCGCCTGGATGGCCTACATGATTAGAGTTGGATTTTGTTATTGGGATGGTTATGGTTTGGTGATGGTTTGGTCGATATTATGATTATGGTTATGGTTATGGTTGGAATTATGTTTTATGACATTGATTATGATTATTGGTAATGGTGAATTATGGACTGGTATTATTATGGTTACATGGTATATGATGGGTTTACTTCACATAAATATGATACATTGCTTTTCCAAATGGTTTTACTGTACTTTTCAGCACTTAGCCATTATTACATTCGTCATTTGAATAAGCCACATGTCATACTTTCCACACTTGCTGAGTACGACATGTACTCACCCTTGCAATCCCCCCAACAGTTGCAGGTCAGGATTGTGAGTTTAATGGCGATAATGCGGAGTTCTAGGCCGTGTCTACCGTCAGCTTTGCCTGTGGTGTTGCATGGAGCTGTGCTATCCCTTTTGCTTAGTTTGCTTAGTTGCTTATTAGTTTATTTCCGCTGCATTAGTTGAACTTGTCATTAATATTCATTAGAGCTGGTATTCGAGGATATAATGAATTATGTAATAAGAGTACTTATTTAATAATTTGAGCTATGGTAATTATCTGTTTATCATTTGTGAATCACTCGTGTATGTGTGTTGAACATCCTGGGCACACATATGCGTTAGCTTGGTTCATTTTCGGAACCGGGTGTCACAATTCACAATATACTAAGAACTTGATAAGATGGATCTTAGGCCAAGAGCGCTTCAATGCATTTGACTTCATCTATTATGAAATACATGCAACTTTTCAGACTCCCTCCAGATCTTGTCCTTATGCACCATATATCATGAAGCTACTTGAGTATGTCACTGACAGGACCTTTGTGAAGGATGTTCCTCACTGACACATTCAGCCTCAGGTGCCTCAGCCACTTTTGGCTCCCACCAGTGGTATGAGGCGTGGCAAGGCAGCAGAGACAGCTAGGGCAGCAGAGGTTGCATCTCAGGCAGTGACAACTGCAGTTCAGCCTATTCCGAGGGCTCAGGGTTCCTCTGGTGGCCTCTTTGAGATTTTAAATTCCATCTTTTCTATGTGTCACAACACACATGTGAATATTCAACATGAGAGGTTTGCTAGAAAGTTCTTCCAAGCTAAAGTGTGTCAGCAACTTGAAATCTCCCCTCATGTTTCTTCTGCCAGCTTGGGCGAAGAGCTTCATCAGTTTCTCTCTCACACAGAGGAGGAACTTGCTTTCTTTGATAGCACTGGCGCCTCTTCGAGTGTTCCTCCACCTTCTCCAGCTCGTGACAGCGACGACGACAGCAATGACGGTGACTACGACTGGGAGGTGAACAACGACGAGTAGTATCCTTGCTTTTTCCTTTTTGGTGTCTTGATGCCAAAGGGGAGAAGTGAGAGTGGTCTTAGTCCTAATCCTATCTTAGTTTCTTTTGCGCTTGTACTAGCTATGTTGGACTTGTACCTCTCTATTTTCTCTTGTACGATGCTCGTTATTGCACTTATGTCATTTGGATTACCTATATTATTCAGGTTATGTCATTTGGATGCTTGTTGCGCCTATTTTATGTTATTTGCATTGAAATCCATCAATTGTTCCTTCATGTACTCATTGTCACATTATTCTCTTTGTTGAACCATGCTCTTGATGTTTTTTGTGTTCTCATGAAGTCATGTAATTTATGGTGAATTCTATTGCACACATAATGTTCATATTTTCATATTGTTTGTTAACTCAATTGCTTTAAATTCATCACATTATGGTCACTTATCACACTTTGATCGTAGGCACCCCATGATTACAATGAGTATATGAAGATCTCTTTTTAAATGCTTTAATATGTCATATTCCTATTCTAGGAAAACCTCTTCATAATGTCATTGTAATCAAAACAAGCCTTTAATCCAAATTGGAAACTTTAATTGGTTGTCATCAATGACCAAAAAGGGAGAGATTGAAAGTCCATCTAGGCACCCCCGTGTGGGTTTTGGTTGATTAATGACATGAAGATTAAAGAGCTAATGTTTTAATTCAGATAAGTGCAGCTCAAAGTGGTTGGTGCATCACTCAAGTTCGAAAAAGGAAAAGGTGATATGAAGACTCATAGTTTGCAGGGTTTTATTTTTCTTGAGTCTAGAAAATGTTGCACTCTCAAGAGGGACACAAAGTTTGATTGCAACATTGAATCCTAAAGCTCAATCCTTGGGTAGTTTAACAAACTAAAATTAACTTAGTAAGATACATTAAAAAATTCAGACTTGCCCGGCTTTATTGCGGACATGTCCGGGCCCCGGAATTATCCGAGCTTGACCACAGATTTTTCCTCTCTGTACACTTAGTGGAGCAGCTCAGCGAAACCCGAACTTGTCCGGCCCCATTCCGGATATGTTTGGGACCCTGATTTTTCTGGGTTGCACCATGGACATAATCTCTTTGCATAAGTTTTGAGGTGCTTTAGGAAATCTGAACATGTCCCCAGACATGTCCAGGAAAAACCCGGCTATGACTTGCCCCTAGACTTGTCCGCGTTTTCCTGCAGACTTAATCACTCTATATAAAACCTAGCTTAACCTAGGAAGTCCGAACAAGTTCGGACCCTATCACTGATATGTCTGGGAATTCAAATTTCACCATTTGTAATGGATGAGTTGGCGGGGATGACGTCCTAGGAGGTGGTCCCGAAATCCGGACTTGTCCGGATTTAATCCTGACATGTCCGACCTTTACTGGTTGGCAACGGCTACACTTTTGGGAGAGTATAAAAGTGGGGCTCCCCCCACCCCAATCAAGAGGTACAAAACCCTAGCATTGGAATAGCCTTCACAGAGCACTCCAAGCACATCTCTTCAGGTGTAAGCACCAAAAATCCAATCTTTGGTTGGGATTTAGGGTTTGAGAGAAGATTTGAGTGAGAAGTCACTTAGGGGTTGAGCTTTTGATTGATTATTTGTTGCAATCTCTCTTGTGTGTTTGTTACTCTTGGAATTTGATCCCTAGCCAGCTAGAGGCTGCCTAGGGCTCCCAACTTGTAGTTGAGACCTAGGAAGTTTGTAATATCCCTTGTGATTGATAGTGAAGCACCTAGTGTACCTTTGGTGGTTACTAGAAGAGGTTAGGGTTGGGATCAACCCGGTCCTTCTTGGACTTCCTCAATGGAGACGTAGGCTTCTTTGTGAATCTGAACTTTGAGAGAAAATCTCTTGTGTTCACTTGTCTTTCTTCGCGTTTACTTTACCACTTGTTATTCATATTGTGCTAGAAACCCTAACTTTGTGTTCTTAGCGATTCTAGGTTGATTCATTGTTCAGATAGGTCGGTAGCCTTCTCCATATTTTTTTAGCATCTATATTCATTACTATTTGCTCCTAGAATTGCTTAGAATATATACTATCTCGTTTCACCCTGGATATATCTGAGTTCATCCAACTTGTCCAAGGAAACCCACACAAGTGCAGATTTAACCCGGACATATCCTGCTTTGCCTGACTATCTTAAGTTAATTAAGCATCTACAATTTTTATTAGCCTATTGACCCCCCTCTAGGAAACTTTCAAGTCATTATAAAGGATTCATAATACATCATGACTCCAATGAGTACAAAGAAGAGGAAAAAAATTACATCTCGGATTCAATTCTCACCTAGGACTATCCTACTCCTCAAAGGACAAGAGGTTTTGCTTTTTCTCCCCTTCAGCCGAGACATGGCCGCAGTTTCTAACAAAGCATGTTTGGCTTTCATCAATGAAATGATCTACCAAAAACCAAAATGCCTTTTGTTCGGAGGAGCAGATGATTAAGTGGGCGAATGGCCACTAACATCCAAATACAAAGACCATCTCGCCCCTGCCTGGTAAGAGGACCTATGATCTCCAGGGCCAAGGACAACGGCGCCTCGCTGCTGGTCGAAGTGGAAAGGACACCAAAGTCTATTGAGAAGGTTCAGGAAGCCAAACTGCCCAACATATTTCCCAATTGGCCCAGTGCAACGCGAGAAGACTTTGGTCATGCAGACATACGCTCTGCATCGGGGTCAAATCGACCGCCCCTTTGAACTCATACCTGGATCCGTCGTATTCAAACCTCCTAAAGGTTTCTTCCATTTTTGAACTTCCAGGTAGATCCTCCCCTTACAAAACCTCACCGGTCACGGCCGTGCCATCAATTGGTCGAAAACGAAGCCCCGACGGCCACAATTCTCTCACCACAAGAAATACCTTAGGATTACGGGATGGCGGAGACAAAGGAGAGAGGGAGGGCCTTTGAGAACTAAAGCTCGAGGCGATGAAGAATGGAGGAACCACGCTTGGCTATTTATAGCCCCACCGAGGAAGTCGAAGAAATAAGAACGGTGGTGGTGGCATGTTATGCATCATAACCGATGCCACAGTGAAAGGACTGCAATGATCCGAGGGCTCTCACCGCCCGTCGAGCCGCTACGCTGCTCCATAACCAGTGCCGCAATGAAGACTCATGGCAATTCGAAGACTCGTGCAGCACGCCACACCGACTCTTCGCAAATCGCGTCACATTGAAGGATGACGAGACTAGACATAATCATGGTGTGTCTTGCCCCCTCCTCCTCGTGAAGGGCACCAACTTGAAGTCGTGTGGCTTATCGTAGCAACCTCGAGGATTGAGGAACACCGCCACATCCCACGTCGAAGCGGACCAAATGGCGACCACTCTAACATGTCATCAACTAAGATAAGCCAGCTCTACTCTCTCAGTTATTTGTCCCTTGCAAAATTAACCTTCCGATCGTGGACTCGGACCGAATTTGTCACCATCAGAGCCTTGTTGGCGGTGCTTAAATACTAAATTGACCATCAATTCACTGCAAAAAGATTATGAAATGGAGAACACAACATAGTCATAGGAGTTAAAACTAACAAATTCCACAAGTGTTAGTGTCTATTTGTATACAGGTGAATTAAGCTCCATAATACCCAAGAATGTAGGGAGCAATCCTAAAAGTTGTCATTCGATCAATAAGGCAATGACACGTGGCATCACATGGATCCATGACGCATTTCCAGGCGTATACGAGGAGATCAAATGGTGATTCACGTGAGAAAGGGGCCAGGGCCCACCTGGCAGCCACTCCGAGAAAGCACAACCAACTGAGGGCCAGGCCAGGTTGACCGATCGCCTAGCTCAGCCGAATTGGCCCTGGCGCCAAACTCGGTCAACTTCAACATGTTGGCTTCCTGTTGCTCCCTGATGGCGGTAACGACTGATTCGCACACTAATTATGGCGCAAAATCAACTGAACTCGTGTATAGATACCCCCTCACTCCCTCACTTCTTCACACATCATAAGTTTGAGAATAGTAATCCACTCATAGAGTTTAGAGTTGTCCAAGTGGCCAGCCAAGTAGAAGTAGAGTGAGGAGGAGCTAGGAGGAGGCTTGGGCTTGTCAAGTCCCTCTTTCACACTTGTATCTCTATGGGAGTTCTATCGGAATCGAGTGAGAAATTTCTGTCAATTCAATACAAGTTTGAATTCTAGTCCATACTAGTTTGCTTACGTAATTGCTTGTGGGTTCATTGTTTGAATTTATTAGAGGCTCTAGTCATAGCTATGGGGACCGGAGTCCACACCTCCGAGGATCTCATTGGGTGGTGCCGTGCGATGCGGCACCTAATAGCACACACGGAAAGAATACCAAAACATATAAAGTTTTCATTTCATAATAAGAAGAGTTTACAAAAGAGTGTACCACAGGGTACACACGCAGCGGAAAAATACATACTCATAATCTCACCTAACTAAGCAGGAGAGAAGACGTCCATGCCCTAGGACGCTTCTCACTAGCAACATGAAGACCATTCAGCAGCGGCGTGGTTCACATGAGATTTATCTCGACACCTCGAGTCTCATGTACAACCTGAACAGCAGAAATAAAACTAATACCTGCAAAAATCATTAAAGCGCAAATGTGAGCATAAGGCTCAGCAAGACTAACCCGTCTCACTAGACATATGCAGGGTGAATACTAAGCATAGTTAAGGAATGGCATAAAAGACTCACCTACAAGTGGATCCTTATAATCATGTTTTAAGTAGCAAATGACATTCTCCAAGCACGGCACATCATGGGCTCCACAATCAAACAAGAAATGCTTCACCGATGATATGACATGCCCAGAGCACATAATGCTATTACAACTAAAGTATGGGGAAATTGTAAACTTTTAATTGTACTATCTCTAAATCATACAAGGTTGCAAAGTAATTATAATTCAATACAATATGATTTTCTGGCTTCTTTAGTATTTACTACATCACGACATAGTGAACAAGTGGTACTCTATTACTGTGAGGGACAGTGATTGCAATCAGGACACACCCGTACAACACGACACATACGTCGTTCGGAAGTGTCAGCGAGCACACCTGTACCTACATAACACTTCAGTACTAGGCGTATATGGCCACCTTTCACAAGAAACTCAAACGCCGAGCCCGTCTCTCCTCCGCGAACAGAAGGTCTCCACACGGAACACCTCATGTGTCCGCCGACCGATTTACACCTTACTGTCCTCAGCCCACCCCTATCGATGGTGAGTTAATGGGCCTCGACACCCCAGTTATCAAGTTATATCAGTTTATTGGATTCCATATGTCCATTATGTTGTTGGTACAAGTCAAGCTTGTTCAGCAGGGCCGCACATGAAGCAGGCCTTAATCGACATAGGCAGGGCTACGCGACTGAGACTCACTTCTCGCCGCTTCCTATCCATTCCCTGCCCGGTCTCCATTTCATTATATTCTGCCATTTTGTATCTAACCAATCTTGTGAGGTATGTCCTACATCTCTCGCGAGTAGATTCCAACTACTCGACTTCTACCGGATTTCCTATGCATTAGCAAGGCAGTTACTACAGGTCAAATTGTAACTCATTCCAACCAATCCCTGGGATTTTTGGTCATGCAAGTGGAGTATAAAACACCTTATATGTAATGCACAATATCAACTGAAGACGTAAGCGAATAAAACTGGAAAACATTGAAAAGTTCTTAAATGCAAACCGGGGCTTGCCTTAGTTTGCGACTCGAATAAATGTCAATTTTTAGGGCTTGGTCTTCCTCCAGAGAACCTGCCATGGAACTTCAGTGGAAACACCTTGGCCTTTGTGACACCCGGTTCCGAATATGAACCAAGCGTAACGCATATTTGTGCCCAGGAAGTTCATCACACATATAGTTGCATCACAAACGATATACAGAATTTAACCACGTCTTAACTAATAAATAAGTACTTTATTACAATAATCCAATAGTTCACCATTATATTAATATAATATAAACCATATCCAATTATTGCCGACATCATCATTATCCATGTCCAGTTACTGTAACTCAAATTCATATCCATGACCATAATCCATAAACCATCCATAACCATTACCAACCCATACCCATAAACCAGCCATCCCAATACCAAAATCCAACTCTAATCATGTAGGTCATCCAGGTGCTCATAACCGGGAGCACGGCTATCATGATAGTTTTTCATACTCTGTAGAGGTTGTACCACTTTACCCACATGTTCATGATTTTATCACCTTTCGGTGACTAAGAAACCTCCATTATGCCATCTCACACTTCCGTAGGTGTGTGGCCAAGAGATCACAAAATAGCCTTTCAAAGGGGACTACTAGTATGTACGGGCCCACTAAGGTTTCACCGGCAGGCTTGAATCTCCATTCTCCCACCCACGGGCCCCCTCGTGTGCCATGCGGATCCCAGGGCAGTCCTCCTCGACTCCCATTCCCCGCGCCATCCAATGGTCCATACAATACTAGCAGCACTCCTAATTATTCAGCTACGCTGCACCCATACTTGGCCTTGTGGTGGCACTGTTGACCTGGCATATTCTCACATGAACCGGTCCTTAGATCTAAAGCAAGCAAACCACCATATCATCCAACCCATCCACATACCAGGCTCGCTTAGATCACCCATCGTATTGACCAGTTCACATTAACCAGAATATCATTGATGCATAATTAAATGTGTAGTGTTGTTTGCCATCCCAATTAATTAAGCGAAGCAAAAAGGTAAAAACCCTTCCCGACTCTCTACCATAAATTCCAGGTGACAAGGGTGGTCAAACAAAACTAGTAAACTTCCTACCATAGGATTCCCATCAAATTGACACAAGCATGCAAGTTTGCAAACAAAACATTTATTTTAAAAACAGGATCAATATGCTTCAAGGACACTTGCCTTGCTCCGACAGATGGGGTTGCTCAAGCGCTTCAAAGTCTTGATTTTGGAAATCCTCGTATGCGGCCTCTTGAGCATGTTCCTCTACGCGTGATCATACATACAAGAAAATACATACAATTCAATATAATGCACACAAAATAATCAACATGCAATGACATGTATGCATGCACAATTCAATAATTAATTTACTACAGTTGTTTATTAATTAGATGCAACTAGTTCATACGTGTTTATATGAGTTTACGGGGGTTTTAGAGTGGATTAATGCTGCTGAAAATGCAACTACGATCAATTTACGTCTATTAGATTCAATATGGTCGTTAAAATTCGCATCGGGAACATGGCCTACCATAGATGTGATGGTTTTGATGATCGCGGGATGGGGACAATGCGTACACGAAGTAGATGCGCAAGGTTCTCCAGTGGCACGATGGCGGCGACGCGATGGCGACGACGATCTCCGGCGAACGGTGGGGCCCTCCTCTTTTTCTTCCTCTCCTTCCCCTCTTTTTTCCTGGCGGCGTAGCTCTCTGGTGCCACCCTTTTTTCTCTGTACCGGCGGCTTTTTTTCTTCTCTAGGCGGCGGCTGCTTTCTGGGATCGTGGAAACGGCGGTGTTCCTGGCGGCTGGAAACCCTACGGAGGCCGTCGGTCCTTTTTATAGGCGCGGGAGTCGCTCCAGGGGCCGAGTCGGCCAGGGCGTCGAGGCGCGTCGGGAGTCGTGCGTCGGCGCGCGCGTTGCGTCTCTGTCGCGGTCGGGTGGCGTCGAGCAGTCGGGCGAGCGGGGTGGAGCCCAGCGCGGGGCGCGCTGCAGCGGGCGTGGCGCGTCGTGTCGGCTGGCGTGCGGTACGGCGGGGTCAGCGGGGCGGGGTCTAGCTGCGGGGGCCATGCGGGGCCGGGCTGCGGTGCGGTGTGTGAGTGGATTGGCACAGGGCCAAGGCCAGGCAGCGGGTCAACGGGGTGGGTGGCCGGCCACGTGGCGCGGGAGGCGCGCCGCGCGCGGGAGGGAGCTGGCTGGGCCAGCTCGGCCTGGCCAGCGGCGGGTTTCTTTCTTTTTTTTCTTTTTTTATTTATTTATTCTTTTCTTTTATAACTAAATATTAATATATATTATATTTTTATATATATTATTATATATATTGTTTATACATATATTTATATATATTTTTATTATTATTTTTTTTATACTTTTTCCCCATTGCAAGTTTTAGGCTATAACTATTATTTTCTCTTTCTTCTTTTTGCTACACCATATATGTATATGTATATTTTATGTTTTATTATTTTTCTTTTATTCTATTAATATTTAATGCATGAACATGTATGTGATGCATGATGCAAAAATTGAGGGTGTTACAAACCTACCCCCCTTAAAGTGAATCTCGCCCTCGAGATTCGATAGCGTGGAGAAAAGGTGAGGGAATTCTGCCTTCAGGTCTTCTTCACGTTCCCATGTAGCTTCGATTTCCGTATGGTGTTTCCATTGCACTTTGCACCAACGGATCCTCTTATTCCTTGTGACCCTTTCCTTCATGTCCAAAATTTTGATAGGTTGCTCGACATAGGACAAATCCTCTTGAAGTTCTAACTCGTCCATCGGCACTTGTTCTTCTGGTACCCTGAGACACTTCTTGAGTTGAGAGACGTGAAACACGTCGTGTACATCGGAGAGATATGTCGGTAGCTCAAGTCGATATGCCACTTCTCCTCGTTTGTCCAGAATCTTGAATGGTCCGATGTAACGTGGTGCCAGTTTTCCTTTGACGTTAAACCGCCGCTGACCTCTGATAGGTGACACTTTGAGGTATACAAATCTCCAACTTCAAAAGTCAAACTCCTTCGCCTATTATCAGCATAACCTTTCTGTCGAGAGTGGGCAGCCTTTAAGTTTTCCCGTATTATTTGGACTTGCCTTTCAGCATCTTGTAACACGTCGGGACCAAACACTTGATTCTCTCTGGTTTCATTCCAAAACAAGGGAGTCCTACACTTCTTTCCGTACAATGCTTCGTATGGTGACATTTTCAGACTTGCTTGGTAGCTATTGTTGTACGAGAATTCAGCGTACGGCAAACTTTTATCCCAACTTTTCCCATGCTTTAAAGCACAAACTCTTAACATGTCTTCCAAAATTTGGTTGGTCCTCTCGGTTTGTCCATCTGTTTGATGGTGATAAGCCAAACTGAAGTTCAACCTTGTTCCCATTGCTTCATGCAATTTCTGCCAAAATCTGGAGATAAATTGGGAACCTCTATCCGAGACTATCTTCTTCGGTACTCCGTGTCGACACACAATATGCTCCATATACAATTCTGCTAGCTTCGCGGTGGTGTATGTGGTCTTGACAGGGATGAAGTGAGCTGATTTTGTCAACCGATCCACAATAACCCATATAGAATCATAGCCAGACTGAGTTCGCAATAATCCAACTATAAAGTCCATACCAATCTCTTCCCACTTCCACTCCGAGGTCTTTAATGGTTGTAATAATCCGGCTGGCCTTTGATGTTCAGCTTTAACTCATCGGCACACATCACAAAGTGCAATATATTCGGCTATGTCCTTTTTCATGCTGGCCCACCAATAGCATGTCTTTAAGTCCTTGTACATCATTGTACAGCCAGGATGAATTGAGTAGGGCGAGTCATGTGCCTCCTTCAATATTGTTTCTCGAATATGCCTGACATTAGGTACCACAATCCTCATTCCAAGCCATAAGGTACCCTGTTCGTCCTCATCAAATCTGAATTCTTTTCCTTCTTGGGTCCTTTCCTTGATTTCCTATGTTTCCTTGTCCTTCGTCTGTCCTTCCCGTATTTCCTGCTCTAATGTTGGGTTGACTTCCATCGTTCCCATCTCATTTATGAATCCAAGGTTCAACCGTTCAAACTCCTTGCATAACTCGGATGGCAGCTCTCGAACTGTGAGTTGATGACTTACTCCTTTTCGGCTCAAAGCATCGGCCACTACATTGGCCTTCCCTGGGTGATAGTTGATTCCCACGTCATAATCCTTGATGAGCTCCAACCATCAGCGTTGCCTCAGATTCAGATCCTTTTGCGTAAATATGTACTTGAGACTCTTGTGATCCGTATAAATCTCACATCGGTGACCAAAAACATAGTGTCTCCATATCTTCAAGGCGTGTACCACGGCTGTGAGTTCAAGGTCGTGTGTAGGATAATTCAACTCATGTTTCTTTAGTTTCCTCGATGCATAAGCTACCACTTGGCCTTCTTGCATGAGCACACATCCTAATCCTTGTCTTGATGCATCACAATATATATCAAAACTCTTGCTCACGTCCGGTAATACTAACACCAGCGCGGTTGTCAACCTTTTCTTTAACTCCTCAAAGCTATCCTGACAAGCTTGAGTCCATCGGAATGCCTTCCCTTTCATGAGTAATTCGGTCATAGGCTTGGCTATTTTGGAGAAATCCTTGATGAATCGGCGGTAATATCCAGCCATTCCATGGAAACTCCGAGTTTCCTTGACATTATGTGGCGGTTCCCACTTAAGCACATCTCTCACCTTCCCTGGGTCAACTGATACTCCTCCTCCGGAAATAATATGGCCTAAGAAAGAAACTTCCCATAACCAGAATTGACATTTACTGAACTTGGCATACAATTGATGCTCCCTCAATTTCCGCAGCGTAAGCCTCAAGTGTTCCTCGTGTTCCTTCTCATCCTTCGAGTAGATCATAATATCATCGATGAACACTACATCGAACTTATCCAGATATTCCATGAAGACCTTATTCATGAGATACATAAAGTACGCAGGCGCGTTCGTCAATCCAAATGACATGACGGTGTACTCATAAGATCCATATCGTGTCCGAAATGCTGTCTTGGGTATATCCGATGGTCTAATCTTCATTTGGAAGTATCCTGACCGCAAGTCGATCTTGGAGAAGATACAGGCACCCTTCATTTGGTCGAACAAATCCTCTATACGGGGCAGTGAGTACTTGTTCTTAATTGTCACTTCGTTGAGAGACCTATAGTCCACACACATCCTCTGGGTTCCATCCTTCTTATCTACGAAGAGCACTGGGTCTCCCCACGGGGATGAGCTTGGGCGTATAAAACCCTTCTCTAGCTGCTCTTGAATTTGCTTCTTGAGCTCTGCTAATTCCTTAGGAGGCATCCTATACGGCCTCTTAGCTATAGGTGCAGTTCCGAGTATCAACTCAATGGCGAATTCTATGTCACGATCAGGTGGCATACCTGGCAACTCATCTGGAAACACGTCCGGGTACTCGCAAACGATCGGAATGCTTTCCAATGTCACTTCTTCCACGTGATTCAGCATCGCTTTCTCTCTTGCAGGTTGGGCTGCCTCAACTTCGATGCGTGTACCATGTTCACTCGTCAACTGCACAATCCTCTCGACACATTGAATGACTCCATTATACTTGCTCAACCAGTCCATTCCAAGTATTATGTCTATTCCTAGGGAGTCCAATACTATGAGGTTTGCGAGAAATTCTACCCCCCTTATTTTAATGCTTACTTTCGGACATACTATATTTGTCCTCATCTCTCCGCCAGGAGAACTTACTAGCATAGTTTGCTTCATATGAGATATAGGCAAATTGTACTTGGCAACATACTTTGACGAGATGAATGAATGAGATGCTCCTGAATCAAATAAAACAGTCGCGGGGTTGGAGTTGGCGAGAAACATACCAATCACGACGTCATCAGCTTGCTGGGCTTCCTCAGTAGAGACATGATTCACATTGCCACGAGCAAAATTCTGCTGTCCATGGTTGCCTTGTGGTGCTCCTCCATTTGCTCGCGGGTGATTTGGCCTTGGTGCATTGTTCATAGGTCCATAGTTTCTCCTGGGGCATTTACTTGCAAAGTGCCCGGGTTCTCCATACACATAGCATGTCTTACCGCCCGTAGCAATAGGGAAGTTTGGGCGCAACTGGTTTTGAGCATTTGTTGCCATGTTAGGACGCGGCGCAGGTGGCACAGGATAGCGAGGCGCTTGCATGGCGGGGCGTTGCTGCGGTGGCTGACTTGGGCGGGGCGGATAAGCAGTGCGGTATGCAGGGGTAGATGGGTTGTAGTGTGGTGCAGTAGGTGGTGCATAGCGGGGGCGAACATTGCTTCCTTGCTGCAGTCCATGATGTGGCATCTTCCTCTTATTGTCCTGCTCCATCTCACGAATCTTGTTCTCAACCACAATAGCCTTGTCAACAAGCTTTTGGAAGTTTGGATAATCAGTATTGAGCAACTGGACTTGAGTTTCATTGTTGAGACCCCTCATAAACAGATATTGCTTCCTACTATCAGTTTTGATGTCTTCTGGAGCATATCTTGATAATTGAGTGAATTTGTTGAGATACTCTCTCACGCTCATCCTTCCTTGCCTGAGATTTTCAAAGTCTTGTCTTCTCAGTATCATAACTCCTTCAGGTACATAGTGGGAACGGAAACTCTGCTTAAACTCAGCCCAAGTGATTGCCTCCTGATTATGATGATCGTTGCAAAGAGCTTCCCACCAGTCAGCGGCTGCTCCAACTAGTTGATGTGATGCAAAGAGAACCTTCTCCCTATCAGTGCACTGGACAATAGCAAGTTTCTTCTCAACGGACTTCAGCCAATCATCAGCTTCCATTGGGTCTGTGGCTTGTGCAAAGGTAGGCGGTCTGGTCCTCATGAACTCTCCCAAACGGTTATGAGGAGGCGGGGGTGGCGGGGGTGGTATATGAGGCTGATTGTTGTTGCCAGCTTGCAGCTGTCCCATGGTCTGTATCATGGTCTGCATGAGCTGGTTCTGCATAGCTAACAGTTGTTCAATATTGATAGCTCCATGAGCATGTCCCTGGTTGTTCTGAGGTACTTCATTGTGCTCCTCCTCATCGTTGGCATCCCTCTGGTTACGAGTTCTCACCATCTGTTGGTGGAAGAAGGGTGGAGACAGAAGGATTTAGAATTTGGAAGGAAACGTCCCGACTATATGCATCAAGGTATGTGACACTAAATAATCCTTTATTAATATAGACCTATATGAGGATGTGGACAAGTGCCGAAGCATTCCACAACTCTCTACTAAGCACACAAGCACTCAAACAAGCACCAAATAAAATTGACAAAGATCCTAAAAGAAGTAACACAACCCAAGGTCACACAAGTATGTCTACGTCGCTCTTATTTAACTAATGGGGGTGTGCCTATCCTTGAGTCATGACATAGGTCGAGGACTACTCGTCGTCAAGCAGAAACTCCTCCGGGTCCTCGTCGTCGTCATCGTCGTCGTCGTCAGGGTCCTCGGGGTCCTGTGGTGGTGAGGCAGCAGGAGGAGGTGGTGCGGCAGACGCCACACTGGAAGGTTCCTCGTCAGAGGACTCCTCAGAAGACGACTCACGCTGACCGTTGTGACGGTCTGGAGAGTCTGGGGTCCACGTCGAGGTGTCGGACGCGTAGTCGTCTGGGTCCTCGTCGATGATCCGACGATACCTCCTGATTATCGCCTCGTGGCGCTGGGCGAGGTCACGTCCATCCTGAATCTCATGTTGCGCCCTCTGAAGTCAGGCACTGAGCTGGGCCACGTCGTCAACAGTCTGACGAGACTGCGGGAGGTCCAGGGGTCCCTCCACGTGCCTGGAGACGAAGCTCGCAGTGCCACTGGGACGCTGTGGAACGAAGGCGTGCACCGTGTCCTCCAGACGGAAACGGTGGGCGTGGCTCCAAAAGGTGGCTGCTTCCCAACTAGCATCCTGCTCCGCAGATCGGCGGGAGCTCCTCCAAGCAGGACTGCTGTGGGTCTTCACCAACTCATCACCATAGTAGATATAGATCTTGCAGCTCCACTCCTTCCTGCCGGGGCGCTGCACTCCAGTGGTGTGGTAGGAGAGCGAGAGGTTGTGGTGACGGTAGCCAGCCTCATGGAGTAGGGCACGGAGACGATGTCGCAGTTGTCCTGCGGCCCTGCCGTCAGAACGGATCACCACGGGGTGACGGGGGTCGATGGCCGGAGAGCGACTGGCCAACCTACGCGGGGGCACAAGTCCACCGGTCGACTTAAGGGGGTTGTCTTTGTGCGGGCCATCTACAGAAAATAAGAATACATTAGAGGAAGAAAAAAAATAACGAAAAACAAATCTGAAAATTTCAGCAGCTAAAATAGCGGAAAAAGAGCGGTGCAGCGGTTCCAAAAGAACGAAAAAAATAGAGAGAAAAAATATACAGCAGCCAACACAATAATTTTACCCACACATAACAGCAGCAAAACACACTTTTTTTCGCGAAAATTTAAGCAGCAAAACAGCAGCACTTAATATTGCTCACTTCTGAAAATTTTTATCAAAAACGCAGCAGCGATCAATACTTTTTTGCAACTGAAAATAAGGGAACAGAACAACAGCAAAAATTTTCAAAATAGCAGATTAGAAGAGTGTTCCTAAGTGCTCTAGAGTGTCCATTCTACCTAGGCTTGTGTCCTACGGTCAATGCGGCTCTGATACCAATTTGTGACACCCGGTTCCGAATATGAACCAAGCGTAACGCATATGTGTGCCCAGGAAGTTCATCACACATATACGGTTGCATCACAAACGATATACAGAATTTAACCACGTCTTAACTAATAAATAAGTACTTTATTACAATAATCCAATAGTTCACGAATGATAAAACTCTAAATAATGCAGCGGAAAATAAACTAAGCAGCACGACTCCAATCCACAGGCATTTGATGGCGGTACGCAACCTAGTACTCCACGTGATCCTCAGGGTACTCCCAATTGTCTCCAATAGCTGTTTGGGGGGGGGGGGGGGGATTGCAAGGGTGAGTACATGTCGTACTCAGCAAGTGTGGAAAGTATGACATGTGGCTTATTCAAATGACGAATGTAATAATGGCTAAGTGCTGAAAAGTACAGTAAAACATTTGAAAAGCATTATACTATGTCTACGTGAAACACCCGTCATAACCATTATATTAACATAATATAAACCATATCCAATTATTGCCGACATCATCATTATCCATGTCCAGTTACAGTAACTCAAATTCATATCCATGACCATAATCCATAAACCATCCATAACTATTACCAACCCATACCCATAAACCAACCATCCCAATACCAAAATCCAACTCTAATCATGTAGGTCATCAAGGTGCTCATAACCGGGAGCACGGCTATCATGATAGTTTTTAATACTCTGCAGAGGTTGTACCACTTTACCCACATGTTCGTGATTTCATCACCTTTCGGTGACTAAGAAACCTCCATTATGCCATCTCACACTTCCGTAGGTGTGTGGCCAAGAGATCACAAAATAGCCTTTCAAAGGGGACTACTAGTATGTACGGGCCCACTAAGGTTTCACCGGCAGGCTTGAATCTCCATTCTCCCACCCACGGGCCCCCTCGTGTGCCATGCGGATCCCAGGGCAGTCCTCCTCGACTCCCATTCCCCGCGCCATCCAATGGTCCATACAATACTAGCAGCGCTCCTAATTATTCAGCTACGCCGCACCCATACTTGGCCTTGTGGTGGCACTGTTGACCTGGCATATTCTCGAAATGAACCGGTACTTAGATCTAAAGAAAGCAAACCACCATATCATCCAACCCATCCACATACCAGGCTCGCTTAGATCACCCATCGTATTGACCAGTTCACATTAACCAGAATATCATTGATGCATAATTAAATGTGTAGTGTTGTTTGCCATCCCAATTAATTAAGCGAAGCAAAAAGGTAAAAACCCTTCCCGACTCTCTATCATAAATTCCAGGTGACAAGGATGGTCAAACAAAACTAGTAAACTTCCTACCATAGGATTCCCATCAAATTGACACAAGCATGCAAGTTTGCAAACAAAACATTTATTTTAAAAACAGGATCAATATGCTTCAAGGACACTTGCCTTGCTTCGACGGATGGGGTTGCTCGAGCGCTTCAAAGTCTTGATTTTGGAAATCCTCGTATGCGGCCTCTTGAGCACGTTCCTCTACGCGTGATCATACATACAAGAAAATACATACAATTCAATATAATGCACACAAAATAATCAACATGCAATGACATGTATGCATGCACAATTCAATAATTAATTTACTACAGTTGTTTATTAATTAGATGCAACTAGTTCATACGTGTTTATATGAGTTTATGGGGGTTTTAGAGTGGATTAATGCTGCTGAAAATAAAAATATGACCCAACTACGATCAATTTACGTCTATTAGATTCAATATGGTCGTTAAAATTCGCATGGGGAACATGGCCTACCGTAGATGCGATGGCTTCGATGATCGCGGGATGGGGACAATGCGTAGACGAAGTAGATGCGCAAGGTTCTCCGGCGGCAAGACGGCGGCGACGCGATGGCGACGATGATCTCCGGCGAACGGTGGGGCCCTCCTCTTTTTCTTCCTCTCCTTCCCCTCTTTTTTCCTGGCGGCGCAGCTCTCTGGTGCCTCCCTTTTTTCTCTGTACCGGCGGCTTTTTTTCTTCTGTAGGCGGCGGCTGCTTTCTGGGATCGTGGAAACGGCGGTGTTCCTGGCGGCTGGAAACCCTACGGAGGCGTCGGTCCTTTTTATAGGCGCGGGAGTCGCTCCAGGGGCCGAGTCGGCCAGGGCGTCGAGGCGCGTCGAGAGTCGCGCGCGGGCACGCGCGTTGCGTCTCGATCGCGGTCGGGTGGCGTCGGGCGGCCGGGCGAGCGGGGTGGGGCCCAGCGTGGGGCCTGCTGCGGCGGGCGTGGCGCATCGTGTCGGCTGGCGTGCGGTACAGCGGGGTCAGCGGGGCGGGGTCCAGCGGCGGGGGCCATGCGGGGCCGGGCTGCGGTGCGGTGCGTGAGTGGATCGGCGCGGGGCCAAGGCCAGGCGGCGGGTCAACGGGGTGGGTGGCCGGCCACGTGGCACGGGAGGCGCGCCGCGCGCGGGAGGGAGCTGGCTGGGCCAGCTCGGCCTGGCCAGGGGCGGGTTTCTTTCTTTTTTTTATCTTATTTATTTATTTATTTATTCTTTTCTTTTATAACTAAATATTAATATATTATATATATATATATATTATTATATATATTGTTTATAAATATATTTATATATATTTTTATTATTATTATTTTTTTATACTTTTTCCCCATTGCAAGTTTTAGGCTATAACTATTATTTTCTCTTTCTTCTTTTTGCTACACCATATATGTATATGTATATTTTATGTTTTATTATTTTTCTTTTATTCTATTAATATTTAATGCATGAACATGTATGCGATGCATCATGCGAAAATTGAGGGTGTTACAACCTTCTCCTCCAAGCGAAGTTTTTTGTCGATCACCTATCAGCACGTTCCTATCGACATGATATGCATATAAGTAATTAAGTAATTAAGTAATTTAAGAGTAGACTCCACGGGGTTGTGTAAACTCTAGGGACGAGGAGTTTGACTAGGAAGAACATATATGCCTCTGTGGTGTGGATAAACAAAGGATGGAGTCAAGTGGTCATAGTAGTATCGAGATGTGAATTTAAAGGTGCAACGTAAGCACACATTGCAACTTGGCACTCAACACTCGATGCTATGCCACTCAAGGACGATATAGCTGAATGGTGTGGAAGTGTTGGACTGATAGTGTAAGGATGACCTAAGTGTCAAGGTGGCATCGAAAGCTTGAGTATGAGTGGTGTACAAGACGAAGGTCGCGATTCAGCAATCGACCACTGAACTTGACGTAACTCATAAAGAAGTAGACCTAGTTAAGTGAGCAGTGCTGTCGTAGGGTCCCGACTTAGGATGAACCATGATGGAACCTAACAACACTTGGGACTGAATTGAGATCAACATGGCTTGGACTTAAGAAGTCATTACAAGCACTGTTAACCTAGCATGAGTACCAAGACAACGTTCAAATGACTTTTTGGTAAAGTAGTTTCTACAGCAAGCTTCTCGAGCATTGTTCAAGTGCTTACATGACACTATTGCAGTGTCTTTTGAAGATTGTCCAGAAGAGCTCGGTGAACTCCTGGAACTCGAACATGATGCGAGACCTTGTCGTGACGGTCATGCTTTGCCATCACGGGAAGATCGGATTAGCAAGGTCCACATCGACCCGGACTCGTCAATGGGGTGAGCGGAAAATCTCGAACACCACCTTGTGAGTCTTAAGGCTAGTGATGTCGACTCGATCGTCGGCAAGCGACTCGACGAACCTGCCGTCGATGAAGTGGTACACCAAGTTAACCAATCCTGTGATCGGTTAGGGAACATCCTCGACACAACCAAGGAACTCTTATCCAAGGTTCCCCTTGGTCTAGTTCTCCTTGTTGGTCGCAACATTCTTGCATACCCCTACCCTAGGTGATCGGTGATCACCAATACACTCGGTTTGACCTAGAAGGCATTTCATCGAGCATCTAGGCTACACCTAGGACTCGACGAGTCCCGCCTTGACCAAACCCTAATTTGGCTAAATGACCATTGTACGACGAGTCGTGCTGGTGTTTCAGCACCACACACATCACAAGAATCCTTCATCTCGATGCCAGGACACGATAACGGCTCGGAGCGTCACGACGACGTCATGTGGTCAACGACGTCGACGCGGCTCATGGTGGAGCATCACGAGCACGCACGGACAAGCCAACGCGATCCAAAAGTCAAAGAAGGTAAACTAGGGGACTCCTATAGGGATGATATCAATGCAGAAACTGGACATATGACTTGATGACATATGAGTAACCTTAGCGATCACCAAGAACGGACCTCGATGACGTCAAGCAAGACAGTTTAGGGCAAGACTCACCTTGTAGGCATTCCGCCGAATGTCTTGGGTGTCTTCTTGATTTTGTCGCTTTATCACCATTAAAAGGGTATCTTGGCACTTAAGCTTGTCGGTCGCAACATCATCCTACCCCAGCATCACAGACCAGTTCTAAACGTCAACAAAGTTGGTTCTTTCCTCGTGAACATTTCATCGAACACCTTGGCTGCATTCACGGATCCAATCACTCTTGCAAAATAAGAGCTAACCTTGGACCAGTTGTCGATACCATTGTGTCAAAGGTGTGTTCCCAAATTTTATCCATCACACCAAACAATGGACTTTCTTCCAAGACATAGCCACAGTGCGGAACGGGGTGACGATGCCGGGTGTCGGCGCTGGGTAGGAGACCCAGCGGTTTTTGGACAGTGGTGAGAGCCGGAACGCGGCAGCATGACGCGGACACGCGGGAGGTGTGCGGGCGACGTGGCTAGCACCTCGGTGGCATGGCGAGGACGAGCAGTAGGCGGCCATCGGCGTGGCAGCAATAGCGCCAGGGCACGGCAACAGCAGAGCATGCCACTTTGAGCATGACCATGGCTGGAGGAAGCAGAACGGCGGTGCGGGCGCGACGCGCACGAGCGGACAGCGGTGAGGCGCAGCAAGAGCGGAAGCAAGTACCAGCAATGATGCGCGCTGGAGCAGGGAATTGGCAGGGCGGCTGGGTTGCTCGGCCGGGGAGCGCGCATGTGCAGGGGGCGAGCAGGAACGACGACCAGTCGCCGGCCAGGCGCACGAGCGGTGGCATATGCGCGGCGCAGCAAGGTGACGCGCGAGCAGGGTTCGCACAGTGTAAGCCGCACGGCCTTGGTGCGCCAGCGGTGATGGGCGGCAAGGAGGCAGCGATGCTAGGGCGTCGCGCGGCGTGACGGCGCGTGGACGGCACTGGGCGGCGGTGAGCGCGCCGTCGGCGGCGTCGTGGGCGACGAGGAGGCGGCCGGCGTGGGGCGCGACCGACGGGAGGAGCCGGGGGCAAGGGGGCATGGCTACCAGCGGTCAGGAGCGGCCAGGGCACCGGAGGAGAGGAGGGCGAGCGGGCAAGCCGGCGGGAGTAGCGCCGGGGGCGAGCGGCGGTGCGGCCTGGGAGAGGAAGCGGAGCAGAGGATTGTCGGGAGGAAGAGCGGCAAGGCCAGGGAGGAAGTCGGGCGCGCTAGGATAAGGACCGGAAGAGAAGAAGCCAATTTGGTTTTTGTGACCACTAGGATAAACATGACATGTGGGTCCCACTCTCTTCTCCCTCCTCTTTTCAAAATTCAAAAGGAGCTAGCACACATGCTTCAAAAATAGTCAACTTTGGCCCAGTGACTAAAAAAATGTGGAGAATTTTATGGTGCAATCAGATTTCAAAACTGAGCAAGTTGAATTTGAACTCAGGTTTGAATTTGAATTCAAGTGGTGATACTTGACTCAAGGAAATAAATAGTAGATTAGGTTCAAAAATCCTGAAACTTTGAAGTTAACCTTTTTGAACCATAAGGGACCTCAAGAAAAATTTGGAGTTGATTTGGACAAAGTTAAGTACAAAGTTTAAATTGGAAGTTGACGTTGATTAAACTCTCAGTACGTTTCCGATAAATGGGAAACGTGCTTCAAAATTTTTGAAACTTTACCGAGACTCTATTTGGAATATTAGAAGGTCATGGAAAATTTTACGGCATGAGATTTGAATATTTCTGGATGTCCCATTTTAGGGTTGGAATAATTCCTTTTCCTTCCTCTCTATTTTGTTTTCTTTTCTCCTTTAATTCTTCATTGAAAATGTGAATACATGGAAATTAAAGATTTTACACCTTAAGTTCCAATACCTTAGCAAACATGTTCTATATGTAAAGTTTTAACAAGTCCCTATTTTAAGTGAACCTTGGTTAACTCATATGGTTCATGTGAGTTTGGATTTCCAAGTCCACTTTCAAAATTTTTAAGTTCGCATTTTTGCGTTTTTGTTCTTCCGAAAAGTGGGCTTTTAAAATCCTTCCCCCTTAAAGGAATCTCGTCCCGAGATTCTAGCAAGTAGAATAACAGAAACGATGAGGGAACGATTCGCAAAAGAGCGTCATTGACTAAGGAAAATGACAATGCCCTTAAAGACTTGGGTTCTACGAAATAATGATTATCTTCAGACATCTGAAGAAATTCTAAAGTTTGCCTCAGGTGATTCCGGTCTTTAGGTTGATAACCTTGACAGGATGCTCGACATGACAATATCACGTCGTAAAGCTCTCACGTCTGGTACTGATCCTTTATTGTTGTACTCTTACTCTGACATGACATCTTGTCCTGTCCTAGTCTTGACTTGAAGAATCAGCACTTGTTCTCTGCTTCTCTAGGTCACCATGATAGTTTGAAACCAGCTTTGCATTGATTCTTGGTTGCTTGGTTGGTCTTGCATAGGTCCTTATAACTTAATGTGGTATTTCCCTTGACATGAGTTAAGATAGTTTACGAGGTTAAACAACAATCATTAACCTCATTTGATGTTTAGCCAACCATAAAATTCCTTAGCCGTAGCATAAGAGTAGCAAGACACTCAACACTCTTATGTAATCAAAACAGCAGGAATACTGAAGATAAGGCGACTATAAGGTTTTTGGGTATATCAACGTCTTCAAACAATAGAAACAGAAGATGAAGACCCTTTGCGATGGTACACGAGGATTTAAGAATTCAGCATCCTTATATGTTTCAACACAGCAGGGAACTCAATAATATGGTAACTACAAGGTTCTTGGAGTATCAAGGTTACCATATACCAACACAAGATCTTAGATGGACCCAAAGAGTTTCACGAGGTTGACAATCGAACGGTATCCTCGCGAGAAAGGAGATTTCATGGATTTTACAAGGTTGATCATCGAACTGATGACCACTCGATGACAAACGGTATAGTTGCAACAATCAAGGTACTTGAATTAAAACAAGTCAAGGATGGAAGTTCAAGTGTTTGTTTAGTTGCAAGGGAGGTTGAGTGATCGGTTGCCCAGGTATCACTCAATAGAAAGAAGATCAACAATGTAAGAAGTCAAATGAATATGGAGAAATGATCGTAGTCATTAGACACCTTAGAATAATTTGAATGGGGTACACAGTCTTGCTCTAAATTTTAGTATTATCATGCATTCCATTATTGGTGTTACATTGGTAATGATGCTTCATGATGCATCATATGTTGTATGGTGCAATGAATTTGCATATGGTATGGTGCAAATGGTGCATATGTATGGTGCAAATGATGCAGATGTATGATGCAAATGGTGCACATGCATGGTGCAGTAGCTTTATAGTTTGAGCAAGACTAAATGAACCATACCCACAAAACTCAAGTATTGTCTGATGATTTGCAAGGATTGGACACCGTAGTCGTGAAAGACACTCAATGAGTAGCGTTACTTTCATGACTCGACCACAGTTAAGGAATTCATAACAGAACAATTGACAAGGAATGTGGGAAATATACTACGTTACCTCGACCTTTCGAAAGCTTGTTCATGTTCTACTCAACTTGATTGTATCTTCGTCGGGAGAAAAAAAAAAACAACTAACTATATGTCTCTAGTGATGCTTCACTTAACCTTCACTTTGATCTGGCAAGAGGAACTGATATCCTTCGTGATCACTTTAGGGGAGTTGAAGTCACACTTCTTCTTTGAGTAACTCAATCTGGTGGTGGATGTTGGATCCTCTTGAAGATGTAATCTTACTTGATGGTCTTCTTGTTGACACGACTCGTTGTAACCAAGGTTGATGGTTGAATACCACCATTACTTGAGTGCTCGCCTTCCCCCTTAAAGTTCCAAACCAGGATGTCGAAGCGTACTCCAAACAGTCCTCATGAAAAGACGAGATGCAACTCGAGTAATTGCGACCTGCGTTTAACATCACAAGATGTGATATGACAAGTCACATAAATCAGATATTAGTATGCCTATCCAAGGGAAAAGGCTTCGAATGAGTTTAACACTCCATTCAACTTGGTAAATAGTTGAGTCCTAACTCTTGGTTTGTTACGACACTCCTCGAGTTAAAATCGAGAACCGAATGCCTAACAAAAACCAAAAGGTTCAAACTGGCCAGGCTATGGTGACAAACAACCAGCCTGGACGCAAACTCGATTTTGATCCAGTTAATGGAAAAATCAGATCTCGAGGTGAATAACAAAGTTAAAGTACACTTCAAGAACTTTCCAAAAAGTATTGGTTTGCCTCTAGATCATCTCTGTTTTGCAAGTTATGCTATTTTAATCTTAACAGATTTTTCTGCATTTTCAGCAGAACCTGCTTAAAAGTACCAATTTTGATCTACAGTTTTCAGACTGTTCTGATGGAAATCTGGAAATATTCTTATTTACAAAGTTGTTGCCAATGTAATAAGATTTCCATAATGTACTTACTTGTCTTCATATCAGTTCTGGTTCAAAAGATATGAATTTTTGAATTTGGGTAAAATTTCAGCATTCAGAATTGAATTCAGTTCAGATTGACCACTCTGTATTCAAACTTGATTTGGAATAGGTAGATGACGGATTCAGGTCTGGAGCCAATTGCAAAAATTGTAGCTGACTCTCTAAATTTTCCAATGCGAGTAACACCATTGGATCAAGGGTCTGCGAGTTATGGATTAAATTCAGAGGTGTACAGATTGCTGTCCAGTTTGGGTATGCCTGGACAGTCTCTGCGATTATCCAAATTTCACCCACCTGGAAAAAGGATTTTGGTCTTGAACTAAATAGAGAACTTGTAAAGTACTTCCAAAACTTTCTAAGGAGTACTTACTTGCCCTCGTAGCACTTCTGGTTGAGAATATATGTCATTTTGCAAGTTGACAGTTTTTCTGAAAATTTGGACAGCATCTCCTTTGTTTAAGGCTGATTTTGTCCACAATTTTCAGATATACAAACATCAATATTTGCAAAAGTAATACATAGCAAACTTGTTGCATACATTATCAGGATACCAGAGATGTAAAATACGAAGCCATTCGATAAGTCTACTAGGAATTATAATCGAAACAGTAACTGAATAGGTAACGGTCCATATTCTGAACTGTTTCGACACCTTAAACGATACTTTAATTTAGACTTGGTTATTGCAAGTTTTAGCCTTTGTGTTGAATAGGAAGTTGATAGAGGACTCCTTAAGCTTTCCATACATGTATAAACATGCATAGGTTGCATTTCTATTTTAAGAGTTATGGCCATTCAAAGTTCAGAATTTTTCTGACTGTTTCAGATAGCACCTATATACATGTACTATCTTCAACTCTATTTTATAATTAGTTATAAACTGAATTTGAGGTATTCCTGAATAACAAAGTTGTAAAATAGCTCTTCCCCTTTTCAGAAATGTATCATAATGGAATAGAAGAGCTTCCTACAAGGAAATATGGCAAAAATTCAGATGCTGGTCCGTGTAGTTTCAGAACAGCAGCTGCTGTGATAATGGTGCATTTTCATCGCCATAAAAGCATCTTTTGGCTTGGAGGTCAATAGGAAACTTAAAGAAGACTTCAAAAGATTTCCAAAAAGTATTCACTTGCCTCCAAAGCTCTCCAGGTTGAAGAGATATGGAATTTCAAAGTCAGGTCAATTCTGTTCAAAAACAGCACTCACCGGCTTCGAAACACAAGAATTTGGGAACAAACTCAAATTTTGAAACCTAGCTCAAAACTCAAGTACGATGGCTAGAACTTAATTCACAACTAATAATTTTCTTTGGAACTAAATGGAATCTTAAAATATACTTGACGACCTTCTTATCCATAGCATATCACTATGGATCTTCATGCTTAACCAAAATCTTACTCCGGCGAAGTCGAGCTAAACTCTCGCCAGGATCAAAGGACTTTGGTTCACCTACTCTTGAAGAGAAATATTTTACCTTGTCCATAAGATATTAGCAACTGATACTTGGACTTAATATGAATATGAAGCCATTTCTTTCGTGGGGGATGGTCAAAGTATCAATTGTGATACTGACGGTACTACGTTCCTTACCAAAAAAGAAAAATCTAACCCGGTACATCCGGATACGTCTATAGGTGGTCCTAATATCGATCACTCGCAAATGTTTGCTACACGGGTCGCTACCAGAGTTAGTGTACCTGCAGAAGACAAACAATCCCCTTTCACACCTTCACACCTCAAGGGCGGTACAGGGAAACACGACAGGCAATCACAATAAGATATAATCAAAAGTAAATGCATACGACTCTAGTGTGAGTCGCCCTCGAGCGAGGTCATGTCTCGAGGTACATGGCTGTAAATACGTTTGTACAGCAAAGACTCCCACACGAACCGGCTTATACACGCTCGGGCATACGTGTTTCGCATGCTCCCATAGAACATGAATAGTTCTAGAGATGCATATTATCGGGTTATACACCCCCCGACGGGGGCTCCCACTAATTTTGTGTCACGCTGGGGTACCGCGTGTCATATGTTCTCAGAAACATGAAAAGTTTCAGAGACTCATATTGACTTTCCGTGCTAAGCCACGGAAATATCACATACCACATCTCGTATGCAGAGCTTACCGAGATTGATCCGCTCTCGGTGGCATATCTTACCTCTTACCTTGAAGACGGAGCGTCGTTACAGAAATAATATAACAAGTTAGTTCACCACCTTTATAACTTATACTAGTAATAGTCCTTAATGGGCATATAGCTAATCCTCACTCGACTACTTCGGAGTTTTCGAAAATAGGCTCTTTTCGAGCGTGCTATTCCCAATGAAGCTCTGATACCATGTCTGTAAGGATCGGAGTCCACACCTCCAAGGATCTCATTGGGTGGTGCCGTGCGATGCGGCACCTAACAGCACACACGGAAAGGATACCAAAACATATAAAGTTTTCATTTCATAATAAGAAGAGTTTACAAAAGAGTGTACCACAGGGTACACACGCAGTGGAAAAATACATACTCATAATCTCACCTAACTAAGCAGGAGAGAAGACGTCCATGCCCTAGGACGCTTCTCACTAGCAACATGAAGAACATTCAGCAGCGGCGTGGTTCATATGAGATTTATCTCGACACCTCGAGTCTCATGTACAACCTGAACAGCAGAAATAAAACTAATACCTGCAAAAATCGTTAAAGCGCAAACGTGAGCATAAGGCTCAGCAAGACTAACCCGTCTCACTAGACATATGCAGGGTGAATACTAAGCATAGGTAAGGAATGGCATAAAAGACTCGCCTACAAGTGGATCCTTATAATCATGTTTTAAGTAGCAAATGACATTCTCCAAGCACGGCACATCATGGTCTCCACAATCAAACAAGAAACGCTTCACCGATGATATGACATGCTCAGAGCACATAATGCTATTACAGCTAAAGTATGGGGAAATTGTAAACTTTTAATTGTACTATCTCTAAATCATACAAGGTTGCAAAGTAATTATAATTCAATACAATATGATTTTCTGGCTTCTTTAGTATTTACTACGTCACGACACAGTGAACAAGTGGTACTCTATTACTTCGAGGGACAGTGATTGCAATCAGGACACACCCGTACAACACGACACATAAGTCATTCGAAAGTGTCAACGAGCACACCTGTACCTACATAACACTTCAGTACTAGGCATATATGGCCACCTTTCACAAGAAACTCGAACGCCGAGCTCGTCTCACCTCCGCGAACAGAAGGTCTCCGCACGGAACACCTCATGTGTCCACCGACCGATTTACACCTTACTGTCCTCATCCCACCCCTATCGATGGTGAGTTAATGGGCCTCGACACCCCAGTTATGAAGTTACATCAGTTTATTGGATTCCATATGTCCATTATGTTGTCGGTACAAGTCAAGCTTGTTCAGCGGGGCCGCACATGAAGCGGGCCTTAATCGACACAGGCAGGGCTACGCGACCGAGACTCACTTCTCGCCGCTTCCTATCCATTCCCTGCCCGATCTCCATTTCATTATATTATGCCATTTTGTATCTAACCAATCCTGTGAGATATGTCCTACATCTCTCGCGAGTAGATTCCAACTACTCGACTTCTACCAGATTTCCTATGCATTAGCAAGGCAGTTACTACAGGTCAAATTGTAACTCGTTCCAACCAATCCCTGGGATTTTTGGTCAAGCAAGTGGAGTATCAAACACCTTATACGTAATGCACAATACCAACTGAAGATGTAAGCGAATAAAACTGGAAAACTTTGAAAAGTTCTTAAATGCAAACCGGGGCTTGCCTTAGTTTGCGTCTCGAATAAATGTCAATTGTTAGGGCTTGGTCTTCCTCCGGAGAACCTGCCATGGAACTTCAGTGGAAACACCTTGGCCTTCTCCTCCAAGCGAAGTTTCTTGTCGATCACCTATCAGCACGTTCCTATCGACATGATATGCATATAAGTAATTAAGTAATTAAGTAATTTAAGAGTAGACTCCACGGGGTTGTGTAAACTCTAAGGACGAGGAGTTTGACTAGGAAGGACATATATGCCTCTGTGATGTGGATAAACAAAGGATGGAGTCAAGTGGTCATAGTAGTATTGAGATGTGAATTTAAAGGTGCAACGTAAGCACACATTGCAACTTGGCACTCAACACTCGATGCTATGCCACTCAAGGACGATACAGCTGAATGGTGTGGAAGTGTTGGACTGGTAGTGTAAGGATGACCTAAGTGTCAAGGGGGCATCGAAAGCTTGAGTATGAGTGGTGTACAAGACGAAGGTCGCGATTTAGCAATCGACCACTGAACTTGACGTAACTCATAAAGAAGTAGACCTAGTTAAGTGAGCAGTGCTGTTGTAGGGTCCCGACTTAGGATGAACCATGATGGAACCTAACAACACTTGGGACTGAATTGAGATCAACATGGCTTGGACTTAAGAAGTCATTACAAGCACTGTTAACCTAGCATGAGTACCAAGACAACGTTCAAATGACTTTTTGGTAAAGTAGTTTCTACAGCAAGCTTCTCGAGCATCGTTCAAGTGCTTACATGACACTATTGCAGCGTCTTTTGAAGATTGTCCAGAAGAGCTCGGTGAACTCCTGGAACTCGAACATGATGCGAGACCTTGTCGTGACAGTCATGCTTTGCCATCACGGGAAGATCGGATTAGTGAGGTCCACATCGACCCAGACTCGTCAATGGGGTGAGCGGAAAATCTCGAACACCACCTTGTGAGTCTTAAGGCTAGTGATGTCGACTCGATCGTCGGCAAGCGACTCGATGAACCTGCCGTCGATGAAGTGGTACACCAAGTTAACCAATCCTGTGATCGGTTAGGGAACATCCTCGACACAACCAAGGAATTCTTATCCAAGGTTCCCCTTGGTCTAGTTCTCCTTGTTGGTCGCAACGTTCTTGCATACCCCTACCCTAGGTGATCGGTGATCACCAATACACTCGGTTTGACCTAGAAGGCATTTCATCGAGCATCTAGGCTACACCTAGGACTCGATGAGTCTCGCCTTGACCAAACCCTAATTTTGCTAAACGACCATTGTACGATGAGTCGTGCTATCTTTCAGCACCACACACATCACAAGCATCCTTCATCTCGATGCCAGGACACGATAACGGCTCGGAGCGTCACGACGACGTCATGTGGTCAACGACATCGATGCGGCTCATGGTGGAGCATCACGAGCACGCACGGACAAGCCAACGCGATCCAAAAGTCAAAGAAGGTCAACTAGGGGACTCCTATAGGGATGATATCAATGCGGAAACTGGACGTACGACTTGACGACATATGAGTAACCTTAGCGATCACCAAGAACGGACCTCGATGATGTCAAGCAAGACATTTTAGGGCAAGGCTCACCTTGTAGGCATTTCGCCGAATGTCTTGGGTGTGTTCTTGATTTCGTCGCTTTATCACCATTAAAAGGGTATCTTGGCACTTAGGCTTGTCGGTCGCAACATCATCCTACCCCTGCATCACAGATCAGTTCTAAACGTCAACAAAGTTGGTTCTTTCCTCGTGAACATTTCATCGAACACCTTGGCTGCATTCACTGATCCAATCACTCTTGCAAAATAAGAGCTAACCTTGTACCAGTTGTCGATACCATTGTGTCAAAGGTGTGTTCCCGAATTTTATCCATCACACTAAACAATGGACTTTCTTCCAAGACATAGCCACGGTGCGGAACGGGGTGACGATGCCGGGTGTCGGCGCTGGGTAGGAGACCCAGCGGGTTTTGGACAGTGGTGAGAGCCGGAACGCGGCAGCATGACGCGGACACGCGGGAGGTGTGCAGGCGACGTGGCTAGCACTTCGGTGGCATGGCGAGGAAGAGTAGTAGGCGGCCATCGGCGCGGCAGCAATAGTGCCAGGGCACGACAACAGCGGAGCATGCCACTTTGAGCATGACCATGGCTGGAGGAAGCAGAATGGCGGTGCGGGCACGACGCGCACGAGCGGACAGCGGTGAGGCGCAGCAAGAGCGGAAGCAAGGACCGGCGATGATGCGCGCTGGAGCAGGGAATCGGCAGGGCGGCTAGGTTGCTCGGCCGGGGAGCGCGCATGTGCCGGGGGCGAGCAGGAACGACGGCCAGTCGCCGTCCAGGCGCACGGGCGGTGGCATATGCGCGGCGCGGCAAGGTGACGCGCGAGCAGGGTGCACGCAGCGTAAGCCGCACGGCCTTGGTGCGCCGGTGGTGATGGGCGGCAAGGAGGCAGCGATGCTAGGGTGTCGCACGGCGTGACGGCGCGTGGACGGCGCTGGGCGGCGGTGAGCGCGCCGTCGGCAGCGTCGTGGGCAACGAGGAGGTGGCCGGCGTGGGGCGCGACCGACGGGAGGAGCCGAGGGCAAGGGGACATGGCTGCCGGTGGTCGGGAGCGGCCAGGGCGCTAGAGGAGAGGAGGGCGAGCGGGCAAGCCGGCGGGAGTAGCGCCGGGGGCGAGCGGCGGTGCGGCCTGGGAGAGGAAGCGGAGCAGAGGATTGTCGGGAGGAAGAGCGGCAAGGCCAGGGAGGGAGTCGGGCGCGCTAGGATAAGGACCGGGAGAGAAGAAGCCAATTTGGTTTTTGTGACCACTAGGATAAACATGACATGTGGGTCCCACTCTCTTCTCCCTCCTCTTTTCAAAATTCAAAAGGAGCTAGTAGACATGCTTCAAAAATAGTCAACTTTGGCCTAGTGACTAAATAAAATGTGTAGAATTTTATGGTGCAATCAGATTTCAAAACTGAGCAAGTTGAATTTGAACTCAGGTTTGAATTTGAATTCAAGTGGTGATACTTGACTCAAGGAAATAAATATCCTGAAACTTTGAAGTTAACCTTTTTGAACCATAAGGGACCTCAGGAAAAATTTGGAGTTGATTTGGACAAAGTTAAGTACAAAGTTTAAATTGGAAGTCGACGTTGAGTAAACTCTCAGTACGTGTCCGATAAATGGGAAACGTGCTTCAAAAATTTTGAAACTTTACCGAGAGTCTATTTGGAATATTAGAAGGTCATGGAAAATTTTACGGCATGAGATTTGAATATTTCTGGATGTCCCATTTTAGGGTTGGAATAATTCCTTTTTCTTCCTCTCTATTTTGTTTTCTTTTCTCCTTTAATTCTTCATTGAAAATGTGAATACTTGGAAATTAAAGATTTTACACCTTAAGTTCCAATACCTTAGCAAACATGTTCTATATGTAAAGTTTTAACAAGTCCCTATTTTAAGTGAACCTTGGTTAACTCATATGGTTCATGTGAGTTTGGATTTCCAAGTCCACTTTCAAAATTTCTAAGTTCGCATTTTTGCATTCTGGTTCTTCCGAAAAGCGGGCTTTTACAATATCTTTGCATTTGAAATGATTAGAGTTGTGAATTAGAACTTAAGTGTGGTGCTTAGGTTAGAATTCATTAGTGGATATCTCATAGACCCACAGATTGAAGAGGTAGACAGTCGGTGGTGATAGGCCTATCTATCCTTACTAATCCTCCACGTTCAGCTATGCCATAGGCTCATGGCGGGAATCGTCTTGGTGTTGCCAAGGGTAAACTTGTGCTCGAAGCAAGCCGATGTCGTAGATTATTGTGGCCTAGATATTCAAACCATTGAATCCTCTCAAATCCATGCATACCAAACAAACGTTGTGTCCTTGGGAGAACAAGTTAGAAGATCTCTCACATGTTCCTTAGATTCGATACCCTTGGCAATACTCCTTAAGGGGAAGGGCTACAATGGTATTTCCGTGCACTTGCGAAATATTCTATTTTCGTAAGAAATACCAACAAGCATTTCTGACACCATTGCTGGGGAACGGTTGCTATTGATCTTCAAACCTTGTTCACCCTCGTATCTATTTTCTTTTCTTTACTTCTGAGCTTTCCATCATTACCATGGAGCAGCCCAGCATTATTTCATATTCTGCCCCAAAGGGCGAGTTCTGCGATCAACTGTTGTCAGCTGAACATATTTGCTCAACAAGCTATGAACTCCGCCATGGCTTATAGCCATGGTTCAGAAACACTCCTTCTCAGGAACGAATTATGAAAACCATTACCACCATCTGCGAGAGTTTGAACAATTGTGTTCTTGCCTTTTAATTAAAGGTGTGACACAAGAAACTCTTAAATGGAAGTGGTTTCCTTTTTCTCTCAAAGAAAAAGCAAAACAATGGTACACCCATAATATTGGGAAAACAAATGATGATTGAAGAGAATTATGAGACAAACTTTGTCTTGCTTTCTTTCCAATATCCCGAATTGTTTCCTTACGAATGGAGGTACTAGGCTTCCAACAGATGGAGAAGGAATCAATAGGTGCAACTTGGGATAGATTTTTGCATTTGCGAAATTCTGACCCATATTTGTTACTCCCTGATCTGTTGTTATTAAAATATTTCTTTATGGGACTTAACATAGAATCTGCCCTATATCTCACATTACGGCTGGAAGGTCTTTCCTTCATAAGACGCCGAAAGAAGTTAAGGAACTTCTAGATCGAATTCTAGAAAATGCCTCCTTCATTATGGTTCTTAATGAACCTCCTCTGCAGGAAGCCACGTCGAGTATCGAGGATACTCCTATAGCCAAGGAAGAGCCAGAACCATGCCCATCACCTGCCTTGCCTATATAACCCTCTCCTGAACCTAAACCATTGAAAGATGAAAAATGCAACCTTCATAATTCCCATTATACTTCGAGGAAGAGATTTTTGAAGATTATAAGAATATCTCAAGGTATTGTTACCAAAGCAAGCCATCGCTGCCTCCAACTCCACCCGACTCGCCTGATGGAGTATACCCCTAAGAGACAGTCAAGGAGTTGACCTCTATTTTTAGTTCGTAATGGTCAGCAAAGGTTGAGAACTCACCTGATATCCTTCGTATGACCTCCCCCTTGGCCACCATTCTATGTCATATTAGAGGAGAAACAATACGAGTCCTTTATAATCCCTATGTTGGAGTAGATATCATCTTTGATACTTGTGTTCTCGCCATTTTGGGCGATGTGCCAGCGGCACCAACGCAAAAAAGCCTTCTGAGATACATTTGGAAATATTCTTGAAGGATATGAGATTTTGCAAGAAGTGTCAGTAAGACACAAAAATGTTGAGGTTCTCCTTGATTTTCATGTGTCCGAAGTTTGAGACTTCGATATTATGATTGGGGTACCAATTGAGAAATTTCTCATGGAAATCCCCTCTGAAGGAAACCTCAACATAAATATTGGAGAAACAAAATTTCCATTCCCATTCTGCATTCCAAGAACGCATCTGCAGAACCATCACTCCAAGAGGGGCCAATTGAGAAGGTTAAGACTCTTAATTACTTGGAACCTCCTAAATGAGAAGGAGAAAAGGATTTTATCCAAGAAGAACATGAACTTCAGGAGACATTTGATCTGCCAAAAGAAGAGCACACACCCAAACCTCCTATTGAGCTAAACATCTTGCCTCCAGGCCTACACTATGCTTTTCTAAATAATGATTTGGAAGCTCCTATCATCATAAGTGACAAGCTATCAGATGAGGAAACACTCAAACTCATAGCCTTGTTAGAAAAGCATAGGATTGTCTTTGACTACTAACTCCAAGACCTCAAGGGCATTAGCCCTGCTCTTTGTACCCACCGCATTCTTATTGACCCCGAGAGTACCCCCTCACGGGAGCTTCAACGGTGATTGAATAAAACGATGCGGGAGGTTGTCAAGAAGGAGGTCTTAAAACTTCTTCATGCCGGGATTATTTATCCCATGCCTCATTGTGAGTGGGTCAGTCCACTCCAAGTAGTGCCTAAGAAGGGAGAAATGACGATCATTCAAAATGAGAAGGGTGAATTAATTCCTCAACAAACCGTTATGAGATAGAGGATGTGCATTGATTACCGAAAACTCAACGAGGCAACTAGGAAGGATCATTTTGCACTGCCCTTCATCGTTGAGATGTTGGAACAGTTGGCAAAACATTCCTTCTTTTTTTTCCTTGATGGATATTTGGGCTATCATCAAATTTCTATTCATCTCGATGATCAAAGTAAGACTATATTCACATGTCCATATGTGACATATGCCTACCGGTGAATGTCTTTTAAACTATGTAATGCACCCGCTTCTTTTTAGCGGTGTATGATGTCTATCTTTTTCGACATGATTGAGGAAATCATGGAAGTTTTCATAGAGGATTTCTCTGTCTATAGAAAAACTTTCGATCATTGTCTAGAAAGTTTAGACAAGGTCTTATAAAGATGCCATGAGAAGGATATGGTGTTTAACTGAGAAAAGTGTCATTTTACTCTCCATGAAGGCATCGTTCTTGGACACTTAGTGTTTGAGAGGGGGATAGACGTGGACAAAGAAAAAATTGAAGTTATTGAACAACTTCCACCTCCTGTCAACATAAAGGGAATCTGCAACTTTTTAGGTCATGCGGGGTTCTATCAACGATTTATCAAGGACTTCTCCATAATCGCTAGACCCCTTACAGACCTATTATCTAAGGATGCTCCCTTTGATTTCGATGAGGAGTGCCTTAAATCCTTTGATACACTCAAAAAGGCACTTGTCTTGGCTCCAATAATCCAACCCCCTGATTGGACGCTACCATTCGAAATCATGTGTGATGCCAGCAACTTTGTTGTTGGTGCAGTCCTAGGCCAAATAAAAGATAAAAAACATCACGCCATAGCTTATGCTAGCAAGACTCTAATAGGAGCACAACTCAATTATGCCACTACATAAAAAGAACTCCCAGCAGTAGTCTTTGCTATCGATAAGTTTAGGTCCTACTTGATAGGAGCCAAGGTCATTGTCTACGAAGACCATGCAGCCTTGAAATTTTTGCTTACCAAAAAGGACGCTAAACCAAGGCTAATCTGATGGATTCTCCTACTCCAAGAATTTGATTTGGAGATTAAGGATAAAAAGGAAGTGGAGAATTCTATTGCAAATCATCTCTCACGTATGGAAGTCACGCAACACATGGATGTACCCATTAATGACTTCCTACGTGATGACATGTTGCTCAAGGTGACCAACTATCACCCTTGGTATGCGGTCATCATGAATTTCATGGTCACGGGGTACGTACCACCAGGGGAAAACAAAAAAACTCATTTATGAGAGATGTAGACACCTATGGGATGACTCATATCTCTATCGAGTTTGTGCTGATGCCCTTCTTAGAAAGTGTGTCCCCACAATCAAAGGCACCAAAATCATCGAAAAATGCCATGATGGCCCCTATGAAGGCCATTATGGTGTTTTACCGTACTCAGGCAAAGATCTGGCAAAGTGGATTCTATTGGCCTTCTATGTATGAAGATACCAAGGAATTCATTTGCCGATGTTGGAAATGCCAAAAGCATGGAGGAATCACTGCTTGTAATTGTGAGGACTGTGACACCCGGTTCTGAAAATAAACCAAGTGAACGCATATGTGTGCCTAGGACGTTCAACACACATACTGTAGGATCGAAGAGCACGTGAAAAGCTACCAGAGGGGGGGTGAATGGTAGATTTAAAAATCTTACGCAGTGGAAACAATAAAACCCCAAACCCTTTTGGCAGAAAAACGATCTGTTAAAGAAATCGTGTGTGAGACTAATATAAACGTGTTTCACCATGACAAAAGTGATAGATATCAGAGAGAATCAAGTCACGAAGACAACACAAAAAGAATTACTCAAATCCGTCAAGAAAAACTCAAGTTATGATCGAAAGATCAGACTATGGTCAATCTGACCTACCCGAGAAAAACAGTTTCTGGAATGCTGCAAAGAAACTCATGTAGATCAAAAACCACAAATCCAATGACCGTGAAATTTTGACAGATGATATACAATCAAGTTGTGAAGACAACCCAAAAAGAATCACGTCAATTGGATCAGTAAAACTCGAGTTATGATAAAACCACCGATGAAAGGTAGTGCTGTCCAGAAACTCGACGAGTAAAACTTGTCTGGAACAAGTCGGACAAACAAGGCACAAAAGTTCCTTCAAACTATGAATTTTATTCAATAGAACACAAGAGGAACAGCCCCAAAGTCGTGCACCACGATCTCTGGGCTCCCTTGCTTATATAACCAGCCCTTAGACCAACCCAATATCAACTAGGACTCCAATCCTACTCAGATCACGAATTGTAACTTTCCATAGCTGCTCAAGATTCTTCTATACGCAGATAGAAGCAATCTTAAGACTTCCAAATACCTTCGTAACGTATCCCACATTCCTAAACAACTCAATTTCGTTACCCACACAAAATCCTATCATAACCAACTCAAATCTTTCCACATTTGAGTCAAACCCGACACAGCCGCAGCCTGAGTCCATAACCTAGTCGGTTGGACCTTTCCGACCAATTCTTTACGTCCACATCTCTTCATCACGTCTCGGAACCATGTAGCCACGTCCATGCACTCCTTGCACACGTGCAACATCTTCCAATAACGTCCACGATACCTTCATATGCATTGTTCTTGATTCAATCATCCTGCGCGACCTCCTGATCAGCTCAACCACAGTTCCTTCCGAACTTGGTTGTTGGAACCTCATCTCCTCCCTGAGACTAGTCCAATGGATCCCGTCACCATCCATGTCTTGAACTCAAGCAACACCTGCACATGAATAAACAACCAATCCATACGAGCCCAAGTCCTCGACTTGACTCAAGTTAGTTCAGAACACAACTTCTTATGTGAGCACCTCACATAAGCATGTTGCAAAACCACAGTAGAAACGATATCAACCGTATCAACCAAAACGCACCAAAAACTTAGTAAAAGAATACTAAGCAATCTTTCCAACAATGTAAAGCAAGTACGAAACATTGCAAATGAAAAGCAGAAGCACTGCAGTCAAGTTTCGGACCTTGCCAGAGCAACCCGGAGCTTGAGCCGGAGCTAACAAAAGCTAGTAGAACCTAGCGTCGGAGCTTTCCAAAACTAGTAGATCTTAGCACCGGAGCTTACCAAAAACTAGTCAAAACTAGTCAACCCAAAACCGGAGCTAGACAATGTACGTCGGAGCTTAGCAAAAGCATGCCGGAGCTATCAAGTATATGTCGAAGCTAACAAAGTCATGCCGGAGCTATCAAAGACATGCCGGAGCTAACAAAGACATGCCGGAGCTAAAGATAAAGCTCACCGGAGCTAACCAAAGCTAGTCGGACCTTACCAAGAAGCCGGACCTAGCATCTAACGTAGCCGGAGCTACCCAAAACAAGTCGGACCTATGGTCGGACCTTGCTATAGCTCGGAGCTAGAGTCGGACCTTGACAAAAAGGTGTTTTGGTGATATTTAAAACTTTTATCATCAAAGCCAAGTGTATTCACTACAAGTCAATGTATTCAGCACACATAGGTCTTACAATCTCCCCCTTGATGAATGCATTGGCAACACCATTTAAAATCCGAACATTGGCTTATTCACATAAAAGTTTTGAAAGCAATTTCTCCCCCCAATTTCTCCCCCTTTGTAAATCAAAAGTAAAATGAGAAGAAAAATTATCCCATATTATCTGTCATTATCTCTCCCCCTTTATCATCTCTCCTTATTCTCTTTCTTTTCATGATTATCTCTCCCCCTTTGACAATGTATCTAGCAAGTCATGAGAATATAAACAAATTATCTCTCCCTCTTTAGTTGTTATGAGCATATTATAACATATACATATAAACAAAGCTCATCCAAGTCATACTATCAAGTACCTTACATTATCACATCAATGAAATACATAAGGTAGTGTAAGCCATGCTAGAGATCAAATGTAATTTTTCAATTTAAGCAAGTCATGATCTCACAAACTTAACTATTTAAAAACCTGAAAGCATGACACTAGTTGCTGCATTTTATTATTTTTCAAAGCATAAATTTAGATCATATGATATTTGCAAGAGATTATATGCGCATCTGCCTTATTCTAACCAACCAAGCCAAGCCTATGTCATTTGACAATCAGAAGCTTAAGGACATGGTTTTAGTCATACACAACTTCTTCCAAGTTCATATCTAAGTGCAATGACAAGCCATATCAAAAGAAGAAGTGCGATGCATGCATATTCTCTTGATCTTTTCTCAATTTATATTTGTTCATAAAAAGTCAACATGTGAGTTGATTACTTGATAAATTCTTAATGATTAAAAGCATTTGTGAGCATGCAACAAGTTCAAAACAGCAAGAAAGTTCGACCATGACCAGATTTAGTATAAGTAATTATTCCAATTACTAGACATGGCAAAAACTACAAAATGTATACCACGAGTAATGTAGTAAGAACTTTCAGCATGTAAAAGGAATCGCAGAGTCATATATGTACGAAATACTATGCCCATATTATTTTAATTTCAGATTCACACATAGACTTCCCAAGTTTCAAAAACTCCCCCTCAATTTAAGCCATGAGGATGCATAACCCCTATTTCACTACGAATGTAACAAAAACGAGTGAAATCCAAAGGTTTTGTAAAAATGTCAGCCAATTGTTGTTCGGTATCTACATGGTGAAGCACAATGTTTCCTTTTTCAACATTATCTCGGAGAAAGTGATACCTAATGTCAATGTGCTTAGTTCTAGAATGTTGCACGGGGTTTTTAGCAATGCAAATGGCACTTGTGTTATCACAGGACAGTGGAACACTATCTAGATCAACCCCATAGTCCTTAAGTGTTTGAACAATCCAAAGAATTTGTGAGCAAGCACTAGCTGCAGCTACATATTCAGATTCGGCTGTGGATTGTGCAACTGAATTTTGTTTTCTAGAGGGCCAAGCAACAAGAGAATTACCAAGAAAATGACAAGCACCGGAAGTACTTTTCCTATCAATCCTACAACCCCCAAAATCAGCATCCGAAAAAGCTTTCAAAGTAACGGTTGAGGAAGAAGGAAGATAAATGCCAAATTCTTGGGTTCCATGTAAGTACCTAAGAATCCTTTTGACGGCTTGATGATGTGAAACACGTGGGGAAGCTTGAAACCGTGCACAAAGACATACGCTGAATTGTATGTCCGGTCTTGATGCTGTGAGGTACAAAAGTGATCCGATCATGCTTCTATATTCTTTTTGATCCACGGATTCACCATCTTCATCAAGTTCAAGTGTTGTTGTTGTTCCCATTGGTGTCCGAAGAGGCTTGCTTTTATCCATGTTGAAGCGCCTTAGGAGGTCTTTGGTATACTTCGTTTGATGCACAAAGGTACCCTCCTTGGTTTGCTTGATTTGCAGCCCCAAAAAGTAAGTGAGTTCACCCATCATACTCATTTCAAATTCGGAACTCATCATTACTGAAAACTTGGACACAAGATCATGAGAAGCACAACCAAAGATAATATCATCCACATACACTTGAACGAATAATGAGTCATTGCCTTGTTTAAGCACAAAAAGAGTTTTATCAACCTTGCCCATGGTAAACCCCTTTTCAAGTAAGAATGTTTTTAACCTATCATACCATGCTCTAGGGGCTTGTTTGAGACCGTATAAGGCTTTGGACAGTTTGTAAACATGATTAGGAAAATTTGGATTTTCAAAACCTGGTGGTTGTTTGACATAAACCTCCTCATCTATGTAGCCATTAAGAAAATCACTTTTAACATCCATTTGATATAGTTTAAAACCTTTAGATGCTGCAAAAGCTAACAAAATTCTTATGGCTTCTAATCTAGCGACGGGAGCAAAAGTTTCATCAAAATCTAAACCTTCAACTTGAGTGAAACCTTGAGCAACCAACCTAGCCTTATTCCTAACCAAAACCCCATCCTCACTTTGTTTATTTTTATATACCCATTTAGTTCCAATTAAAGTGTGACCTTGAGGTGGAGGTACAAGTTTCCAAACATTATTTCTTTCAAAATTTTCTAACTCTTCTTGCATGGCAATAATCCAAGATTCATTAGTGAGTGCGTGTGATATATCTTTGGGTTCAAAAGAAGCAACAAAAGCAGAATGAGCATGAGAGTTTGGATCACAAAACCTGGACCGTGTGACTCGTTCGTGCAAGCTTCCAATCATCTATTGTGGAGGATGATCTTTGTAAAAATGTAGGGGAACAGATGTCTCACAAGCTTCTTCTTCATTAGGTTCATCGTAGATTGATGAGCTTGTGACTTGTGGACGATCAGGACCAGCATAGGTGATAGCCGGAGCTTGTTCAATGTTCGGAGCTGGACACGTGTCAACTTCGGAACTACCAGGCAGTATCACCGGCTCTTCTTCATCTTCGAAAATACCCTCCCCCTGAGGATACGGATCTGGTCCTGCAACACCGGAGCTAGTACCTGGGCTAGCTTCATCAAAAGACACTTCACAAGTCTCCACAATTTTGTTAGTGTCAAGTAAAAGAACACGGTAGCCTCTAGTATGAGATGGATAACCAAGAAACATGCCATCAATGGATCTAGGTTCAAATTTATCAAGATTACCATGTTTCTTAACAAAGCATTTGCAACCAAAGACCCGAAAGTGTGTAACACTAGGCCTATGTCCAAACCGGAGCTCATATGGTGTTTTACCTAGCTTAGTACGCAAGAAAACACGATTTGAGACATAACAAGCGGTTGCTAATGCATCAGCCCAAAATTTCCTAGGAGTTTGATATTCATCAAGCATAGTCCTGGCCATCTCAACTAAGGTTCTGTTCTTTCTTTCTACGACACCGTTTTGTTGAGGTACATATGGTGAAGAGAATTGATGATCTATTCCATTTTCGGCACAAAAGTGATCAAAAGATTGATTTTTAAATTCAGTTCCATTATCACTTCTAATTGCCTTTAAAGATCCTGGGTGATCAATTGATAATCTAAGAAATAAAGTCCTAAAGTGACTAAAAGCTTCATTCTTAGACGCCATAAAGTAAACCCAAGAGTATCTAGAATAATCATCAACAATAACAAGAACATACCATTTACCTCCGAAGGATTGAACACGTGAAGGTCCTACGGTGTCAAGATGCAAAAGTTGACATGGTTCAGTTGTCATGATCATTGTGAGAGGAGTATGTGAACCTGAAACCATCTTAGCATGTCTACAAGAAGAGCACACAATTTCTGTGTCCCCTTTAAGCTTAGGCAGCCCACGTATGCGATTAAGAGCACTAACATGCGTTAGGTGATCAAAGCCTACGTGACCAAGTCTACGATGCCAAAAATACAAGTCCTTTGAATCATTGGCAACTAGACACCTATGCTTAGAGGAAGACATATCAAAATCAGCTTTAAAAACTCTTCCAAACCGAGACATGTTAAAAATAAGCTCACTATTTGAATCTACAACTTTGCAGCAGTTTTTATTGAAAATAATTTCTAGATTTTCATCTAGCAATTGTGAAACATAAAGCAAGTTGTATTTCAAATTTTTGACAAGTGCCACATTTTTCAAAGTGTAGTGATCATTTACTCTAACCGAACCCTTAGCAATTATAGGAGTTGAAGAATTATCGGCAAAAGTAACATTCTCTACACGTGACACAAAAGAGAGGGAGGAGAACCAAACTTTGTTACCGGTCATGTGGCGTGAGCAACATGAATCCACAATCCAAATGTTCTCCTTCCTCAAACGTGTAACCTCATCGTCTTCACTGCTGTGTTCTGCATCCTCCTGACTTGATCTTGATCTAGTTTTGCTCGCCATGAAGCATAAGTTGGCCAGATCATCATCATCTTCATCACTTTCAAAGTCTACATCACTTGAACTAAGTTCTTGAAGTGCGGTGATGAAGCTGTTAATCATCTTGCGTCCTATGGTACCCTTCTTCTTCTTGTTGTTGGAGTTTCCAGAGGAGGTCCGGACCTTGCTTTGTTTTTCTTCCCGGGTGGTCGGACCTGAAAGGTTAGGGCATTCTGTACAAAAGTGCCCTATTTTACCACATTCAAAACAGCGTTGAGGTCCGGAGCTTCCTCTCCTTCTAGTTCTCACATTTTGCAATGCTTTTGAGAATCTAGTAGAGATGAGTGCCAACTCATCTTCTGGAAATTCTTCGATCTGTTCCAGGGTTAGCGAGGACAACAAAGCAAGAGTATTGCAAGATGATGATTGGCCGGAGCTAGACATATCACGTTGTGAAACAAATGCAATAGACTTATTTGGGTTCTTACGTGCTAGAATATCAATTTCATGAGTTTTTAGTTTAGAATAAAGTACATCTAATGTAAGAGAACTCATGACCGTTGATTCAAGAATAGATGTTACTTTCATTTCCCAAATTGACATGTCTAATGCATTAAGAAGTTGCCTAGCATTCTCAGCATCAGAAAAATTAACATTGATACTACGTAAGTTGCTGCGAATTTTATTGAAACGAGCAAAGAGGTCATCGATAGACTCACCTGGTTGAATCTCAAAACGCATGTATTCCTTTTTGAACATATCTTGTTTTACCTCCTTGATTGTGTTGGAGCCTTCATGATAATCACAGAGAGCTCTCCAAACATCGTATGCTGACCGGAGGTGCGCGACACGATCAAAGTCGCTTTGAGTGAGTCCTTGGATGATCAAGTTTCGGGCTTTATTGTTGTTGTCGACATCCCGTAGGTTTGTGGCCATGACTTGATCATTAGGTGGCACTTCATAAGGCTTATGCACCTTCTCCCATATTGCAAAGCCCTGTGCCTGGATAAAAGCCTCCATGTGTGCCTTCCAAACCTGGAAATCAATACCAGAAAATACACAAGGTTTGGCGGAGTACTTCTCCATGATGATTAATCAAAACCACGTGCAAATCACAAAGATTAGATCAACCTGGCTCTGATACCAATTGTAGGATCGAAGATCACGTGAACAGCTACCAGAGGGGGGGTGAATGGTAGATTTAAAAATCTTACGCAGCGGAAACAATAAAACCCCAAACCCTTTTGGCAGAAAAACGATCTGTTAAAGAAATCGTCTGTGAGACTAATCTAAACGTGTTTCACCTGACAAAAGTGATATATATCAGAGAGAATCAAGTCACGTAGAGAACACAAAAAGAATTACTCAAATCCGACGAGAAAAACTCAAGTTATGATCGAAAGATCAGACTATGGTCAATCTGACCTACCCGAGAAAAACAGTTTCTGGAATGCTGCAAAGAAACTCATGTAGATCAAAAACCACAAATCCAATGACCGTGAAATTTTGGCAGATGATAGACAATCAAGTTGTGAAGACAACCCAAAAATAATCACGTCAATTGGATCAGTAAAACTCGAGTTATGATAAAACCACCGATGAAAGGTAGTGCTGTCCAGAAACTCGACGAGTAAAACTTGTCTGGAACAAGTCGGACGAACAAGGCACAAAAGTTCCTTCAAACTATGAATTTTATTCAATAGAACACAATAGGAACAGCCCCAAAGTCGTGCACCACGAGCTCTGGGCTCCCTTGCTTATATAAACAGCCCTTAGGCCAACCCAATATCAACTAGGACTCCAATCCTACTCAGATCACGAATTGTAACTTTCCATAGCTGCTCAAGATTCTTCTATACGCAGATAGAAGCAATCTTAAGACTTCCAAACACCTTCGGAATGTATCCCACATTCCTAAACAACTAAATTTCGTTAACCACACAAAATCCTATCATAACCAACTCAAATCTTTCCATATTTGAGTGAAACCCGACTCAGCCGCAGCCTGAGTCCATAACCTAGTCGGTTGGACCTTTCCGACCAATTCTTTACGTCCACATCTCTTCATCACGTCTCGGAACCATGTAGCCACGTCCATGCACTACTTGCACACGTGCAAACATCTTCCAATGACTTCCATGATACCTTCATATGCATTGTTCTTGATTCAATCATCATGCGCGACCTCCTGATCAGCTCAACCACAGTTCCTTCCGAACTTGGTTGTTGGAACCTCATCTCCTCCCTGAGACTAGTCCAATGGATCCCGTCACCATCCATGTCTTGAACTCAAGCAACACCTGCACATGAATAAACAACCAATCCATACGAGCCCAAGTCCTTGACTTGACTCAAGTTAGTTCAGAACACAACATCTTATGTGAGCACCTCACATAAGCATGTTGCAAAACCACAGTAGAAACGATATCAACCATATCAACCAAAACGCACCAAAAACTTAGTAAAAGAATACTAAGCAATCTTTCCAACAATGTAAAGCAAGTACGAAACATTGCAAATGAAAAGCAGAAGCACTGCGGTCAAGTTCTGGACCTTGCCAGAGCAACCCGGAGCTTGAGCCGGAACTAACAAAAGCTAGTAGAACCTAGCGTCGGAGCTTTCCAAAACTAGTAGATCCTAGCACCGGAGCTTACCAAAAACTAGTCAAAACTAGTCAATCCAAAACTGGAGCTAGACAACGTACGTCGGAGCTTAGCAGAAGCATGCCGGAGCTATCAAGTATATGTCGGAGCTAACAAAGTCATGCCGGAGCTATCAAAGACATGCCGGAGCTAACAAAGACATGCCGGAGCTAAAGATAAAGCTCACCGGAGCTAACCAAAGCTAGTCGGACCTTACCAAGAAGCCGGACCTAGCATCTAACGTAGCCGGAGCTACCCAAAACAAGTCGTACCTATGGTCGGACCTTGCTATAGCTCGGAGCTAGAGTCGGACCTTGACAAAAAGGTGTTTTGGTGATATTTAAAACTTTTATCATCAAAGCCAAGTGTATTCACTACAAGTCAATGTATTCAGCACACATAGGTCTTACAATCTCCCCCTTGATGAATGCGTTGGCAACACCATTTAAAATCCGAACATTGGCTTATTCACATAAAAGTTTTGAAAGCAATTTCTCCCCCCAATTTCCCCCCCTTTGTAAATCAAAAGTAAAATGAGAAGAAAAATTATCCCATATTATCTGTCATTATCTCTCCCCCTTTATCATCTCTCCTTATTCTCTTTCTTTTCATGATTATCTCTCCCCCTTTGACAATGTATTCAGCAAGTCATGAGAATATAAACAAATTATCTCTCCCTATTTAGTTGTTATGAGCATATTATAACATATACATATAAACAAAGCTCATCCAAGTCATACTATCAAGTACCTTACATTATTACATCAATGAAATACATAAGGTAGTGTAAGCCATGCTAGAGATCAAATGTAATTTTTCAATTTAAGCAAGTCATGATCTCACAAACTTAACTATTTAAAAACCTGAAAGCATGACACTAGTTGCTGCATTTTATTATTTTTCAAAGCATAAATTTAGATCATATGATATTTGCAAGAGATTATATGCGCATCTGCCTTATTCTAACCAACCAAGCCAAGCCTATGTCATTTGACAATCAGAAGCTTAAGGACATGGTTTTAGTCATACACAACTTCTTCCAAGTTCATATCTAAGTGCAATGACAAGCCATATCAAAAGAAGAAGTGCGATGCATGCATATTCTCTTGATCTTTTCTCAATTTATATTTGTTCATAAAAACTCAACATGTGAGTTGATTACTTGATAAATTCTTAATGATTAAAAGCATTTGTGAGCATGAAACAAGTTCAAAACAGCAAGAAAGTTCGACCATGACCAGATTTAGTATAAGTAATTATTCCAATTACTAGACATGGCAAAAACTACAAAATGTATACCACGAGTAATGTAGTAAGAACTTTCAGCATGTAAAATGAATCGCAGAGTCATATATGTACGAAATACTATGCCCATATTATTTTAATTTCAGATTCACACATAGACTTCCCAAGTTTCAATGACGATTCCGACGTCTTCGACAACAAGCGTCGGAAGACCATGAACACCATTTTGTGGATCATGGGACATCACCTCCCGCCGCGTCATCAATACTATGCATCGGGACATGGCTGTTGTAGCTCCTACAGCCAGACCGGAACCTCATCGGAGGTGGATGGACACAGCCATCACTTTTGATGCTTTGGACTGCCCTCGAAGCATGGTTGGAGCAGGTCAGCTACCTTTGATGGTATCTCCTACCATCAATAACATCCAGCTCCACCATGTCATGGTGGACGGAGGTTCGGGGCTTAACCTCATAAGCTTCAAAGCTTTCGCCAAGCTTCAGCTCCGACCTTCGGATCTCCACCCCTCCCGACCTTTCTCCGGAGTAGGTCCGGGGGCCATTACCCCACTCGGAGCTATTACTCTCCCCGTTACCTTCGGAACACGGGAGAAGTATCGTACCGAGAAGTTGGTCTTTGACGTTGCTCAGATCAACTTACCCTTCAATGCCATCTTGGGTAGGCCTGCCCTGTACAAATTCATGGCAGCTGCTCATTATGGCTATCTGGTGTTAAAGATGCCAACACCAGTAGGCGTTCTCCGGATCCGCGGAGATCGTACTGCCGGAGTAACTGCTCTGGAAGAACTTCATGCACTTACCATGGCGCAAGAGGAGGACTCCAGGCAGGAGCAAGCTCCCAGACCCCCGAGCATTCGTCAACGAGGCTCGACATCTGCACCTCGTGTGCAGCCAAGCGGCGACACCGACATTCCAGTCAAAGTCGTCCAAATCAGTTCTAATGCTGCTCAGACCACCCGTATATCGGGAGGATTGAACGACAAATAGGAACTCGCGCTCATCGCTTTCCTCCGGGCTAATGTCGATGTGTTTTCCTGGCAACCGTCACAAATGCCTGGCATCCCCAGGGAAGTGATTGAGCACAATCTGAAGATCTACCCTGACGCCCGGCCTGTGCACCAGAAGCCTCGGAAGCAATCTGTAGAGCGACAGAACTTCATTCGACAAGAAGTGAAGAAGTTGCTCGAAGCTGGATTCATCCGAGAAGTCTTCCATCCAAAATGGCTGACAAACCCAGTCGTTGTGCCCAAGGCCGGTGGGAATCTTCGAATGTGTATCGACTACACAACACTAAATAAGGCATATCCAAAAGATCCATTCCCACTACCTAGAATAGATCAGATAGTGGATTCCACCTCCGGGTGCAAATTACTGTGTTTCCTAGACGCATACTCTGGGTATCATCAAATTAGAATGTCTAGGGAAGATGAAGAGCATACCTCTTTCATCACAGTACATGGATTGTACTGTTATACAGCCATGCCATTTGGTCTCAAGAATGCAGCTTCAACCTTTGTACGAGCTATGTACAAAACCTTTGAAGACCTCATTAGAGACATAGTGGAAGTGTACGTTGATGACATCGTGGTCAAGGTCAAGAACAAGGAGTCACTTGTCGACACCTTGAAGGATGTCTTCGATAAGCTGCGGGTTACCCGCACAAAGCTAAACCCAGATAGGTGTGTCTTCGGGGTTAGCTCCGGAAAACTTCTTGGTTTCCTGGTAAGTCACCGGGGCATAGAAGCTAATCCGGCAAAGATCAAGGCCATTAAAGACATGCGGCCACCAGCCCACATCAAAGATGTCCAAAAGCTAACTAGATGTCTAGCAGCCCTCAGGCAGTTCATTTCAAGACTGGCGGAACGGGCACTCCCCTTCTTCAAGTTACTGAGGAAGTTCGGACCATTCCAATGGTCTGAAGAAGCAGAAAAGGAGTTCCAGGAGCTAAAACAGTTCCTCACCACCCTACCAACTCTGGTAGCTCCGAACTCTGGTGAGCCTTTGTTGCTTTACATTTCAGCCACTGACGAAGTCATCAGTATGGTCCTGGTCGCGGAAAGACCAGAACTACCCCATACTCAGGAATCCAGACCCCTTTGGGAGGGTCCGGAGGTTCCTGAAAGCAAGTTTGGGTCCCAGCTCCCAGACTTGAATCCACAAGAAGTTGCTTCAGAAGACCCAGACCCCTCCGGGAGGGTCCAGGTAACTTCTGAAGAAGCTCCGGGTTCCTCCAGCCAGAACCCGGAGGTCACCAAAGAAAATCCAGATCCCCCTAGGAGGATCTGGGTCAGTGAAGAGGAAGCTCTGGGCCCCTCTGGGAGGGTCCGGACCATTCAGCGCCCAGTGTACTTCATCAGTGAAGTACTACATGATGCCAAGACTCGATATCTAGAGGTGCATAAGCTGCTCTATGCAGTTCTTATTGCCTCCAGGAAGCTTCGCCATTATTTCCAAGCTCACAAAATCTCAGTGGTGACCTCTTACCCACTTTGAGCGATCTTGCATAATCCCAAATCAACTGGGAATATTGCAAAGTGGGCAGCGGAATTGGCTGAATTCGATCTCGAATTCATTTCAAGGCAAGCAGTCAAGAGTCAAGCATTGGCAGACTTTGTGGCGGAATGGACTCCCTCTCCATCAAATCCTGGGGGCCCCAGTGAGCAGAAGTCGGAACACGAAGCTCCGGTCTTCACCGAGCCTCATTGGACCCTCTACTTCGATGGCTCCATGCAAAAGCAAGGAGCCGGAGCTGGAATCCTTCTCCTTGCACCAACCGGGGAGAAGGTAAAATACATGGTACACCTTGACTTCAAGGCGACCAACAACATGGCAGAGTACGAAGCACTCATCTACGGACTAAAGGTGGCACTGTCATATGGTGTCAAGCAACTGCTGGTCAAGGGAGATTCACAGCTCATCATTAAGCAAGTGAAGGGTGAATGCTCCTGCAACAGTCTCCAGCTAGCTGCTTACCTCCTTGAAGTCCAGAGGCTTCAGAAGGACTTCGAAGTCCTAGATCTCCACCATGTCCAGCATGCCCTCAACGCTGAAGCCGACGAACTCTCGACGAAAGCGTCAACCGGAGCTCCGGCTCCTGACGGAACTTTTGTCCGGAGGTTGTCAAAATCCACAGCTCAGCCTGCCGAACTGAGCGAAGGGGGCGAGATCAGCATCCCGAAGCTGATGGTCCCGATGGCCCTATTACCATGGCAGCCATCAAGGGTCGTAGGTGCTGCCGGAAGCTCCGAGCAACCCAGCACGCAAGACTCAAATGCTCAAGTTAGTTCCAATGCATGGATCTCGAAGATCCGAAACTACTTGAAAGACAACATTCTTCCTGACGATGATGTATCCGCTGACCGGGTAGTCAGATTGGCTAAAAGATACACGTTGGTAGAAGGGGATCTCTACCGGCACGGTGCCAACGGCATCCTAATGCGGTGCATCACAAGGGAAGAAGGTTGCGAGATCCTCGCAGAAATCCATGGAGGCGAGTGTGGGAACCACGCGTCTTCCCGCACGCTGGTTGGTAAAGCCTTTCGGCATGGCTTCTACTGGCCTACATCACTCCAGGATGCAACTGAGCTGGTGAAGAAATGCGAAGCATGTCAATTTCATGCAAAGCAAATTCACACACCAGCTCAGCCCCTACTAATGATACCTCCTACATGGCCCTTTGCTGTGTGGGGGATGGACATCTTGGGACCTTTCCCAAGAGCCGTCGGAGGTTACAAGTTCATGTACGTCGCCATTGACAAGTTCACCAAGTGGCCAGAAGCAACTCCAGTTGTGACAATCAACAAGCAATCTGCTATCAACTTTTTGCAGTCCATTGTATGCAGATTTGGAGTCCCAAACAAAATCATCACTGATAATGGGACCCAATTCACAAGCTCTGCATTTCAAGGATATTGCGAAGACCTTGGCATTCAAGTTTGCTACGCCTCCATAGCTCACCCAGCCAGCAATGGCCAAGCCGAGAGAGCAAATGTTGAAATCCTTAAAGGACTCAAAACGCGCACCTATGAGCGCTTGAAAAAACATGGAGCCAACTGGATTGAAGAGCTTCCGCCTACTTTATGGGCCAACAGGACATCTCCAAACCGGTCAACTGGAGAGACACCCTTCTTCCTGGTGTATGGAGCTGAAGCAATCCTTCCTCCAGAAATCACCTTGGGGTCACTCCGGGTCCGGACCTTCGACGAAGCCACGCAGGACCAGCTCCGGCGTGAAGACCTAGACCTCCTTGAGGAGGGAAGGTGCCAAGCAGCTGTTCGGAATGCCCGATACCGCCAAGCCCTTCGGTGCTATCATCAGCGGCATGTACACAACCGACAGCTCGAGGAAGGCGACCTGGTGCTATGGAGAATACAATCTAGAGAAGGGTTAAACAAACTCTCCCCCAGCTGGAAGGGACCCTTCCGAGTGATTAAAGTATCCCGTCCTGGGAGCGTACGCTTGGCTACCGAGGATGGGACACCTCTCCCAAATCCTTGGAACATTGAGCACCTCCGTAAGTTCTACACTTAATATCATGGAGGTGAGTTTGTAGTAACTTGAGGTGTATGTTATAGAGTCATTGTACAAAGTCAGGTAGTTCCTCCGGGAGAACAACCGGACCTTTCCCGGAAGGTCCGCAAAGTTCATGAAACACTTGTCACAGTCTCAGGACTAAAAGTGTGGCTAGCTACCCTGGGTCAAACGAGAAATGAAACACGCTTAGCCTGGTTCCGTACCCTAAGAGTGTACTTGTTTCCCCTGTACCCCGGACCTATAATGAAAGACATCTTCATGTGAAACAGACTCCACGTGCATTTATTTTGTACAGGCTCAACATTTTTTATTTTTCTCTTTCTTGTCTATAACAAAGACGTGCAATTCTTAAGAAATTTTAGTTCGATTGGTTCATATACGATTCGAATTGTATTGTCGATTCTTTTGGATTCAAATATTGTTCATGGCCCACTCGCCTGAATGCCGCCAAGCCAATCTAGGGTCGGAGTGTGCTATCGGCTTAGCCTGGTCAAGCACCCTAAGTACACCACTCTACCTACACCCCGGCAGGCCGAAGTAAGGCGGGTCCAAGTGCAATTGGATCTGAAAGAAGAGGCAATGCATTCGGTTGTATTTAGAATCAAGTTTGACTTAAAATTTTCTTGAGAATTGTAAGCCGCGACAAAGTTATAGGCGAGAATGAATTTTACTATTTTTCTTGGCTCCAGTGTGCAGGAAAAATAAAATCAACGTTGATGGAGAAAAGCCAGAGCTAACAAAGCTCCGACTCCCCTAGGTGGCTTGTAATCAATGTTACGCATTGAAAACGAGCATTACTGGAGTAATCAAGCTCCGGTAAAGCTAGGGGGGCCAGCCGTCGACGCTAAATAAAAGATGGTGAGAAGACCCTGTAAACCTCTAAGCTCCGACAACAACCTTAGGGGGCCTTCACTATCGAAGACTTCAGACCTACAAGTTCGGAGCAAACGAGTCTTCAACAAAACACAATATCCTATTGGTACATGTTCACAATCAAATTGTGTACATCTACCAGGGGGCCAAGTGAAGACAAAAGTGTTGAAGACAAAAAAAATGAAATTCACAAAAATTTGGGGATTTCATTCATCTGGAGACAAGGGATTACATCTGGAGACAAGGGATTACAAAATTGAGGAAGAAGAAGAGAAAATACAAGTGAGAACTACAGAGATGGTCCTAGACCCTATGGAAGAATTGGGTGACCTTCTGGGCAACCTCCGACACGTTGGCTCGAGCAGCTTCGCCTTCTCCTTCAACGGGACCTTCTAGCACCGGGTCCAGAGGAAATTGGGAGTTCCGGCTGGTGTAGCACGTCAGCACATATTCTGTGATGTTCTTCGCCAGGGATTGCCCCTCAACCTCCAATTGGTTCGCGATGACATCGCCCACCTTGGAGAGTTTGCTGCCTGCCGAGCTCAACGCATGCAACGCCAGGTCCGGCTCCAGCTCCGGATCATCTGGGCGCACGGGGCTGAAGCCCATCGGTGTCAGCGCGTCGTTGGCCTTGCCCAGGAACTCCCAAATTTGTAGGGAGTCCGCAGTCCTCAAGCCCTTTATTTCTTCCAAGGATCTCCTGGCCACCACTAGTTCAGAATTCTCACGAGCGATGCGCTCAACTTCTTTGGCGTTTTGCTGAATCTTTTCAGCAACTCGCTTTTCGAGTTTTCCGAGCTCCTCCTCCCGAAGGTGGATCTTGTTCCGGCGGTCGACCAGGTCCTTCTCCCTGCCCCTCACTTTCTTTTCCCTGGCAGCAAGGGCACACTCTTGCTCATAGAGCTCCTGCCCTCGCACCCAGGCCTTCTCCTCTTCCTCATGGCAGCGCTCTTCCAATTTCTTGGCGCGCTCCTCTAGGCCCTTGTCAGCCAGAGCCACCTTCTCAATGAGCTCCTCTTCCCTCCTCAGGACGTCATCCTGCAGCTTAAGGAGTTTCTGCTCTTCATCATCGAGTCGTTTCTCCCTCTCCTCAAATGCCTCCCGGCGCTTGATGAGTGTAGTGTTAATGGCATCAAGCCTTTCTTGGCGTTCATCGGCCGCACTGTTAGTTGCTTTGATCTGCTCGTAGATCTCCCAGGATTGAGCATCGAGGGCACGAGTCATACTGTTCCTGTCATCCAGTAACTTGCCCCAGTATTCCAGGCGGATCTTCTCCCGCTTGATCCACTCTTTGTCATCCGCTAGCCTCGACTGCGCCAGCTTGGTCTCGAAGTAGAGCCGGTTACGCCACCGCCTAAGGGTTTGGCGCTCCTCTTCAAGAGCCTTGCTGTCGTGGAAGAAGGCCAGTTGGACTCGACGCAGACTGGAACATGCGTTGTCAATAGACAGTGACAACGAGATAGGTTCCGGACCTGCTGGGGTCTCCTCCGCTGGTTCCAGTGGGTTTTCAGATACAAAAATTGGGTCCCACTCCACAAGAGTGGTCCCCTGGGTCTCCATGGCACTAGGGCCGTCCTCCGGGATGGCCTCAGTCGCCATCGAGGAAGGCCCCGCCGCCAGGTCTTCATTCACCCCCTCAGGCAGGGGGCCAGCGACTTCGCCAGGGCACTCCGGCTCAGCCGCGGGTACCTCCGACGTCGTCGTTCCGGAGCAGGGGCCACTGCTGGCTCTGGTCTGGGCACCTCCTCCGATGGGGGCTCAGGCTCTGACGCCTCTTCAACAACCGGCTCGGGAGCCGGAAGATCTTCAACATTGACCGGCCCTGCAGCTGGAGCTCCAACAATGACTGGCTCTGCGGCCGGTGCTTCAGAGGTAGCCGGCCCAACTGCCGGAACTTTCTCAGCTTTCGGCGTGCACGCCGGGACTTCAATCACCTCCGGTTCAACCGCCGGGGCTTCAACAATTTCTGGCTTTGGGGCCGGAATTACTACTTCCTCCGGCTCAACAGCCGGAGCTTCCATCATCTCAGCACCAGGACCCGGAGCTTCAGCCTCCGGGACAGGTGCCGCTGGCGCATTTTCTCTCCTGTGCTTCAGATGAGTCGAGGTCCATGACCACGACAGCTGGTGCCGGAGCTATCGCAGCTTCATCCACCACTTGGGGCAGCACTGGGACAGGAGCAGAAGCTTCCGCCCTCACAGCTTCAGTTGATGTGGCTGAGGGTGGAGCCTCACTCCTCTTCTTGGGAACGCTGCAGATGATGGACGAAGAAACTTAAAAAACATTTACTACAACAAAACAATTGTCCAAGGTAAAGATTAAAAATTACCTTGGGAGGCTTCTGCACTAGCTTGCGCGAAACCTCTTTCCCGGGCGTTCTGGGTTGGTCATAGCCGGTGTAGAAGCTCCAGAAGGCCCCCCGGAACTCGTAGCAACCACGGGTGCTTCCCTGGTCGAGGCTCCCCTCGATCGGGAAGAACCTCTGGACCTAGAGGCCTCCACCGGCCCTGGTGCCGGAGTCGCATGCCCAGAGCTAGCACCCCAGGAGGACCCCACTGCGGTACTGTCCCCGCGGTTGCAGAAGACCTCCCCCTCCGGGGAGACGGAGCCGATGCAGAGGTGGCAGGCCTGACGGACCTTCCGTCGGCATACTGCAGCTTCCTCTTCCGGCTCAAGGGTTCGTCCGCCGGCTCCTTGCCCTTGCCGACGACCTCGACCCTTGGCTTTGGGGCAGGGTCGAAGCCACCTTCGGACACTCCAAGGATCGCCACCCTGGTGGTTGATCTTCTCTCGACGACACCAAGGTCGTCAAGCACGGGCATCTTCCGCCGGAGCTCCCTACTTCTCTACTCCCACGTTCAGAGGAACAAAGCTGATGGTGGAGTCAAGTCGTCACCCTCGACGTCGATGCCATGCTGGAACTTCTTGAGGTGGAACTCCAAAGTTGTCCCCACCATGTTGGACTTCAGCCCGGTCTCGACCCGGTCGTCGTCCATCACACTGTTGAGGGCCCAAGCGAGTTTTTCTCTCCTCTTCAGCGGTGCCCACCTGTTGACCAGGAAGTTACAAAACACCGCCTGAGGGGTTAATCCACCCTCCACTCACTGGCGGATCCTGGTCAGAACAGGGTTGAAGGCGTCCGCCAGCACCGGAGCTTCACTCCAGATCGTCGTGTCAATGTTGGGGAGGCCTTCGGGCAGCTCCAGCCTCTCATGCTCCTCCACCCGAATGACTATCCAGTCCTTCTTCCAGTCGTCCCACTTCCCAGAGGGAAACGACCGGAGGTACTTGAATGGGCACTTCTTGCGCTTCAAAAAGTAGTAGAAGCCAAGTTACTCATTGCTCCTACCGGTGGTATGGACGGTGAAGAAGGTCCGGAAGAGTTCAATGCAGGGGGGTGCCCACCCACATCTCACAGAAGTGGACGAAGATAGACACAAGGAGAATGGAGTGAGGGCCAAGGTGGTATAGCTGTAGACCATAAAAGTCTAGCAGCATCAAGAAAAAGGAAGAAAAGGTGGGATCAACCCCACCATGGCGTACGAGGAGAGGTACACCATTTCGCCGGCGTGCTCCTTCTCAAATGGGAGCTCTCCCCCAGCGCGGACCGAGCGGTTGAAGAAGTCCGAGGACCATCCCATGAGGGTCCGGACCTTCTTCAGGTCGCCGTCGGTCTTCAAACGGCTCTCGCGGAGACCCAACTCCATCGCGGCACAGCAAGGCAAGAGAGGAAAACTGAAGCACAAGTTGGGAGTTTGAGCACAAGAACAGATGAGAGGCGTAAAGAACTCCCGACGGTGCGTGCTTTACTTCTTAAGTAAGCCCTCGCAACGCTTGGATGGAAACCGCAAGGAAGTGGAAGGTACCATTCAAAAATTCCGCCCAGCCGATGACAAGAGGGCCTGGGACCACCCCGACGATCAAGTCGAGGTTCTTACCCAGGCGAACGGTTGTCATCATGAGGCGGGAAGCCCGAAGGCGGCGGCCTGACATGGCGCACAGAACTGATACGGTTTTCGTATCGGGAACTGGCGCCCTTCAATTGCGTGAGATCCGCACGCCAAAGATCTCATCTTCCGCACGCGGGATACGTCACACGGCGAGGATTTAACTCCAAACCATCGCCAACGGCACATCCGAAGACCTTTGAAGACTCAGTTCAAAAGTCACAAGGATGGACCCACCTCTGGCGGAATGACTTCACCCCAGGGGTCACTCTGGCGGAATGACTTCACCCACATCCGAATACATTTTGGTATCCTTTTCGTGTGTGCTGTTAGGTGTCGCATCGCACATCACCACCCAATGAGATCCTCGGATGTGTGGACTCCAGTCCCCACAGAAATGGTATCAGAGCTTCATTGGGAATAGCACGCTCGAAAAGAACCTATTTTCGAAAACTCCAAAGTAGTCGAGTGAGGATTAGCTATATGCCCATTAAGGACTATTACTAGTATAAGTGTAAAGGTGGTGAACTAACTTGTTATATTATTCTGTAACGACACTCCGTCTTTAAGGTAAGAGGTAAGGTACGCCACCGAGAGCGGATCAATCTCGGTAAACTCTGCATACAAGATGTGGTATGTGAAATTTCCGTGACTTAGCACGGAAAGTCAATATGAGTCTTTGAAACTTTCCATGTTTCTGAGAACATATGACACGCGGTACCCCAGCGTGACACAAAATTAGTGGGAGCCCCCGTCGGGTGGTGTATAACCCGATAGTATGCATCTGTAGAACCATTCATGTTCTATGGGAGCATGCAAAACACGTATGCTCGAGCGTGTATAAGCTGGTTCGTACGGGAGTCTTTGCTGTATAGACGTATTTACAGCCATGTACCTCAAGACATGACCTCGCTCGAGGACGACTCACACCAGTCGTATGCATTTATTTTCATATGTATTATTGTGACTGCCTGTCGTGTTCCCCCGTGCCGCCCTTGAGGTGTGAAGGTGTGAAAGGGGATTGTTTGTCTTCTGCAGGTACACTAACTCCGGTAGCGACCCGTGTAGAATATGTTTGCGAGTGATCAATATTAGAACCACCTATAGATGTATCTGGATATACCGGGTTAGACTTTTCTTTTGGTAAGGCACGTAGTACCGTCAGTATCACAATTGATACTTTGACCATCCCCCACGAAAGAATGGATTCATTATCATCTTGTAAGATCCAACTCCCAGTTGCTGGAAAGTTTTGGGTCAAAGTTTCGACTTAGAGAGTGCAATGGGAAGAAGGATGAAGATTAAGGTTGTTGTTCACTTTTGACGGAATCTAGCTCGATTATGTCAAGAGGTGCTTTTAGTGAAACTTCGTAGAATCTAGTAGTGTGCTATATGGTTAAGAAGATCTTCAAGTCCTCTACGACTGTTCTTTGAACAGTTTGGGCATAAAAGCCTTTTGAATCGATTCCCATCACCAAAAAAAATCAACACTGATCCCATTTCTTTGAAACATTGGACCAACTTTAGTGTTTTGCCCTATCTCTTCGTAGAAAGCTCTTCCATGCCTTTGTGATACATTTTCGGAAAGGTGAGGAGCTAGACTACAACTTTGTAATTCAATATTGCCCCAAATTCAGATAAGAAGTATTTAAACACTTGAGTTAAAAACTGGAACAAGACTATATGTACTACCTGAACCAACTTGGAAAATTGTTGAACTTTGAACAGCCATAACTTTTAAATTGGAACAGCAACATAGGCATATATATATATATATATATATATATATATATATATATATATATATATATATATATATATATATATATATATATATATATATGGCTGGAAATCTTAAGGAATCCTCTAACGAGTTTCTATTCGACTCTGAGTCTAAAACTCACAATAACAAGGTCTAAATTGAAGGGTCGTTTAAGAGGTTCTAGCAGCCCAGAAGAGGGGACAGAATCTGAACTCTTCACCAATTGAATCATAACTTTTTGCAGACTTCACCTCTGCAGGCCTACTTTATGTGGTTGGAAAGTGTAGGGAGTCCTCTACAACGTTTCTATAGAACTCCAGAGCAGAATCCATCTCTAACATACTCAAAATTTCAAATTTCTAAACTTGATCAAATCTGGACAGCGAGTGGACAGTCCTGTATACAGTTACTGTTTCTCGCATAACTCACTGTAGAATTGTCGAATGACTTCATGTGATGAATTTATGGAACCCTGAGTATGTATGTAACAATTTTTTAATACATTGTTTCTGCATATATCAATGTTTAACTATCTGAAAATTGTGGACAAAATGAACAGCAAACAAAGGAAGTTCTGTCGAAATTTTTATTAAAAATCTGGTACCATAACTGAACTTTAAAAATCCATATATCCTCAACCAGAAGATCTATGAGATAAAATGAAGACTTTTTGGAAATCTTTGGAAGTCCTCTACAAGTTCTCTATTCAGCTCAAGACCAAAATCTTTTCTTAAGTGGGTGAAATTTTGGAAATCGTAGAAACTGTCCGGGACTACAGAAACTGGACAGCACTCTGAACTTTTCTGAATGTGACCCATAACTAGCAGATTTTGCATCCAATGGTGTCGCGCGAGTAACCGTTGGAAAGTTTAGTGAGTCATATACAATTTTTGCCATTGGATCTAGACCTTAATCGGTCATCTACCTATTCCAAATCGAGTTTGAATGCAGAGTGGTCAATCTGAACTGATTTCAAATTCTGAATGCTGAAATTTTACCCAACTTCAAAAATTCATGTCTTTTAAACCAGGACTGATATGAAAACAAGTAAGTACATTCTGGAAATCTTATTACATTGGATAAAACTTTGTAAATAAGAATATTTCCAGATTTCCATTAGAACAGCCTGAAAACTTTAGATCAAAACTGTTACTTTTTAAGCAGGTTCTACTGAGAGTGCAGAAAATTCTGCTGACTTTAAAATAGCATAACTTGCAAACCAGAGATGATATAGAGGCAAACAAATACTTTTTGTAAATTTCTTGAAGTGTAATTTAACTTTGTTATTCACCTCAAGATCTGATTTTCCCATTAGCTGGATCAAAATCGAGTTTGAGTCCAGACTGGTCATTTGTCACCATAGCCTGGCCAGTTTGAACCCTTTGGTTTTTGTTAGGCATTTGGTTCTCGATTTCAACTCGAGGAGTGTCGTAACTGACCGAGAGTTAGGACTTAACTATTTACCAAGTTGAACAGATTGTTAAACTCATTGAAACCTTTTTCCCTCGAATAGACATACTAGTGTTTGATTTATGTGACTGCCACATCACACCTTGTGATGTTGAGCGCAGGTCGCAATTACTCGAGTTGCATCTCATCTTCCCATGAGGATTGTTTGAAGTACACTTCGACATCATAGTTTGAAACTTTAAGGGGGAAGGTGAGCACTTAAGTAATAGTGGTATTCAACCATCAACCTTGGTTACAACGAGTCGTGTCAACAAGAAGGCGATCAATTAAGATTACATCTTCAAGAGGATCCAACATCCACCACCAGATTGAGTTACTCTAAGAAAGTGTGACTTCAACTCCACTAAAGTGATCGAGAAGGATATCCGTTCCTCCTGACTGATTGAAGCGAAGGTTAAGTGAAGTATCACCTGTGATGTGTCTAGTGATCTCGACCAGGTGTCTAGGGATAACCTTCGACATATAGTTAGTTGTTTTTCTTATGATGAAGATACTCTAGTTGAAGATACAATCAGGTTGAGTAGTACATGAACAAGCTTTCGAAAGGTCGAGGTAACGTGGTATATTTCCCACATTCCTTGTCAATCGTTCAGTTATGAATTCCTTAACTGTGGTCGAGTCATGAAAGTAACGCTACTCCTTGAGTGTCTTTCACGACCACAGTATCCAAGCCTTGCAAATCATGAGTTAGTTATTGAGTTGTGTGTGCATGGTTCACTTAGTCTTGCTCAAACTATAAAAGCTATTGCACCATACATATGCACCATTTGCACCATACATATGCACCATTTGCACCATACCATGTGCATATTCATTGCACCATACAACATATGATGTATCATGAAGCATCATTACCAATGTAACACCAATGATAGAATGCATGGTAATACTAAAATTTAGAGCAAGATTGTGTACCCCATTCAAACTATTCTAAGGTGTCTAATGACTACAATCATTTCACCATCTTCATTTGACTTCTTACATTATTGATCTTCTTTCCATTGAGTAATACTTGGGAAACCAATTACTCAACCTCACTTGCAACTAAACAAACACTTGAACTTCCATCCTTGACTTGTTAGGTTCAAGCACCTTGATGGTTGCAACTATACCGTTCGTCATCGAGTGGTCATCAGTTCGATGATCAACCTTGTCAAATCCATTAAATCTCCTTCCTCGCGAGGATACCGTTCGATTGTCAACCTCGTGAAACTCCTTGGGTCCCTCTAAGATCTTGCGTTGTTATATGGTAACCTTGATAACCTTGTAGTTACCATATGATTGAGTTCTTTATTGTGTTGGAAACATATGAGGATGCTGAATCCTTAAATCCTCGTGTGCCATCGAAAAGGGTCTTCATCTTCTATTTCTATTGTTTGAGGATGTTGATATAACCAAAAATCTTATAGTCACCATATCTTCCGTATTCCTGCTGTTTTCTTCACATAAGAGTGTTGAGTGTTTTGCTACTCTTATGCTACAACTAAGGGATCCTATGGTTGACTAAACATCAAACAAGGTTAATGATTGTTACTTAACCTTGTAACCCACCTTAACTCATATCAGGGGAAATACCACATTAAGTTATAAGGACCTATGCAAAAACCAAGCAAGCAACTAAGAATCAATGCAAAGATAGTTTCAAACTATCATGGTGACCTAGAGAAGCAAAGAACAAGTCCTGATTCTTTCAGTCAAGACTAGGACAAGACAAGATGTCATGTCAGTGTAAGAGTACAGCAATAAAGGGTCAGTAACAGACGTGAAAGTTTTACGACGTGATATGGTCATGTCGAGCATCCTGTCAAGGTTATCAACTTAAAGACTGGAATCACTTGAAGCAGACTTTAGAATTTCTTAAGATGCCTGAAGATAATCACTGTTTTGTAGAACCCAAGTCTTTAAGGGTATTGTCATTTTCCTTAGTCAATGACCCTCTTTTACGGATCGTCCCCTCATCGTTTCTATCATTCTACTTGTTAGAATCTCGGGACGAGATTCCTTTAAGGGGAGAGGATTGTAAAAGCCCACTTTTTGGAAGAACAAAAACGCAAAAATGCGAACTTAAAAATTTTGAAAATGGACTTGGAAATCCAAACTCACATGAACCATATGAGTTAACCAATGTTCACTAAAAATAGGGACTTGTTAAAATTTTACATATAGAACATGTTTGCTAATGTATATTGGAACTTAAGGTGTAAAATCTTTAATTTCCGAGTATTCACATTTTCAATGAAAAATTAAAGGAGAAAAGAAAACAAAATAGAGAGAAAGAAAAAGGAATTACTCCAACCCTAAAATTGGGACATTCAAAAAAAATTCAAATATACGGCTGTAAATTTTTCCATGACATTCTAATATTCCAAATTGACTCTCGGTAAATTTTCAAAGTTTTTAAGCATGTTTTCCATTTATTGGACACGTACTGAGAGTTTAATCAAAGTCGACTTCAAATTTAAACTTTGTACTTAACCTTGTCCAAATCAACTCCAAATTTTTCCCGAGGTTCCTTATGGTTCAAAAAGGTTAACTTCAAAGTTTCAGGATTTTTGAACCTAATCTACTATTTATTTCATTGAATCAAATATCACCGCTTGAATTCAAATTCAAACCTAAGTTAAATTTTCAACTTGCTCAGTTCTGAAATCTGATTGAACCATAAAATTCCTCATATTTTATTTAGTTACCGGGCCAAAGTTGAATATTTTTGAAGCATGTTGGCTAGCTCTACTTGAAATTGGAAAGGAGAATGAGGGAGGAGAGTCTTGTGGGCCCCACCTGTAAACCTCTCCAAGGTTGAACTGCCTCTGCCTTTTTGTTACGGAGCGACACAGCGTCATGCATGTTGCCAGCGATTACATCAGGAGGTAGAAACTGAATTCTCTTCTTCTTCACTCCTGTGGCGTTTGCTTCATCCTTGCTCTGCTACAATAGCCCCCGACTCCCTCCTGCGCCACGGCACTCCACCACGCCGGCTTGCCACCTCCCTGGCCATGCGCGCTCCACCTTCCCGGTCGCGCCCCACTTCCGCTCGTCTCACGGCACCCTGCCTCCCCCGGTGCGCTCATCGCCGCCCAGCGCCCACACGCGCGCGTCGCCCCAGCCTCTCCCTGCTGCGCCCCATCGCCGCTACGCGCTTGCTGCCACCGCGCCGAGCCCCGGGCCACGTGCTCGCCTCCCCAACTCCTCCCTGCACCACCAGCTGCCCCGGTCGCCTACAGTGCTGCCCCATCCCCGCCGGCTCGCCATCCTCCCGTTCAACTGCCGCCATGCGCGCCTCCCCATCAGCCGCATGCCCTGGCCGCGCGCGTTCTTGCCGCGCCCGCTCGCCGTGTGCTGGCCTCTGCTCTGTGTCGCTTCCCCGCCGTTGGCCCAGTTCCCTACGACGTCCACCCTCGCCGCCGTCCAAGCCCACCATCCAAGTGCAGATGTCGACGCACCCTGCATCTCTCGGCGCCCCGCTGCCTGGACACGTGCGCGACACCGCCGTTGTCTTGGCTCCCTCAAGTGGCAGCTCTCTGCGACGTCCATTCATGCCGCTGCCTCGACATCCTCCGGCCCTCCTCCAGCTCCAACATGTTGGGTCCTTTTACTCCTCGCGGCTGCACACCTCTTGCCATGCCCTCTGGTCGCACGCTATGGCTGCCGTGCCGCTGCTACACGCCGCTCCGTCTATGCCGCTCTTGGTGCTCCCCTTTCTCGCCATTTCCGCGCCTTGGCTTCCAACGGTTCTTTGATGTTCGCCGATCTGTAGCACCTCATTGCCATCCGTGACACCAACTGTAGCCGATGCTCGGCCATCGTCGCCGCGTTCCCCGTCGTAGCACCTCCAGCACCACAGTGACCGCTGTCCACACCTTGGCCGTACTTTACCGCACGCCATTGCCACCATGGTCAAGCTCCTTGTTGTGCTTTACTGCTCGCCCATGTGCCGTGGCCGTGCCTGTCTACTCTCCCTCGACATCGTTGCGACGTTCCGCGCTGTGGCTATGTTCTAGAAGCAAGGCGAATGATTGGTGTGATGGATGAAATTCGGGAACATGCCTTTGACACAATAGTATCGACAACTGGTCCAAGGTTAGCTTTGATTGTGCAAGAGTGATTAGATTAGTGACTGCAGCTAAGGTGTTCGATGAAATGTTTACAAGGGAATAACCAACTTTGTTGATATTTAGATCTGATTTGTGATGTAGGGGTAGGATGATGTTGCAATCGACCAAGATATATGCCAAGATTCTCTTTGAATGGTGATAAAATGACGGAATCAAATACACACCCAAGATGTTCGGCGAAATGCCTACAAGGTGAGCCTTGCCCTAAAATGCCTTGCTTGACATCACCAAAGTCCGTTCGTTGTGATCGCTAATGGTACTCATGTGTCGTCAAGTCATACGTCCATTTTCCACCATGATATCATTCCTTTAGAAATCCCCAAGTTTACCTTCTTTGTCTTTTGAATCGCGTTAACTTGTCTGTGCGTGCTCGTGATGCTCCACCAAGAGCCGCGTCGACGTCATTGACCACATGACGTTGTCGTGATGCTCCGAGCCGTCATCGTGCCCTAGCATCGAGATGAAGGAGGTATGTGATGTATGTAGTGCTGGAACACAAGCACGACTCGTCCGACAATGGTTGTCAAGCCAAATTAGGTTTTAGTCGTTGTGAGAGTGTTCGAGTCTTAGGTATAGCCAAGGTTCTCGATAAAATGCCTTCCAGGTCAAACCAAGGTGGTTGGCGATCACCGATGACCTATGGTTGAGTAATGCGAGAACGTTGCGACCGACAAGGAAAACTAGACCAAGGGGAACCCTGGATAAGAGTTTCTTGTTCGTGTCGACGATGTTTCCTAACCATCCGCAGAATTTCTTAACTAGGTGTGCCGTTTCATCGACGACAGGTTCGTCGAGTCGCTTGCCAACGATCGAGTCGACATCACTAACCTTGTGACTCGTAAGGTGGTGTTCGGGAGTCTGTTCACCACTGTTGATGAGTCCGGGTCGATGTGAATGTCGATGAGATGATCTTCCCGAGATGGAAAAGCACGTCGTCGCAACCTAGTAATGCCTTATGTTCAAGTTCTAGGAGTTCGCCGAGCTCATCTGGACGATCTTGCAAAGGACACTGCAATAGTGTCATGTAAGAACTTGGACGATGCTTGTGAATATAGTCGTAGCGACTGGTTTACCTAAAGGTCCCTTGAACGTGTCGTGGTACTCACGTTAGGTTAACAGTGCTTGTGATGACTCTTGAGTCCAAGCAATGCCGATCTCACTTCACTCCCAAGTATCGCTAGGGTTCCACCTTGATTCATCCTATTCTTGAACCCTGCGACAACACTTCTCAGCTATAACTAGCTTTACTCCTTTACGAGTTGGAAAACTTCATTCGTCGACTGCTAAGTCACGACCTTCGTCTTGTACACTCCACTCATACGCAAGCTTTCGATGCCACCTTGACTCTTGGGTCATCCTTACACTACCAGTCCAACAGTTCCACATTATTCAGCTTTATCGTCCTTGAGTGGCATAGCGTCGAGTGTTGAGTGCCAAGTTGCAATGTGTGCTTACATTGCACCTTTCAATTCACATATTGATACTACTATGACCACTTGACTCCATCCTTTATTTATCCACACAACAGAGGCATACCTCTTCCTTCTAGTTAGTCTCACCCGTCTTAGAGTTGTTTAACTTGGTTAATCTAAAGTATATTACATTATGTACTTATATGCATATCATGTCGGTAGGAACGTGAAGGTAGGTGATCGATGAGGAGCTTCGCTTGGAGGAGAAGGCCAGGGTGTTCCATCTTGAAGTTCCATGGCTGACTCTTCGAAGGAATACCAAGCCAATAACAACTGACATTGTTTTAGAGTCGCAAACAAGGCAAGCCCCGGTTTGCATTTAAGAGCTTTTCAGAATTTTTCCAGTTTTATTCACATACGTCTTTAGTTGATATTGTGCATTATGTATAAGGTGTTTGATACTCCACTTGCATATCCATAAATCCTATGGAAAGGTTGGGAAGGTTTACAGCTTGACGTGTAGAACTGCCAATGCTAATAGTGTAGATATATCGGTAGAAGTCGAGTATGTTGGATACTACTCGCGGGATTGGTCACATTTTATTGATCACAAGTCAAGTAGTTGAATTCTACTTGCGAGAGAAGTCAAGTGAGGGAAGCCTACTCGCGAGTTGTTACCATAATGTAACTCTTTAATAAGAGACGTGGACGGGGATTTGTGTAGGTTGGTTTGTCCACATCGTGCCTAGGTCGGTAATGGCGAGGCAGGTGTTGGGAGATGGATTGGTAGCCCCGTTTGTGTCGGTTAAGGACTGTCTCGTGTGCGACCCTGTTGAGCAAGTTTGAACAGTATTGTGTCGTGTATTCTGAGTGTGTCCTGATTGCAATCACCGTCCCTCGCGATAATAGAGTACCACTTGTTCACTGAGTTATGAAGTAGTAAATACTAAAGAAGCAAGAAAAATATGTTGTATTGAATTATAATTGTTTTGCAACTTTGTGTGACTTAGAGATAGCAAAATTAAAGTCTACAGTTTCCCCATACTTTAGCTGTAATAGCATTATGTGCTTTGGGCATGTCATATCATCCGCAAAGCGTTTCTTGTTTGATTGTGGAGTCTATGATGTGCCGTGCCTGAAGAATGTCATTTGCTACTTAAAATATGAATATAAGGATCCACTTGTAGGCGAGTCCTTTATGCTATTCCTAACCTATGCTTAGTACTTACCCCTGCATATGTCTAGTGAGACGGGTTAGTCTTGCTGAGCCTTATGCTCACGTTTGCTCTTTAACGATTTTTGCAGGTATTAGGTTTATTTCTGCTATTCAGGTTGTACATGAGATCTCGAGGTATCGAGATAAATCTCATGTGAACCACGCTGCTGCTGAATGTTCTTCATGTTGCTAGTGAGAAGCGTCCTAGGGCATGGACGTCTTCTCTCCTGCTTAGTTAGGTGAGATTATGAGTATGTATTTTCTGCTGCGTGTGTACCCCTGTTGTACACTCTTTTGTAAACTCTTCTTATTATGAAATGAAAACTTTATACGTTTTGGTATCCTTTTCGTGTGTGTTGTTAGGTGCCGTATCGCACGGGACCACCCAATGAGATCCTCGGATGTGTAGACTCCGATCCCCATAGAGTCTCGCCCTCATGCCGGCGAGTTGCGAGCCGAGGACGCGGGCATCCTCACGAACACCCTCCCACCGGGAAAGATCCACGGCACCGCCCGTCTAAAATATCCTCACCCGCAAGACGCAGAACCAGAGGATTGTCGGCGCCTCCAACGCCTGGAGCCTCGCCCTCGGCAGACACGAGGGCGGGAAACCTAGGCTGCGACGATGAGGTCATACCCCCTGTGTTGATATTTCCTACACACTACTAACAATTCATCCCTAGCAGTGGTGCCAAAAATGCTTGTTGGTAGGTTTTGATTCTTAAATGAATGTCCGCAAGCGTACGGAAACTATCAATGTAGCATTTCCCCTTTAAAGAGTATTCCCAAAGGGTGTCATTTATATTTTCCCAAAGGAAGGCTATGTGGAAGTAAGACAATCATCAAGTGGAAAGGCTTAGGTTGGTCTAGGTAGGGTTCTAGCAAGGATGGGTTAAATGATAAGCTGGGGTACTGTGACACAAACAATAGCATTCTATCCTAGGGGGTAAAAGAGGTAATAGAGGAACTAGGCTAAGAGCTAGGTAGAGACTCCTACTATGCTTCTAATGTACATATACATATCCTAAGTTAGTTACTAATGATCATGTTAGTTATAAATTCTCATGCTAAGTGGATTAACACATCGGGCACGGGTTTACCCCTAGCAACACTAGGCGACTCCCGCCAAGAGCCTGTGACATAGACGAACGTGGAGGATTACAAAGGACAGATAGGACTGTCACCACCTACTGCCTACCTCTTCAATTTGTGGGTCTACGAGACATTCAACACTACTCTCTATCCTAGCACCATGCTAGCATATTAAGTAATTACCTTAAGAGCCTAGGCACAAGCCATCCTAGGGCAATGAACTAAATAATTATTGAACTAATGTTAATTCATAGCATAAGTGATTCATGTTAAGAAAACCATATCATAGATAATTAGACTATAGTGGTGGTCTATAGTGTTTATGATAATGTAATGAGCATGGTATAACACAATCATAAATACTATTCCCTCCACATACATGGAATCCACAATCAAACAAGAAACGCTTCATCCAAGTATATGAACAATAGACTAAAGATATCATATTTATTATGAATAATGTCACAAATACAAATAGGAATATGGGAGACATACCTTTCCCAATTGGGAAGAGACCCCTTCTACTCCTCTCCTACTTGGACTATGGACTAGAGACTCTCCTCTCTATAGCCTATACTCCTCTAAACCTATGGAGAGTAGTGGACACAAACGATGAATACTCAAGTGGTGTGTGTTGAAGTGAGGGGTGAGGGGTCCTATTTATAGCTTGGAGAAGGGTCGGTTCCCGCCGCCAAAAGCGCGCAAATCAGTCACCCATGACCACTACAAGCCAGGAGAAGCCACCACATGGAGTTTGACCAAGAATGGCGCTAGAAACTAGTCGGCCGACTAGGGGGGTCGGTCAACCTGGTCCTGTCCCCTTTTGCAGTGTGCTTTCTCCAGGTGACTGGCAGGTGGGTCCCATTGACTGATATGGGTGCTACACCGTTGGATGGCCTCGGATACTTCTGTTTGTGGACTATTTGATGCATATGGTGGCACGTGTCATCGCTTGATTGGCCAGAATGATATTTTATAGGATCCATATCCTTGTTTCACTTCATTTCTACATAGAATCCCTGCATGCACTACTTTCTCTAAGGACAAGTGGAAATAGGTTAAATAGAAAGGTGATGTGTGCAAGAAATGACAATTCCTTCACATAATTGAGTTATATTGACGGGTGAAATTGGTGTATGACAGCCATCAACGAGCTCCCCCAAGCTTATCCTTTGCTCGTCCCGAGCAAAGTCAAGACTTTAGGTTGGTGGTTAAGAGTTGCTACTATGTTCTATTTTTTGAAAGTACCATGTGCACAACAAAATACTCTACCTAGTATTGCAAAAATTAGCATGGTACTTCACCCATCTTAGGTTATTATGGGTCTTATGTCATCTCCTGTTCATGGGTGGTTGAAAGATAGAACAGCAAATGGAGCACACATACCCTAGAAATTAAGTTCCACTCAAATTCTGGAGAGTTCCATTTATATTTTAAGTATCTCAAGTCTCTCCTTTGTGTGTAGTGGAAATATGTCCTCACCAAGGCATTGTGCCTAAATTCATCCTACCTCTACATAAGGCTTGTATGTGGAGCTTGGTAGAGAATATAATAGGCATATTTGCAACACATAATATTGCTAAGTCAAAAGAGCAAGCCTTAGGAGAAATCAATTCAAAACTATTTGATTCAAGACTTGTGCATGTGTGATGGAATGGAGTGGATGTGGATATTTTGAGATGACTCCTTTTTGAGTGGACTCTCTTATTTTGCAAGGATGAAACGTGGCTATTTTTCTCTTCTTCTTTTTTCTCATGCTTATGATGTAAGCATGCATTTTCTTTTTCTTTTTCTTGTAGCCATGTCTTCTACTCCCTTTTTATGCAATGAATTTTGGATAGAGTACTAAGCATGAATGATATGGAGTTTCTCTTTTTATTGTGGAATGGTGGTATGATGGAAATTTGCTTACTTCTAGTGTAGAAGTATAGCATGTGCAAGTGAAGTCTTGAATTCAAAGAGTAATGAAAGAATTCTCACATAGGTCAATACTAGTTTGACAAAGCTCAATGTGAAAGCAAATAGCATATGCATAAGGTTTATCAATGTAATGTATCATATGGCTTTGGTGGGTATTTCCAATCAAATGAGGATAACTTAAATCTTTTTATAATTTCTCCAGAAATCTAAGTTTCACTATCAAACTAGGAATAGCGGCCCTATCACTATATCATATCTCACAACAACTTAGAATGGATTAAGCTTTTGCTACCCACAATTTCCAAAACAAGGCAAAAGCAATTTTAGCCAATGAGAGAAATATGTTGGAGAGTAGTAAGTTGTAAACTAGGGACATAGGAAAATTAAAATAGAGCAACTATTCATCATTTCATCTATGTGAATTCCAAGTCATTCTTGTTGCACATCTTTTATTTTATTTGGAAATAAAACTATCCTATTTTTTTTTGGATGCAAGGTGGATGATGGGAAATAAATATGCAAGGGGTTGATACAATTTACCTCAAGTGGGGGTCCTCCCCCAAGCTTGTTCTTCACTCACCTCCATGATGAGGGTTGAACCCTTGATGACGGAAGTATGCCACGAGATTTGCTTTTTGTTGTTGTAGCGTGGAGTTGAGGTTGATGAATTGGGCGTCCATGTGTTGTTGCCAGTCTTGGGTACCTTGGACATCCCTTGGAGAGTGTTGTAGATGTCACCCGTCCTTACTTCAAGCTCCTCCATACGTTTAGAGAGGTCCGTTATTCCTTGGCTATAGTCATGATGACTTCTAGCCAAAGTGGAATGACGTCTTCTCATAGATGTTAGAGGCAATCTGCTAGAGCTTGAAGTGGATAGGGGTGTCTCCCATGTAGCACCTGACCATCCATACCAAGACGGACCTTCGGTCTTATACGAAGGAGGTTGAGTCCATCCGGGTGCATCACCCGTTGGGTTCTCTTCCTCTTCATACTCATGGACCGTGGAAGTTGTCAGGGGTATGGCCGCTCTCCTTGTGTGGCTTCTAGTTATCCTGTCAGAGACATTACTTCTATTTTGGAGATCAAATTCAGATCATAAGCTTTCGTATGAGAAAACTCAGGATCTTGGAGGATCTTGTGTGCTTGATCTTCAACTTCACTTTGGATGTCGAGGTCGTCGTCGTGAAGAAGTTGGTGAGGGTTGCTCCTCTCACCCATGGGAGTCTCCTCTCCTACACTCCTCCTTCGTGAACTTGGTGTAGCAACGGAAGAGGGGCGTGTACTTGAGTCTCCGCCATGGCTTGAGCTTGCAACCTCCTTCCTCTCTCGAAACAACCTTTTCATTCCTTTCATGGCCACAACAAACAAGAACAAAACAAGGCAAAAACTCGAAATAGGTGATGTTAGCAAAAGCAAAAACCCCTATGAATTTTCCCTTGAAGAGCTTGAGAGCAAATTGCAAATGCAAACAAAAGCAAATCTTTTTGAGTTGGATTTTGAGCAAGCGTGCTTCAATGAAGATCAAGAAAAGCAATGTGAGCAAGTGTGACTTTGGGGAGGTATGAAATGAGGTGAGGTGTGAAGAGAAGATCTACTCACGACCACTATTTATAGTGTGCATTCCCTAACGGTCACTAGGGCACCAAATGTAGCCATTGGAGGAGAGAGAGCCAAAATGGCTATTTCCCCTATTCGGTCGAGCAAGGGGGTCAGCTGACCTGACAGGTGGCCCCCCTATTCTCCCTTTTGGCAGGTGGCTCCTCAACGGCTATGGAATCAGCACGTAGGTGAAATACCACTTTTGCAGCTCAAAAAAATTGTTTTCCAAATAAAAATTACTTTTTCAAAACCCTACAATTTTCTTTTTGTGAAAAATAAAGAAATAAAAATGGTAGTTGAGAATATAAGATTCTCAACTTGCTAAGAAAATCAAATATGTAGTGGGAGAATCAAACTAAATGGGGAAATCCAAATAAAGAGAAAAGAAATATAAGAAAAGGATAACTACCAATTTAACCTATTGGCTAGGTCTCACCACCCGGCCGATGAGATGAACATTCCTCCTTCTTCATTTATTGACATTCGGGCCCGGAGGGATGGGCTCAGACGGCTTGCCTTGCTTCTTCCGCCATTCGTTCTTTGGCGGCTTGGTGGACTTAGGCCTTTGAGGAGGCCCGACTTCTCCGTCTTCTTGGGGTATCGACGTGGACGATAAGACGGGTTTTCCACATAGATCAAATTCCTCATGAATGCAATGAGCGGGTCCACCTTTGGAGGTGTGATTTCAACCTCTTGAATGTGTTTAACATTTGGCCCATACTTGATACGGATCATGGAGCATTGCTCCAACTTTGGGCAGAAGTTAAACTTCTCCTCCTTGCCATTGATATGGAAGTGAATTTCTCCAGCTCCCAAATCTATGTGAGCCTTTGCGGTGCTTAGGAACAGGTGCCCAAGAATGCACAGTGTATCCTTCTCGACCTCCATGTCGAGCACCACGAAATCCACGGGTATGAAGCAATTCTGGATTTTCACCGGGACATCTTCAGCAATACTCGCCGGATAACAGACTGAGGAATGAGCCAGTTGAAGTTGCATTGGTGTTGGAGTAAGCTCCGTGAAGTTCAACTGGTCAAAAACCACCTTGGGCCTCACACTCACACTTGCTGCAAGGTCACAAAGAGCCTTGTCAAAGTGGTGTGCCCCAATTGAGCATGAGATTGCACGCCATCCAGGGTCCTTCAGCCAGTTGTCTCCTTGCAAAGAAATCATGTTGGCACTTTCCACGGGAGGTTCGGGCTGTCCTGGCATCTTGCCATTCTCCATTGGAGGAACAGTAGCTGCCAGTTGAGACAAATGAGTCTCCAACATCTTGTTGAAACTCAATTGATTCATGAAGGCTGAGGATAGTCCTTCAATCTTGGCATTAATGTTCTCTAGGGTCTTGTCATTAGCCGTTAGCTTCTTGGATATAGAATTATTGATATTCAGCTGGATAATGGCAAGTTCTCTCAAGTTGGGTTGATTTACATCGTTGCCATTGTTGTTGTATCCGCCTTGGAAGAATGGGCGTGGTTGGCCCCACCATTGACCTCCTGGACGATAGTCATTGTTGTTTCCGTTGTTGGCTAGGTATAGGGCATCCTCACGCGTTTCTGGGAAGTCATTGCCCAAATGGCCCGTGTTGCTAAAGACTTCACATGTGATGTGAGAGTCTAAGGCATAGGCATTGCCGCATACTTCACCATTGCTTTCTCCATCAATTTTCTTCATAAGGAGGTCCAATTTGGAGGCGATCATATCCACCTCCTTCAAGGTGTGCATGCCTCGCTGGCGGGTATGGAGACGCTCGTCGCTTTAACCCATGTTTGACACCATCTTCTCAATCAAATCTTTGGCTTTGGACACCGTCAATGAGAAGAAGGCACCTCTAGCAGCAGCATCAACATGGTCACGGGTGGAAGGGATCAGCCCGTTGTAGAAGCTTTGGATTATAAGCCAGTCATCCATCCCATGGTGGGGGGCAGGCTAGGATGTACTCCTGCAGCCTTTCCCAAGCCTCAGGAATACATTACATGGCATCTTGCTGGAAGCTTGAAATTCTTCCGCGTAGGGCATTGGTCTTGCCCAACGGGAAAAACTTGGCGAGGAATGCTGTAGAACATTTATCCCAAGTGTCTACAACACTTTAGTTCATGTAGAACCACTGTTTTGATATCCCAAGAAGAGAGAACGGGAACAGTCTAAGACGGACAGCATCAGGGGATACGTCATTTATCTTAAGTGTTGCAGATTTCAAGGAACTGTTCCAGGTGAGCACTTGCATCCTCGTTAGCCTTCCCACAAAATGGGTTGGCTTGCACCATAGTGATTAGGCCAGTCTTGAGTTTGATGTTCACATCTCCCGTGTTAACAGTGGGCCCAACAGGCACATTGTTAGCAGAGGGAGCCAAAAACTAATGAAGGGTCTTCTGGGCCATTGGTGTTTCGCTTGTTGGTGCGGTTGCGCTGGCTTGCTTTGCCACTCGAAGCTTCTGAGGGGTTATGACACCAGGTCGATCTCTCAGAAGGGATTTGGGATCTTCAACAAAGTTTTCCAGCAAGCAAAAACCAGACATACACTACCCTGTTTTCACACAAAATGTGAAAATAAAGAAGGGTCATCCTACTAAAACCTACCAGGGTCCTATCCTATTCACTCAATCATGCAATACTTCGGCTGCCTTCCCCGGCAACAGCGCTAGAAATGCTTGTTGATATTTCCTACGCACTACTAACAATTCATCCCTAGCAGTGGTGCTAGAAATGCTTGTTGGTAGGTTTTGATTCTTAAATGAATGTCCGCAAGCACACGGAAACTATTGATGTAGCATTTCCCATTTAAAGAGTATTCCCAAAGGGTGTCATTTATATTTTCTCAAATGAAGGCTATGTGGAAGTAAGAAAATCATCAAGTGGAAAGGCTTAGGATGGTCTAGGTAGGGTTCCAGCAAGGATGGGTTAAATGATAAGTTGAGGTAGTGTGACACACACAAGAGCATTCTATCCTAGGGAGTAAAAGAGGTAATAGAGGAAATAGGCTAAGAGTTAGGTAGAGACTCCTACTATGCTTCTAATGTATATATACATAGCCTATGTTAGTTACTAATGATCATGTTAATTATAAATTCTCATGCTAAGTGGATTAACACATCGGACACGGGTTTACCCCTAGCAACACTAGGCAACTCCCGCCAAGGACAGATAGGGTTTTCACCACCTATTGCCTACCTCTTCAATTCGTGGATCTACGAGACATTCAACACTACTCTCTATCCTAGCTCCATGCTAGCATATTAATTAATTACCTTAAGAGCCTAGGCACAAGCCATCCTAAGGCAATGAACTAAATCATCATTGAACCAATGTTAATTCATAGCATAAGTGATTCATGTTAACATAATCATATCATAGCTAATTAGACTATAGTGGTGGTTTATAGTGTTTATGATAATGTAATGAGCATGGTATAGCACAATCATAAATACTATTCCTACACGTACATGGAATCCACAATCAAACAAGAAACGCTTCATCCAAGTATATGAACAATAGTAGACTAAAGATATCATCCTTATTATGAATAACGTCACAAATACAAATAGGAATATGGGAGACATACCTTTCCCAATTGGGAAGAGACCCCTTCTACTCCTCTCCTACTTGGACTATGGACTAGAGACTCTCCTCTCTACAGCCTATACTTCTCTAAACCTATGGAGAGTAGTGGATACAAAGGATGAATATTCAAGTGGTGTGTGTTGAAGTGAGGGGTGAGGGGTCCTATTTATAGCTTGGAGAAGGGTCGGTTCCCGCCACCAAAAGCACGCAAATTTCTGCATAGAATCCCTGCATGCACTACTTTCTCCAAGGATAAGTGGAAATAAGTTAAATAAAAAGGTGATGTGTGCAAGAAATAACAATTCCTTCACATAATTGAGTTATATTGATGGGTGAAATTGGTGTATAACAGCCGTCAACACCCTGCTCCTGCCTTAGAAAGCCTATGCAGCCCCGCGGGGGTCATCGCCCGTGTGGCCGACTCGTTAGTGGGTGGCCATTTAGACAGGCCTGACGGGGCACCTTCATCGGCTTCCGAGACGACGCGTGCCACTTGACCCGCCACAAGTGACAGCGGGAGCGGTCGCAGGCTTGTTGTCGAAGCCACTGCCAAGGACGACGACACTCGCTCCTGTTGAGATGGGACGTCACCGAGCTTAGGGGTACCCATGCCAACGGGCGGGCTGCAGGACCCGAGCCCCAATCCATAATCGTCACGTCGGGGCGATACTCCCTAGAACCAAAGGAAGAATAACAGTAAGAAGAAACACAAATAGGCGACAAACTAGTAAGGAGAAACCCCAACCTGGAGGAACAGTGAGGGTCTGTAAGTCCACAGCCCTCGGATGGGTTCCCATTGTAGGAGATAGCAAACTAGTGACCATTGCAGGAGCGGCGACAACAGGAGACCCGAACAGCAACGAATCATCCACTACACTCGTGTTGGCCCTCTTCGTGGTGTGGTCATCCCCAAGATCAGCCGTCCTCTTTGAACACAATGCCATCGGACTAGATCAGGGTGGACGGTGAACTCTTTGTCTCCTTTCACCAGCCACAAATGACTAACCCTCTGGTTTTATTTTAGACAGGAAGGAAGACCAAAGCGCAAGGAGGGAGGCAATCAAGGAAACATCAAGGGGAAGGGTAACAATAGCCAAGGCCCTTTTATGCTGCACAGCATGGAGGTTACGGGGAGGCCTTAACCCGCACAAAGCGGCAGGCGTGGGAGGCGTCATTTAGGATGATCCCCCATGCCTGTCGCATCGTGGCGGGCCCGACGTCTTAAGCGGCCGCGGGTGGCACCACGCGCCTCTGGCCCCTTGTAACTGGCATTGCTTCCAACATCTGGTTTCGCATGCAGCGTCATCGAAACCCTTGGAAATTGGCGGTAACCTATAAAATTGTTGTGGCGACCCTCATCCTTATAATTCGTACAGGCACCAACTCCAGGTCGTTCGGCACCTCCTCGTCCCCCACAAGCGAGGCACACATGCTAGGGTGTAGGATTGAAGAGCACAGAAAAAGCTACCAGAGGGGGTGAATGGTAGATTAAAACTTTTGTAGGGGAAGCAACGAAAACCCCTAGGGAGAAAATCAATCTGTTAGAGAAACTGTGTGTGCGAGTATTTTCAACGTGTCAAAATGTGAAAAAACAGTGTAGATCATAGAAAATCTAGTCACGAAGACACAGCAATAAGAATTACAATAAAACTCAAGTAAAACTCAAGTTATGACTAAAACCCTAAGCAAAGGTCAATATGTTCTAAAAGAGAGCAAATAGATCTGCTACGCTGCAAAGAAACTTGTGTAACACAAAAACTATGAATACAATGACCATGAAATTTTCAAGATGATAGAGTAATGAGTTGTGAAGACAACATAAAAGAATCACGTCAATTGGATCTGTAAAATGTGAGTTATGATCAAAACACCAAAGAAAGATTGGGCAGCGCAGAAACTCAACGAGAAAGACTTGACGAAAACAAGTCAGATGAACAAGGAACAAAAGCTCCTCTAAACTATGAATTTTAATCACTAAAGACACAGGAGGAACAGCCCAAAGTCGTCTGCCCTTGAGCTCTGGCCTTCCTTGCCTATATAACCAGCTCTAAGGCAAACTCAATCCTAACTAGGACTCCTACTCCTACTCAGTTTCAACCAAAATATTATATAATTGGTCAAGACTCTTCTATACGTAGATAAAAGCAATCTTAAGACTTCCAAACACCTTAGGAACGTCCTAAGACTTCCTAAAATAAATCAACATTGTGTCTTTTGAATCATTAGCAACTAGACACCTATGCTTAGAGGATGACATATCAAAATCAGCTTTAAAAACTATTCCAAATCGAGACATGTTAAACATAAGCTCACCATTTGAATCTACAACCTTGCAGCAATTTTTAGTAAAAATAATTTCAAGATTTTCATCTAGCAGTTATGGAACAGAAAGAAAGTTGTCTTTCAAATTTTTAACAAGTGCCACATCTTTCAAAGTGTAGTGATTTTTAACTCGAACCGAGCCCTTAGAAATTATAGGAGTTGAAGAATTATCGGCAAAAGTAACATTCTCTGCACGTGACACAAAAGAGAGGGAGAAGAACCATTCTTTGTTACCGGTCATGTGGCGTGAGCAACATGAATCTACGAGCCAAATGTCTCCTTCCTCAAGCGTGTAACCTACAAAGAAGCATAATACATCGATGACTCAATATTGGGGTTAGTCAAAAGGCATTTCGGAATCCAATTGAGTCACACGATGTCCAGCAAGAATAACACGCGAAAGTTAAGATAAAACAGTAGGTTTATGAGCCATGGTTTGAGGATTTTTTTTACCCAACTACTGACCTATGAGGTGTTACATGTGTAGCACAAAAAACAGTAGGTTTGGGAGCAAACTTTGCATTTTTGACTCATCACATCAGGTTGCAAGCTCCTAACATTCGGTTCAGCATGTGCAACAAGTTTTGTTGATTGTTGCGTGATCTAGCGATCATTCTTTGCTTATTTTCTTTTTTAGCTAGTCTATAACAAAAATATATGACATGTACATCTCTACCACAGTAGGTACAATGAAATTTTACTTTTTGTTCATATTTAGATGAGCAAGCCATATGTTTATTAGCAACCAAATGAGACAACATTCTTCTAGACATAAAAACCACCTCTTTTGTTTAGGAACTATTTTAATCAAACCACTTCCTAGTGACTTGACAACCTTAGGTGGATGTGTCTTAGAATGAGCATGAGAATCAAAACCTAGACCAGTTTTATCATTGCAATACTTAGAAGAATTCAGCGGCAAGTTTAGGTTCTTATTTGCATTACAAAACTGATCTAGTGTCCTATGCATGTCATCAAGTTTATTGGACAGATCAAGTCAATTTTCACATGAAGTTTTTTCTTTTAATTTTCAATAAGAACAATAATTAACTTCATGAGAACGTAAAGCATTGTTCAAAATAGAAATTTAATTCAAAGCATCATGTAGTTTTTTATCAAGATCATCACAACTGGAATAATGCAAATAAATTGTAGAACATCTAGCATCTTTCATGTTTTTATTGTTAAGTGTAGCAAGCTTTTTGTTCTCTTCAATTTCAATCTCAAGTTTTCAAGTGTGAAGGTGTGTGCACTTCTTAAGGGGAACAACTGTTCATATATTAATTCACATGAGGAACAAGAATCATCACTAGGAATCAAAGATTTAAATCGATTAATTTCATATTCTAGTGATTCAATTTTAATAGCATTGTTCCTAAGTTTTTTTTCCTTTTTCTTAAGTACAATAGTGGTACGAGAAATAACATCACACATTTCTTCACAAGAAGGACATACCTCCTCATTATCACTGTTGAATTCAGCTTCCTCCATACTTGATCTTGAATTGCCCACCATGAAATACATAGTTGCCAAATTGTCTTCATCCTCATCACTTCTGGAGTCCACATAGCTCAAGTTGTTGTCTAGTAGAGCGGAGAGGATATGGTCCACCACTTGGCGTTTTGTGAAAGTCTTCTTTTTTTTGTTGTTGTTGCCACAAGAGAACTTGAACTTATTTTGCTTTTCATCACGGGTAGAAGGACCTGAAAGGTTAGGGCAAATTGTACGAAAATGTCTTGTCTTACCACATTCAAAGCATCATTGAGAACCACCATTTCCTTTCCTTATAGTTCTCGTATTTTGCAATGCTTTTGAGAACCGAGTGGAGAGAAGTACTAGCTTCTCCTTCGGAAATTCTTCAATCTGTTCAATTGTTAGAGAAGACAGCAAAGCAAGTATACCACATGATGAAGACATACTAGAACTAGGCATGTCACATTGTGAAACAAATGCAAGAGACTTGTTGGGATTTTTGCGATATAATGTCAAGTTCATGAGTTTTTAACTTGAAATATAACACATCTAATTTAATGTGGCCTAGAGATGGAGTGAATAGGCTTTGAAATTTTTCCTGCACACTTAATTAATTTGTCAAATACCAGAGGGACCAGACTTGTCCGGTTGGTTGTACAGACTGGTTCGGTTGTTCAGTTCAACGAATCTATTAAGCGATTATGCAAGAACTTCAAATGAAATTGCAGCGGAATGTAATTACTATTCATTCAACTTGAACAAGAGATAAGATTACTTAATGTTTGCGTGGATCACAAATTATTTGATTGATCAATTCTAATGCCCTAGATGATGAAACTTGCAAAAGTAAAACAATGGAACACGCGAGACACGGATTTTTACCTAGCTTCGATCTCACCAAAGAGATCTACTCCTCGTTGAGGAAGCCCACACATAGCCGAGTCTCTTCAAACCCTTTCTCTCGTCAAGTCACCACACAAGGCCAACTTGATTCCACTATCACGGGTAATCACCAAGTTGGTGGGACAACCTCACACGTTGAGGACTCCCACAAGACTTACAGCAGAAAAGATAATTGAATACACTCAAAAAGATTACAAGTAATGCAAGAGTGTATAGAGATCAAACCCCAGGAGCTCAATGATGCATAGACAACGATCTTCCAATCCCAAATCTAAATACTCAAAGAATTATCACTTTTGAGGATCTTAGATGTGTGAGGAGATGTGTTTTTGTGCTCTTGGGACAAGTGGCAGTGCTAGGGTTTCAATTCTGATCAGTAGAATGTGAAAGTAGTAATTGTGGGGTCGTGGATCTCTTATTTATGGTGTTTCCAAAAAAGTTACCGTTAGTGATCCCGACGGCCGGACTAGTCCGTACTGGGGACCTAACTTGTCCGGTGTGCTGTGAAAAATCAGCGTGAAATGTGCAGCACACTAGAAATCCTAAATTGTGTTAGGTATACCAGACTAGCCCGGTATGAGTTCGGACTTGTACGGTGCCCTGTGAATTGGAACATTAGAAAGTTTTTCGGACTAGTCCAGTCCATAAACGGACTTGTCCAGTGCAATGTGTTATGAAACATCAGAGAGTTCAATGGACTAGTCCAGTTTCTAAACGAACTTGTCCGGTGCACAGTAAATTGAGTTTAAAGAAAGTTGAACGGGCTAGTCTGGTGCACTGTGAAGTGAGGTTCCAGAAGTCAATCGGACTAGTCCGGTCCATGAATGGACTAGTCCGGTGCACTACGAAGTGAGATAACAGAGAGTTGAATAGACTAGTCCTGTCCATAAACGGACTAGTCTAGTGCTCAGTGAATTTTAAGATTGATTTTGAGCCCTTACCCCTATGCAAAGATTTGAGCTTTTCGGATGTGTCTCTCACACACATCCTATACAATTAAGTCTACTTTGCGCTTCATTCATCAGTTGGGCTTTTCTCTTTCTTCATCACTTCATTTTTCACTTTCTGAGTGCACCAAACTATATCATTTGAGTTGATCAGCACTCATCTCAACAAGTTCATTACGATTTTATTAGTTTGTCATCAATCGTCCAAAACCCACAAGGGATTGCCTAGATGCACTTTCAATCTCCCCCTTTTTGGTGATTGATGACAACCAATTGAGATTTCACAATTAAGAGTAAAAATTGATTTTCATAAAGTGTGCATATATGAGAATGATAAATGAGTAACAAAAACATCTCACATATATGCACTATTTATGGTGGGGTGCCTATAGAGTGTGTGATCAAATGATGTGATGAGCAAAAGATAAGAACTTAAAAATTATAGCAACAATCATCACATTAACATTAAACTAAGCATCACACATTAAATAAAGTAAGCACATCCATAATAGATTACAATAATTTGAAATTGAGATACATGTTCTCGATCACAAGTCCTTAAGGCTACAAAATAAGCTACTAGTCTCAATCTCTCCCCCTTTGGCACCAAGGCACTAAAAAGGGAAAAATTGAGTGGACTCACTCATTGCCACTGCCTCCCTCACTCCCAGTCCTATCTTCATCCTCTTCTTCATCTTCGGGTGCTTGCTGAGGAGGAGGAGCAGAGATACTAGCTAGACCAAATGATGCCAACTCTTGCTCTGAGAGGGGTGCCATTCTAGTGAAATCTTCTTCAGAATCCTCTAAAATCTGAGTGACCCCACTAGCTCAATATTTAACTTCTCACAGATAGCTTTGATGTTGGTCTTCACATATCTTTGATATCTCTTTCTAGCCAGACTTTCCTTGTGCTTCTCAATTTCCACTTTGCGGTAGGATGCAAAGATGGAGGAAAGCATTTTCAGAACGCCACTGGAAGACTCTCTAGAGTGTGGAGGAGCAGGAGTAGCAGCCTGGGTCCTTGAGCCTTCATGAGCCTCTTAGATCTTTGTTCCACTGCAGGTGAGGTAGGAGCAAAGGGAACAATGTATACAGCAGGCTTTTGGGGCTTGAGACCTGTGTGAGGAACATCTTTGACAAATTCTAGTCCTGTCACCTTCTCAATCATGTACATGATATAGGGTGCATAGCCACAAGACCTGTTTAGAGTAATGGAGATGTTCACAATGTCATTGTAGATGTACTGAAAGACATTGAAGGTCCTTCTCTTGCTTATCACCTTCATCAAGGTCCTTAGACTCCCTTGGATGGTTTCTGCATCTCCTTCCTTAGGAGTTATGGTCTTCCTCAAAATTCTGTTCAAGACTGCAAAGAATGGCTTCAAATATTTGGTAATCGGAGACTTGTAAGGCATTCTTGTATCATAGAGAAAATCTAGCTCATCTTTCTCCAGAAGATTCAAGTTACGAATAGTGAGATCATTTTCCAAGATACCTTCAAGATGAAGTATCCTGGCAAATTCTTCATAGGTGACACTGTACTTGGATCCATGTGTCATCCATATCATCTTGTCCCCATCATCACGGGCGAAGTAGAGAGTGGAGTAAAACTGAGTTATAACCTCATTGTTCTAGTCCCACTGGAAGGATATGAGATCCTTCAACCCGTGTCTCTCCAATGCCTCCAGGACCTCTTTATAGGCTTGGCACTTCTTGGATTGGAGGTAGGTGATAATGACCCACTGACTTTCAATCACTGGGTTCCTCATCTTCATGTAAACATGCTCATAATAGTCAGCATGAAAGTTGCTCTAGAACCTTAGGTCAGTTGACTGTTTAGGCTGCTCATAGACCTCAATCTTCCTATATTTGTCACCCAGTTCATTTCCTTTTCCAGTAAAATCATCACTTGATGGCTGCCTATTGCGATGAATAGGAGCATTCATCTTTAATGGGACAATTGGACCACTAGCCAGTCATTTGCCCTTGTTGAGTCTTCTCGTAGGTGCCGACGAGCTGCCAGCACCTTCCTTGCTCAAAGGCTTCTTCACTACCACTCTCCTCTTTGTAGGAAGAACATCGTCGGGAGGAGAGGAGTGAACATTGTGGTCATGCCTCTTCTTCATGACTCTCTCTTTGGATATTTTCACTCTTGTATGGTCACGCTCTTCGTCATAATCAAATGAGATGTCCTCGGAAGCTGACGATATCGTGCCTGACAGGGGAATTCAAGGATTGATAAGAACTAATTGTAGACTTTGTGCAAATAAGAATGTAGATGTTCAAATTGTAAGGGTACCATACTTGTCCATTTTCAGAGTGCGGACTTGTCCAGAGTACCGAACTTGTCCGCACTTGAACAACGGACTAGTCCGGGCTGACCTATAAATCCTAACTTCCTATTTCAACAAATATAGCTTGAATGATGCACAACGAGTAGGAATACAGTAGGAATACATCTAGAAAGGTAATGTATGTCCTAGGAATTAAGAAAAATAATCAAGATTGGAGAAAAGGTGAGAACTAGGGTTGAGTGAGATTTTACCGAAAAAATTGCAGATTGGAGTTGGAGGAGCGGAGCAGGTTCCAGATTAGTCTGAAGTGGGGAAGCTTCACACCAAGGAGAGGATTTCCCTTGGAGAAATCTTCGCTTTTGATGGCTAGATGCAAAAATCGCATTGGGAGCTCAAGGTTGAAGAGAGAGAGAGCAAAAGTGATTATGAGAGGAGGGAGATGAAGTTCTAGCAGCGGGCTAGGGTTAAGCCCAAAAAATACGGACTAGTCCGATAGGGACCGGACAAGTCCGGTATGCCGGACTAGGGACGGACTAGTCTGAGACAATGGACTAGTCCGGTGCTGACGCCGGACTAGTCCGGGTCAGCTGGACAGAACAGAATAGAACAAAATGATTTTATGAGTTTGAACTAATAGTGATCTAAAGGACACAGTTTTACAAATAATCTTGATGAACATGACCAGTAAGAAATCAACAATCATACAATGGCCATAATTCATCAAGATTTACTAATTTAAATAGTTTTCAAGAGAAAATCGAGATAAGGGGCAAATTTTTGCAAAAATGAGTAAATTTGGAATCACAACAAAGTATATAGTGTTTCAAGCCACATTTCGAGAGTCAAGTATATTTAGTTCATTTCTTAGCTCACAAAACCTCTTTTCATCTAATGGCTTGGTGAAAATGTCTGCAAGTTGTTTTTTAGTCCTAACATGTGTGATTACTATGTTACCTTTTAATGAATGATCTCTTAAGAAATGATGACGAATATCTATGTGCTTAGTTATTGAGTGCTCTACTGGGTTGTGTGCAATTTTTATAGCACTCTCATTATCACATAGGAGTGGAATATGGTTCAGATTATAACCATAATCCCTTAGAGTTTGTCGCATCCAAAGTAGTTGTGCGCAACAACTACCGGCTGCAACATACTCCGCTTCGGCTGTTGAAAGAGCAATGGAGTTTTGCTTTTTAGATGACCATGAAACTAGGGATCTACCAAGAAATTGGCAAGTCCCTGACGTGCTCTTTCTATCGACTTTGCATCCTGCATAGTCTGCATCAGAATATCCTATTAAGTTAAACTTAGATGTTTTGGGATACCAAAGGCCAAGTTGGGTGTGTGCACAAGGTATCTTAAAATTCTTTTTACAGCTATTAAATGGCACTCTTTAGGTGCAACTTGAAACCTTGCACACATACAAACACTAACCATAAGATCTGGCCTAGATGCACATAAATAAAGTAATGAGCCCATCATAGACCGATATACCTTTTGATCCAAATTTGGACCAATTTCGTTGAGATAGAGATACCCATTAGTTGTCATGGGTGTTTTGATGGGCTTGGCTTTGTCCATATTGAACTTCTTGAGGATGTCATGCAACTTGGTTTGGCTTATGAAAGTGCCTTCTCTTAATTGCTTCACTTGGAGTCCCAAGAAGAACTTTAATTCGCCCATCATCAACATCTTGAATCTGTCTGTCATAATCTTGCTAAATTCTTCACAAAAAGATTTATTAGTAGAACCAAAAATGATATCATCAACATAGATTTGACATACAAATAGATGATCTTCAAAAAAAATTGTGAACAAAGTATAATAAGATTTTCCAATTTTAAAATCGTTTTGAGTTAGAAAATCTCTAAGGCACTCATACCAAGCTCGAGGGGCTTGTTTGAGGCCATAGAGAGCCTTATGCAATTTATACACATGGTTAGGGTACTCTTGATCTTCAAATTCCAGTGGCTGCTCCACGTAAACTTCATCCTTAATGGGATCGTTGAGGAAAGCACTTTTGATGTCCATTTGATACAGCTTAAAATTATGGTGAGTAACATGTGCCAATAAAATATGAATGGACTTAAGTCTAGCTACAGGAGCGAAAGTTTTGTCAAAGTCCAAACATTCGACTTGTGAGTAACTTTTTGCCACAAGTCGCGCCTTATTTCTGGTTACCACTCCATGTTCATCTTGCTTGTACTGAAAGACCCATTTGGTTCCTACGATGTTCGCATTTGGTCTTTCTACAATCTCCCATAATTCATTTCTCTTGAAGTTGTTCAGCTCCTCTTGCATTGCAATCACCCAATTTGGATCCTTTAGTGTTCCTCTACCCTGTATGGTTCCAGAAAAGAGACAAAAGAGTAGTGTTCACAGAAATTAGCTATGCGAGATCTAGTGGTTACTCCCTTAGCAATGTATCCAATGATGTTGTTGACGGGATGATCTATTTGTATACTCTAATGTACTATTGGGTGAGGGACTTGTGAAGTTGCTTCCACTTAATTCTCTTCATTGTCAACGTCTCCCCCTGGATCATTACTTCCATGATTATTTTGATCTTCTTGATCTTCCTGATCTTGATCTTGTGCATGAGCTTCCCCTTGATCATTGCTTTTCTATTAAGGTTCATCTTGATCACTTGAGTCTTGTGGTTGCTCTTGAGGTCAAATATCACCAAGTGCCATCCTCCTCAACGCTTGGCATGTGGCTTCTTCTTGATCTAGCACACACTTATTAGCTTGCTCCACTTGGGAGCCGTTAGTTTCATCGAACACTACGTCACGTGCTACTTCAACAAGGACAAAGACTTTGTTGAAGACACAATAGGCGTAGGCTTTTGAATCATAACCAAGCAAGAACCCTTCATTGGATTTTGAAGCAAACTTTGAAGTCCTCAGTTTCTTGTTAAAAATAAAACATTTGCATCCAAATACTTTGAAATATGAAACATTTGGTCTGTTACCAGTGAGAATCTCATACGACATTTTCTTTAAAAGTCGATGAAGATATAGTTTGTGGCGTGACAAGCAGTGTTCACTGCTTCATCCCAAAACCGGTCTGAAGTCTTGTATTTGTCTAGCATCGTCCTCGCCATTTCAATTAACGTCCTATTTTTCCTTTCAACCACTCCATTTTGTTGTGGGGAGTAGGGTGTCGAAAACTCATGATTTATTCCTTCTTCATCTAGGTACTCCTCAACTTGTGTATTCTTGAACTCCATTCCATTGTCACTTCTAACGTTCTTCACGATTGAGGAGAATTCATTTTGCGCCCTTTTTAGAAATTTCTTTAGGATTCCCTAAGTTTCTGATTTATCATACAAGAAAAACACTCAGGTAAATCTAGAAAAATCATCAACAATAACCAATCCGTATTTGTTACCACCGATGCTTATATAAGCAATTGGACCAAAGAGGTCCATGTGAAGAAGTTCCAGCGGTCTTGAGGTAGTCATCACGTTCTTGGCGGGGTCTGCTGCTCCAACTTGTTTTCCCGCCTGGCATGCACTGCACGGTCTGTCTTTCTCAAAAACAACATCTTTTAAACCTTGGATGTGACCGCATTTTAGAAGTTTCTGCAGTTTTCTCATCCCAACATGGGCTAGCCGTCTATGCCACAGCCATCCCATGTTAGTTTTTGCAACCAAGCAAGTGTTGAGTTCAGCTTTATCTTTGTTGAAGTCAACAAGATAAAGTTTTCCCTTCAACATTCTCTTGAATGCAATCGAGCCATCGCTTCTTCTAAAAACAGTCACACCCTCATTAGTGAACAAACAATTATAACCTTTGTTGCATAGCTGAGATGTGGACAAAATATTATAATCTAGAGAATAGACATGTAAAACATTTGAAAGAGTATGTTGAGAAGAAATTTCAATTTTACCACTACCAAGAACCTTTCCTTGGATGTTGTCTCCAAAGTATATTCCTTCACTTGGATCCGCGTTGCGCTCATACTCCATGAACATACTCCTCTCTCCGGTCATGTGATTAGTGCATCCACCGTCCCGTACCCATTTTGATCCACTGGAGGAGTAGGCCTGCAAAACAGAGTTATTTTTTGGTTTTAGGTACCCAAGCTTGCTTGGGTCCTCACAGGTTAGTCACAAGAGTCTTGGGCACCCACACACAAGTTTTTGAGTTCTTGTGGCGTGGCCCTGCATATTTAGCAAACACATGTCAATTTTATTTTTCATTAGTACATAGGAAGCATCAAAAGTATGAAATAGTATTTTTAATTTAGATTTATGCAATGTTTCCTTAACAAAAGTAATTTGCTTCTTAACCTGAACATTAGTCGACATGTTTTTACTTTTAGTAAACCCAAGACCATCTTTGACGTTAGGAGGTCTAGTGACGTCGAGCCTTGGATTTTCCTCTTTCTTTGCACTTCCCATCACTAGAGTTGTTACCCTTCCTTATTCTCATCATGCGCTTGAATTTATTGATGAATAGTGTCATCTCTTCATCATCCAAATCGGTGCTCACATCACTGGTGTGTTCCTCATCTTGTGATTCACAGCTTCCTTTCCTTTAGGCTTGCAAGTTGCTTTGAGAGCAATGTCCTTTTTTTGGAGGAAGTAAGCTCAGCCAAGTCTTTGACGTATTGGGCCTCCTTCTCCATCATCTCATATTTGATAATCTTGTCCAATAGTTCATTCGAAGTAATTTTGTGAAACATCGGGCTTTCAAAGATCATGGAGCACAAGGTGACATTTCTTGGCATAAATGCTCTTATCATCCTTTTGACCACCTCATGGTCAGTCCACTTCTTGCTTCCATAGGCACGGATCTTGTTGATAAGTGCCTTCATTCAGTTGTACATGTCTTGAGGTGATTCGCCTTCCTCAAAGACAAACCTCCCGAATTCTCCTCCGAGCATTTCAATTTTCGCCTCACGAACTGAGCGATTTCCTTCATGTGCGTTCTTGAGTGTATCCCAGATTTCCTTGGCACTTTCTAGTACTTCAATTTTGGTGAACTCTTCTTGGCTCAGAGATGAAGTGATCACTGCAACGGCTTGTGCGTTGCGGTGAATTTCTTGTTCTTGTTCTGGAGCGAGTTCATCGTCTGTATCCGGGATATCTACACCTATACACACAATATGCCAAAGACTGGGGTTCAAGAAGATTAGATATATTTTCATATTGTACTTCCACATGGTATAATCATTCCTATCGAACTGCGGAAGTTTTCCCATGGGAATTGAAAGATAATGATTATTGGTATTTAAGTGATTGTAATTATAAAGATATCGGGAGTACTCATGATGACCACTCTCTGTCGTCTTCTCATCTTCTTCCTTCCCCTTTTTGCTTAGGAGTTTCTTCCTTAGGAGTGCCTTGAGTTGACGCACTTCTTCATCATCGTGTATATTTTCCTTGAGTACGTAGAATGCCTTTGTGTCTTGTTCTTCTTTAGTGTTGGGCACCTTTGGGATCTCATTGTTCTTCTCTAAGGCCATTTGATCTCTCTGAGAGGTCAGTCTCATAGATGGAGATCCTGCTCTGATACCAATTGAATGTGGCCTTGAGGGAGGGTGAACAGACTTTGAAAGTTTTCCTGCACACTTAATTAAATCGTCAAATACAAGAGGGACCAAACTTGTCCGGTTGGTGGTACGGACTAGTCCGGTTGTTCAGTTCAATGAAATTATTAAGCGATTATGCAGGAACTTCAAATCAAATTGCAACGGAATGTAATTACTATTCTTTCAACTTGAACAAGAGATAAGATTACTTAATATTCACATGGATCACAAATTATTTGATTGATCAATTCTAATGCCCTAGATGATGAAACTTGCAAAAGTAAAACAATGGAACACGCAAGACACGGATTTTTACCGAGGTTTGATCTCACCAAAGAGATCTACTCCTCGTTGAGGAAGCCCACACAGAGCCGGGTCTCTTCAATCCCTTTCCCTTGTCAAGTCACCACACAAAGCGGACTTGATTCCACTATCACGGGTAATCACCGAGTTGGTGGAGCAACCTCACATGTTCAGAACTCCCACAAGAATTACAGCAAAAAAGATGATCGAATACACTCGAAAAGATTACAAGTAATGCAAGAGTGTATAGAGATCAAACCCCAAGAGCTCAATGACACGTAGACAATGATCTACCAATCCCAAATCTGAATACTCAAAGAATTTTCACTTTTGAGGATATTAGATGTGTGGGGAGATGTGCTTTGTGCTCTTGGGACAAGTGGCAGTGCTAGCGTTTCAATTCTGATCAAATGTGAAAGTTGTAATTGTGGGGTCGTCGATCTCCTATTTATAGTGTTTCCAAAAATGTTACCGTTAGGGATCCCGACGGCCGGACTAGTCCGTACTGGGGACCGGACTTGTCCAGTGTGCTGTGAAAAAATAGCGTGAAATGTGCAGCACACTAGAAACCCTAAATTGTGTGAGGTATACCGGACTAGTCCGGTAGGAGTCTGGACTTGTCCGGTGCCCTGTGAGTTGGAACATCAGAAAGTTTCTCAGACTAGTCCAGTCCATAAATGGACTTGCCCGGTGCAATGTGTTATGAAACATATGAGAGTTCAACAGACTAGTCCGGTTTCTGAACGGACTTGTCCGGTGCAAAGTGTATTGAGTTTACAAAAAGTTGAACGGACTAGTCCGGTGCACTGTGAAGTGAGGTTCCAGAAAGTTGATCGGACTACGGTCCATCAATGGACTAGTCCGGTGCACTGTGAAGTGAGACAACAAAGAGTTGAACAGACTACTCCAGTCCATAAACGGACTAGTTCAGTGCTTAGTGAATTTTAAGACTGATTTTAAGCCATTACCCCTACGCAAAGATTTGAGCTCTTGGGATGTGTCTCTCACACACATCCTATACAATTAAGTGTACTTTGCGCTTCATTCATCAGTTGGGCTTTTATCTTTCTTCATCACTTCATTTTTTACTTGAGTGCACCAAACTATCTCATTTGAGTTGACCTGCATTCATCTCAACAATTTCATTAGGATCGCATTTGTTTGTGATCAATCGTCCAAAACCCACAAGAGATTGCCTAGATGCACTTTCACTAATGTAAGTGTACTCATGATGGTAGATTCACGAATAGATGTAACTTATATCTCAAATTAACATGTCTAATGCACTTAATAATTTCCTAGCTTTTCAGCATCTGGAAAATTAACATCGATGCTACGCAAGTTGCTGAGAATTTTATTAAAGTGAGCAAAGGGATCATCAATTGACTCACTGGGTTGCATCTCAAAATGCATGTACTCTTTCTTGAACATATCATGGTGTACCTCTTTGATTGTGTTAGAGCCTTCATGATAGTCGCATAGTGCTTTCCATACGTCATATGCAGATCAAAGGTGTTGCTTTGAGTCAATCCTTGTATAATCAGTTTGCGCGTCTTGTTGTTGTTGTCGACGTCTCTCATGTTTCCAGCTGTAACATCATCATTTGATGGCATGACAAAGCGCTTGAAGACCTTTTCTCTTATGGCAAAGCCTTGCGCCTGTATGTAAGCCTTCATGCGAGCCTTCCAAACGTGAAAATCAATGTCATTGAACACACAAGGTTTTGTAGAGTATTTCTCCATGATGGTTACTGAAAGTGCATCTAGGCATCCCTGTGGGTTTTGGATGATTGATGATGACAATTAAGAGACTAATGAGTTGAGCTGATATTAAGCACAGGTATGATGACTGAAATGAGACAAATCCCTCAAAAAGGAAAAGGTTGAAACGGGCGTCAAAGACTCAAGCATAGAAATTAGGGTTTCTATTGTGTTGAGTTTAGACTAGCCGAATCATGTGTGAGGGTGGTTGTATCATGTGCATTGAGATCATCCAAGAGGGCTCAAAGTGGTGGGTGAGAGAAAAACCTAAGTGAGAAGCCAAAATGAGAGAAAACACACAAAGACCGGACTTGTCCGGGCCTCAGGTCGGACTAGTCTGGTCAGCCAGAGTAGTCCGTTTTGGGTCAGACTAGATGTCTCTGTTCGAGTTCGGACTTGTTCGTATGGGTACAAACTAGTCCGTTCTTCTCTCGGTGAGTGAATTTGGAGCTAAGTCCTGAGAGGTCGGACTTGTCCGCCACAGTGGATGGACTAGTCCAGACCCCCAAGAGTAGTCCATTTTGGGACAGACCAAAGCATTCTGGATGAGCTCGGACTTATCTGTTGTGGCGCGTACTAGTCCGTTTGAGACTTTGTGGGAAAACCAAGTCAAACGCTAGGAGTTCGGACTTGTCCGCCCTAGTGGCCGGACTAGTCCAGGTCTACTTAGTTTAGTCTGTTTTCAGCCGGACTAAACCTCTTTGATCTACTTCGGACTAGTCCGTTGTTGGCCGGACTAGTCCGGGATGCCATGACCGTTTGAAATCCAAATGTTTGGCATGCATGTCATCTATTTTGTCGATCGATGACGTGAAATTGTCGGTGGTCCCAAGAGGTTCGACTAGTCCATGGTACAGGGCTGGACTAGTCCGGGTTTGGGCTGTTTGCAATGGTTAGTTGTTGAGACCCCTATAAAAAGGGGACCCTCGCCCCTATTTGACAAGATTGGAACCCTAGCGCCGCCACAACCAACCTAGAGCCTTCCAAAGCCTTCTACTCGTCCTACTAGCCCTCTAATACCAAATCTTGAAGAGATCAGGGTTTGGGAAGGAGAGTGATGGAAGATCATCGTGTTGTGGCTCTTGGTTTGATTTCCTGCACTTGTGTTTTGTAGCTTGTGTGAGTTGAGCTTCAAGTGCTCCTTGTTGTATTGATTTGTGGGAGCCTCAACTTGTGAGCAGCCCCAATCAAACTTGGTGATTACCCTTTGATATAGTGGAAACCAAGTCGACCATTGTGGTGGCTTGGTGAGAAGAGGGTCAAGTGAGACCCGATCCTTGTGTCAACTTCTCAACGTGGATGTAGGCTTCTTTGTGGATTTGAACCACGGGATAAATCTTATCTCACTTGTCGCTTTACATTTTGTAAACACTAGAATTGCTATTAGTGTTCATATTGTGCTTAGAATTGTTCTTCATTGAAATCTTGCAACCTAAGTGTTTATATTTGTTAATCAAAGTTGTGTTAAGTTGTTATACATTGCTGCGATCTTTCATCAACTCAAACTTTGCAAATAACTTGTAGAAATCAAGTTTTTAGGGTTTTACCTCGTGTTGAGCGAACTAGTCCGGCCCTGATTAGACTAGTCCGGCCTCAGGAATTTAATATCGTTTGATTAAGCAATTTCAGTTCATACTGCCTATTCACCCCCCCCCCCTCTACGCGACTTTCAATTGGTATCAGAGCGGGACTCTCCACCAAGAGTCTAACAACTCGAAGAGGAAATGGCCAGAAGGGGTGACAACGAGATCCCAGTGATCGTCGATGATGACAAGTCAAAGAACGTCAATGTTCTTCAAGATGATCCAAATGACGACAAGGAAGTTCGTCTACTTAAGGCGCGGCTTGATGAGAAGCTCAATGTCCCCAAGAAGGAGATCAAGACCATTGCTCCAATCAACACCGACAACGGGAGTAGTTCACAAGACTACTACCAGTATCCTTACAATTATGAGCGATTAACCACAAGCAATCATTACTTATCTATCCCTATTGGCAAACTTCCTCAATTTGATGGAAATGACTACTCTATGTGGAAGCATAATATGAAGATACATCTCATTTCCTTAAACCCTAGTTTGTGGCAAATCGTCTTAATAGGTGTGCATCTTCCCAAAAATGAGGAAGACATCACTCCGGAGTAAGCCATCCTCCTCCATCGCAATGCTCAAGCCGTTGGAGTAATCACCACCTTATTGACTCGAGAAGAGTTCAACTGCATTGAAGGATTGGAGGTTGCCCAGGAAATATGGGACACCCTCAAGACGTCTCATGAGGGCAACCGTGTCATACGGGAGGCAAAGATCGAGACGGTTGAAGGAGAACTTGGGAGTTTCACTATCATGGATGGTGAGTCTCCCCAAGACATGTACAACCGCCTCAATACCCTCAAGAGTCGATCTTATGGAAGTACCTGGTGGACCGACCATGAAGTGGTAAAGAAGATGATTCGAGCATTCATGCCTCGAAACGTTACTCTTTGCTCACTAATTTGTGAGAGTCCGGGATTCCACAAAATTACTCCCGAAGAAGTACTAGGGAGGATCATAAAGAGATGATGGAGCAAGAGGCTATGTTCTACAACGACCTTCAAAAGCTCTCCTCCTCCAAGAAAAGAGATGTTGCATTCAAGGCAACATCCTCAAGATCTCATGAAAAGGGAGAGAGTGATGAAGAGAGCCTCGACACCGATGAGAAAGAGGAACTCTTCATCAACAACTTCAAGAGGATGTGGAGAAGAAAGAGGGGGATCTACCGTCATGAAGGCAAGAGCAAAGACAATCCCAAGACAAGATCAAAGAGGGCTTGCTACAATTGTGGGGAATACGGCCACTTCATTGTGGATTGCCCACATGAAGAGAACAAGAAGAAGAAGGAGGGCAAGTTTGAAGAGAAGAAACACTTCAAGAAGAAGAAGCAATCAGGACATGCCCACCTTGGAAAGGAGTGGGATTCAAATGAAGAATCTTCCTTCGATGAAGAAGAAAAAATAGCAACTATTGCTATGAAGAAGACAACCATGAAGAACAAGCTCTTCCCCAACATGGAGAATTCAAGGCCAACTTGACTCATGGCCAAGGAGGGGAGAAAGAAGGTTAAATCTAATCATCATCTTCAATTTCTTCACATGATGATTTTGATAGTAGTTGTGAAAATGAATATATGCTTAAAGATATGAGTAAGAGTACCTTAAAAAGGTTCAAGTTGTTGACGGATGAAATATTTGAGAAGGAAGAGCTCATCAATCATCAAGAGGACATGCTCATCCAACAAAAGGAGAGATGTCAAGAGGTTGAGGAGCTCTTGGAGCTTGAAAGATAAAGAAGCAAGGCACTTGAGCGTGAACTTGCCCTTGAGAAAACTACATTTGTGCTAAAGGATGAACTTGTTAGCTTGAAAAAAGTTAACAAGATCCTTGAAACACAAGTGGAGTCTCTCAAGGTCAATGCACCTTCTTTCTCTAAAAGCGCACCTTCCACAAATATCAAAACCGAAACAACTAAACCTTGCAAATGCTCTAACTTGATTCTAAAGCTTGAAGATGAGCTTAAGTTGGCACAAACCAACCAAGCACCAAAGAATGGCATCTTTGACAAGGAGAAGATGGCATATGCACGTAGTGCGTACACCAACACAAGACATACCCTTGTCAAGGATGGTCTTGTATATTCTAGGGAGAGGAGGCAAAATGCCAAAACTCCCAAGAAGGGCAAAGACTTGATTGTATTTGTCAAAGGAGGTTCATATATAAACAACAAGGGAAAGAACATTGCTACATCTCCTAACATGCCTAAAAAGGAACCTCATCCATTGTTCCATGATTTTGATGCTTCATATGTGTTATTAAGGAACAAGTTTGGAAAGGCTTATGCTAGGTATGTTGGGCCACACTGCAAGAGTCCTAAACCTTGTGTGTGGGTGCCCAAGTGCCTCTTGACTAACATTAAAGGACCCAACACCGCTTGGGTACCTAAAGCCAAGGCTTAAATCCTTTTTGTAGGCATACTCCTCCAGTAGAACCAAGTGGGTTCTTCATAGCAGATGCACTAACCATATGACCGGAGAGAGGAAGATGTTTGTAGAGTATGAGGAAAATGAAGATCCAAGTGAAGGAATCTATTTTGGGGACAATAGCCAAGGAAAAATCCTTGGCACCGGTAAAATTGATATATCCCCTAATCATACTCTTTCAAATGTTTTGCATGTTGATTCACTTGATTATAACCTCTTGTCCATATCACAAATATGTGACAAAGGTTATAATTATTTATTTACTAATGATGGTGTGACTGTCACAAGGAGAAGCACAATGACTCAATTGCTTTTAAGGGTGTACTCAATGGAAAGCTCTATCTTGTGGATTTCTCCGCGACAAAGCCCAACTTGATACATGCTTAATTTCAAAAACTAACATAGGATTGCTTTGGAATAGAAGGCTAGCCCATGTTGGGATGAGGAATTTGCAGAAAATCCTTAAGGGCGAGCATATCTGAGGTTTGAAGAATGTTGTGTTTGAAAAGGATAGGTCATGTAGCGCATGCCAAGCCGGAAAGCAAGTTGGAGCCCAACATCCATCCAAGAACATCATGACGACAACAAGACCATTAGAGCTTCTACACATGGATCTCTTTGGTCCAATCGCCTACATAAGCACTGGCGGTAACAAATATGGTCTTGTAATTGTTGATGATTTTTCACGATTCACTTGGGTGTTCTTTTTGCATGATAAAAACAAGACTCAAGGTGTCCACAAGAAATTATTGATGAGAGCTCAAAATGAGTTATCCTTGAGGATGAAGACTATAAGGAGTGACAATGGCACCGAATTCAAGAATACTCAAGTTGAAGAATTCTTGGATGAAGAAGGCATCAAGCATGATTTCTTGGCCCCCTACTCTCCTCAACAAAATGGGGTGGCCGAGAGGAAGAATAGAACTCTAATTGAGATGTCAAGAACCATGCTTGATGAGTACAAGATGTCGGACTGGTTTTTGGCAGAAGTGGTTAACACCGCTTGCCATGCCATAAACCGGTTGTATCTTCACCTTATTCTTAAGAAGACGTCATATGAGCTCCTAACAGGTAACAATTCCAACATTTCTTACTTTTGTGTTTTTGGCAGCAAATGCTACATTCTCAACAATAAGCCTAGGACTTCAAAGTTCGCTTCTAAGTCCGATGAGGGTTTCTTTCTTGGTTATGACTCAAACACTTACGCCTATTGTGTCTTCAACAAATCCTCCAGAATTGTTGAAGTAGCACGTGATGTAGTGTTTGATGAAACTAATGGCTCCCAAGTGGAGAAAGTTGATCGTCATGTGCTAGATCAAGAAGAAGCTCCACAAGTGGTGATACGAAAGATGGCACTTGGAGACATACGACCACAAGAACAATCTCAAGACCCAAGTGATCATCCTATGCCTCAAGCAAGTTCCTCCTCAAATGATCAAGTTCAACACCCTCAAGATGCGCTCCAACAAGATGAAAATGGAGGCATCAATCAAGGGGGAGACAATGAAAATGAGGAAGACAAAGATGAATTTTCATGACCTCAAGCACCACACCCAAGAGTACATCAAAGCGTTCAACGGGATCATCCCATTGACAACATCCTAGGAGACATCTCCAAGGGGGGTAACTACTCAATCTCGTGTTGCAAATTTTTGTGAACATTACTCTTTTGTTTCTTCCTTGGAGCCACACAAGGTTGAAGAAGAACTACGAGATACGGATTGGGTGATGGCTATGCAAGAAGAGCTCAACAAATTTGAAAGAAATCAAGTATGGGAGCTAGTGAAGAGGCCTAATGCGAATGTTGTAGGCACCAAGTGGGTCTTCCGCAACAAGCAAGATGAACACAGGGTGGTTAAGAGGAACAAAGCAAGACTTGTGGCCAAAGGTTGCTCACAAGTCGAATGTTTGGATTTCGATGAAACCTTTTCTCCCGTAGCTAGGCTTGAATCAATTCGCATATTACTTGTCTTTGCTACTCACCATGATTTTAAGCTATATAAAATGGACGTCAAGAGTGCATTCCTCAATGGTACAATCAAAGAAAAGGTGTATGTGGAGCAACCCCCCAGCTTTGAAGATCAATACTTCCCAAACCATGTTTACAAATTGCGTAAGGCTCTCTATGGCCTCAAACAAGCTCCTAGAGCTTGGTATGAGTGTCTTAGAGATTTCTTAACTCAAAACGGTTTCAAAATTGGGAAGGCCGATTATACTTTGTTCACTAAGCATTTTAATGATGATTTGTTTGTTTGCCAAATATATGTAGATGATATTATCTTTGGTTCTACTAACAAAGCTTTTTGTGATGAGTTTTCAAAGATAATGACCGAAAGGTTTGAGATGTCCAAGATGGGGGGGTTGAAGTTCTTCATAGGTTTTCAAGTGAAACAACTAAAGGAAGGCACATTCATTAGTCAAACAAAGTAGACACAAGATATACTCAAGAAGTTTGACATGAACAAAGCCAAACCCATCAAGACTCCAATGGGAACCAATGGGCATCTCGATCTTAATTAAGATGGTCCAAGTGTGGAGCCTACTTATGTGCATCTAGGCCCAATATCATGCTTGGTGTTTGTATGTGTGCTAGATTTCAAGCTGCTCCTAAAGTGTGTCATTTGACCGCTATTTAGAGAATTCTTAGATATTTGGTTCACACACCAAGCCTAGGATTTTGGTACCCCAAGGGCTCTAAGTTTAAACTCATTGTATATTCCGATGCGGACTATGCGGGGTGCAAAGTTGATAGGAAGAGTACCTCTGGAACTTGCCAATTCCTTGGTAGATCTCTAGTGTCTTGGTCCTCAAAGAAACAAAACTTCATTGCTCTTTCCACAACCAAAGCGGAGTATGTCACCGCCAAAAGTTGTTGTGCACAACTTTTTTGGATGCGACAAACTCTTAGGGGCTATGGCATAAACTTGCGCCATATCCCCCTCCTATGTGACAATGAGAGTGCCATTAAAATATCTCACAATCTAGTTGAACACTCAAGGAACAAACACATCGATATTCACCACCACTTCTTAAGAGATCACTCCATCAAAGGAGACATTGCAATTTCCATGTGAGAATCCAAAAACAATTGGCCAATATTTTTACCAAGCACCTAGATGAGAAGAGATTTTGTGAACTTAGGAGTGAGCTCAATATCCTAGATTCTCGAAATGTGGCTTGAGTCTTGCACATCTGATTGTTAATTGTATTCGCTTCAAAATTCACACATGCTTGCAAAAAACTCTTCCTCCTCAATTTTCTACAAATTATTTTGAAATTATTGAATCTTTGTGAATTATGATCATAGTTTGGTTGTTGATTGCTTATTGACCATGTTTGCAAAGATTTGTTGTGAAATCTAGTACAAAAGGATCAAATCTCCTATGAAAACTCAATATATATATGTGTTTTTAGCCTTTAGATCGGACTAGTCTGCTCCTCTGGGCGGACTAGTCTGGCCTGTCAAAAAAGTCCGGACCCAGTCCGCATGCCGGACAAGTCCGGGTCATCAACCGGACTAGTCCAACCCCTGGGGACTTAAACTCCCCAGGAACCCTCGAACGGTCACTCCCATCCAAAACACTCTCTCTCTCCTCAAACGCACAAAAATCGCCCCCAAATCAGCAATTTTCACTTTTCTCCACTAAAAAATGTTTCCAATCCGTGGATTGAAGTCCTAAAGTGCATGGGAACTCGTCCCCAAGCATCCAAGGTCGACTCTCATCCACATTTCATCGATTTGAAGACTTGAAGAGGTATTTTTTGTCCAACCCTAAGTCCTCCAAAATTCAATTTTTAGGTCTTTTGGTGAAACTCATGTCATTGTGATCATATTCCTGGAATATTGTGGTAGGATCCGTAGATTTTGCCAAATATCCTCTAGATTTGGGTTCTTACTGTGTGTACCGGACTAGTCCAGCCATAGGGCAAACAAGTTCGTCTCATGCGGACTAGTCCAACCTCTGGGCGTACAAGTCGGGATTACACAGTAAACATCCTAATCGTGATTGACTCTGTGAAATCTAATGCAATATTTCACTTCCTTGGACTCATATATTCTCCTTTACATCAATTCTCAGCGATGATGTCGGATTCCGACTACGTGCCTCTCTTCGATCCTGAGGCCGAGGTAGGAAGGCAAGCACTCTGTCGTCGGGATCGTGAGGAGCGAGAGATCGTTATAGCTCTCCTCGACTCGCAAAATAAAGCAAGAAGAGCCAAGAAAAAACAAAGAGAGGCCCATAACTCAGCTGCTACATAAGTAGCCCCAATGAAGAATGAATTGTGACCATGGGCGAGAAAGCTAAAACTCATGAAGCTAGAAGGTCGAAGGACAAGGGAAAAGCGCCAGTTGAGGAGGCACCCAAGAGGAAGGCTCCTGCTGTTAAGAAGCCTGCAAGCCAGGCTAAAAAGGGACCCTCTCAACCTATAGGGCCCTTGAGGATGTCGTCTCTTGCTAGGAACCCCAATCGCCAAGCTGCTTTTGATGCTAACATTTTCAAAGGCAAAGGGGCCGAAAAGGCGAGGAAGTTAAGGAAGGTCAATGTGTATCAACGAGATAGACACACCGTCGACCCTCGGCTTTGGTGTGAATTTCACTGTGACTACTATCGGACCGTCTATATGACAAAGCAAACCCGGTAATGGATGCACAATGGATTGATTGGTACTACATGGCCCAAAAGAATCATGCTGCATTCAATGCCATGATTGAAGCTATTGAGAGACATGGCTTGAAGAAACTCATGGACTTCCAATACTATTGGAATGTGGAAGTCATAGTGCAATTCTACTCTATAGTCTACTTCCACGCCGATAGAGATCGTCGGATCACTTGGATGACCCATGGAGAGCAATATTCCACTACCTATTGGGGATTCGTTCAGTTTCTTGACTTGGAAGATCAACTTGACATTGAGATCATCATTTCTAACCTCAAGCCCGTTGATCGAGATGTATTGGACTACATGTATCCAAGCCATGGAGTTCAATATGAGGCCAGGCACATTCGCAACATCAAGCCCGTCTATAGTGTGCTTAACCGTGTGCTCCAGAAGACCATAACCCCCAAGGATGGAGATGCGGGCATCATCCAAGGCAGTTTGAGACACTTGATAGTGCTCATTGATGGAGATGTCGGTTTCAATGTTGTGGACTATATCTTTGATGACATCTTCAACATCTCTCACACACCCAACCAATCATGTGGTTATGCTCCTTACATCATGTTCATGATTGACAAGGTGTGCGGGCTCACTTTCAAGAAGGACATTATTCATAGAAGACTTCGTCCTCAAATACCTCCTTCGGAGCGAGTTGCACCTAGAAGGAAGAACGTGGATCCTCTTGCCTCATCCTCTCACTTTGTGCCTTCTCCACCTCAACCTCCTCCTCCATCACAATCCGAAAGTGGCTTTTTCAAGTGCTTCAAGGCTATTTTTGCCTCTTGCCGGAAGGTGGAAGTTCGACAACGTCGCATGGAGCATCACCAAGAGAAGTATCTCATGGCGATGCGCGACAAGCTTGAAGTCCCCATGTCTCCCGCCCTGGAGAGTGATGGATAGATGACTCCATTCTCGGAGTTGACCGCTGAAGAACTCGCTCAATTTGGTGATGTTAGCACCACCATGGCAGCTCCATCTGAGGAAGACGGCGATGTCGGCCGTTCATTTTGAATGGGCGACCGAGATTAAAACCCAGCGTACCCCTTCGGTTAATTAAATCTGGGCCCTCCATTTTAAATCCGACGGCCCACATTCAAACCCTTTTTCCCGCCGCTGGTTTTGCGCCCAAGCCCCTGGAAACTTGCGGGCTACCCCCCGGGTTTCTCTGGAATTCAAGTCTAGCCCTAGAAATGTCAAACTAGCCCCTGGACTTTTTGGAAATTAGTAAAATACTGGTTAAATTAATAAAAAGTGTTTTAAAGCCCCTGGAAAATTATAAAATAGCAAATAAATTCTGGAAAATTGTAGAATAAACCCCAGACTTAATAAAAATTATTTTTAACGATTGGAACAGTTCTGTTTTTACATAAAAGCCTCTGTTAGTTCTAGAAATTAAATAAAAGTCCTTAATTTGTATAAAATAATTATAAAAACAGATTTAAATATGTTTTATTTATTTTCATTTCTGTATTATTTTTATTAATTCATTTAAATTGTTGAAATGGTCATAAAAATACTTTTAAGTATATTTAGTTCATAAAAATTGTTTTGCACATAGAAATAATTAATAAAAATAGTGTAAAAATTGTAAAATTTACATTATTGATTATAAATCTAATTTAAGCTTATTTTGAAGGATAAAAATTTCTAGAAAATAATATTAGGGTTCTAATAAATATAAAAATGGTATAAAAATCTATAAAAATATGTTTTACTCAATAAATTTCATTTAACTTTAAATTCTCATCAATGGATGTATGTCTATAATATAAACCAACCCTAAAATCACTTTTTCATAGGAATTTGAGTTTATTTGAATTGTTTGCATTTTGTTATGTTCTTATTGTATGTTATTTTTCGTGCATCATTGTAATTTTAGAGTCGGGGCCAGAACCCACTTTTAATCTTCAAGAGCAACAATTTCCCGACGACCCCGAAGCACAATTTGGAGGCAAGTTCCTTGACCATCTTGCACCCTTTTGTTAAGTTTTAGCTAAATTAAAATATGAATCCTATGTTATGTTTTCCTAGTTTTTCTACAATATTCCTTCTCAACATGGTTTGGGTGTTTTACTAATAAATTAGTTTACGCTTAGCCATGCTTTAATGAAATATGGTCTATTATACAATATTACATTTGAAGTACTTTGATTCATGAATTGATGGCTATAATGGAATTAGTAGATAGGAATCTGATAGGGGGTTTTGTATGGATTGGTGCATGCGTGCACAAGACCTTGGTTTGGGGCTTGACACCTATCGGATTCTAAGGAACGGTTTATGGAAGAAGTTGCTAAGCTATTTAGTATCACCACAGAATTGTATATGGGACAACTTGGTTTAGTAATTTGGTCTCTCCCGATGTAGCATAGGTAATTGATCGGGCGGGGAATGGGCTTTGCCTTGGGATCCGCATGGCTCAAGAGGGGGCTTCTCCTGGCGGAGGGAAAATAGACTCCAGGTGCCGGAGCGGTGAAACCTTAGAGTACCCATTGCAAGTCGGGAGAACCATCGGAAACACCTCGTAGTGAACTCCTGGCCACACACCTACGGAAGTGTGTCATTGTGGTTAGCTACCACGGGCATCAGGGAGGTTTATCTTAGTCCACCTGGCAACAGGGGACGAAATCACGAACTGTGGGTAAAGGATACACACTCTTCAGAGTTTTGTCAAACTGTCTAGACAGCTGTGCTCACAGACACGAGCGGCTTGGAAACCAAAATTCATAATTAGCACATGGTTACATAATGGATGGTTTGGGTTTGGTTTTACCTGGATAAATTTTGGGGATGTTGGTTGGGATTTCACCTAGATGCAGATGCTTAATAAACAATTGAGAGTAGGTTGTTACTGCTATAGTGCTTAACCTATTAATTGCCTTCCTTGTTATGAACCACACGTGTCATAACTTCCCAACTTGCGAGTACCGTTGGTACTCAAACTTGTTAGTTGCACATTCCCCCCCCCCCCAGTCTATGAAGACGCTGAGGTGGAGAACCAGGACTTCTATGGAGATCCCAAAGAGATGTTCTAGGCTGGCGCTCCCCCATGCTCACCTGTGTTTGGAGCCCTTGTTATGTTTTGTGATGCCCGGTTCCAAAAAATGAACCAAGCTAACGTATATGTGTGCCCAGGATGTTCATCACACATACATGAGTGCAATCACAAAAGAGTATACAGAAAATTACCACGGAACAAGATTAATTAACCAAATTTTATTACACAAACCAGATTATCCTCGAACAAACTCCAATGAATATTAATGACAAGTTCAATTAATGCAGCGGAAATAAACTAATTAAGCAAACTAAGCAACTATGCAGCATAAGCGACAGGGTATGTATGCGCAGCTCCAATCAACACCACAGGCAAAGCTGACGGTAGACACGGCCTAGAACTCCGCATTATCACCACTAAACTCCCAATCCTGACCTGCAATTGTTTGGGGGGAATTGCAAGACTGAGTACATGTCGTACTCAGCAAATGTGGAAAGTATGACATGTGGCTGATTCAAATGACGGCAATAATAATAGCAAAGTGCTGAAAAGTACAGTAAAACATTTGAAAAGCAATATATATATTATATGTATGTGAAGTAAACCCATCATAATCATAAGTAATACCATAATACCAATCTGAATTCACTACCATCATCAATAATTCCAGATTTCACCATCGTCAATAACCATATTCAATAGTAGAAATTAATCCATAACCATCCATAACATTACCAAACCATAACCATCCCAAATTCCAATTTCCCTCTAATCATGGAAGTTGTCCAGGTGCTCATAACCGGGAGCACGGCTATCATGATAGTTTTAGACACTCTGCAGAGTTTGTACCTCTTTACCCACGTGTTCGTGATTTCATCACCTTTCGGCAACTAAGAACCTCCCTTATGCCCATGACCCGTCGGTCACATTACACGCTTCCGTTGGTGTGTGGCCAATAGATCACAAAATAGCCTTTACAAAGGGATTACTAGCCTATTTAGACCCCACTGAGGTTTCACCGGTGGCGATGTCTCCCGCAGAGCACATCTTCAACCAAGGGCCCCCTCTTGAGCCATTCGGATCCCAGGGTAGTCCCACCAATCCTCAACAAACCCAATCCAACTACCCCTTCCCCAAGCATCCACAATGGTCCAAACAGCACTAGCAAAGCCCTAATTAATCAGCTACGCCGCACCCATACTTGGCCTCGTGGTGGCACTGTAGTCCTGGCTTATTCTCGCATGAACCGGTCCTTAGATCTAAAGCAAGCAAACCACCATAACACCCAACCCATCCACATACCAGGCTTGCTTAGATCACCCATTACCATACCGTATTGACCAGTTCATGTTAATCCATATACCATTAATGCATAATTAAATAATATAGTGGTTTCCCATCCCAATTAATCAAGCGATGCAAAACGTAAAAAGCCCTTCCCGACTCTCTACCATAAATTCCAGGTGACAAGGGTGGTTTAACAAGTCTAGTAAACTTCCTATCATAGGATTCCCATCAAAATTGACACAAGCATGCAGTTTTACAAACAAAACATTTATTTTAAAAACAGGATCAATATGCTTCAAGGACACTTGCCTTGCTCTTGCTGTTGATTGGGTCAAAGCCTTCAAACTCCTGGTGCTGTAGATCCTCTGCAGCACTTTCTAGCGCAAATCCATCTAATCCACACAATAAACATACAAGACAAGAAACACAATCAAAGAGTGCACAAATATTACTCAATATGACATGACATGCATGATTGATGCAAATGCAAGGTAGAACTTGTTACTTGATTGCTTTTAATGATCACTAATTAGTTCTAATAGCTTTTAACAAGTTTATACAGGTTTGGAGTTGATTAGATCAAATTCTAGAGTCAATTCAACACAATTTAACCAGAAAGATCGGACTAGTCCGCTAGGGACCGGACAAGTCCGCACTCCGCGAGATCAGTAGATTAGGGTTTTCTAGATCGACGTAAATTCGGAGATTAGGGGTTGAATTCTCGTAAGGAAAAGAGAATAGAAGGTATACCAGGTGTTTAGAACTCCAATGGACCAAGAAACTTGGACTTGGATCTTGATGATCTAGGGTTGGTGATGAACTTGGAGATGAATTGGTGGTGAAGGACGAAACTTGGTGGAGATCTTGATCCTCCTTCGTTTCCTCCTCTTCTTCCTCTTGCTTGGGATCTTCTCCTCCCTCCTTGATGGTGGCTCCCTACAAACTAGGGTTTGGGTGGGTGGAAAAGTGGCAAATAGATGTCAAACCAAGGGGTGGGGCTGTTTATATAGAGGTGGAGGCTAGGGTTAGATGGATTTCGAGTTTTGGGATGAGTAGAGGCCGGTTTAGAGTCCCACATGGGCTCTAAAAGAGTTAGGCACGACGTCCCTAGGCCCACTGAACGTGAAACCCAAGAAACAAGTCGTAAAACAAAAGATCAACTCGGAGTCGCGAAATATCGGACAAGTCCGGACAGGACCGGACTAGTCCGAAGTCGTCCAGAGAGCAAATCGGACAAGTCTGGCTAAAAATCGGACAAGTCCGAATTTGAACAGAGAGGAAAAACGGACAAGTCCGCTGGAACACCGGACTAGTCCGGAAAAGTCCAGGGACTTAGCAAATTCTCAATGATTCATGGAATATCAGACTAGTCCGCACAAAATCGAACAAGTCCGAAAGTTTCCAGAGCCAAAATCGGACTAGTCCGCAGCAAAAACGGACAAGTCTGTTTTTAGTTAGAGAGAAATCGGACTAGTCCTCAGTAAAATCGGACTAGTCCACACTTTCCTGTGTTTTAAGTGCGGTTTTGTTCCAAATCAATTTTAAATGCTCCGAATCAATTTTAAACTCGTTCCTCTTGTTGTGGGCTAATGTTAAACATGTATATGAGTGCATGTAGGGCATGATGCATGAAAATTAGGGTGTTACAAAACCTACCCCCCTTAAAATGAATCTCGCCCTCGAGATTCGACGCGGCAGACAAGAGATAGGGAAATTCCTTCTTGAGATCATCTTCCAATTCCCACGTTGCTTCTTTTTCGGTGTGGTGATTCCATTGAACTTTACACCATCTAATGACCTTGTTCCTTGTGACCCTCTCCTTAGTTTCCAAGATTTTGACCAGTTGCTCGGCATACGTCAAATCTTCCTCTAGTTCCAATTTTTCCATTGGCACTTGTTCTTCCGGTACTCTCAAACACTTCTTGAGCTGGGAAACATGAAAGACATCATGTACATCTGAAAGATGAGCTGGAATCTCCAACTTATACGCTACTTCTCCTCTTTTGTCCAAAATCTTGAATGGTCCAATATAGCGAGGTGCGAGCTTGCCCCTTATGTTAAACCTCTTATGACCCCTCATTGGTGACACCTTGAGGTAAACAAAATCTCCCACTTCAAAGGCTAATTCCCTTCTCCTATTATCCGCATAGCCTTTTTTTCTTGATTGGGCAGCCCTCAAGTTTTCACGAATTATTTGGACTTTCTTTTCAGCTTCTTGCAACACATCCGAACCAAATATTTGAGTTTCTCCTGCCTCATTCCAGAATAGAGGTGTCCTACACTTCCTCCCATAAAGTGCTTCATATGGTGACATCTTCAAACTTGCTTGGTAACTATTGTTGTATGAAAACTACGCGTATGGCAAGCTTTTGTCCCAACTTTTCCCATGCTTTAAAGCACAAGCTCTTAACATGTCCTCCAAAATCTGATTGGTCCTCTCGGTTTGTCCGTCCGTTTGAGGATGATATGCTGAACTAAAATTCAACCTCGTTCCCAAAGCTTCATGCAATTTTTGCCAAAATCTGGAGGTAAATTGAGAACCTCTATCCGAGACTATCTTCTTAGGGACTCCATGTCGACACACAATATGCTCCATGTATATTTCGGCCAATCGTGCAGCTGTATATTTGGTCTTCACAGGGACAAAATGAGCCGACTTGGTTAAGCGATCCACAATTACCCAAATTGAGTCATACCTGGACTGAGTACGTGGTAACCCAACTATGAAGTCCATACCAATTTCTTCCCACTTCCATTCCGGAATCTTTAATGGTTGTAATAGTCCAGCTGGCCTTTGATGTTCCGCCTTGACTCGTTGACACACATCACACAATGCCACATATTCAGCTATGTCCTTTTTCATGCTATCCCACCAATAGCAAGCCTTCAAGTCTTTGTACATCTTTGTACAATCGGGGTAAATTGAGTAAGGCGAGTCATGTGCCTCCTTTAATATTGTCTCCCGAATATGCTTTACATTAGGCACAACGATCCTCTTTCCAAGCCATAAGGTATCATGTTCATCTTCATCAAATCTGAATTCTCTCCCTTCCTCGATCCTTTCCTTGATTTCCTTGATGTCCTCATTTGTGGTTTGTGCTTCTCGAATTTCTTGCTCCAAGGTTGGGTTTAACTCCATCATCTCCATCTCATTTACAAACCTGAGGTTCAACTGTTCAAACTCCTTACATAACTCGAATGGTAACTCTCGAACCGTGAGTTGATGACTTACTCCTTTTCTACTTAAAGCATCGGCCACTACATTGGCTTTTCCCGGATGATAGTTGATCCCCAAATCATAATCTTTAATGAGATCCAACCATCTTTGTTGCCTCAAGTTCAGATCCGTTTGTGTGAAAATATACTTCAAACTCTTATGATCCGTGTAAATTTCACACCTATGTCCAAGAATATAGTGTCTCCAAATCTTCAATGCATGTACCACGGCTGCAAGTTCTAAATCATGTGTTGGGTAATTCTGCTCATGTTTCTTCAATTGTCTGGACGCATAGGCGACCACTTGACCTTCTTGCATAAGCACGCATCCGAGTCCTTGTCTTGATGCGTCACAATAAATATCAAAACTTTTGCTTACATCCGGTAATACCAAAACTGGGGTTGTTGTTAACCTCTTCTTCAACTCCTCAAAACTGTTTTGACAAGCTCCAGTCCATTGGAACGTCTTTCCCTTCATTAGCAACTCTATCATAGGCTTGGCTATCTTGGAAAAATCATTGATAAACCGACGGTAATATCCAGCCATCCCAAGAAAACTCCTTATTTCCTTGACATTTTGCGGCGGCTCCCACTTCAACACGTCTCTCACCTTTCCGGGGTCAACCGATACTCCTCCTCCTGAGATTATATGACCCAAGAATGGCACCTCTTTCAACCAAAACTGACACTTGTTGAACTTGGCATACAATCGATGCTCCCTCAATTTCTGCAGCGTAAGCCTCAAGTGTTCCTCATGTTCCTTCTCATCCTTCGAGTAGATCATAATATCATCAATAAACACCACAACAAATCTATCCAAGTACTCCATGAAGACCTTATTCATGAGGTACATAAAGTAGGCAGGCGCATTTGTCAATCCAAAAGACATCATGGTGTACTCATAAGATCCATACCGTGTCCTAAAAGTTGTCTTGGGTATGTCCGATGGTCTAATCTTCATTTGAAAGTATCCCGACCTCAAATCAATCTTGGAAAACACACAGGCGCCTTTCATCTGATCAAACAAATCATCTATACGGGGCAAGGTGTAGTTGTTCTTGATTGTTACCTCGTTGAGAGCTCGGTAATCCACGCACATCCTTTGGGATCCATCCTTCTTGTCCACAAATAGAACGGGCGCTCCCCAAGGTGAAGAGCTAGGGCGAAAAAAAACCTTCTCTAGTTGCTCTTGAATTTGCTTCTTCAGCTCCGCTAATTCCAAAGGAGGCATCCTATATGGCCTCTTAGCTATAGGTGCAGTTCCAGGTATTAAATCAATAACAAACTCAATGTCTCGATCGGGTGGCATACCTGGCAACTCGTCCGGAAAAACATCCAAAAATTCACACACCATCGGAATCTCCTCAATTGCGACACCGTCCATATGATTCAACTCCAATTGCTTCGGTGCGGTTTGAGATGCTTCAAATTCTACGGTGATCCCTTCCTCATTAGTCAACTTCACCGTCTTTGTGGCACACTCAATAACTCCATTGTGCTTCCTCAACCAGTCCATACCAAGTATAATGTCCAACCCTTGAGAATCTAAAACAATGAGGTTGGCGGAGAAGTCTACCCCCCTTATTCTAAGGCTTACTTTTGGACATACTATATTTGTCCTCATCTCTCCTCCAGGAGACTTAACCAATAGAGTAAACTTCATATGAGAGATAGGCAAACTATACTTGGCAACATACTTCGATGCAATGAATGAATGCGATGCTCCAGAATCAAATAACATAGTCGCGGGGTTGGAGTTGGCGAGAAACATACCAATGACCACGTCATCCGCTTGTTGAGCATCCTCTATAGAGACATGGTTCACGTTGCCACAAGCAAAATTCTACTGTACACGGCTTCCTTGTGGCTGTCCTCCATTGGGTCTTGGGTTTTGCCTCGGTGCATTGCTTCCTTGACCAAGGCCCGACTTAGGACATTGATGCGCAAAGTGTCCAGCTTCTCCACAAGTATAACACTTCTTAACCCCACCAGAATTGTTGGGACGAGCTTGGTTTTGAACATTGGCTCCAGGAAAATCAGCACGAGGTGCATAAGGCATCGGAGGCCTAGGTGCTTGCATGACAGGGCGTTGCTGCACGAACTGAGTTGGGTGCGGTGCAAATCCAGGGCGCTGAGCAGGAATAGAGGAGCTGTGATGAGGCGCATTGGGTGGTGCAAGGCAAGGGCGCACATTACTTCCTTGTTGTTGCCCTTGATATGGCGCCTTCCTCTTGATTTCTTGCTCCATCTCACGGATCTTGTTCTCAACCATAATTGCTTTGTCCACAAGCTTCTGAAAATTGGCATAATCGCAGTTGAGCAATTGCACTTGGATCTCATTGTTCAAGCCCCTCATGAACAAGTATTGTTTCCGGCTGTCCCGACTAACATCCTCAGGCGCATACCTTGAGAGTTGAGTGAATTTATTGAGATATTCACTCACGCTTGATCTTCCTTGCCTTAAATTCTCAAATTCTTGCCTCTTCAAGATCATAACACCCTCGGGCACATAATGAGAACAAAAATTCTCCTTGAATTCGACCCAAGTGATTCTTTCTTGGTTCTCATGAGCACTGCAATAAGTATCCCACCAATCCACAGCTGCTCCAACGAGTTGATGAGAAGCGAACAGGACCTTCTCCCGGGCACTGCATTGGACAATGGCTAGCTTCTTCTCCACGGACTTGAGCCAATCATCCGCATCCATAGGGTTTGCGGCTTGAGCAAAGGTTGGCGGCCTAGTCCTCATAAACTCTCCTAATCGGTTATGAGGAGGCGGGGGTGGCGGTGGAGGCATGTGGGATTGATTGTTGATATTGCCAGCCTGCAGCTGTCCCATAGTCTGTATCATGGTCTGCATGAGCTGGTTTTGCATAGCCAAAAGCTGCTCAATGTTGATAGCTCCATGAGCAGGTCCTTGCCCATTGTTGTTCTAAGGTACTCCATTGTTCTCCTCCTCATCATTGCCATCCCTCTTGTTGCGAGTCCTCACCATCTGAAGAAAAGCAATAGGTAAGAATTAGAAAACGTTCCCAACTATATGCATCAAGGGATATGGAACTAAACAACTAGCTACACTAGCCTAGGTGGACATGGCAATGCTAAAGCATCCCAAAATCCTCTATTAAGCACACAAGCAACCAATATATATAGCAAACAACACTTCAAGCAAAAACACATCGATTCCTGAGTGCTCCTATGTGCTCTAAAGTGTCCATTCTATCTAGGCTGCATCCTACGGTCAACCTGTGGCTCTGATACCAATATGTGACGCCCGGTTCCAAAAAATGAACCAAGCTAATGTATATGTGTGCCCAGGATGTTCATCACACATACACGAGTGCAATCACAAAAGAGTATATAGAAAATTACCACAAAACAAGATTAATTAACCAAATTTTATTACACAAACCAGATTATCCTCGAATACAAACTCCAATGAATATTAATGACAAGTTCAACTAATGCAGCGGAAATAAACTAATTAAGCAAACTAAGCAACTATGCAGCATAAGCGACAGGGTATGTATGCGCAGCTCCAATCAACACCACAGGCAAAGCTGACGGTAGACACGGCCTAGAACTCCGCATCATCACCACTAAACTCCCAATCCTGACCTGCAACTGTTTGGGGGGAATTGCAAGAGTGAGTACATGTCGTACTCAGCAAGTGTGGAAAGTATGACATGTGGCTGATTCAAATGACGACAATAATAATAGCAAAGTGCTGAAAAGTACAGTAAAACATTTGAAAAGCAATATATATATTATATGTATGTGAAGTAAACCCATCATAATCATAAGTAATACCATAATACCAATCTGAATTCACTACCATCATCAATAATTCCAGATTTCACCATCGTCAATAACCATATTCAATAGCAGAAATTAATCCATAACCATCCATAACCATTACCAAACCATAACCATCCCAAATTCCAATTTCCCTCTAATCATGGAAGTTGTCCAGGTGCTCATAACCGGGAGCACGGCTATCATGATAGTTTTAGACACTCTGCAGAGTTTGTACCTCTTTACCCACGTGTTCGTGATTTCATCACCTTTCGGCAACTAAGAACCTCCCTTATGCCCATGATCCGTCGGTCACATTACACACTTCCGTTGGTGTGTGGCCAAGAGATCACAAAATAGCCTTTACAAAGGGATTACTAGCCTATTTAGACCCCACTGAGGTTTCACCGGTGGCGATGTCTCCCGCAGAGCACATCTTCAAACAAGGGCCCCCTCTTGAGCCATTCAGATCCCAGGGTAGTCCCACCAATCCTCAACAAACCCAATCCGACTACCCCTTCCCCAAGCATCCACAATGGTCCAAACAGCACTAGCAAAGCCCTAATTAATCAGCTACGCTGCACCCATACTTGGCCTCGTGGTGGCATTGTAGTCCTGGCTTATTCTCGCATGAACCGGTCCTTAGATCTAAAGCAAGCAAACCACCATAACATTCAACCCATCCACATACCAGGCTTGCTTAGATCACCCATTACCATACCGTATTGACCAGTTCATGTTAATCCATATACCATTAATGCATAATTAAATAATATAGTGGTTTCCCATCCCAATTAATCAAGTGATGCAAAAGGTAAAAAGCCCTTCCCGACTCTCTACCATAAATTCCAGGTGACAAGGGTGGTTTAACAAGTCTAGTAAACTTCCTATCATAGGATTCCCATCAAAATTGACACAAGCATGCAGTTTTACAAACAAAACATTTATTTTAAAAACAGGATCAATATGCTTCAAGGACACTTGCCTTGCTCTTGCTGTTGATTAGGGCCAAAGCCTTCAAACTCCTGGTGCTGTAGATCCTCCGCGGCACTTTCTAGCGCAAATCCGTCTAATCCACACAATAAGCATACAAGACAAGAAACACAATCAAAGAGTGCACAAATATTACTCAATATGACATGACATGCATGATTGATGCAAATGCAAGGTAGAACTTGTTACTTGATTGCTTTTAATGATCACTAATTAGTTCTAATAGCTTTTAACAAGTTTATACAGGTTTGGAGTTGATTAGATCAAATTCTAGAGTCAATTCAACACAATTTAACCAGAAAGATCGGACTAGTCCGCTAGGGACCGGACAAGTCCGCACTCCGCGAGATCAGCAGATTAGGGTTTTCTAGATCAACGTAAATTCGGAGATTAGGGGTTGAATTCTCATAAGGAAAAGAGAATAGAAGGTATACCAGGTGTTTAGAACTCCAATGAACCAAGAAACTTGGAGGTAACACTTGGATCTTGATGATCTAGGGTTGGTGATGAACTTGGAGATGAATTGGTGGTAAAGGACGAAACTTGGTGGAGATCTTGATCCTCCTTCATTTCCTCCTCTTCTTCCTCTTGCTTGGGATCTTCTCCTCCATCCTTGATGGTGGCTCCCCACGAACGAGGGTTTGGGTGGGTGGAAAAGTAGCAAATAGATGTCAAACCAAGGGGTGGGGCTGTTTATATAGAGGTAGAGGCTAGGGTTAGATGGATTTCGAGTTGGGATGAGTAGAGGCCGGTTTAGAGTTCCACATGGGCTCTAAAAGAGTTAGGCACGACGTCCCTAGGCCCACTTAACATGAAACCCAAGAAACAATCGTAAAACAAAAGATCAACTCAGAGTCGCGAAATATCGGACAAGTCCGGACAGGACCGGACTAGTCCGAAGTAGTCCAGAGAGCAAATCGAACAAGTCTGGGCAAAAATCGGACAAGTCCGAATTTGAACAGAGAGGAAATACGGACAAGTCCGCTGGAACACCGGACTAGTCCGGAAAAGTCCAGGGACTTAGCAAATTCTCAATGATTCATGAAATATCGGACTAGTCCGCACAAAATCGGACAAGTCCGAAAGTTTCCAGAGCCAAAATCGGACTAGTCCGCAGCAAAAATGGACAAGTCCGTTTTTAGTCAGAGGGAAATTGGACTAGTCCTCAGTAAAATCGGACTAGTCCGCACTTTCCTGTGTTTTAAGTGCGGTTTTGTTCCAAATCAATTTTAAATGCTCCGAATCAATTTTAAACTCGTTCCTCTTGTTGTGGTCTAATGTTAAACATGTATATGAGTGCATGTAGGGCATGATGCATGAAAATTAGGGTGTTACATGTTTTTCCGCTGCTTGTGTACTTTTATTTTAGACCTAGAAGGTCATTTATGTAATAAGGTGATGTACTCGAACATGGTATTTTATTTGGTATTTCACTTTCGTCTACACATGTATGAGTTGAACTGATTCTGGCATACATGTGGAAAGCATCTGGTTGTCTTCTTATTACCAGGTGTGACAAAGTGGTATCAGAGCCAGGTTGCGCGTAGGACGTAAGCCTAGATAGAAAAGGACGATTTAAGGACTTTACTATTTTCAAAATATTATTAATTATAAAATTTCTTTGTATTCTTTACCTTGTACTTGTTTCACTTACTGCTTAATTTGTTTTATTACTGACACTCTTCTGTTTCAAAATTTTAGATGGCCAACTTCTGGAGAACCGCTCGCATTTCCACTGGAGGCTATGTCCCTAACCGAAGGATTTCTGCCCGCCGTACCCCGCTCAACGATCCTCGACGTGCGGTGGTGATATGTACTGATGGGAGAGCTGCAGGACGACTCCGACGTCGACTTCAGGCCATACTGCACGATGCCGGCTACAGGCACGAGAGACTGGCACTCACCTACCACTCCATCGGGATGCAGCGCCCCTACCGGATTGAGTGGTCATGCAAGCTATTTGTCTACTATGGGGATGAACTACTCAAGGTGCACCGTACTCCTGCCGCGAGGAGCTACCGACGTCACGCTGAGCAGGATGTCAGTTGGGAGGCCATCACCTTTTGGAGTCACACTTACCGCTTCCAGCTTCGGAACTCGGTGCACGCCTACACTCCCCAGCGTCCCAGCGGCACTGGCAACTTCGTCACCAGGTACGTGGAGGGGCCCCTGACCCTTCCACAGACTCACCAGACAGTTGATGATGTGGAGCGCCTCAGCATTCGCCTCCACAAGGCTCAACAAGAAATTTAGGATGTTCGTGACCTTGCAGCTCACTATGAAAGACAGGTGAGGAGGTACCGTCGGATCACCGACGAGGACCCAGATGGGTATGCTTCAGACACCTCCACTTGGATTCTGGACTCTCTTGATCGCCGTGTCGGACGTGGCAACACTAACTCTCTGGACCAGTCTTCAGACGAGGAGCCAGATTCTGAGGAGCCTTCTGTACCGCAGCATCCAGTCAACTCTCCTCCGCATGGCAATGAGTCTCGTGGCAGCAACTCGGGATATGATGGAGATGATGATGAAGACCTGGACGAGGAGGAGGATCCCGAGGAGCGAGAGTAGACTCCAACCTGCACTACGACTCAAGATTAAGACACTTACCCATGATTTGTAATAAGAGCGATGTAGTAGCGATCTGTGTAATCTTGAGTTGTATGATTTTGCTTTGAGAACTTGTTTATCCATGTTTGAGTTTGCTTAATGAAATGACCTTTATTTCTTTTATTCCTTATTGATGCATATAGTGGGAAAGTCGTATAGAATAGCTTCTATCTTATCTCCTCATTCTATAACAACGCCCCAATCTTAGATGGCAGGAAGAGGAAGAGGACGTGGATGTGGTGTGCCACCCAATCAAGACAATGAAGTCCCGCTACCTCAATGGAATGGACGAGGTGCCCGTGGAGCACCAGTTGCAAATCAAATGCAGCATATGATGGCTATGCAGCTTCAAATGATGCAAAATTTAACACAAATTGTGAACAACATGCAACAGGCCCAGCAAACACCCCCACCCCCTCCACCACCACCATGTGGAATCATCCACGAAACATCAGTGGATGATTCCACGTGCACCTCTACCTCCACCCTGTGCACCGGGATTTCGTCCTCCATTCCGTGCCGGTCAGACCCCGTACACATGTTATACGTGTGGACGTACGGGACACTTCTCCAAGGACTGCTCGCAGAGTGGAGGACAGTCATCGTACCAGGGGGCAAACCAGCCTCGCAACCAGCCCAAGAAGCTAGCCACCAGAACCGGCAACGTCCACCACCTCACCTTCGAGGACGTTCCGGAAGGCGCACCTATACTCACGGGTACGTTCTCTCTCATTGGTCATCCCGTAGTCATCCTTTTTGACTTTGGTGCTTCCCATAATTTTATTAGCAGGTCTTATATCAATCAATACCAATTGCCTATCATTTCCACAAAAACCCCATATATGATTTGTTCTTCGGGAGGCAAAGTAGTAGTAGATAAGATGGTCCATAGGGTACCTCTTAATCTGGGTGGGAACATATACCCTATCTCTCTCATTATATTGGAGCATCAAAAATTAGATGTCATTTTAGGAATGGCATGGTTGCAATACAACGATGCTATTATTGACATCATTCCTCGGAGAATATATCTAAATTCTCCGGTCCACTCTCCCCAAATTCTCACTCTTGAGAGTAATATCCACGTGCCTCCAAATGCTGATAACACTGAAGCCTGTAAACTCGAAGATACTCTGGTAGTATGTGAGTATCCGGACGTTTTTCCTGAAGATCTTCCTGGTATACCACCAAAAAGAGATGTCGAGTTTAAGATTGAACTTGTACCGGGAATAGTGCCAATCTCGAGAAGGCCGTATAAGATGGCACCTAAAGAACTAGCAGAATTGAAAGAGCAGCTGAATGAACTGTTGGACAAGGGTTTCATTCGTCCAAGTTCATCACCTTGGGGTTTTTCTGCATTGTTTGTGGAAAAGAAGGATAATACATTGAGACTACGTGTGGGCTATCGTCCACTCAATGTTGTCACAATCAAGAACAAGTATCCACTACCCCGTATCGATATTATGTTCGATCAGTTGGTAGGTGCTCGGGTATTTTCAAAGATGGATCTTCGCTCTGGTTATCATGAGATCGGGATTCGACCCAAGGACATACCTAATACATCATTCTCGACGAGGTATGGATTATATGAGTACCTTGTCATGTCCTTCGGATTAACCAACGCACCGGCCCATTTCATGTATTCATGAATTCGGTATTCATGCCTCATTTGGACAAGTCTGTCGTGGTCTTCATCGATGACATCCTTGTATACTCAAAGTCCAAAGAAGAACATGCACAAAGTTTGCACATCGTGCTCTAGCGATTGCGGGACCACAAGTTGTATGCTAAGTTCAGCAAATGTGAGTTCTGGAACAACCAAGTGCCATTTCTGGGGCACATCATCTCTGCCGAAGGGATTGCAGTTGATCCAAGCAGGATTAAGCAAGTACTCAAATGGGAGTCTCCCAAGTCTGTGCATGAAGTTCGAAGTTTCCTGGGTTTAGCTGGATATTACCAGAGGTTCATCCCAAGCTTTTCCAAGATAGCTAAACCAATGACGGAACTTCTAAGAAAGAAACGAGATATACCTGGACAAAGGAATGTGAGGAGGGTTTTCAAGCATTGGTAAAACACCTCACAACAGCACAAGTATTAGCCCAACCAGAAACAACAAGACCCTTTGATGTTTATTGTGATGCATATGGAATTGGTCTGGGTTGCATATTAATGCAAGATAGAAGAGTGATCGCTTATGGATCCCGGCAGCTTCGAAACCATGAGCAGCATTATCCGACTCATGATCTTGAACTCGCTGTCGTGGTACTAGCTTTAAAGATGTGGAGACACTATCTATGGGGCAACCTAGTACATCTCTACACCGATCAGAAAAGCTTGAAGTACATCTTCATCCAGAAAGAATTGAATATGCGACAATGAAGATGGTTGGAGTTAATCAAAGACTACGAGATTGAGATCCACTACCATCCAAGAAAGGCAAATGTAGTTGCAGATGCACTAAGTCGCAAGTCCCATACTAATAACCTTTCTATCACCTTGATAGAGGAAGAAGAACCGAGTCTCTAATGGGTTCCATATGGGGCGCTCTACAACCTAGCCCTCATTTCTACCATAAGGGAGGAAATTATGGAGGCTCAGAAGGAGGACAAGGGCATATCCCATATTCGTCAACGAATGAAAAAGGGGGAAATGAAGTGTTTCCGAGGTGACAATGACGGTACCATCTGGTTCAAAGACCGCATCGTGGTACCTCGCAATGTGGAACTTCGGAAGAAAGTTTTAGACGAGGCTCATTTGTCCAAGTATTCTATTCATCCGGGGAGTAACAAATTGTACCAAGATTTGAAAATAAAATTTTGGTGGACTCGGATGAAGAGAGAAATAGCGAAGTGTGTATCCAAATGCGATACATGTCTGTAGGATCGAAGAGCACGTGAAAAGCTACCAGAGGGGGGGTAAATGGTAGATTTAAAAATCTTATGCAGCGGAAACAATTAAACCCCAAACCCTTTCGGCTGAAAAACGATCTGTTAAAGAAATAGTGTGTGAGACTAACCTTAAACGTGTTTCACCGTGACAAAAGTGATAGATATCAGAGATAATCAAGTCACGAAGATAACACAAAAAGAATCATTCAAATCCGACGAGAAAAACTCAAGTTATGATCGAAAGATCAAACAATGGTCAATCTGCCCTACCCGAGAAAAAAAACAGTTCTGGAACGCTGTAAAGAAACTCGTGTAGATCATAGACCACAAATCCAATGACCGTGAAATTTTGACAGATGATATACAATCAAGTTGTGAAGACAACCCAAAAAGAATCACGTCGATTGGATCTATAAAACTCGAGTTATGATAAAACCACTGATGAAAGGTAGTGCTGTCCAGAAACTCGATGAGTAAAACTTGTCTAAAACAAGTCGGACGAACAAGGCACAAAAAGTTCCTTCAAACTACGAATTTTATTCAATAGAACACAAGAGGAACAGCCCCAAAGTCGTACACCACGAGCTCTGGGCTCTCTTGTTTATATAACCAGCCCTTAGGCCAACCCAATATCAACTAGGACTCCAATCCTACTCAGATCACGAATCGTAACTTTCCATAACTGCTCAAGATTCTTCTATACGCAGATAGAAGCAATATTAAGACTTCCAAACACCTTAGGAACGTATCCCACATTCCTAAACAACTCAAATTCGTGACCCATATGAAATCCTAACATAACCAACTCGATACTTTCCATACCGAGCCATAACCGACTCCGCCGTAGCCGAAGTCATCAACCGATACAATCCGATCCTTCCAACCAGATCTTCCCATCCATAAACCATCTTCGGAACCATATTGCCACGTCATGCACCGCATGCATACGTGCATACACCTTCCTTCGATGTCCAGTAACCTTCATGTGCACTGCCCTTGATTCAACCATTTAAAATCCGAACATTGGCTTATTCACATAAAAGTTTTGAAAACAATTTCTCCCCCTTTGTAAATCAAAAGTAAAAAGAGAAGAAAATGAAAAATCTCTCCCCCTTTATTATCTCTCCTTATGCCCATATTCTCTTTATGCTTATCTCTCCCCCTTTGACAATGTATTCAGCAAGTCATGAGCATATAAAGAAATTTTCTCTCCAACTTTAGTTGTTATGAGCATATTATAACATATACATATAAACAGAGCTCATCCAAGTCATACTATCAAGTACCTTACATTATCACATCAATGAAATACATAAGGTAGTGTAAGCCATGCTAGAGATCATATGTAATTTTCAATTTAAGCAAGTCATGATCTCACAAACTTAACTATCTCAAAACCTGATAGCATGACATTAGTTGCTGCATTTTGTTATTTTTCAAAGCATAAATTTTGATCATATGATATTTGCAAGAGATTATATGCGCATCTGACTTATTCTAACCAACCAAGCCAAGCCTATGTCATTTGACAATCAGAAGCTTAAGGACATGGTTTTAGTCATACACAACTTCTTCCAAGTTCATATCTAAGTGCAATGACAAGCCATCTTAAAAGAAGAAGTGCGATGCATGCATATTCTCTTGATCTTTTCTCAATTTATATTTGTTCATAAAAACTCAACATGTGAGTTGATTACTTGATGAATTCTTAATGATTAAAAGCATTTGTGAGCATGCAACAAGTTCAAAACAGCAAGAAAGTTCGACCATGACCAGTTTTAGTGTAAGTAATTATTCCAATTACTAGACATGGCAAAAACTACAAAATGTATAACACGAGTAATGTAGTAAGAACTTTCAGTATGTAAAAGGAATCACAAAGTCATATATGTATGAAATACTATGCTCATATTATTTTAATTTCAGATTCACACATAGACTTCCCAAGTTTCAAAAACTCCCCCTCAATTTAAGCCATGAGGATGCATAACTCCTATTTCACTACGAATGTAACAAAAACGAGTGAAATCCAAAGGTTTTGTAAAAATGTTAGCCAATTGATGTTCGGTATCTACATGGTGAAGCACAATATTTCCTTTTTCAACATTATCTCGGAGAAAGTGATACCTAATGTCAATGTGCTTAGTTCTACAATGTTGCACGGGATTTTTAGCAATGCAAATGGCACTAGTGTTATCACAGAACAGTGAAACACTATCTAGATCAACCCCATAGTCCTTAAGTGTTTGAACAATCCAAAGAATTTGTGAGCAAGCACTAGCAGCAGCTACATATTCAGATTCGGCTGTGGATTGTGCAACTGAATTTTGTTTTCTAGAGAACCAAGCAACAAGAGAATTACCAAGAAAATGACAAGCACCGGAAGTACTTTTCCTATCAATCCTACAACCCCCAAAATCAGCATCCGAAAAAGCTTTCAAAGTAACGGTTGGGGAAGAAGGAAGAAAAATGTCAAATTCTTGGGTTCCATGTAAGTACCTGAGAATCCTTTTGACGGCTTGACGATGTGAAACACGTGGGGAAGCTTGAAACCGTGCACAAAGACATACGCTGAATTGTATGTCCGGTCTTGATGCCGTGAGGTACAAAAGTGATCCGATCAAACTTCTATATTCTTTTTGATCCACGGATTCACCATCTTCATCAAGTTCAAGTGTTGTTGCTGTTCCCATTGGTGTCCGAAGAGGCTTGCTTTTGTCCATGTTGAAGCGCCTTAGGAGGTCTTTGGTATACTTCGTTTGATGCACAAAGGTACCCTCCTTGGTTTGCTTGATTTGCAGTACCAAAAAGTAAGTGAGTTCACCCATCATACTCATTTCAAATTCGGAACTCATCATTGCTGAAAACTTGGACACAAGATCATGAGAAGCACAACCAAAGATAATATCATCCACATACACTTGAACGAATAATGAGTCATTGCCATGTATAAGCACAAAAAGAGTTTTATCAACCTTGCCCATGGTAAACCCCTTTTCAAGTAAGAATGTTTTTAACCTATCATACCATGTTCTAGGGGCTTGTTTGAGACCATATAAGGCTTTGGACAGTTTGTAAACATGATTAGGAAAATCTGGATTTTCAAAACCCGGTGGTTGTTTGACATAAACCTCCTCATCAATGTAGCCATTAAGAAAAGCACTTTTAACATCCATTTGATATAGTTTAAAACCTTTAGATGCTGCAAAAGCTAACAAAATTCTTATGGCTTCTAATCTAGCGACAGGAGCAAAAGTTTCATCAAAATCTAGACCTTCAACTTGAGTGAAACCTTGAGCAACCAACCTAGCCTTATTCCTAACCACAACACCATCCTCACTTTGTTTATTTTTATATACCCATTTAGTTCCAATTAAAGTGTGACCTTGAGGTGGAGGTACAAGTTTCCAGACATTATTTCTTTCAAAATTTTCTAACTCTTCTTGCATGGCAATAATCCAAGATTCATTAGTGAGTGCGTGTGATATATCTTTGGGTTCAAAAGAAGCAACAAAAGCAGAATGAGCATGAGAGTTTGGATCGCAAAACCTGGACCGTGTGACTTGTTCGTGCAAGCTTCCAATCATCTATTGTGGGGGATGATCTTTGTAAAAACATAGGGGAACAGATGTCTCACAAGCTTCTTCTTCATTAGGTTCATCATAGATTGATGAGCTTGTGACTTGTGGACAATCAGGACCAGCAGTGGTGATAGCCGGAGCTTGTTCAATGTCCGGAGCTGGATACGTGTCAGCTTCAGAACTACCAGGTAGTATCACCGACTCTTCCATCTTCGAAAATACCCTCCCCCTGAGGATACGGATCTGGTCCTGCAACACTGGAGCTAGTACCTGGGCTAGCTTCATCAAAAGACACTTCACAAGTCTCCACAATTTTGTTAGTGTCAAGTAAAAGAACACGGTAGCCTCTAGTATGAGATGGATAACCAAGAAACATGCCATCAATGGATCTAGGTTCAAATTTATCAAGATTACCATGTTTCTTAACAAAGCATTTGCAACCAAAGACCCGAAAGTGTGTAACACTAGGACTATGTCCAAACCGGAGCTCATATGGTGTTTTACCTAGCTTAGTACGCAAGAAAACACGATTTGAGACATAACAAGCGGTTGCTAACGCATCAGCCCAAAATTTCCTAGGAGTTTGATATTCATCAAGCATAGTCCTAGCCATCTCAACTAAGGTTCTGTTCTTTCTTTCTACAACACCGTTTTGTTGAGGTACATATGGTGAAGAGAATTGATGATCTATTCCATTTTCAGCACAAGAGTGATCAAAATATTGATTTTTAAATTCAGTTCTGTTATCACTTCTAATTGCCTTTAAAGATCCTGGGTGATCAATTGATAATCTAAGAAATAAAGTCCTAAAGTGACTAAAAGCTTCATTCTTAGACGCCATAAAGTAAACCCAAGAGCATCTAGAATAATCATCAACAATAACAAGAACATACCATTTACCTCCGAAGGATTGAACACGTGAAGGTCCTACGGTGTCAAGATGCAAAAGTTGACATGGTTCAGTTGTCATGATCATTGTGAGAGGAGTATGTGAACCTGCAACCATCATAGCATGTCTACAAGAAGAGCACACAATTTCTTTGTCCCCTTTAAGCTTAGGTAGCCCACGTATGCGATCAAGAGCACTAACACGCGTTAGGTGATCAAAGCCTACGTGACCAAGTCTACGATGTCAAAAATATAAGTCCTTTGAATCATTAGCAACTAGACACCTATGCTTAGAGGAAGACATATCAAAATCAGCTTTAAAAACTCTTCCAAACCGAGACATGTTAAAAATAAGCTCACTATTTGAACCTACAAATTTGCAGCAGTTTTTATTAAAAATAATTTCTAGATTTTCATCTAGCAATTGTGAAACAGAAAGCAAGTTGTATTTCAAATTTTTGACAAGTGCCACATCCTTCAAAGTGTAGTGATCATTTACTCTAATCGAACCCTTAGCAATTATATGAGTTGAAGAATTATCGGCAAAAGTAACATTCTCTACACGTGACACAAAAGAGAGGGAGGAGAACCAATCTTTGTTACCGGTCATGTGGCGTGAGCAACCTGAATCCACAATCCAAATGTTCTCCTTCCTCAAACGTGTAACCTACATAGAAGCACAATACATCGATGACACAATACTGGGGTTAGTCAAAAGGCATTTAGGTATCCAGTACTGAGTCACACGACGTGCAGTAGGAAAAACACGTGAATGCTGAGATAAAACAGCAGGTTTGTGAGTCGAAGTTTGAGGTTTTCTGTTCTTAACAGTTGATTTAGAAGTCGTTACTTGTTTATAGTGAAAACCAGTAGCTCCGGAGGTAAAAGCAAAAGGTTTGGAGGCAAAAACTGAAGCTCCGGAGGGAACAACAGAAGATCCGGGAGCTCTCGGAGCTATCAGAACTACCGGAGCTGCCTTTGTAGATTTCTTGCCAAAAGTTCCAGAAGCTACCTTTTCAAATTTCTGATTCATTAAAGCAGGTTGCATGTTTCTAATTTTCGGTTTAGCATGAAAGTTATAGGATCTAGCAATTTTTCTTTCCTTTTTCTGTTGTTTAGCTAGTCTATAACAAAAATCTATGACATGACCATCTCTACCACAGAAGGTACAATGAAATTTAACTTTGTGTTCATGTCTAGATGAGCAAGCAATATTTTTATTTGAAACCGAATGAGACAACACTCCTGCAGATTTGAAAACCACTCCTTTTTGTTTAGGAACTGTTTGAATCAAACCACTTCCTAATGACTTTAGAATTTTAGGTGGATGTGCCTTAGCATGACCAAGAGAATCAAAACCTAAACCAGTTTTATCTTTGCAAGACTTGGAAGAATTCAGCAGCAAGTTTAGATTCTTATTCCCATTACAAAACCGATCTATTGTCCTATGCATGTCATCAAGTTTATTGGACAGATCAAGGCAATTTTCACATGAAGTTTTTCCTTTTAATTTGCAATTGGAACAAAATTTAACTTCATGAGAACGTAAAGCATTGTTCAATATAGAAATTTCATTCATAGCATCCTGTAGTTTCTTATCAAGATCATCACAAGTAGAACAATGCAAGTCAATTGTAGAACAGCTAGCATCTTTCAAGTTTTTATCATTAAGTGCAGCAAGCTCTTTGTTCTTTTTAATTTCTTCATCAAGTCTATCTAGAGTGGAGGAGTGTGCACTTCTTAATGTGGACAATTGTTCATAGATTAAGTCACACGAGGGACATGCATCATCACTAGGAATCAAAGTTTTTAAACGATTAATTTCAGATTCTAGTGATTCAATTTTAGCAGCATTATCCCTAAGCTTTTTGTCCTTTTTCTTGATAATAATGGTTGCACGAGAAATAGCATCACACATTTCATTGCAGGTAGAACATACCTCATCGTCTTCACTGCTGTGTTCTGAATCCTCCTGACTTGATCTTGATCTTGCTTTGCCCGCCATGAAGCATATGTTGGCCAGGTCATCATTCTCTTCATCACTTTCAAAGTCAATGTCACTTGAACTGAGCTCTTGAAGCGCGGTGATGAAGTTATTGATCATCTTGCGTCCTATGGTACCTTTCTTCTTCTTGTTGGAGTTTCTAGCGAAGGTCCGGACCTTGCTTTGTTTTTCTTCCCGGGTGGTCGGACCTCAAAGGTTAGGGCATTCTGTACGAAAGTGTCCTATTTTACCACATTCAAAATAGCGTTGAGGTCCGGAGCTTCCTCTCCTTCTAGTTCTCACATTTTGCAATGCTTTTGAGAATCTAGTAGAGATGAGTGCCAACTCCTCTTCTGGAAATTCTTTGATCTGTTCCAGGGTTAGCGAGGACAACAAAGCAAGAGTATTGCAAGATGATGATTGGCCGGAGCTAAACATATCACGTTGTAAGACAAATGTAATAGACTTGTTTGGGTTCTTACGTGCTAGGATGTCAATTTCATGAGTTTTTAGTTTAGAATAGAGTGCATCTAATGTAAGAGACCTCATGACAGATGATTCATGTATAGACGTTACTTTCATCTCCCAAATTTACATGTCTAATGCACTAAGGAGTTGTCTAGCATTTTCAGCATCTGAAAAATTAACATTCACGCTATGCAAGTTGCTGAGAATTTTATTGAAACGAGCAAAGAGGTCATCGATACACTCACCGGGTTGCATCTCAAAACGCATATATTCCTTTTTGAACATATCTTGTTTTACCTCTTTGATTGTGTTGGAGCCTTCATGGTAATCACAGAGAGCGCTCCAAACATCGTATGCTGATCGGAGGTGTGCGACACGATCAAAGTCGCTTTGAGTGAGTCCTTGGATGATCAAGTTCCATGCTTTGTTGTTGTTGTCGACGTCCCAGAGGTTCGTAGCCGTAACTTGATAGTTAGGCGGGACTTCATAAGGTTTCTACACCTTTTCCCATATTGCAAAGCCTTGTGCCTGGATGAAAGCCTACATGCGTGCCTTCCAGACCTAGAAATCAATAACAGCAAACACACAAGGTTTGGCGGAGTACTTCTCCATGATGATTAGTCAAAAACACGTGCAAATCACAAAGATTAGAGCACCGTGGCTCTGATACCAATTGTAGGATCGAAGAGCACGTGAAAGGCTACCAGAGGGGGGGTGAATGGTAGATTTAAAAATCTTACACAGCAGAAACAATAAAACCCCAAACCCTTCCGGCAGAAAAACGATCTGTTAAAGAAATCGTGTGTGAGACTAATCTAAACGTGTTTCACCATGACAAAAGTGATAGTTATCAGAGATAATCAAGTCACGAAGACAACACAAAAGTAATTACTAAAATCCGTCGAGAAAAACTCAAGTTATGATCAAAAGATCAAACACTGGTCAATCTGACCTACCCGAGAAAAACAGTTTCTGGAATGCTGCAAAGAAACTCGTGTAGATCAAAAAACACAAACCCAATGACCGTGAAATTTTGACAGATGATAGACAATCACGTTGTGAAGACAACCCAAAAAGAATCACGTCAATTAGATCAGTAAAACTCGAGTTATGATAAAACCACCAACGAAAGGTAGTGCTGTCCAGAAACTCGACGAGTAAAATTTGTCTGGAACAAGTCGGACGAACAAGGCACAAAAGTTCCTTCAAACTATGAATTTTATTCAATATAACACAAGAGGAACAGCCCCAAAGTCGTCTCTCACGAGCTTTAACCTTCCCTTGCTTATATAACCAGCCCTTAGGCCATCCCAATCTTAACTAGGACTCCAATCCTAATCCAATCACAATCGGAACTTTCCATAACTGCTTAGGACTCTTCTATACGCAGATAGAAGCAATCTTAAGACTTCCAAACACCTTAGGAACGTATCCCACATTCCTAAACAACTCAAATTCGTGACCCACACGAAATCCTAACATAACCAACTCGATATTTCCATACCGAGCCATAACCGACTCAGCTAGCAGCCTAAGTCTTCAACCGATACGATCCGATCCTTCCGATCAGATCTTCCTTCCATAATCCGTCTCTAGAACCATATTGCCACGTCATGCACCTCATGCACACGTGCGAACACCTTCCTTTGACCTTCATATGCACTGCCCTTGATTCAATCATCCTGCGCGACCTCCTGACCCGCTCAACCACAGTTCCTCCTGAACTTGGTTGTTGGAACCTCATCTCCTCCTGAGACTAGTCCAATGGATCCTGTCACCAGCCATGACTTGAACTCAAGCAACACCTGCACATGAACAAACAAACAATCCATACGAGCCCAAGTCCTCGACTTGACTCAAGTTAGTTCCGAACACAACACCTTACGTGAGAACCTCACATAAGCATGTTGCAAAACCACAGTAGAAACGATATCAACCGTATTCAACCAAAACGCACCAAAAACTTAGCAAATGAATACTAAGCAATCTTTCCAATCATGTAAAGCAAGTATGAAACATTGCAAATGAAAAGCAGAAACACTACGGTCAAGTTCCGGACCTTGCCAGAGCATCCCGGAGCTTGAGCCGGAGCTAACAAAAACATGCCGGAGCTAAAGATAAAACTCATCGGGGCTAACCAAAGCTAGTCGGATCTTACCAAGAAGCCGGACCTAGCATCTAACGTAGCCGGAGCTACCCAAAACAAGCCGGACCTACCGTCGGACCTTGCTGTAGCCCAGACCTAAAGTCGGACCTTGACAAAAAGGTGTTTTGGTGATATTTAAAACTTTTATCATCAAAGCTAAGTGTATTCACTACAAGCCAATGTATTCAGCACATATAGGTCTTACATTCCTCCAAGTACTCCTTGAACCTCTCTATGGATCCTAATCACAATCAAGTCATTAGGTAGCAATCTATTCTCAAAAACATATAAGGAAACATATAAGAATGAGCTCACCTCTAAATTAATTGTTATGTGTGAACTCGAATGACTACATCTTGTATGTTCAATTAAGTGTTATGTGTATCCATAGGATTGATGTCCTCATCATCCTCCCCTTCTTGAATTGGAGTCGTCCTCGACTTAAGATCATCTTCTCTCATGTTTGGGTCCAAATATGTAACGCCCTCAAATCCTCTTGTGTGCATAAAAGAGGAGGCCAAGGTGATGGATGACATAGTGCACCATCTCGATGTTCTTCATCAAATAAGTGTGCACATTCACTTGAGCCAGTATCCCAAATAAATAGACATTGTGTCATGTATGTATGACCAATGATAATGTGCATGATCTCATCATTCTCCCCTTCTTGATGGCAAGTCGTCCTCGGCTTGCTCGTATGTCCAATGAAGAGGCTCGCTTTTGGAGTAGAATGAGCGCTATCAATATTGCACAATTGCAGCGAGCAATGCTCTTCTTTTATATGTTGTCCCCGCTGTAAGAACATAATACTAGAAAAACTTGTCAAGGCATTATTAGCATTAGTGCATCCATTTACTTTACCATGTTGTTGCAGCACAAAAGAGTTTTTTCATTTGAATATATGTAAACTTTATGCACCATAAACACACTACTATGTTCATAGTTGCCTATAGCATGAAAACTATTTCTTATCAACAAAGATAATTTAATTTTCAAAAATATTATTCACTTTACAGTATCTAGATCACAAAGAGTGTCAAATTCAATATAACCTAAAGTGTTTAGAGAAGACAACAATTTCAGCTCATCATTTTTAGTAGTAATTGGAATCAAATTTTCAATTTCAACACAAGTAGGTGAATCCAAAAAAGAATCATCAAGTTCATTAACTTGTTTTCATATAGATATAATACAATTATCAGAACACAACTCTTTCTTAGCGCAAGGACCGGCAGGAAAATCAACATGTGTCAATAGTGTATTAATAAAAGATTTCACTAGTTGCTCCTCGACAATAGCATGATTGGTGGAAAATTCAGAACATCCAAAAACTTCTCACCTTAAACAAGTGTGTTATGATATTTGTTACTTTATTTTCATTTTCAGCAATAAGTTCAGATGCATTTTGAGATAATTAATCAAACAATTCTGAAGAGTTGTTCAACACCTCCTTCTCTATTGCATAGTTTTTCGTGGAGGTGCCCAGAAGATCATCTGAAGCCTTGGTTGGTGTGTGATCCAAATTTGCTAATGTGACCTCTCTTGATTTTTGCATCTTGTCGATCAACTCCAACATTCTATTCAAGATGGCAAGTCCCTAAATATATAATTCATGATTCTTGCTTTTACCTGAAATTGTTAATAGCAAATAAAAGACAACAAAATATATTATTTCTATCAACTACTAAGGATAATGGCAAAGTGTAAGTAGAATCACACACTCTCAGGTGTCTTGCCCACTCTTACAAGTCTTCTTACTGACACTGCAGGTGGCAAACGGTGGTCGGTGTGAATAACCAATCGAGAGTGGGGTGATTGCAAAGGTGTATCAATTCTGCTTAATACAAAAGTGTAGTTTGGATGTCACTTTATATCGTAGCAAGAATTAGCAATAATGAAATCAGATAGTAAAGTTTAATAAGTGTATGTCGATACCCTGCAGACAGGGTACCCCCGCATACAAGGAAGACAAGATAGCTCCGACAACCTACAGCTTCGGACCTAGCCTCTCCGCTCAAGAGAGGTCCGGTGCTGCCACGTGTCCCGATGAAACCGGACCTAGCCTCTCCGCTGAGGAGAGGTCCGGTGCTGCCACGTGTCCCGATGAAACCGGACCTAGCCTCTCCGTTGAGGAGAGGTCCGGTGCTGCCACGTGTCCCGATGAAATCGGACCTCCGCTGAGGAGAGGTCTGGTGCTGCCACGCATCCTGAAGACTCCGGACCTAGCCTCCCCGCTGAGGAGAGGTCCGGTGCTGCCACGCGTCTCAAGGAATCCGGACCTATCCTTCCCGCTGAGGAGAGGTCTGGTGCTGCCTCCGGGCCTAGCTTCTCCGCTGAGGAGAGGTCCGATGCCGCCATCGCGCACCCCACAGCTTCGGAAGGCGACGTGTACACTCAAGAATGTATTAACACGCCATCAACACAGCATTAATGTGTCATCAAGACACCTTGGTGCACCATGAAGACCCATTAACGTGTCATCAGGACACGTTAATGCACCATCAAGACCCATTAACGTGTCATCAAGGCACATTAAAGCGCTTTCAAGGCTAATTAACCCGGGGCCACCTGTCGGGCCCCGGACATAATGTAAGTTGCCGGCCTTCACCTATAAAAGGACCAGACAGCCACGACAGAAGGAGGACTCTCTCATCTTATTCATACACATCTCACGCTCACCATGGGCTGAGTACGTGCAATACAACACAACTCCCGTGGATGTAAGGTATTATGCCTCTAGGCAGCTTGAACCACGTAAAAATCCTCGTGTTCATCGTGCCCGTAGATCCAGTTAATTCGCCCCTCCAAAAAGAACCTCCTCGGGCTGCTCCTTAGCAGGTCCGGGGGAAGTGTCGCAAAAACATCTTCGACATTTTAGCGTGCCAGGTAGGGGCGGGCACTTTTCTGGATCGACGAGACTCACCTCAATGGTGAATCTTCAATCCATCGCCGGCTCTTCTCGACCCTCATGCCATGAAGGGAGTAAGGAAGATGGCGCCACTTCTCGCTCCATAGCGGGCTGACCCGGCGGACACACGTTCTGTGTTCCGGTGGCTATGCCACCGTCGCTAGTGGGAGGTCCAAAGTGTGCAGCCTGCTTAGCCTGGTCTTGCACTCTATGCAAGTGCCCCGTGACCCTAAGCCTGTACACTTTGCCTCATGGCCACTTCCGCCACCATACAACGACTACCTGCGACCACGACAACAATGACGCCACCAGGTAACTGTGACGTATTCGGTGTCCTTGGTTATTTCCTTCTTCGGAGTCCCATGTCGCTAAACAGTCACTCCCACAAAAGGCTAATGCCAATAGAGGGTCCGGAGTGCGCTGTCTGCTTAGTCTGGTCCTACACCCTAAGTATGTGCGCTCTACCTTTCTTGCGACTAAATACTGGGGGTCTGGAGTGTCCTACCTGCTTAGCCTGGTCTTGCACCCTAAGTATGCACACTCTACCTTTCCAACGCTGCGTCTGAGTACTAGGGGCCGGACGTTCCCCCAAAGACTAATGTTAGTGGGAGGTCAAGAGTGTGCAGTCTGCTTAGCCTCGTCTTGCACTCTCAGTAAGTGCCTCGTGATCCTAAGCGAGCGCACTCTTCCTCTCTAGCACTGTGGTTCAATACCGGGGACCGAAAGGCACATGCTCCTGAACAAAGCAATAACCAAAATTCGGATACTATCATCATGTTCGCATAATTATGCTTAATTATTATGCATATTATTCCCTTTTGCTCTATTATATCTTCCTGTCTGCCCACAACAAAACTGAGGACAGGGAGATCGTAAACAATGAGCACTATTACTCTTTTTTCTATCACTCCTGTGCAGGACTTCACCCTTCTCTAGGCTCTGTCGTCGGACATCAACCTCCGGCGCCGGCACCGTCAATGGGGCCGCCGTCGATGTTCTTAGCGTTGATAGTGGACGCTCCTGCACTTTCACCAAGCTCTGACATTGGACCTCAACCTCCGACACTGACACCTCTCAGGGGGGCCCGTCGTTGATGTTCTTAGCGTTGATGATGATGGCCCCACCTCCGGGATTGTTGCCTCCCCCGAGGTGGGCCCGGTGGCCACTGTCGATACCCTGCAGACCGGGTACCCCCGCATACAAGGAAGACAAGACAGCTCCGACAACCTGCAGCTCCGGACCTAGCCTCTCCGCTGAGGAGAGGTCCAGTGCTGCCACGTGTCCCGATGAAACCGGACTTAGCCTCTCCGCTGAGGAGAGGTCCGGTGCTGCCACGTGTCCTGATGAAACCGGACCTAGCCTCTCCGCTGAGGAGAGGTCCGGTGCTGCCACGCGTCTCGAAGACTCCGGACCTAGCCTCCCCACTGAGGAGAGGTCGGGTGCCACCACACGTCTCAAGGACTCCGGACCTATCCTTCCCGCTGAGGAGAGGTACGGTGCTGCCTCTGGGCCTAGCTTCTCCGCTGAGGAGAGGTCCGATGCTGCCACCGCGCGCCCCACAGCTTCGGAAGGCGACGTGTACACTCAAGACCGTACTAACACGCCATCAACACAGCATTAATGTGTCATCAAGACACATTGGTGCACCATGAAGACCCATTAACGTGTCATCAGGACACGTTAATGCACCATCAAGACCCATTAATGTGTCATCAAGGCACGTTAATGCGCTTTCAAGGCTAATTAACCCGGGGCCACCTGTCGGGCCCCGGACATAATGTAAGCTGCCGGCCTTTGCCTATAAAAGGACCAGGCAGCCATGACAGAAGGAGGACTCTCTCATCTTATTCATATGCATCTCACGCTCACCATGGGCTGAGTACGTGCAATACAACACAACCCCCCGTGGATGTAAGGTATTATGCCTCTCGGCAGCCTGAACCACGTAAAAATCCTCGTGTTCATCGTGCCCGTAGATCCAGGAAATTTGCCCCTCCAAAAAGAACCTCCACGGGCTGCTCCTTAGCAGGTCTAGGGAAAGTGTCGCAAAAACATCTTCGACAGTGTCCAAAGTACTTGTCAAAGTTCCTGGCCTAAATATGTTCCTAGTAATTCAAGCTAGCAAGATATGTAACAAAAACAGAGGATACAAAGGATGCAAACACGTTTGTGTTTTTCTTTTTTCTTTTTTTTTTATGCAGCTTTTGTATCTTTTTTTGCACTTGACTTTTTCTTTTGTCTTCCTTTCTTCAGAATGTGCTGCAAAAGAATAACGCAATGCAAAGCAATCAAAGATACCACGTTAGTCTATCATAGATTTTATGCTCAATCTTCCAAGGACAATTAGACACCCTTAAAGGCCGCAAATCTAAAAACTTTCAATAGCAAGATTATAAATATATCTCTCCCCTTTAATTTAAGTATATGGAATACTTATGTTGGATCAAAACAATACAAGATATTGCCTCCAAAATAGAGACTGTTTAAAAATTCTAGATCAGGAACAGATTCATATCTAATGTAGTTTTGACCATGATAACTCTGTTTTTTAAAAATCTTATGAATAAAAAAGTTGTAGATAACGTCTCAAGGTACAAGAACACAAAAAATTGAGTTTGTATGAGTGAGACATGATCAAAATACCGAACTGGACGGAGATGAATCTAATCTAGACGTGATGACGTGATTCAAAAAGATGAATCTACACAAAGCAAAACTCAAACTAAAACCAAAAAACACTTTCTAAACCAGCAATATGACTCAACCACAGACACAAACTCAATAAACAAATCTGAAAAATAAAGTTGCAAAGGCTCAATGGTGGTTTGGACAAAAGTGATGAACAAATCTACTAAACTACAAGTTTTTCTATTTTTGTGGACTTTAGGTATGAAAAACAAAATTAAGCTAATGGATAGATGAATTACCTAAAGCTTATACCAATTGCTGAGTAAAAGAGTAGAGTAGGTCCCGATCTTCCGATAGGTAATAGATAAGTCGATTGATGAAGATCTCGATGTTGATGATTCGAGGCTCTCGAGTAGAACACGAGCAACCCCTACAATCACTACACCACCACTCCGTTGGTTATCAACTGTGCTTCACACACTTGACCTTGCCAAGAAGGCTAATCCCTAAAAGTGCAACCTAGAACACAAGCAAGAACATGATAGACGCAATTTGAAATTGCTGAATTGGGGTTCCACAAACTGATAAAAGGGCCAAACTATGTATAACAGATTAATCTAAGCAAAATCCAATTGTTTATGGTGGCTACTATGAAGTATATATAGGTGGGAGGATGTTTAAGGGGTGTTGGAGTCGTGACCTAACCCTAAGACACAAAAATAATGGACTTAGACTTGATACAAGGCACAATGGCCCAATATGGTGGCGCAACATCCTGGAAGATTCTGAACTTAATTTTTTTTACGATTCTCGTCGACTCCTAAGGAATTTTGACATGAGACCAGTAGCATTCAAAATGTTATCCTCTCCCTTTTTCGTGCATATGCAGAATGTCCAAAACAGAGTCCGTATGCGTCCTGGGCGTAAGTTTGTGTGAAGTGCTCCTAAGCTCCGAGTTGGAATCAATTTTGAGTTGGGCTCGGCCTCCATCTTCTTTGTACGTACTCTCTGGTCCTCCACACCCTTAATTCTTCGTCCAAGTACTCCTTGAACCTCTCCATAGATCCTAATCAAAATCAAATCATTAGGTAGCACTTTATTCTCAAAAACATATAATAAAATATATAAGAACGAGCTCACCTTTAAAATTAATTATTGTGTGTGAACTATAATGAGTGCATCTTGAATGTTCAATGGAGTGTTGTGTGTATCCACGGGAGTGGTGTCCTCATCAATATAAGCAAGGGGCCCAGAACTCGTGGAGAGCACGACTTGTGGTTCCTCTTGTGTTCCAATGAATACAATTCATAGTTTTAGAGGAGCTTTTGTGCCTTGTTCGTCCGATTTGTTTTTGGAAAGTTTTTCTCGATGAGTTTTTGCGCAGCACGATGTTATTTTTGTGTTTTGATCATAACTCGAGTTTTACTGATCCAATTGCCATGATATTTTGTGTTATCTTCACAACTCAATGTCCTATCATATGTGAAAATTTCATGGTCATTAGTTTAATGGTTTTTTATCCACACAAGTTTATTTGCAGCGTAGCAGATCTGTTTTTTTTTTTGCTAGGATAGAACATGCTGACCTTTGCTCAATCTTTTGACCATATTCGAGCTCTTATGATGTTTTCACGTTATTCTTATCACATTAGCTTCGTGACTTAATTCTCTACAATATATACTGGTTTTTTCATGGTTTCACACGTTAAAACAGTTGCACACATGATTTTTTATCAGATTGATTTTCTATCGAGGAATTTTTATAACTTTTGCATAAAAAGTTTTGATCTACCATTCAACCCCTTTCTAGTAGCTTGTCATGTTCTCTTCAGTCCTACAAATGCGTTCATCTCCAACTTGGACGTAGTCCAATTCGGAAACCCAAAAGTCCAACTCCATTCTTCGCAGCAAAAATAAAAATTGGGCTCGGTTCCAATTCACATGGACACGTGTGCGTACAAGACATGACATGGCGTGGCATGGCGATGTGAGCGAGGAGTAGGAGGAGGAGCGTGCATGGAACACTTCTCTTCTCACTCACTTAGGGAGTGGAAGAACAACACCCCTTCTATGTAGGAGTTTATCCCATCCAACCTCTCATGTAGGACTAAATATTTATCACCACACCCTCTTGCACTAATTGACCTTTGAGATTTATTTGAAATTATTTCAAAATTTCTATTAGGCCTAACCCAAAATTCTAACAATAGCCCACCAGATCTCAAAGTCATTAGTAGATGCGTCATTCTTGTTTCTTGTTTGATATACTAGTATTTCGGCAGAGACTATTAAGTTGAGTTGTTGTATAGATCCTTAAGTTACATAAGTCTTGGACAATGAACTACGCCTTGAATTGCATGTTTTGCACGAACTGATTTCATCCAAAGACCATTACTAATACTTGACTACTTGTAGTCTACTCCGAGGATGAAGCATATGCATCATACTCCCTGATCTCTTCATGAAGTTTCTATAGATCACCAAAACTTACATACTGCGACGTTAGACGGTCGAAGTTTATATAGATGTGTTTCTTTAAAAGTTGGTATGTAGTACAACATCTTTGCTATACATAGCTAACAGAAACATATTAAGATATATCACCAACATGAACATGTTTTACAGTTTGAGAGTATAAGTGTGCATCTTCACATAGAGAGAGTCTATTTGAAATATTCTCCTCAGTGAACCACTAGCTTATTTTTTTATGTCCTAATTCACGGGATGTTCTATCACATAGAGTTTGTTTCCCACTGAGGAGGGCTCCAGGGCTGCCACGTGTCCTTCGGCTTCAGACCCTTGCTCCCACCGATGAGGGCTCCAGAGCTACTACACGTCCTCTGGTTCTAGGCCCTTGCTCCTACCGAGGAGGGCTCCAGAGTTGCCACGCGCCCTCCGACATCAGGCCAGAGAGTAAATTCACACATTGGCTTGTCCTGTACCTTCACACATTGGCCTTCCCAGACGCACGGTGCAGGGCACATCCATATCAGATGTCACTATGCCCAGTCACATAACAGTGAAGGCACCGCAGGGCTACCCACACTCCCAAGTGGGTAGCTTACGATGACATGACAAGACATTCTCTGTCATCATCAACTACTACACCAAGCCTCTGACAACTGCGTGGCAAGGCGGCATGTCTTCAAGCTACGGTCAGAGGAAGCAGGTGGCCATTACTCCTTAGATCTTCTACAGAATTAGATCACCTCGGGGCCACCTATCAGGCCTCGATCCCACTTGTAAGATGTCCAATCTTAGACTATAAAAGGACCGGGCGGCCAATGACTTAAATAAGGTCACTATTCACACTCAACACACACATTCACACCCAGGAGAGCACACTCTCCAGCAATAAAACTCACATCGTGGAGTAGGATATTATACTTCGGCGGCCCGAACCACGTAAAACCACTGTCTCATCATCTCTCATATGCACACCCTCGTTTGAGGACTAAGCCCCGCCGATCAAGAACCTCCGCGGGCTACTCTCAAAGTAGGTTCAGAGGAAGTGTCGCAAAAACACTTCGACAGTGTCATATTCATGAGTCTCAAACACATCTTCCTCGATGTACTTTTTATCACATTACGTGATAGTCCCTTCATAAAGGGATCTGCCAAGTTTTTATTTATTTGTATGTACAAAATAGTTATAACTCTATAGTTTATCATTTTCCTGACAGATTTTAATCTTCTTTTAATGTGTCTTAATGATTTTGCATTATCTTTAGAACTGATCACTTTAGAAATCACCGTCTGATTGTCACAGTTCATAAGGATTGTCGATAATAGTTTCTCAACCACAGACAAATCCATTAAAACCTCACACAACCATTCGATCTTAGCAGTGAGTGTCTCTAAAGCAGCGAATTTTGCTTCCATGGTTAATTTTGTCAATATGATTTGTTTGCAAGACCTTCATGATACGGCGCCACTAACAAGAGTGGATACATATCCACTCTTGACATATAGCTCATCAACACCAAAGATTCAGTTTGAATCACTATAACCTTCAAACACGATAAGATGTCCCGTATAGTAAATTATATAACTTATTATATCTCTCAAGTAGCACATAACCCTTTAAAATGCACGTTAATGGTTTATACCCGAGTTTGACATGAACCTTCTCAGTTTGCTCACAACAAATGAAATAGTTGGACGGATTGCTCTTGCTAAGTACATGAGTGAATCAATCATATGAGAATATTCAAATTGATCTCTTGACTCTCTCTTGCTCTTTTTTGAATAGCACGCTAAGATCATAAGGTGTTAGAGAAATCTTGCTATCCATAAAGCTGAATTGACTCAATATTTTCTCAATATAGTGGGATTGCATTAAAGTAATTTCACTCTGATTCTTATTCAACTAATGTTCAAAATAACATTAACTTCTTATAGATCTTTCACTTCAAAACACTTTGATAGAAAAGACTTGACCTCATAAATTAAATTATTCTTGTACCAAAATGAGTATATCATCCACGTACAAGCATAATATAGCGCTATCGCTCCCACTATGGTGATAGTACACACCGATCAACCTCGCTAATGATAAAATTTGTAGACGTCAAAGTACCATTGAACTTTTTCATGTCATTGCTTAGGTGCTTAGATGATCTACCGCTTATCCACAAGGCGAGACATGCTCAGTTCCTTTGTTAAGACAATAATTTTAGTTTATTTTTAAATTAGAATTGTTGTTCTAATGATAGCAATTTAAAAATAGATGGAGTATGCTTTTGTTGGGATGAACATGAGCTTGCATGCATCATTGTATCTATAATGCTACAAGGATGCTTCATGGCTAGGAAAAGGAATAGGGCCCTATTTGGAATGGAGGATTTCCATAGGATTTTTGCAGGAAATCATTCCTCTAGATAGGAAACTCAGTGGTCTGTTTCGAATGGAGGAAACTATGGACCCTTTCCTGAGGAAAGGAATCAATTCCTGTGTATTTCATGGGAAGAAAATCCTCTAAGGAAAACAAAGGAATCATGTGTTGGGTGAGGCCTCCCGCTCCCTCCCTCTGTTAATTCATTTCCTTACCCTTACAAAAGGATCAACATAATCACTGTCTCTCTCCTCTTTCCCTCCATATCTGAGGCCTAAGAAAAATTAGCATCAATCAATGGTCATATATAGCAACAAGAAGCTTGTTTACATTGATAATTTGTGCAACAGTCATATATGTGCATTGGTTTGTGTACAACAATACTTATGGTGCCTAACAACGCATGCTTATTTTCTTCTGACAAAAAAGTTAATTAATCAATCATTACGAACTATGGGTTGAGTATGTTGCTAGAATAAAGGATGAGATATATTTTCTTTTTACATATTTCGACTAAGATGTTCATAATAAAATAGCCTCTATATTCTTTATCATTAGTAAATTCTATTTAGATTTGTTAATTGCCTAAGAAAATTCAATTCCTATGTTGTGAGTTTCCTTCAATCCAAACACTTTAAAATATCATTCCTCCATTTTGAATTCCTACGGTTTGCTCACTTTTTCAATTCCTATGTTTTCTCCATTCCTACGTTTTTTCCTAATCCTCCATTTTTCGTTCCTGCATTCCAAACAGGGCATGAACTGGCACACCCCCAACTTGGAAGAAACGAATCATTGTGCTTGATATCATGAATACGCAAAGGCCGAGGTTTCGAAGACCATCCCACTCCCAGTCGAGTTCCTATTTGTTTTTGTAGAATTGGCAGTCATCGAATTGAGTTGGATCAAACCTTGATCTGCTGAAGGAAGAACAATTCAGTTGCCCGTCATGCAAGTATTACGTTCTTGTTGGCAATGCTTGCGTGTAATCATCTTAGCCATTTTCAAATTTCTTGTGGGTGAGATAGATACTCTCTCTTTGGTTCTAGATGATCAGGATCAAACAAGTTGGCTCCATTTTTAAAGTTTTGTCGATGTTTAACCTTTTGCTATCACGTTATCGTTACGCATTGTTGCTAGTGCCAAATCGCATATGATTCAGACTTCAATTTTGTATTTGGGATAAGTTTATTCAAATCAAATTGAATAACCGACTATAAAGCCGTCCGCAGTGGCATACTATAAAAGCACATTAGATATGTGTAAATTTAAAGTAGATACTGTAAAAGTAAAAGAAGCATAGTATATAGAGTATGATTTAGAGAAAACGAGTGAAAGTATTGTTGGAATATTTGGGTTTTGGACCCAATTATTCTCTATTGAATTTCAAAAGCCATAAAGAAGACATTAATACGACTTTATTGCTTGCAATTTAGTGTGTATTATGTTTCTGAAAATAATGGTGTGTAAGTTAGTACAGGCTAATCAAAGCTATTAGTATTGGGGTTTTAAATCTACCACTTTACTAGAGAATTATTAGCCTAATTTAATAGCACCCATTTATTTTCAGTTACTAGAATGTGTCATAAACTTCTCACTTAATCCTCGTGTATTATATATACGCTGGTTATTTTCATTCGTGAGGTGAGAAGAACAACAAACACAGTCTCACGGTGTTGTGCGTCTCATCCGGCCTTTCCACCCCCTCGTCGGCATGTCACCGACGTGAGGGAGAGCAGTGTCTCTGAAACCACGTCTCGCTGAAGAACCTGCACGAGTTGGGGCGGATCAAGTTTTTGGGAAGCGTACACGCGACTGCTCCCTTGAAGTTCTACATCATTCTTCAATCTTCATCGCGCTGTCAGCTCTTCATCGCTCAAGCTGGATACGTCTCCTCAGTGAGTAATGATGAGTTTCTTATGCATGAATTTGATAGATATATTTTGTTTCATGTGCATGTTACTGCTCATGTTTTGTGAATTATCTATCATTTGTACTGTTGTAATTTTAGAAATTAATTTTGTCTCTAAAGTGCATTGTTTTCTAACAATCCAAAAACCTGATATGACTTTAAGGTGGGTAATAGCTTTGCTGATGCGATGGCACCTGAGAAGTTTGCTGGTTCGAACTTTAAGAGATGGGCTACAAAACTTGACTTGTGGCTCACTGCTATGGGCATATCTTATGTTCTAAAGCCTGTAGATCGACTCATGACTGTTGAAAAACAGGTTGAGTTTGATAAGGCTAATGTGATGGCAGTGGGTTGCATTTTGAGTGTGTTGTCCGACAAACTGTGTGATGTTTATATGACTCATAAGAGCGCAAAAGAGCTCTGGGAGGCCATTGAACACAAGTACGGTGCGTCGGATGCTGGACATGAGTTGTATGTCATGGAGTACTATCATGATTTTAAGATGGCAGACAACTGTTCAGTGGTTGAGCAGGCTCATGAAATACAACTCATTGTCGGAGAGCTTCAACAACTTGGACTAAATTTGCCTGATCGATTTGTGGCTGGGGGCATTATTGTCAAATTACCTCCATCTTGGAGGGGATTTGCCACATCTCTGAAACATAAGAGACAAAACATTTCCGTTGAGGATTTGTTGGCTTCTCTTGATGTGGAGGAGAAAGCTCGGACACAAGATGGTGCATCCAAGGTGCATGAAGGACAGTCCAGTGCTAATGTCATGCAACATGCTGGACCAAAAAAATGGAAAAATAAAGTTGTACACACCACCAACTTCAAGAGAAAGGAGAAAAAGAAGATAAACATGACTGAGGTTAAATGCTATGTCTGTAGCAAGGTTGGGTATTTTGCCAAAAAGTGCACAGGCAGAAAAGGCAAAAAAATCAACAAAAATCTGCCAATATGGTCATTAGCGATGCTGGAACAGCAGGGTATGGTAATACATATACTGTTTTAACAGCATGTCAACCTACTGAATGGTGGATTGATATAGGGGCTAATATTTATGTTTGTGATGATGTATCTATGTTTTCTCCTTATCAGGCTATCCACAGTGCCTCCGTCCTGATGGGAAACGGCTCACGTGCTTCTGTTCATGGTGTTGGTACGGTCAGTCTAAAGTTCACTTCGGGAAAGACCGTGCAGTTAAAGAATGTGCAGCATGCCCCCTCAATAAATAAAAATCTCGTCAGTGGCTCTTTGTTGTATCGAGAGGGATTTAAGTTGGTGTTTGGGTCTAATAAAGTAGTTGTGTCAAAATGTGGACTCTTTATTGGAAATGGCTATGATAGTGGAGGCTTGTTCCGCTTTTCCCTTTCACATCCTAGTAGCTCTGTGGTGAATTTTTTGAATAAAGATGATGAAGCGAGTGTTTGGCACTCGTGTTTATGTCATATAAATTTTGGATGCTTCTCACGGCTATCTACCTTGAATTTAATTCCTAAAATTCCTATAGTGAAAGGTTCCAAGTGTCAAACTTATGTGCAAACTAAACAACCAAGAAAACCTCACTTTGCTATTGATGAACGAAATACAACACTTTTGGAACTCATTCATTTCGACATTTGTGAAATGAATGGTGTATTAACTAAGGGAGAAAAGAAATACTTAATGACATTTATTGACGATTCAACTCGTTACTGTTACGTGTATTTACTTAAATCAAAGGATGAGTCATTAGATCACTTTAAAATCTATAAGGCTGAGGTTGAGAATCAACTAGAACGGAAAATCAAGAGAATTAGATCTGATCGTGGGGGGGGGGGGGGAGTATTTCTCCAATGAGTTCACCCAATGTTGTGTTGAGAATGGAGTTGTACATGAAAGAACACCACCCTACTCACCTCAATCAAATGAGGTTGCTGAGAGGAAAAACCGCACTCTAATAGACTTGGTGAATGCCATGTTAGATACTGCTGGTTTATCTAAAGAATGGTGGGGGAAGGCAGTTTTGACTGCAAACCATGTACTAAATAGAGTTCTCACTAAAAATAGTGAGAAAACTCCATATGAAGGCTGGAAAGAAAGAAAACTATCTCTTTCTTATCTGCGCACATGGGGTGTTTGGCTATGATAAATATACCAATAGTTAAAAAGCGTAACTCGAATCTAATACTGTTGATTGCATCTTTATTGGCTATGCTTCGAATAGTCCTGCTTATAGATTTTTAGTAATCAGATCTGATTCACCACTTGTACTTGTTGATACAATAGTTGAATCCAGATATACCACGTTTTTTGAAAGTATTTTTCCTACGAATGATGCACGTAATTCATATGGTCATACACATGACACACATTATCCTCCATTCGAAACCTTAGAACAACCTCTTCGTACACCATCAGAAAATCTATTACAGCCGTATGACGGAGAAAACAATGAAACAGCTCATAAAATGAGCAAGAGACAGAGGATCCCAAAATCTTTTGGTGATGATTTCATTGTTTACCTTGTGGATGATACACCTAGATCCATTCAAGAGGCGTTTGCATCTCCTGATGCACACGATTGAAAGGAAGCAATTCGTAGTGAGATGAAACTCATCATGACTAACGGAACTTGGGATGTAGTGGATCGTCCATTCGATTGTAAAACGATTAGGTGTAAGTGGGTGTTCAAGAAAAAGCTTAGGCCTGATGGTACTATTGAGAAGTACAAGGCCAGGCTCGTGGCGAAAGGTTATACAGAAAAAGAAGGAGAAGACTTCTTTGATACTTACTCACCCGTTGCTAGAATGACAACTATTCGGGTACTTCTTTATTTGGCTGCCTCACACGGTCTTCTAGTCCATCAAATGGATGTGAAGATGACTTTTCTTAACGGAGAGTTGGATGAGAAGATTTACATGGATCAACCAAAAGGATTTGAGATACCCGGTCAAGAGAATAAGGTATGTAAGTTAAAAAGAATCTTTATACGGTCTTAAACATGCACCAAAGTAGTGGCATGAGAAATTTGATAGTACCATGACACAAGCAGACTTTGTTGTGAAGAGGCTGATAAATGTGTATATTATCGGTATGGTGGGGGTAGAGGAGTGATCATGTGTTTATATGTAGATGATATATTAATTTTTGGAACTGATATTAATGTGATAAATGAGGTAAAATCTTTTCTGTTCCAAAATTTTGATATAAAAGACTTCGGGGAGGCTGATGTTATATTAAACGTCAAGCTGATAAGAAATGAGAATGGGATTACTCTCTTACAGTCCTGTTATATTGAGAAGGTCTTGAGCCGTTTTGGCTATTTGGACAATAAGGCTTCACCAACACTGTACGATCCTAGTATAATTCTTTGGAAGAATAAAAGACTAGGAAGAGACCAACTGAGATATTCTCAAATAATTGGTTCGTTCATGTACCTAGCTGATCCTACTCGACCTGACATTTCTTTCGCGGTTAGCAAATTAAGTTAGTTTACTGCTAACCCAGAAGATGATCATTGGCACGCGCTTGAGCTAGTTTTGCGCTATTTGTGTGGTACAATGAGCTATGGACTTCACTATACAGGAGACCCCAAAGTTTTGGAGGGTTATAGTGATTTCAATTGGATTTCTGATGCTGATGAGATAAAGGCAACAAGTGGTTATGTCTTTACTCTTGGAGGAACAACTGTCTCATGGAGGTCTTGTAATCAGACTATTTTGACGAGGTCAACTATGGAGGCACAACTTACAGCATTAGATACAGCTTCTGCAGAAGCAGAATGGCTGAAGGAACTCTTGATGGATTTACTAGTGGTGGAAAAATCAATTCCTTCAATTCTTATGTACTGTGACAATCAAATAGTTCTTGCGAAGGTGTCAAGTACAAATGATAATATGAAATCCTCAAGACATGTGAAAAGACGGTTAAAATCTGTCAGAAAATGAGAAACTCCGGAGTGATAGTCATTGATTATGTTCAAACGACGAAAAATCTGGCATATCCGTTTACAAAAGGTCTATTAAGAAATGTGATAGATAGTGCATCGAAGGAGATGAGATTTAGACCCACGTGAGTTATACACAGCGGTAACCCAAACCTATGTGATCAGAGATCCCGTGAATTAGAATTTGGGAATAACAAGCTGTATGTATAATTAGGAGAGTATATAACTATATAATATCCTCTCCAGTGAAGATGCAACACTCTCCATACTGTAAGGAAGACTGACTTTAATCTTGATGTGTTCGGAGGTTACAGTGCGAGATACTGTCCTACAGAGTATTCTTGTATGAACACACCTATATGAGCTGATTGTTGGTTGCAGTCTGTGAGATTTGAGAATTCTCTAAGAAGCTCATGAAAGAGACACGAGAGTATGACTTATAAGCTCCACCCGAGGACTGGCCCAATAGGCGCCTAATATCAGTTTGGTCTTTAAATGAAACCACCTCGCGCAAAACTACCAATTCAAGGCATAGTCCATTGTGTAGTTGTGAGTTGACAGATTTTTTAGATCAAGATGGATGTTCAACCTAATAGATCTCCATCAATAAACTGATATATCAAACAACATCGTGGACGTATGAGAAGTCGTGTCAGTGGTGCTTTTGAAATTTGGTGGGGATTGTTGGAATATTTGAATTTTAGACCCAATTATTCTCTATTGAATTTCAAAAGCCATAAAGAAGACATTAATACGACTTTATTGCTCACAATTTAGTGTGTATTATGTTTTTGAAAATAATAGTGTGTAAGTTACTACATGCTAATCAAAGCTATTAGTATTGGGGTTTTAAAGCTACCACTTTACTAGAGAATTATTAGCCTAATGTAATAGCACCCATTTATTTTCAGTTACTAGAATGTGTCATAAACTTCTCACTTAATCCTTGTATATTATATATACGCTTGTTATTTTCATTCGTGAGGTGAGAAGAACAACAAACATAGTCTCACAATGTTGTGCGTCTCATCCGGCCTTTCCATCCCCCTCGTCGGCGTGTCACCGACGTGAGGGAGAGCAGTGTCTCCGAAACCACGTCCCGCTGAAGAACCTGCACGGGTTGGGGCGGATCAGGTTTTTGGAAAGCGTACACGCGACTGCTCGCTTGAAGTTCTACATCATTCTTCAATCTTCATCGCGCTGTCAGCTCTTCATCGCTCAAGCTGGATACGTCTCTTCAGTAAGTAATGATGAGTTTCTTATGCATGAATTTGATAGATATATTTTTGTTTCATGTGCATGTTACTGCTCATGTTTTGTGAATTATCTATCATTCGTACTGTTGTAATTTTAGAAATTAATTTTGTCTCTAAAGTGTATTGTTTTCTAACAAGTATTTATGTGTAAAAGTCCAGTTACCGTAAGATGAGAATTTAAACGATGTGAGCGCATGATTGCATGATTGCACCAGATAGTAGATTGTACAACAGTAATTGCCTTATTTGTTGTCTTTATCATGTAGAACCGTTGATATCTTGGGATCGCAGAAACTTCACGTGGAGAAATTTTGAGCTGATACCCATATCAGGATTTCCACATTTTTAAGAATTTGAATTCACCTTCGCACAAAGAGAAGATGTATGAATACACTTCTAAAAAAAGTATGAAGAAAATTTCCTAACTTAATTTTGGAACACTAGAAACTCAACTCTGCTAAAAAACAGAGGCCCCCTACTTAGACCATCCGCACCAGCATACTCTAAAGCATACTCTATACACTATTCTCCTTCAGCTTTTACATTATGTACTCTAAATTATACTGCGAAACAGTGTATCCAGTATGCTTTACATCGTACCACTGCGGATGGTCTTAACCCCTTTCCCTCGTAATTTAATTTTCCCCTTCATTTCTCGCCGTCTCCACACCCCAAAACCCTAGGCGCAACCCTCGTTTGCCGCCGTCCGCCGCTGCCCGTGGCCATGGATCTCCTCCGCTCGCACCTCCACAAGGTCCGCATCCCGGAGCCCACCTACCGCATCCACAAGGATGAGTGCTGCGTGTCCTTCGATACCCCGGTAACTTCTTCCCGTTCCGTCCTCGTCCTCCGCCCCGCCTCGATTTGCTAGGGTTAGGGTTTGACGCGTGTTGGCTGCGTGTTCGCTTCTGTGTGCAGAGGTCGGAGGGCGGCCTGTACGTGGATATGAGTTCGTTCCTGGGATTCGGGAGGGAGCACGTGGAGTGGAACTACGAGAAGTCGGGGAACCCCGTGTACCTCCACATCGTGCAGCGCCCGAAGCCGGAGGCGGATGAGTCTGATCGCCCGCTGAAGAAGCCTACCCTCCTCGCCATAGGTATGTGCTGTATTTGGAGAGAAGTTGCCCATCTTGGCTGAACTCAACAGTTCAGGTTGTACAGAGTCTAGGGAAAATGGGAAATCATGTGTACGTCCATCGCATCACCTTCTCCCCCCCCCCCCCTAAAATGCTAGGGAAAATTGTCTGCGGCCTAGGTGGATTGATACCAATGTTTCTGTTAGTCTTGTTTATTTGCTGTTTGAACTGTGATGGGCAAAAAGGGTGTATCCTTTCTGACTTCTGACAAAATGTGTGTTAATGTAGCTTCACAAAAAAACTGGATGGGAATGCTATAACATACTGCCATTCTATCTGTCAGATATTGATCTGCATTGTTCTGTTGCTGCTAACTAAAAATGTAGACTGGAAATGCATTTTTTGTTGTTGATTCCATGATAGTATCTGTTAACTAAAAAATTAAAACCGCTCCTCAGGACTGTACTGTGCTCCTGTTTTCCCATGCATGCAAAAATTAAAATCTGAGTCTGATCACTTTGTGGAGTTTTATGTTTGTGACTGCTACCATTCTCATTAACGAGTTTTTCCACAACCTATAGGTGTGGAAGGAGGATTTTCTGATCAAGAACCTGAATATGATCAGACTTTTGAAATTGTTATCTTACCTGAATTTATTTGTCTTCCATTCCCATCAGTTGACTTACCAGAGAAGGTACTGTTTACCGTTTATGCAAAGATTGAAGCTGTTATATGCACAATAATTTATTATGTCTACAAACGACAGGTTAGGCTTGCAGTTGATAAAGTTATACTTGCTGAAAGCGCTGATAGAAAACAACAACTGGCTGCTTGGGTTGCTGACAAGAAGAAAATTAGTGCGTTTGCTATGGATCTGCAGCAACTAGAAAATGGTGTTATTGTGCCTCCTACTGGATGGAAGTGTTGCAAATGTGATAAAACTGAGAACCTCTGGTTGAATTTAACTGATGGTACAATCCTCTGTGGGAGAAAGCTTTGGGATGGAAGCGGTGGCAATAATCATGCCATCGAACATTACCAAGAGACTAAATACCCTCTTGCGGTAAAGCTTGGAACGATTACTGCTGATTTGGAAGCAGCAGGTAATTGTACACCTGAACTTTTGCATTATTGGACCTCTTCGTTTTTCTGATTAGTTGATTTGAGAAAATGGTCCTGCCTTCATGACATCTAACAGGAGTGCATTGGGATGATTTTTTTTCAAACTCATCCATATTGATGTAATTGTCATCTGTTGGAATATTTTTCCAGCTAGCATTATCTGTATGAGTAAATAGTGACTTAGTATTTTATTAAAAAATCACTACTGCCTCAAAGTTAAAAAGCCTCGTCAAGTGCTGGAGCTTAAGCAAATGATTTTTTTTTAATTTTGGAAGGGGAATAAAACAGACAAAACCTTTTTCAAATAATCAAATACCAGTAAATGGCTGCGATTTACAAATTATTTTGCCTCAAGTTACAAAGTTTAAAGCTGGAAACAGTCACAATAAACTTGTGACCCTCTCTCTTGGATAATATGAAAGTGATAACAGAGAGTTAGTTTGATTTTTTTATATACCTTCATAATGCAGTGTAATTAAATTAATGCCTGAAGTTGTCTTCATCAGAGGTGAAATGTAAAAATAGTGATAATTGAAACTTATGACCAGAGGGAAATATTTTTGCAAACAATATAGGAGGCAAAACTTTGCCCTCTTGTTTGTGACAAAAACCTATTCATTCTGTATTTTCTGCGACAGCTCAGACGTTTTCTCATATCCGGAAGATGATAGCGTTGAAGATCCGCTGTTAGCTCAGCATTTATCCCATTTTGGTATTGATTTTTCTTCACTTCAAAAGGTGAGATTAAAAATTCTGGTGTCATTTATCTATGGCAATGAGTAGTGATTTTTGTCATGTTAAAAAATTGGTAGAATTGAATCTGGATTTTTTATGTTGACAAAGATACGCTATATCACTTTCTTGTCTAAGATTATGTTGGAATTCCAGATGAAAATCAACTCAAAAAATCAATAACAAAACTGCTTGATTTATTCCTTGGGGTTACCTAGCTATATATAGATCTCTTACAGATAGAAACACCCCTAAAACTGTTTAGGACTCTCTTTAAAACACATGGACTCAAACTAACTGTTACCTAATTTGGACTCTCCTTCTAGAAATAAGGTTAATTTCAACAGATTAGCTCCAAGCTTATGTCAGATTCAATTTATAAATTGTTGGGTGCTGTAATAATTAAGCGAACATTTGACCTGCTTGATCTCAAAGCTGTTTGCATGATTGAACCTTTTACTCCAGAAAATCTCAAGAGCATGAGTACTGTTATTATTGCTTGATTAAGAATAAATGCTGTTTCCTTGGGAGTTATTATGAACAGTAGTGTAAGAAATCATTGGATGTCAATTACTCCATCTCTTAACAAGGATCGAATTATTTAAAACTTGTTTCAAATATAAGAGATTCTAGAGATAGGCCAAATTTATGTAATAAAGTTGGTGGTGAAAAGTAGGTGGGTAGAGAGAAAATAAGGGTCATACTAGTCCTTCATCATCACTATCATTTTTATCCCGGATTATTTTACATTGGGACAGGGGGGGGGGGGGGGGCAACGAAGCCTTTGTCCCAAGTTGGGATCGGCTAGAAATGGAACCCAATAATTTTTGAAGAGAAGTAATAGAAAATAAGATAAGAGTACAAAATATAAATAAAATAAGATTTTAATTTTATTTATTTTGGAAATAGAATATTAAGAAAGAAGATAAGTGTAACAAAATACGAATAAACAAAGATTTTGGCATATGAATTGCTAATTTTCATGTAGTCCTATCATGAGCCAAATCTATAGGTATGTCTCACTCTTTTAAGTCTTGCTTCACCGCCTCCTGCCATGTCAACCTTGGTCGACCTCTACCTCTCCTAAAATTTTCTCTACTCTTTATAATCTCACTGTTAACCGGTGAGGTTAAAAACATAATATGTTATATAATTGTTGATGCATCAGTACCAATTCTTTTATGTTTCTAAGCAACCATATGTCTGGCTGCCTGTTTTATATTTTTGGAGTTATATTATTTGAGCTATAGTGGATTTGAGATCTCATGGCGCTCGTGCTCCATATACAAGTCGTTGGATTGGAATTCTAGTGCTCATAACGGTCATGACGCTCTTAACTGTACCGCTCTCTCCGTTAGTGTCGTGAACCCAGAGAGTAGAAAGCCACCCTTCTGCCACTACCATGCTCAGGATTAAATAGACGCTCGTTGCCTTGATGTCCAGGTGCCTGCCTAGGCGTATGGCTGGTGGCGTCGTTTGTAACAGGGGAGTCGGCGGCAGCCCGGACCAGGGGAGCAGGAGGTGACGCAGGGGACTGGCGGCGTTGGAGGGGAATGGAGGCGGGGAGTAGTTTTTTGTTTTAAGGCCTACCAGCCCAATACCGGTTTGAACCCTAGCCTCCCGATATTCCTCCAAGTGCTGTCTTCCCGACGCCTCCAGCACTGTCCTCCCGGGTCACACCTCTGCAGGCCGCTCCAACGCCCATGTGGCAGCCCCCCCCCCCCCCCCCCCCCCCCCCCCCTCACGCACCTCTTCCCCTCTGCCTTCCTGGCAAGGCGACTGGTCCTGGCGTCCGGACTGGAGCGCCTGGATGCCTTGGCGGCGACTAGGCATCGCCTGGTAAACACCAACCATGCTGCAGCGGGGTATTAGTGTCATTGGAGTGCCGTGTTGGCAGTGGGATGGTGGGGGTTGCTCCAGTGAGGCGTGAAAGAGCGACGGACCTGAGTCTCGACTCTCGATGGGCCTGTGTGTGGCGGCAACATCAATTCCCGATTTGGCCTCTGTATCACCTGTCCTTGCCCCTGTAGCGATGCAGATTGGTTCTGTTTACCAGAACTGATCTGCTTTGTTGACCAGAGGAAGAACAGGAAACTTTCTGCGTGCAGAACAGAGAGGACAGAGGGAACAGGAGGTAGAACAGGGCACTCTGGTGCTGTACTGCGCTGGAACAGCGATGAATAGGGAGAGATGCTGCGGTGAGGACTTTTGGAGGCTATTCTTTATTGATCTGAACGCTGGCACCCTTTCTTTTATAGCCGGATACAAGATCCCATGTAGCTAGGACTCTATTTAAATAGAACTTTATCTCTAACCTTTATCTAAGGACTCTGAAAACTTCTCCTGGACTCTCTCTTTTAAACCAGCCATGCAATCAACTTTGGATTGCAGCTGAGCTGGACTTCTCCTGTTACATGCCTGGGACTCCTAGAGTCCTGTTTGGACTCAAGACCAGGGCGTGGCCAGAGGCAGTTCCCTGGGTCAATCAACAGGTGTTAAGGATAAGGCGCACTGTGTATAAGAGCGGATGTGATGGTGTCAATGTGGTGCTAACATCATAGAACCTTTTCGTTTTGACCTGATTTTTTTCTTGTAGACTGAAATGACTACTGCTGAGAGAGAACTTGATTGTAACACAAATTATGACTGGAATAGAATACAAGAAAGTGGAAAAGATGCTCAACTTCTATTTGGGCCAGGTTATACTGGTCTTGCAAACCTAGGGAATAGGTATTGTTTTTTGGCATCTATATCTATGATATTATATACTTTATTCTCATAACTTCTTGTACTACCCTGTTATCTGTTCCCCTTTTACAGTTGCTATATGGCTTCAATAATGCAAGTCATGTATTCAACTCATCCTTTTATTTCGAGGTCTTTCTTTCTTTCTTTCTTTCTCAATTTTACTGTTTCAGTGTTGCATTTATTTCCCTTTCACCTTGCAAAGTTGCTCTCTTTTCTTCAGATACTTCGCGAAGCAGAGTCTGAAAGCTGCATTTGCAACTTCACCTGCAGATCCAACATTGGACCTAAATATGCAAATGTAAGTTCACGCCTATTAATGTATCCATTGGCATTTGTCTTTGTCCGTGTCATATATGTGTTAATATCATATATCTATTTTTCTTTGCTTTAATTTTTTGTGGATTTTTCTTCATTTGAATTGGTAAACAATATTTTTTTTGTCATCTGGGGTTTACAATATAGAAGACGCGCTTATGATGAACGCAGGTGTCAAAATTCCCAAAATTAGCTGGTTATGAGATTATTTACTAAATATTAGAGTTTGAGTCAGAATCGCTTTAAATTTGTTATGATAATAGATGGGCCTTATGGGCCAATGCGCTACTGTATTAACCGGTTTACCAAAAGGAGGGATGGAGTGTTATGTGTATTAGAAGGCCTTTATGTGCCTGACATACTTTAGCGGCCCAGTACTGTAGCGCGCGGTACTGTAGTCGCGGGTATTGTAGCAGCCTGTTACAGTACCAACAGCTAGGGTTAGGTTTTGGGTAGTGCCCTCTATATAAAAAGATTAGGAGAGTCAATTGTAATCAAACAAGAAAATAGATCTATAGATTACTCAGAGTCTCCAAGGGAGGGTGAGTTAGTAGATCTATCTTGCTAATTATCTTTCAATAATCCCAGCCATAACATCTTTGTAAGCCAACCCATCTACGCCGCATCTACGCCGCCGCTGCTGCTGCCATCAAGATCCAATCCCACCCAACCCACCCTTTTGTTCTAATCTAATCCTACGATGGCAACACAAAAGATTGAAGGAATTCATGAACAGGTCAAGGAGGTTTACGAACAGATAAAGGAGATTGGAGCCATGCTCCGGTCAATGAGCTTCTGTAACACCCCAGCCGCTACGGGTCTGGTGGTCATTACTCCTGGTAGCTCTATAGGATCACAGACTAGCCCCACAAACCAACACTAGTCTTTTCTGCGCACTTTGTCCTCACTCGTGCGCACCCGGGAAAACTTCCTGGTCGGTCACCTATCCACAAATTGCTTCGGGCCAAGCACGCTTAACCTCAGAGTTCTTTGCAGGTGAGCTTCCGGAAAAGAAGGTATACCTTGATGGTATGAGTTATTCTATCAATCCTATTAAGCTGATGTCACAATCCACCCCCCTTAGAAGACCGACGTCCTCGTCGGTCAACTCCCAAGCCAGAAACGTCCCCTCTTGGCCACGTTCATATGTTCAGTACAGGCATATGCACCATACTGTGTCCCTTCTAGAGGACCCACGCGTCATGCGTACGTACCCACGTCCCTGACCCGTACGCACCCGTGAAACCGCGAGGGTCGGCTCTGATACCATGTCTGTGGGGATCGGAATCCCGACATCCGAGGATCTCATTGAGTGGTGTCGTGCGATGCGACCCCCAACAGTTATAAAAGAATAGAACCTGAATAAGTACAAGACAAAGTCTTTTATTTATTATACAGCGGAAGTTTTACAATACTAGCGTAAGGAAAGAAACATAGATATATCATAGCTACGCTCTCCGCACTAGCTATGCAAAAGCAAAGTTATCCATGCCTTGGATACTTTGCACTAGCAACACTCAATCAGGGCGGCGTGTAGGGTTCCCACTCGGCTGTCCCCCCCTCATCATCAAACCCTTCATCAACTGTATAACCTGCAAAAACTCGTTAACTGCAAAAGTGAGCATAAGGCTCAGCAAGACTAACCCGTCTCACTAGACATATGCAAGGGGCACACTAAAACATAGGTGAGGTGAAGCGTAAATGACTCGCCTACAAGTGGATCCTTATAATCAGGTTTTATGTAGCAAATGACATTCTCTGAGCACGACACATCATGGGCTCCACAATCAAACAAGAAACGCTTTACCGATGATATGACATGCTCAAAGCACATAATGCTATTACAGCTAAAGTATGGAGAAATTGTAAACTTTTAATTGTACTATCTCTAAATCATACAAGGTTGCAAAGTAGTTATAATTCAATACAATATGATTTTCTGGCTTCTTTAGTATTTACTACGTCACCGCTTAGTGAACAAGTGGTACTCTATTACTGCGAGGGACAGTGATTGCAATCAGGACACACCCGTACAACATGACACATACGCCGTTCGGAAATGTCAGCGAGTACACCTGTACCTACATAACACTTCAGTACTAGGCGTATATGGCCACCTTTCACAAGAAACTCGAACGCCGAGCCCGTCTCACCTCCGCGAACAGAAGGTATCCGCACGGAACACCTCATGTGTCCGCCGACCGATTTACACCTTACTGTCCTCAACCCATCCCTATCGATAATGAGTTAATTGGCCTCGACACCCCAGTTATCAAGTTACATCAGTTTATTGGATTCCATATGTCCATTATATTGCTGGTACAATTCAAGCTTGTCCGAACGGGTTGCATACGGACGGGCCTTAATCGACACAGGCAGGGCTATGCGACCGAGACTCAATTCTCGCCGCTTCCTATCCTTTCCTTGCCCGGTCTCAATTTCATTATATTAATCCATTTTCTATCTAACCAATCCTGTGAGATATGTCCTACATCTCTCGCGAGTAGATTCCAACTACTTGACTTCTACCGGATTTCCTAAGCATTAGCAAAGCAGTTACTACAGGTCAAACTGTAACTCGTTCCAACCAATCCCTGGGATTTTTGGTCATGCAGGTGGAGTATCAATCATCCTAAACGTAATGCACATTTCATATGCTATTCATCATAGTGATAAAGTAAAATTTTATAAACGACTTAAATGCAAACCGGGGCTTGCCTTGTTGCAGGTTAGAGTCTGAGTTAAATTTTGGAAGATGCTCTTCCAAGGCTTCTGGGTCCTCGACTTAGGTCACTATACGATATGCACATAATATGTATATAAATGACTTTGAAAAATAATTATTACCAAGACCAAAATTTAATCCATGGTGATCATTATATGATAGGGACCTTAATTGGCTTTGGAACTTCGATGGTAGATACTAGGGGATATGATCAAGGCTCTTGCAAAGAACAGGAGATGATCAAAGTATAGTGTTGTCTCTAAAATTATGGCAAGTATTAAACTTTCAAAAATTTTAAAGAAGAAACTGTAGCTTGAACATAGCTGCCAGTTGATAATCATGATAGAGGAAGTTGTCCTGGTTCTAGCAAAATTTGTTTCATAATTTTCTAAGCCTTGGTGAAGGAGTTAATGAATTTCTAAGTTGGCAATAATTTCTGGAATTATTTACATTTGAATTTTTGGCTTTTAAATAACTAGTCAGTTTGTAACTGGATTAGGACTATGATATTAGGTCAATTAAATCCAAAATTTTTACAGGAACTAGTATATGACAAAAGGAAGGTTCAGTCCAAATTTGAGACATAGTAAAGCAACTGAACATCTGTGAAAATTCAATAACTGAAAAAGTTAATTGAACTATACATAGGGTTAAACAGGTGCAATGACTCCCAAACTTTTTCTGGTGTTCAAGAACAGGACAAAACGTTTTATGTGAATTTTGGGGATTTTTCCAGTGGCTACCTTGTCTGGAAAAAATGTATTTGCATTTGGAAAGATTATTTTTCTACAGAATTTAACCGTGAGTTTCACAGAATCTAATTGGTACTGACAGAAACTAGAGCTCAAGAGCTTTCAAACAAAATTTGTTTGAAGATTTTTGGAGCATCCTACAGAAAGTTATGGATTTTGTAAGTTGGAGCCGAATCTGGAATTAATTTCTAATTTGAATTAAATCGTGGGCTCCACCGATTTAAAATGGACCAATGATATTTAAACCACACGGGGGACCACAGATATACACCGCGTAGCCACAACCGATCCTGTGGCCACACCCGATCCGACGGGTTTGACAGACGCTGACACGAAGGACCCACCGCGTCGTCTTCGACCTCCCGACGCGGCGGCGCGCGGGGCTCCCGCGGCGGTGCTCTCCGGCGAGCCTTGCCGAATCTGAGTTTCCGGCCACCGCAGTTTCTACCTTTGGGCACCCAACCGTAAAATCACGCGCTGAGCATGATGGTGGGGTTGGGGAGGTCTGCCGACGGTCGGAAACAACGGCGCATCGGCGGCGGCGGCCGCTAGGGCTCCGGCTATGTTGGAACTGCCGCTCTGTGGCTAAAACCCTACTAAACAGGCTGGGGAACTCTCCTGGAACCACGAGGAACGTGATGGGTAGGTGATATCGTCGTGTAACGGTCGGCAAAGCAGTCGTCGACGGCGACAGAGGCACTTCTTAACGGCGGAGGGGAGAACTCGCGATTCTTGAGCTACGATCGATCATTTTCGGTGATTCCGGTTCGAGAGGGTGCGCAGAGAAGTGTAGAAACTATTTGCTAGCAATTGTGGAGGGTGATTAAGTGTGGAACTCGAATTGAATGAAAAATCGGGCGCGTTCATAAGCTTTGGCCAAGAGAAAAAAACCTATCTAACTTGTTCGATAAGTATGTAAACAGGGAACGGCTTTCACCGTTGCGTAGAGCGTGTCCCGACGCACCAGTTTGCTATGGGGGTCGAAGCACGAAACCGCGTGCAGCGGCCTGGCAACGTGGAGCAGGGACGGCGCGCGGTGAACACGACGGCGACCTTCGGTGTAGCCCCAAAATATCGGCCAACCCGTCAACTATGCAACGAAAGGATTGATCCAAAGGACAGAGGAGGAAGAGAGGAACAACCTAGCTGTTGGAGGCTTGGCGCGAGAGGCCTCCGGTTGGCCAGCAACGGGCGCGCGGCGCCGGCTGTCGGAAGCTCGCGCGCGGAACGAAAACGGTGCAATCCGTCGGCTCAGCGAGATGGGAGGCGATAAGGGCGACTGAGAAGTGATAAGGGAGAGCCAGGGCGCCATTTATAGAGCTCCACCGGCGGTGGATTGCTGCTGTTGCGCTGGGCATGAACGCCGTCGCGGTGGCGCGCGCAGCGCACGTTGAAATGTGGTTGCACGTGGGCTGCTGACTGGTGGGCCCCACCAGTCAGCCCCACAGCTACTGCTATTTTAGTAATTCACTTAAAAATAGTAAATGAACTCCAAAAATCATGAAACTTCAGGGCTAAGTCAAGAAAATTGTGATGAACACAATGGTGTGTTTAGATCTTTATGTTCAAGTATATTTTGACCAGCTTTTGAATTTGAATTTAAACTTGATTCAAATTCGCTGAGCGTCTCAAATAAAATAACAAATGAGTTCCTAAAGTCTTGAAACTTTGCAGGCAAGCTATTGAGAATATTAGAAGGTAAAGAAAAAAATTTGAGCCTCTATTTTGAATATTTTTGGCAGGACCCATTTAGTACTGCACTTTGAATTGCCTTAATAGACTTTATCCAAATAATTCTAATGTTTGAAAAGGGTGAATAGAATCATTCTAGAATTAGTGGTGAAGTCCAATACTCATGTTAATAAAATTTAACCATGAGTGCAAGAAAGGTTCGGATGGTATTAAGTTCATGTGTACCACTATATTGGATCTCTAATATAGTTGATCACAAAACTCATTGACACATCCACCGGTCTTCAGAGAGGCCGATGAACCGTTGGAGGCGGATAATTGACTCTGCACCATTGAAGGAAAGTTCGGTTTACTTGAGGTAACCGAACAGCAGAAGACGCTGTTTGCAGCGCAACAACTGCAGGGGTCTGCTGGCGCATGGTGGGCCAATTACCTTGCCGCACGCCCCACAGGCCATGTCGTAAGCTGGGCCAAATTCCGGGAGGCGTTCCGCGCCTACCACATCCCTCCCGGGATTATGAGGAGGAAGCTTCAAGAGTTCTTGGAGCTAAGGCAGGGAGGAAGGAGTGCATACAGAGTGCATACGAGTACTCCAAATCATTCAACCACTTGGCCCAATAAGCTCAGGATCAAGTGAACACCGAAGATCGGAAGCGCGAATGCTTCTACCGGGGTTTGAACCCCAAGTTGAAGGACAAGCTTGTCCTATTCAACCGCGGCAACTTCAACGACATCGTCAATGCCGCTATCATGCAGGAGGACGCTACGCACGAGCTGTCCTCAGATAAAAAGAAGAGGAGTGCTCCGCAGGGCAGCGGAGGTGGTGCTCCTCAGAAGTACCGTATGGTGTATCGATCACCATCCGGCCAGAGGTGGCAACCGCCATCACGACCACCAATGTTCAGTGGTTGCCAGCTCCGCAACTCCGGATTCCGACCGCAACAACAACAAGGGATGATCCCACGTGCACTTCCACCTCCACCACGTGCATCAGGATTACGTCCTCCCATTCGTATTGGCCAAACCCCGTACACGTGTTTCACGTGTGGGTGCACGGGGCACTTCGCCAAGGATTGTCCGCAGAATCGACAAGGCGGAGGGCAATCATCCTACCAGGGGCCCAACCAACCCCGCAACCAGCCCAAGAAGCCAGTCACCAGAACCGGCAACGTCCACCACCTCGCCATCGAGGACGTTCCGGAAGGCGCACCCGTGCTCACGGGTATGTTCTTTATCTTCGATCATCCCATAGTCATACTCTTTGACTCCGGAGCTTCACACAATGTCATTAGTAAATCTTTTGTCAGTAAAAGTCAATTGCTTGTTATCTCCACCAAAACTCCATATTTGATTAGCACTCCAGCCGGGAAAACAGTAACAAATGAATTGGTTCCCGGGATACCACTTAACCTAGATGGAACTATATATCTTACTTCACTTCTGATACTAGAACATCAGAAGCTAGATGTCATCTTAGGAATGGTATGGTTGCAATACCATGGTGCTATTCTTGATATCGTTCCTCGAAAGATTTATCTAAACTCTCCACTCCATCAGCCCCAAGTTCTCAATCTGGAGAACATCATTCCATTGGACCCATCTACTCACAATACCGAGGTTATGGAACTTAAGGATATTCCGGTAGTATGTGAGTATGTGAATACCCGGACGTGTTTCCTGAAGATCTTCCTGGTATGCCCCCAGAAAGAGATATAGAGTTCAAGATTGAACTTGCACCGGGAACAGTGCCAATCTCACGACCACCCTACAAGATGGCACCCAAGGAACTTGCAGAACTTAAGGAGCAGTTAACTGAACTGGAGAACAAGGGTTTCATTCGTCCAAGTTCATCACTATGGGGTTGTTCTGCACCGTTTGTAGAAAAGAAAGATAAGACCTCGAGACTGTGCGTAGACTATCGTCCACTTAATGCTGTCACTATCAAGAACAAGTATCCACTACCACGCATTGATATTCTTTTCGATCAATTGGTGGGTGCTAAAGTATTTTTGAAGATGGATCTTCGTTCTGGTTATCATCAGATTAGAATCCGACCAGAAGATATACCAAAGACAACATTCTCAACGAGGTATGGACTGTATGAGTACCTTGTTATGTCTTTCGGATTGACCAACGCACCGGCTCATTTCATGTATCTCATGAACTCGGTGTTCATGCCGGAATTGGACAAGTTTGTCGTGGTCTTTATTGACGACATACTTGTGTATTCAAAATCCGAAGAAGAACATGCTCAACACTTGCGTATCGTGCTTCAACGATTATGGGACCACCAACTATATGCTAAGTTCAACAAGTGTGAATTATGGATCAGCCAAGTGCCATTTTTAAGGCACATCATATCAGCAGAAGGGATTGCAGTTGATCCAAGCAAAATCAAGCAAGTCCTCAAATGGGAGTCTCCAAAGTCTGTACATGAAGCATACCAACTTGGAAATGGGAGGATATCAACATGGATTTCATTGTTGGGTTGCCTCCCACTCTCCATAAGCACGACTCAATTTGGGTGATCGTTGACCGATTGACCAAATCAGCTCATTTCATACCGGTCAGTGTGGGTTATGATGCGAAACGGTATGCAAAACTTTATATCTCCAGAATAGTGTGTCTACATGGTGTACCCCGCACTATCATTTCAGATCGTGGATCTATTTTTGTTGCTCGCTTTTGGGAGCATCTCCACGATGCATTGGGTACCAAACTGATTCAAAGCTCGGCTTATCACCCTCAGACTGATGGACAAACCAAACGGGTAAATCAAGTGCTAGAGGATATGCTTCGTGCCTGTGCCATCCACCATGGTAGGAATTGGGATGATCATCTACCATTGGCGGAATTTTCGTACAACAACGGTTACCAGGTTAGCATCCAGATGGCGCCATATGAAGCTCTTTATGGCCGGAAGTGTCGCACACCCTTGAACTGGTGCGAATCTGGTGAACGAGTGGTATATGTCATCGACTTAATAAAAGAAGCCGAAGAGCAAGTGCACATTATTCAAACAAATCTCAAAGCCGCTCAGTCTCGTCAGAAGAGCTACGCGGACAAACGACGTCGACCTCTTCACTTCAAAATTGGGGATCAAGTTTATCTCCGGGTATCCCCTATGAAAGGTATCCATCGATTCGGAGTGAAAGGGAAGCTAGCTCCACGTTTTATTGGGCCGTTCGCAATAATCAAAAGATGCGGACCTGTGGCATATCAATTGGAGTTACCGCCGTCACTTTCTTGGGTTCACAATGTATTCCACATTTCCCAGTTACGGAAATGTCTTAAAACTCCCGCTGATGTCCGTATAGAAGATTTGGAAGCTCTCCAACCAGATCTCACTTATTCCGAGCATCCAACTCAGATCGTCGATGAGAAGACTCGCACCACAAGAAGCCGCACCTTGCGTTTCTACAAGGTCTTGTGGAGCAACCACAGTGCTGAGGAAGCCACGTGGAACGAACTATCCGGACTTGTTAGCGGCACATGTTCGTTAGATTTTTTCCTTTTGCCTTCTTTTGTAATCTCGGGACGAGATTCTTTTAAGGGGGGAGGAATGTAAAACCCCACTTTTGTGGCATGTGAATTCAGTTATGAGTTTTGTGATCAACTATATTAGAGATCCAATATAGTGGTACACATGAACTTAATACCATCCAAACCTTTCTTGCACTCATGGTTAAATTTTATTAACATGAGTATTGGACTTCACCACTAATTCTAGAATGATTCTATTCACCCTTTTCAAACATTAGAATTATTTGGATGAAGTCTATTAAGGCAATTCAAAGTGCAGTACTAAATGGGCCCTGCCAAAAAAATTCAAAATAGAGGCTCTAAATTTTTTCTTTACCTTCTAATATTCTCAATAGCTTGCCTGCAAAGTTTCAAGATTTTAGGGACTCATTTGTTATTTTATTTGAGACGCTCAGCAAATTTGAATCAAGTTTAAATTCAAATTCAAAAGCTGGTCAAAATATACTTGAACATAAAGATCTAAACACACTATTGTGTTCATCACAATTTTCTTGACTTAGCCCTGAAGTTTCATGATTTTTGGAGTTCATTTACTATTTTTAAGTGAATTACTAAAATAGCAGTAGCTGTGGGGCTGACTGGCGGGGCCCACCAGTCAGCAGCCCACGTGCAGCCGCATTTCAACGCGCGCTGTGTGCGCCACCGCGACGGCGTGCATGCCCAGCGCGACAGCAGCAATCCACAGCCGGTGGAGCTCTATAAATGGCGCCCTGGCTCTCCCTTATCACTTCCCAGTCGCCCTTATCGCCTCCCCTCTCGCTGAGCCGACGGATTGCACCGTTTTCGTTTCGCGTGCGAGCTTCCGACCGCCGGCGCCGCGCGCCCGTTGCTGGCCAACCGGAGGCCTCTCGCGCCAAGCCTCCAACAGCTAGGTTGTTCCTCTCTTCCTCCTCTGTCCTCTGGATCAATCCTTTTGTTGCATAGTTGACGGGTTGGCCGATATTTTGGGGCTACACCGAAGGTCGCCGTCGTGTTCACCGCGTGCCGTCCCTGCTCCACGTTGCCAGGCCACTGCACACGGTTTCGTGCTTCGACCCCCATAGCAAACTGGTGCGCCGGGACACGCTCTACGCAATAGTGAAAGCCGTTCCTTGTTTACATACGTATCGAACAAGTTAGCTAGGTTTTTTTCTCTTGGCCGAAGCTTATGAACGCGCTCGGTTTTTCATTCAATTCGAGTTCCACACTTAATCACTCTCCACAATTGCTAGCAAATAGTTTCTACACTTCTTTGCGCACCCTCTCGAACTGGAATCACCAAAAATGATAGACCGTAGCTCAAGAATCGCGAGTTCTCCCCTTCGCCGTTAAGAAGTGCCTCTGTCGCCGTCGACGACTGCTTTGTCGACCGTTACACGATGATATCACCTGCCCATCACGTTCCTCGTGGTTCCAGGAGAGTTCCCCAGCCTGTTTAGTAGGGTTTTAGCCATAGAGCGGCAGTTCCGACATAGCCGGAGCCCTAGCGGCCGTCGCCGCCGGTGCGCTATTGTTTCCGACCGTCGGCAGACCTCCCCGACCCCACCATCGTGCTCAGCGCGTGATTTTACGGTTGGGTGCCCAAAGGTAGGAGCTGCGGTGGTCGGGAACTCAGATTCGGTGAGGCTCGCCGGAGAGCGCCGCCGCGGGAGCCCCGCGCGCCGCCCGCGTCAGGAGGTGGAAGACGACGCGGTGGGTTCCGCGTGTCAGCGTCTGTCAAACCGGTCGGATCGGGTGTGGCTACGTGGTGTATATCTGTGGTCCCCCGTGTGGTTTAAATGCCATTGGTCCATTTTAAATCGGTGGAGCCCACGGTTTAATTCAAATTAGAAATTAATTCCAGATTCGGCTCCAACTTAGAAAATCCATAACTTTCTGTAGGATGCTCCAAAAATCTTCAAACAAATTTTGTTTGAAAGCTCTTGAGCTCTAGTTTCTGTCAGTACTAATTAGATTCTGTGAAACTCACAGTTAAATTCTATAGAAAAATAATCTTTCCAAATGCAAATACATTTTTTCCAGACGAGGTAGCCACTGGAAAAATCCCCAAAATTCACATAAAACTTTTTGTCCTGTTCTTGACCACCAGAAAAAGTTTGGGAGTCATTGCACCTGTTTAACCCTCTGTATAGTTCAATTAAATTTTCACAGATGTTTAGTTGCTTTACTATGTCTCAAATTTGGACTGAACCTTCCTTTTGTCATATACTAGTTCCTGTAAAAATCTTGGATTTAATTGACCTAATATCATAGTCCTAATCCAGTTACAAACTGACTATTTATTTAAAAGCCAAAAATTCAAATGTAAATAATTCTAGAAATTATTGCCAACTTAGAAATTCATTAACTCCTTCACCAAGGCTTAGAAAATTATGAAACAAATTTTGCTAGAACCAGGACAACTTCCTCTCTCATGATTATCAACTGGCAGCTATGTTCAAGCTACAGTTTCTTCTTTAAAATTTTTGGAAGTTTAATACTTGCCATAATTTTAGAGACAACACTATACTTTGATCATCTCCTGTTCTTTGCAAGAGCCTTGATCATATCCCCTAGTATCTACCATCGAAGTTCCAAAGCCAATTAAGGTCCCTATCATATGATGATCACCATGGATTAAATTTTGGTCTTGGTAATAATTATTTTTCAAAGTCATTTATATACATATTATATACATATCGTATAGTGACCGAAGTCGAGGAGGAGCCAGAAGCCTTGGAAGAGCATCTTCCAAATTTTAACTCAGACTCTGACCTGTAACAAGGCAAGCCCCGGTTTGCATTTAAGTCGTTTATAAAATTTTACTTTATCACTATGATGAATAGCATATGAAATGTGCATTACGTTTAAGATGATTGATACTCCACCTGCATGACCAAAAATCCCAGGGATTGGTTGGAACGAGTTACAGTTTGACCTGTAGTAACTGCATTGCTAATGCTTAGGAAATCCGGTAGAAGTCGAGTAGTTAGAATCTACTCGCGAGAGATGTAGGACATATCTCACAGGATTGGTTAGATATAAAATGGATTAATATAATGAAATTGAGACCGGCTAGGGAATGGATAGGAAGCGGCGATAATTGAGTCTCGGTCGCATAGCCCTGCCTGTGTCGATTAAGGCCCGTCCGTATGCAGTCCCTTCGAACAAGCTTGAATTGTACCAGCAATATAATGGACATATGGAATCCAATAAACTGATGTAACTTGATAACTGGGGTGTCGATGCCCGTTAACTCACCATCGATAGGGGTGGGTTGAGGACAGTAAGGTGTAAATCGGTCGGCGGACACATGAGGTGTTCCGTGCGGAGACCTTCTGTTCGCGGAGGTGAGACGGGCTCGGCGTCCGAGTTTCTTGTGAAAGGTGGCCATATACGCCCAGTACTGAAGTGTTATGTAGGTACAGGTGTACTCGCTGACATTTCCGAACGGCGTATGTGTCGTGTTGTCCGGGTGTGTCCTGATTGCAATCACTGCCCCTCGCAGTAATAGAGTACCACTTGTTCACTGAGCGGTGACGTAGTAAATACTAACGAAGCTAGGAAATCATATTGTATTGAATTATAACTACTTTGCAACCTTGTATGATTTAGAGATAGTACAATTAAAAGTTTACAATTTCCCCATACTTTAGCTGTAATAGCATTATGTGCTTTGAGCATGTCATATCATCGGTAAAGCGTTTCTTGTTTGATTGTGGAGCCCATGATGTGTCGTGCTCAGAGAATGTCATTTGCTACATAAAACCTGATTATAAGGATCCCACTTGTAGGCGAGTCATTTACGCTTCACCTCACCTATGTTTTAGTGTTCCCCTTGCATATGTCTAGTGAGACGGGTTAGTCTTGCTGAGCCTTATGCTCACTTTTGCAGTTAACGAGTTTTTGCAGGTTATACAGTTCATGAAGGGTTTGATGATGAGGGGGGGGACAGCCGAGTGGGAACCCTACACGCCGCCCTGATTGAGTGTTGCTAGTGCAAAGTATCCAAGGCATGGATAACTTTGCTTTTGCATAGCTAGTGCGGAGAGCGTAGCTATGATATATCTATGTTTCTTTCCTTACGCTAGTATTGTAAAACTTCTGCTGTATGATAAATTAAAGACTTCGTCTTGTACTTATTCAGGTTCTATTCTTGTATAACTGTTGGGGGTCGCATCGCACGACACCACCCAATGAGATCCTCGGATGTCGGGATTCCGGTCTCCACAGTCGACACGGAACATCTCGTTGATACAGTGGAGATCGCGGCGGGCGAACAACAGGAAGAGATTGTTGTCGCAGAGACAATTGGGATTTTCCACTCCCAACAGTGGGCTTTGCTAAAATCCTATTCCTAACATGTCAATAGCCATAATCCCATTGTATTACTCTCCACTTTGCTTCTTTCCCATTGTGATTGGATTTGACCCTTTGATAGAGTCTTTGATAGTAAAAATGATGCAAAAAGACATTTGTACTGTACCTTTCATTTTCATACTTGTCAAAAAAATATTTAAAATCACGAAATATATTTAAAATTTGCAAAAATATATAATAATTCAAAAAATGTTTTAAATTTAATAAAACAGTAAAATAAATTTCAGAAAATATTTAAATTTCGAAAAATAAGAATAAATATTAAAATCAGTAAAAAATATAAAAATGTAAAGATTAGAGTTAAAAGGGGAAAAAATTAGGTAAAATTTTAAGGTAATTTTCTTTTAAAAAATAGAAAAATAGTGAGAAATAGAAAATGATGTATAGTGACATGTCACATACATGAGATAAATATTCACATATCACATAGGCAAAAATAAAATACACGTCAGTCACAAAATAGACATATCACATAGTCTTCACATGTAACATAGTTACAAAATAGACATCACATATCATATAGTTTTTCACGTATAACATATGTCACATAGTCACACATGTCACAAAATAGACATATCACACGTCACATAGTCACAAAATAGACATAGGCATATCACGTATAACTCAATGTTTCCTAAGCTTCAATGTTGCTAGTCTCTGGATCTGGAAACCAAGCTTTAGTGGTATGACCTACATCCTTACAAAAAAACCTCAATGTAAGGACCATGTGCACAAAAGAACCGACAGAAGTAAAGTTTATCCTTGTACATCTATCTCAACAATACTATTTGGAGACTTCTTTAAGATCCCTTCCTTCGAATTGAATAAAAGTTGGAAGCTTTCCTCCCAAGTACCATATAACTCTTTCAATGCCTTTTCTTTTCCTTTCCAAACTGTGTCGTAAGAAATAATGCAATTGTGATCCTCTTGTAACCTTGTTTGCAAATCTTTAGCACCCATATCAGGATTCTTCCAAAGGATAGGAAGTACTTTGGAAGCAACCACCCATTAGTTGGTGTAGCAATCTTTCTTTTACCACTAGATGTACACTTATGTTCATCAACTAACACCGTCACCGACAACATAATGATGCAATATTAATTAAACATGTAATGAGAAATTACGAAACGTAGTAGATAATAAATCATACTACAATAGTGAGAGAGCCTTTTCGCTTTGGGCGTGCATTTATCCTCCAAGGACAATCTTCACCTTTACAATAGCCTCGATATCTAGTAGGATCTGTATCTTCAATGCCTAACTCAAATTCTTTATTTATAGCATATTGTCTCATAGCCAATCGAAACTCTTTCATCGATGGTTACAAACTACCAAGCTTCATCACCGGATTGTTCTTGTCATACACAATAGTTCTCTCTTCTTGTATAGAATCATCGTCCGGGATTGCACCACTTTCAAAATCATACTCATATGCATCACTTTGAAAATCATATCTTGTTTTTTCCGCTCTCTCATCTTCTTCCCTCAAACCCAAAAACTCGTACATTTGATTATCACTACCAACTTCAAGTCTACATTCTTCATCACGTTTCTCAATTTGAATTGCACCCCAATCAATCAAAGGAAGTGAAGATTGCTACAATAGAAAATTCATATGATTATCAATTGTTCTTTTCACATGTACAAATATTAACAAGTTTCACAAAAGAATTACCGTAAACAGGGAGTTGGACGCCATGTACAGAGGTGGAGCAGCTTCGGGCACACTGTATAGAGGAGAAGTGCTGCCATGGCCATGCTAAGAGGAGGGCCGCACGCTGTGGTCAGGGGGGGGGGGGTGTTGTCGTCCGGCGGCGGGTCGTGTTGGGGCGGCGGGGGTGGGGCCTCGGGCGAGGGGTGGCGGCGCCTCCTCGTGGGATGGTGACGGTGGGGCGTTGCGCGGCGGCGCGCCGCCGGCTCCCATGGTTGGGCGGGCTGGTGAAAGTGGCTGTGTTTTTTTTTTTTCAATCCATTGTAGGGTTTCAATTGAAGAGAGGGTAAAAACATCATTTTGTGATACATTTACTGTCAAAGACTACCAAAGGTGAAATCCCATCACAATGGTAAAGGAGCAAAGTAGAGAGTATTATAATGGGATTTTGGCTATTGACAAGTTGGCGGTGGGATTGTGGCGAAGCCCACTGTTAGGAGTGGGAAAATCCCAATTGTCTCGTTGTCGCAGGAGATGCAGCACCAATGGATAAATCAGAGTTCATGGTTGTCAAATCCTGCGTTCACAAAGGCAGTGCTAGGCGCTCGCCTCCGCGCACCTGAGAGTGAGGCGAGCCCCTTCCGCCTCGCCTCGAGGTGCAGGCGGGCATTCCACGTCGGGGGTGGAGTGGGGGTGGGGGGTCCAATCTCGTTGGGGCGGACCGCCGAGCGACGGATCCTGGGGCGTGGGTGGCTCCTGCTGGAGGGAGGAGGGAGCAGATCCAGCGTGGTGGACTACTCTTGTGGGAGGGAGCAGATCTGGCGGCGGCAGGCTGCTTTGCGGAAAGGAAAGGGGAGAGCGGGAGCAGATCCAGCGACGGTGGGCTGCTCCTGCGGGAGGGAGAGGGAAGGAGCGGGGGGGGGGGGGGGGGGGTAGGGGAGGAACAGGAGGGAGCCGATCTGGAGGAGCGGTGGCAGGATTGACGATGGTGTTGCTCGTGGCGATTTGCCCTGTTGCGAGGAGGGAGTTGTTGGATTGGGCGGTGACTGGAGGCGGTGACTGGAGGCTAGGAAGACAAATATGGGCCGGTAAAGTCAGCCCAAGTGCCAACACACTAGAAATATATCAGCTGTATTTGGATTTTTTACAACTTATTGCTACAGTGCACAACGCCTAGGCCACGCCTAGGCATGCTTAGACTCTAGGCGGAGGATCATCACCCGCCTAGCGCCTAACGCTTATTGGAACCTTGGTCAAATCCACCGACACTGATCTCTTACCACCCTTCCCGCTGCAAGAGGCCAGCCCTGATATGTTCCCCTCCAAGTCCGCCGTCTCTGACCTGAAGATCGAGCCCGCATCCTACATCTCCGACAACCAACATTGTGCCCTCCTTCCTCTCCACTGACTGCTTCTTTGTCAACTCGTGAGGTCTCAAGCGCGACCGCCTTTTCCCCACCTCTGTTTCCGTCGACGGCGCAACGTCTACACTCGTCGCTGGCGCGCGCACCGCCTCAAACTGCCTCAAGCCGGCGGGATCCTCCTCTAGCCTCTTCCCCTCGGCCAGATTCGCACCAAATTGCGTCGATCCGAGTTGAACTGCAGCCTTTGCTTCTGGTATTTGCAAAAAGTAGCCCGGCAAGTTTTTTCTAGCAGGTCTGCAAGGTGTTGGGAAGACTGCTGTTTGTGCAAAGCTTGATGATGAGACCAGGTTGATTGCTCGCTATGAGGACCATGCTGTGAATGTTGATCCACGTGGAGAGCACCAGTTCCTTACCCTCAATGCACTGAATAAGTCTGATTCTAAGGTTACTGGAGTTGACGGGAGGAAAAAAGTTTGAGAACCAGCGGGTACTAGATGAAGATGCCATTAAAGTGTTAGAATATTGAGTCATTTTTTTAGTGTGTAGTCATGTAGTCAACAATTCAGCTCGAGGGCGAGCTGCTCAAAAGGAGGGATGGAGTGTTATGTGTACTAGATGGCCTTTATGGGCCTGGCATACTTTAGCGGGCCATTACTGTAGTTCGTGGTACTGTAGTTGCGGGTACTGTAGCATCCCTCTACAGTACCAGCGGCTAGGGTTAGGTTTTGGGTAGTTGCCCTCTATATAAAGAGACTAGGAGAGTCAATTGTAATCAAGCAAGAAAATAGATCTATAGACTACTCAGAGCCTCCAAGGGAGGGCGAGTTCGTGGATCTATCTTGCTAATTATCCTTTAATAATCCCAGCTGTAACATCTATTATCATAACAAAATTTCAGTTGAGTCAGAATAGGTTTAAGTTCCAGTCGAGTCAGAGTCGGATCTTTCCATAAGTACTTGCCGGGGTGTAATATATAAAGAACCGATCTCTATCAATAAGAAACAAGCATAATTTGATAAATTTCTCATCCCCGAGACTTATTCGTCGGCGCAATTCTGCATCACTGCGCTGTCGGCCAAGCGTTCGGTTTGGTGAGTTCGTCCCCGTCCTTCTGCCTTCTACCCGTATAACCTGCGATTGTGTCCAAGAACAAAGATCAGCTGTGACATTTATTGACAAAATATTAGTTACTTTTTTTAATCATTTGTTCAATACGCTTTACCATTGCAAAAATCACTACCATCCTAAAATCTGGTTGCAATGAGCCTATATCTGATGCCACAAGGGAAACACAGTCTGGCCACATTGGGATGTTAAGGACTTTGTAAGTATTTTGCATTATAAACAATGATGAACTCTACCATATATCATACTTCACATGTTTACATCTCTCTGCCTTTTTTTTTTTTTGCTGAACTCATTACCTTAATTATATTATGTTATCTGAAGTTGTATGATGTGTTAGTCATTGTCCCTTGCATATTGTAATTTTCATATAATTTTTATTTTCGATGGGCAAAAGTAGCTTTATATTTTTGTTTTAGTGCTAACTTTTTTTTAACATAGGACAAAATTAGGGCATGGTTTGCTCTCTGGTAAATATTCTGCATCAACTAAGGAGGTAAGGATTTCATTTTCTTTTGATTTTTTATCACTTCCAGTTGTTACTTATCCTTTGTGGCTATGGTGTTCTATGTTTCACCAATGATAGCCTGATGGTTAATTCCGGTGTAAACTGTGATGTTTTTTAATTTTTAGTTTTGTCAGGACAGTGGTAGTCAGGTAGTATATCTCCACTTCTGCCCTGAGGTCTTGGGTTCAAACCAGCCTCTCTGCAAAAGCAGTGTAAGGCTGGCTAGAAAAACTCTCGGCACTCGGTACACCCTTTTTTGGTCAGTACAGTGAATGTGTGGAACAAACCATGTACTCGGCTACTTGCTGCACCTATAGTTTAATGTGATTTATTAGATCTGCGCTCTAATACAGTATTTTGATGTGATGTTTTTTTTCTCTCAAGTTTTTTCTTCTTCCAATTTGATAGGGGCAGGAAGGGGTACGTCCTCGCATGTTTAAGAATGTTATTGCTGCGAACCATCCTGAATTTTCCAGTATGAGGCAACAGGTAGTGTTTTTATTTTCAACCTTGTATCTATGGGAACTAGATTATATGCTGATGTGTGTTCTATTTTTATATCAACCATGGTCTTTGGTATAAAAATAGTGTATTGATATCTATTTATTCATCCAGGATGCCCTTGATTTCTTTCTACATCTTTTTGACCGAGTTGAGCAGGCAAACCCTGGGAACCATGAGTTAAATCCTTGTACAGGTTTCAAGTTCATTATCGAGGAGCGAGTTCAATGCCCTTCCGGGAAAGTTTCTTACAACAAACGTTCTGACTACATGCTTTCGTTGAGCATACCATTGCATGAAGCAATTAATAAAGGTAGATTTAACATTGTCTTTGCCATATAAAACTTAATGATAGGTCCTTTACATGTGTTTTCTCATGCAGAAGAGCTAGAAGCTTTTAATGAGAAAAAATCTGCAATGGATTTGGATGGAAAGGAAGTGTAAGTTGTTTAATCATTCTTAGTTAACACAATGCCTAATGAGGATTGGCTTATTGATTACTCTTCCTTTCTAACAGGTCTACACAAGAAATTGTGCGGCCCCGAGTTCCACTCGAGGCATGCTTAGCAAGTTTTTCAGGCCCGGAGGAAATTCTTGATTTTTACAGCACTGCTTTAAATTCTAAGACAACCGCAACCAAGTATGCATCTTTTGAGCTCTATAATGAGGTTTAATGGATAATATGTATAGGGACAATTGTGTTTCGACCATTGTTTTGGAGGCCAATTGTGATCTAGACTCTGATTTTCAAATTTTATGTTTTAGCTATAACTTTTTCCACCTGAAACTTTATATTACCACAAGTACGTTAAGTGCCCCCAATGGTATTAACTTTGACGTGAAAAAACATATATACCCTTTGTGAATTTATCATAATTTTGATGCTACCATTGTGTTTGTACCGTAATGTTGAGTTAAAAGGTCCAAAAATTCAGCAGCAACGTTGTCGGTGTTTGGAAAACCGACTAGTACCGATTTTTTCATGCGTCTTTCCTCGAGGTGGTCTAGCTACCAAGACAGTTTATACTGGTTCGGGCAAGACGCTCTACGTCTAGTGCGGTGTTCTTCTCACTGTTCATAGTGGGGATCTGTTGTACAAGGGAGTGAAGTTTTGGTGCTAGATGATGCAAGTGATGCTCCTCTAAGTGTTGTCTGTGCGATTGTGCGATTCCTCTCTGGGGATGGCCTTTGGGTTTTTTTTTTATAGAGGTCGACACCGTGCCCAGCATAAATGCTATCTACCCTTGGCTCTCCTCATAAATGGGGCGCGGGTTACAAGGTTTCCTATTCCTTCAGCTTATCTCATACACTCCTTGAGGCGCGGTCGGGCCCTGGTAGTCGTCGCTACACATGTCTTCATCCCGTCGCTCCTTATCTCCTGTCAGTGTTGTCAGTGTCGGGTGGCAGAGCCGCCCTGCCATCATATTGGATGGGACATGACATGGAAGTTGTCGGTAGAACCTGTGACGCGGGTCTTGCTATTGCACGAAAACTCGTGTCCCGACCTCGATGGTTAGCGCTCTGAGCTGCCCTCTTTTTGTCCTGTCGCTCCTTATCTTATCCCATCGTCAGATGGCAGAGTCGTCCTGCCATCCTGTTGGATGGGCCGTGCTGTGGGAGACGTTGGTAAGACGTGCGAAGGGGTCTTCCTCGCCCTAGCTTGGAGACCCTGATCTTGACCTCGTTGGTTGGGGTTTGTGCTGTCCGCCGCCGACCTTAGTGGTCGGGTCTCGATTTGATTCTTTGCGTGCTTTCTGGTAGTCAGGTTATGGAACTGTCAAACGTAATTTGAACAAATTTGTTTTTTTGTCAAATTTCAAAATATAGACAAAATTTTAAAAACTCTTGAAAAATTGAACATAATGTTTTTAGTATCACAAATACAACAAATTTCTTGTCTTTGCTTCCGTTTATTTAGCCGTCTGCCCAAAAACACCTCTCTAAGAGGTCAATGGCTGGCTGCCGTCAGGCCAGGCCTCTTCCTGGACCCTCACCTTGCTCCCGCAGTACCGCCCCTCCTCGTACTTGCCATGGCGGATTTGTCGGAACGACTCTCAAAGAACTCGCTGTTCAATTTCCACACCTCGCCGTCGTGGTACACCTTCTTCCATATCAACACGAACGCCTTGATCTCGTTGATGATGTACCGACACACTTCCATGGCGTCAGCGCGGTGCACGGTCGATGCCACGATGAACACGCTGGCCTCCCTCGTGGGCACGGCGCCTAGGCGGTGCACCACGGCTAGCCGCGAGCCTCCCATAGGATGGCGCCCATCCAGCGTCGCGCCATGGCCGCGTAAGTCTCATACCGGTGCTCCAACGCGCGCCACCTCGCGAAGTGGTCCAGCGTCGTGCCCTCGAACATGCCCGCCTCCGCACGCCTTGCCTTCCTCTGCGGCACGCTCGCTCGGCCGCCTCTTCACCGCACCCCGTGCCATGCTCGCCTTCGCTCCCTGCACCCGCCTCTGCGTTGCACCTAGAGCTCGCCTCCCCGTCAAGCCCGACAGCCACCACGCCGCAGCCCGCCGGTCGTCGCTCTGCTAGGGTTTAGGCTATCAGGAGAAGAAAACATATCGGTCTCTTTGGGGGGGGGGGGGGGGGTTATGGCTAAAACACAAAATTGAAAATCAGGGTTTAGATCACAATTGGCATCCAAAACTGTGGTTGAAACACAATTGTTCCAGACTGGTCTCCCATATGTAAAGTGCAATACATCATTGTTAGATGCTTTTACCAATGCCCTTATTTTGTTTTCATTCAATTAATGTAATGATAAATATCAGTGATTGTTTTCTTTTGTAGTTTATCATTTTCCTTACTCAAGTTCTGATGTACGTGTGCATCAGTGACTAACTCTGAGGCTCAATTACATTAAACTGGCCTGGTTGGAATCCAGTTTAGTCAGCTTCCCAAAAGGAAGTGTAAATATGTAACTTAATTAACGCTTCAGCTGTTCAGCACTAACACCTAATACCAAGCAAGCTAGCTCAACAAAGTAAGCGGCACAACAATGCTGAACTTGCCTCATAAGACTCATTGATGCCCCTGTAGATTGATAATTCTTGATCGTAGAGTATTTTTTTGGTATGCTGGTATTATGCACTGATTATAGGTTTTGTGTTTCTTTAAAGATGGGATCTGTTGTATCCTTTTGTGTCGAATGATATTTATGAACCATCTCATAGAATTTTTTTCCGCATTATATAAACATATAATATGAATAGTTCTAAGCAAAATTACGTGCAGGACTGCTGGTTTTAAAACTTTACCTGATTACCTGGTGCTGCACATGCGTAAATTCGTAATGGAAGCTGGATGGGTGCCAAAGAAACTAGGTAATACTCCCCTCCTTGTCGTCGTCTATCGGTCTATGTAAAAGTGCATGATGTCGATTGATATAAAGCATGTAAAATCCATTGGAGACTTATTTAATAGTTCTCTGAGAACAGGTCACGTTTGGTGTCCACTTTATGTCTGTTCCATGTAAATCTTAATCTCATCGTATTTGACTCGGTTAGGAATCCAAATTAGCATGAATATGTATGGAATCAGCGACCTTTCTGTACACTATCTATATTTTTATAAATACTTTAGTGGTCCAATGTCTTTGTGAAAAAGAATATTTTTCAAGTGATTTTGTAAAAGTTCGGAATCTGATGTTAGTTGGCAATATCTGGTTCTATGCCGGTAGTATTTCTGCTATGTTTCATCATTTCCTGAGATTTAGTAATTTAGCTGTACTACTTTCTAGGTGATGATTACATGACTATTTTCCCCGCCGCTTTTCATTCTACTTTGATGATGGTATTAATTTTCATCCGTTTCAGATGTCTATATAGACGTACCTGAGACAATTGATATCTCACACATGTGCAGCAAAGGTATACAGCCTGGGGAAGAAATGCTACCTGAAGGAGGTTAGATTATCATTACTTATATTTTTTTTCCTAATTTGATTTCGTCCTGCTTTTGTGACTGCAATCTGCTTTTCAGCTTCTGGCAACAACAATGCTGAAGCGGCTCAACCTGTTGCCAGCGAGGATATTGTATCCCAGCTTGCAAGCATGGGGTTCAATTACCTTCATTGTCAGAAAGCTGCTATTAACACATCAAACGCAGGAGTTGAGGAGGCAATGAATTGGCTCCTCTCGCACATGGATGATCCAGGTTGGTATGCTAATTATTTTGCATTTTGCTGCTACGTGTTTGTTTTATGAAAGAATAAGTTTGTTCATGTAAATGACTAAATTGTAACTGTGACAGAAGAATTGTCCTCTATCTAAGCATTTTTTTGTGATGCAGATATAGATGATCCAATATCAAAAGATCCACGGGGCTCTGAACAATCCGTTGATGAATCAAGTGTTCAAACTCTCGTGTCATTTGGCTTTCAGGAAGACGTCGCAATAAAGGCCCTGAAAGCTTCTGTAAGATTCTATTTTATGTAATATCTTGACATTTGTTCAGAATGCTGGTGCTCTATTGTGACACTCTGCATGTTGGCCCTGTTCTGGTGTGACACTGTTGTTGTTTTATGTTGTTATAGGGTGGTAATATCGAGAAAGCTACTGACTGGATTTTCAGCCACCCTGAAGCACCAAGCTCCGGATCAACTGGTTCTTCAACTAGCAACGTAAAGGCTGATGACGAGGACATACCAGATGGAAGTGGCAGTAAGTTTTGCCATTCCATTGTCTACCCTTTGTAATGGTGAAATAACCACTTTCAACCATTATTGCAAATGAATAACAATTCTGTTATATTTAATGTGGTGGCTACAATGAGCAACATGTTATCTGCCCCTGCTGTAAATCTTTGCAGCGGTTTAAATCAGAGGGCAGCTTTACATATTAGTTGACTTTTTGAAAAGTTCATTTCTTTTGAGAAACAAATATCAAAATATTGATGTGCATGCTTGCTGATAATATTGTCACCAATTAACAGTTATTTTTTTAAAGACCTGTTAATTGGTTACAATATTATCACAGTATATACTGAATTGAATCATAGTCTCCTATGTTCCTTAGTTAACATTATTCTCAACATTCTTTTAAACTCGTTGAAAGGATATGTACTTGAAAAAGTAGAAGTCCTGTCTCGATTGTCATACTAAACAACATTTTCCATGCTCTTAGTACAGGTGCCTTTAACTGAAATTGTTTGTTTTTCTACTGCGTGCTGTTTAATTGTTCATCTGATGGCCAATGTTTGCTAGCAATACCAAATCTTTTTTGTTTTTGTTTGCAGGATACAAGCTGATGGCTTTTGTGAGCCATATGGGCACCTCCACCCACTGCGGGCACTACGTCGCCCATGTTCTCAAGGACGGGAGGTGGGCAATTTTCAACGACGGCAAGGTTGCTGCATCTGTTGACCTGCCCAAGGATATGGGCTACCTCTATTTCTTTCAGAGGATAAGCGGCTAGACACATCACACCTAATACCGCTTAGCCGGAGTCATACATAGATAATCCACACAGATCATGAAAAAATGGCGGAATGTAGAATGCTGTAATGCAGATTCTAAGTCGATTGTTTGCTGCATTCTACCATGTTCATTAGAGACTGTTTAGCCTGGATGTTACTTTGTTCCTTGAGACTACAGACTGGCACCTCCAATCTCGTGTTGAATTTTATATTCTTATACAAGTGGTGTTGGTCCCTAACTCGTCATAGTTTGCCTTTTCCTGATGTATTGAAGATGAATTGAATATGAACGCTTGTTCACTTTTAGGTGCCTCTAAACTACTGCCTCTGGTCCGTTTTATTTGTCGTTGTAGTTCAAGTTGAAATTTTATTATTTGTCGTTAACAGCTGTCTGAAACAAATATTCTCTTCTTTTGCCTGAGATCTGTCTATCCCTCTCGACCTGGACCAACTATGGTCTCTCCCTCGCCCACCTCTCCTGCCTTCGGGAAGACTCCATCCGCTCACCCTGCGTTGCTCCACATGCCCTTCTCCTTCATGCCCCCACCCCAATGCCCTTCTCCTTCATGCCCCCACCCCCATTGGAGGCGGCGGCTTGCGCGCGCTCGACGAGTGTGCCGGGCTGGTCCTCTCTGTTGTTGTCCGCTTCGCCTCCGTCGAGAGCTTTGCGGCCGCCGCTCGTGAGGAGGCGGAGCACTCCGTCACGGAGACTGCCGCGGCGCAGAAGCGCTGCTGCAAGATACTTGATGTCACATTCTGTGCGCTGGAAGCCGAGGCAAAGAAGCCGTTCGTTGCGGCCCAGCAGCCGCCGCCCAAGAAGAAGACTTCGAAGAGCATCAAGGCTAACAGGGACAAACTACTCAAGCTCAACGTGGAATCATCAGCAGATCCCTTGTCCAGGCATTCGCGACAGCCGCTGCTGTAGCAGCAAGTTCGATTGTGGTGACTCCTCGCCATAAATTCTAGTCTTCACACATTGCTATGTGAAATTTTGTGGACAAAAATTTGTTCTCATATTTGCAAGACAGTGTCACAAAACGGATGAGCAGCTTCTACAGCAAACAAACCTTCAGACTGACGGATCCTGGTCGGGGATCACGGTGGGAACAGTATCTCTAATCGAAGGCACGGCGGGGACGACAACAGGTGTGGTGGTGATGTGTGGCGGCGGGGACACGACGGGGGCGGTGCGGGTGGGACAGCAGGCACGACGAAGGGTGCGGCGAGGCGAGTGCGGCGGCATGGGTGCAGTGACGATGTGTGGCGGCGGGACACGACGGGGACGGCACGCGTGCGGCGACGGAAACAGCGACGGGTGCGGTGGCGGAGTGCTGCGTGCGTAGACTAGGGCTAAGTCTGCGACAGAATTTGCATCTTCCTTAGGGCCCGTTTGGATGGATGAAACGTTTCTGATTCTAGGTAAAATCACTTAAAACTGATCCAAACGACAAAAAAGAGAAACGTTTCAGGGGAGAAATATTCTGAAGTGATTCACTTTTTTGAACTATGAAGGTGAAACACCTGAAAAGGTGTTCCACACCTTGGAACGCTTTGGTCAATCGTAACTTGGGTCTAAATTCTAAAAGATTACGAAGATTTGCCACCATCTTAGAATGCTTCAGATCAGTGGTCAAAATTTTTTATCTTCGTTTTTTTCTTAACTCGTCAACGTGATAATACAAACAAAATAAAAACTTACAGGAACCAAATACCAGCCATGATATGTTACACCGTTCTCACTAGGGGTCAACATTACGACCGGAGTCTATTCTTTTTATTATCAACGTCATTACATAATCACAAATATAAATGAAGAATAACCACAAACCAACCAGGGTTAAATGAGTCAATTCAGCATTTATCTCCTCTCTCTTGAAACTGAAACAGATATGCTAGCCAAACAGTTTCTAAAGTAATTCTATTTCAGAGTTTGAAACCGTTTCCACATTGGAACTGAAACGTTTCTGATTCTGTGTGAATCTAGAACCGTACCAAACGGGGCCTTAATCTTCACGAAGCTGTCGAAAACAACAACTAATTCGAAACGGAGGGAGTATTTAATTGGGCAAAGGCATTGATATTGTTACAAAATATTTCACACGTGATAACTTGACGATAACCATCGCTCACGCCCTCGCGTTCGCGCGCCTCATGCATGCGCACCTCACGCCCGCGTGCCGCGACTCCTCCTCGCTCCCGATCGCCGGTGGACGTGTCCGTCCATGCAAATTGTATAAAAGGAGATTAGTGGATGAATAAAATGATGAAGGATTATTGCATCTTGTGTCTCTCTCAAATTTTCTCTTAATTACAATCACAATACGTTATCAACACGCTCTACCGAGCAAATCCAGAGAGATTCAACCGGGAAGAACGAATTCAAGGTAAGATGTCAGGAGGGCTCACCGATTTTGTTCTGATCATTTTCCAAGATGATACTTCTCACCGAAGCCGCCGTCGTTGCGGAAGGCACCACTGCTTTGACCCTTCAAGAGAACATCACAATAGTGGTCGAAGTCATAGAGGGCGAAATGGAAGTCGGCGCCGCTACCGCCGCTTTCGAAGGCCGGCGGTTGCTGCTACAAACCCGCCATCGTCGATGCTATACGACACTGCCCAAGTCCACCAGAGACAAGTGCACCCTCTTTCTCCTTCTCCCGAGCAACACTTGGATCCCAACGCCCTTCAATGGGGTCGCCACGAGGGGCCCGATGCCATCCACGGTCTAAACCGGGTTGCATCGACCCTATACCCTTCATCACCGGACCGTCAGGGAGAGGAGGGAGGAGAGGATGAAGGCAGCCGCGACATTTCGATAGTCAACAATGTTGAGAGGCCACCAGCGACTCGCCGCACGACGAGGATCTGAATCGGCCCGAAAGGCCGACCTCAAGGACTTTTGGCTTCAAGGGCTCCACATCCATCTTCGGCGTCGCCCTCAACACCGGAGGTGCAATCAACTCCGCTGCCGCCACCTTCCTCCATCGCTGCCCACGTTCCCCTACCGAATCCCTTCAAGGAGGAGCTGGACCTTCGGGATCTTACTCACCACCGACTCTTACGAGCCCGTGTGGCAATCAAATCTTACGCTGATTTGCACACCTCGTCGGCAAGGCCCGAGCATCCAGATCTAGGGACTCAGAGGCCGTCCATAGTAGGTGAACAATGGAAGGGAGGAGGTGTGATGTTGTCAAGGTGGAGAAAAGGGGGAGCGACATCGTCGAGGAAGAGGAAGGCGGTCGAAGAAGAGTGAAGAGCGGCGGAGGAGGAAAGGGATAAGGATGTGGTTAGGGTTTATCTCTAACCGACATCCCTTTTATTCAGTGGCAATGGGCCCTAGTGAGCTGGCCCCGTTGCTAGGCCACGCATTGGCCTTGGCCGTGCGTTGCCTGGACCGCAAGTTGGCTTGGGCCGCACTAGTGCTTGGGCCATGCCCCTTCTTAAGGCCTAATCTTGTTTAATTATATTAATGTTTAATTATTTTGTAGCTCAAAAAATAATTACTATTTAGAAGTTAATTTAATTACTGTAGAATTTGTGTAATCTTGTAGATTTCTGTGAAATATTTGTGAACAATATATGTGTTTGTATGACAAGTGTAAATTGCATTTAAATACTATATTTATTTGCAAATGTCATGAGAAATTCTATTTTTGTCAAAAAAATTTGGCCAAATATAAATATGAATTTTTCAGTGATACACTGTCCACATTTTCTTTGTTTAGGCCATTTTTTTTAGAAAATTTGGCCCAAAGACACATAATTTTATTCACTATATTCAGAAATTTAATATATATGCTATATTTAAAACCAAAATTTGGTTTATAATTTGGCAATAAGATTACATAAAATAAATTGACTTGGTTCATCTCTACATATGATTTGGCTTATACGAGCAAGAATCATCTCTTTACATGTCAAAAATGTATAAGTCATATTCATCAATTATGTTTGAATATGATATATACCTAGGATTATTCTTTTTGTTAAGCTAATTTTAATAATTGGTTGGACATAAATGAATATTCCTAAGTGTTATGTTAATGATTAACACATTTATTGCAATACCATCATGATGATTTTATTAATAAAATCTGGTTTCCTATACAATAGCTCGCGAGTTTGAAGAACTTGCGCTTGATGGTCAGAACTACCCTACATGGGCTCTTGACATCAATATAAGCTTGACTTTTCGTGGAATTATGCCTGCACTTACTCACCCTGCAGAAAGCGATGTAGCATTTCTAAATACATACAAGTATCAAACACTTTATATCATTCGAAACCACATTCACCCCGATTTAAAGTTAGAATATGTGATGGAGGAGGAACCTCATAGTCTTTGGATGGCATTAAAAGACCGTTATGAACAACAAAAGACAGTATTATTATCAGAGGCCAATCATGAATGGACTCAACTTCATTTTCAAGACTTCAAGTCTATAAAAGACTATAATCATATTGTTTATAAGGTATGTGCCAAATTAAGATTTTGTGAGAAAGAATCATCAGATGAGGATAAAATTGAGAAGACACTTCAAGCAATGCTACCCTCTGATCGGGTCTTACAACATCAATACCGAGCTCGCAACTACCAGCAATATGTTGACCACATTCGTGATTTACTTCAGGCCGAGAAGCATGATTAACTTACTATTAAGAATCATCACCAACGTCGTGTTGGAGCTGCTCCTATACATGAAATTCATTATAATGAGAAGAAAGTAATTTTTTTAAGGATACAATTCTTAAGAAGAATGGTAGATCTGCTAGATGTCGCTGTCATAGGCAGAAAAATAAGAAATTTTCAAAGACGATGAAAAAGGATGGTACTCCCTTTAAAGGGAAAAATGTGCAGTGTAAGACATGTGACACTTATAAGCATACTGCTGACAAGTGTCGTACTCCTAAACACCTTGTGGCCTTGTACCAAAAATCACTGGGAAAAAACAAGAAAGCTCAAGGATCCATAAATGAGTATGAAACTCATTTTACTATCCCAACAAAGACAACATTTGAAGCCGGTTGTTCAAGCAAGGATGTTGAAAATCCAAGTAACAACGAGCCAACATTAAGTGTTGATGACTACATAGACATGGACAATGCTATGGTTGAATACAAATCAAACGATGTGTTTGGCGATCTCATATAGATCACTTACCATATAAATTTGTATGTACTATAGTCTATGTAATAAAATGTGCTGTAATAAACATAATTATTCTTTTTTATTAGAGTTATTTAATATCCTATTTTTGTATATATATGTTTCATACAATTAGTTGAGTTTTTTACAATTCTTAATTGTTATATCTCACGGGAAGTTAAGATGGAAGAAGAAATATGTCTCGTGGATAGTTGCACCACAAACTCTATACTTAGGGAAACAAAATATTTCTAGACCCTAATTAGAAGGTCAAGAAATGTTTTAACCATCATTGGATGCGATGCAACAATAGTTGGCTCCGGTCAAGCCACTATAACGTTTCCTAATTAGACACAAGTGATGATTGAGGACACTTTATTGTATCCTGATTCTACAAGTACTCTCATAAGTTTTAGAGATATTCAGTAAAATGGGTTACATATACATACCCATGAAAGGAATAAAGAAGAATTTCTTCTTATTTCAAAATCTTTCGGATATGGACAAGAAGTTCTAGAAAGAATTCCTTCTACTCCATCTGGACTGTACTATATGTACATAAAATTCATACCATATGTTGCATACAAGATGATTTTCCAGAACGTTGATACATTCAAGACCTGAGATTCATTCCTAAGCCACCCTAGAATAGGGATGATGCAGAAAATTATTGGTAATTGCACCGTCTATGAATTATATAATGCAAAATTTCCAAAATCTAATGATTTTGTGTGCACTTCATGTGCTATAGGCAATTTGATCTTGCAGTTTTCTCTGCTTAAGATCCATGCTGAACTTTTAAAGTTCTTTGAACGCATTCAAGAAGACATTTGTGGTCTCATACAACCTATGTGTGGTCATTTTAGATACTTCATGTTATTAATTGACACATCTACTAGATGGTCACACGTGTGTTTACTATCTACACATAACTATGCTTTCGCTAAATTTATGATACAAATCATAAGATTAAAAGTGAATTATCCTGAACATAGGATAAAAAGTATTCGTATGGACAATACTGCTGAATTTTACATATCGAACCCTTAATGATTATTGTATGGCTCAAGGTATTGAAGTACAATATTCTGTTCCATATGTACACACACAAAATGGTTTCACAGAATCTCTCATAAAGAGAGTTAAACTCATAGCTAGGCCATTATTGCAAGGTTGCAATTTATCAACATCTTATTAGGATCATGCAGTTTTACACGCTGCTGATCTTCTACAACTACATCCAATTGCATATCATACCACCTCCCCACTCCAACTTGTACGTGGAGATCAACCAAACATATCCCATCCGCGGAACATTAGATGTGTTGTGTACACACTAATTTCACCACCTAAGCGAATCTTTATAGTCCCTCATAGAAAATTGAGAATCTACGTGGGATTTCAATCCCCGTCCATCTTAAAATATTTGGAGCCTTTAACGGGTGATTTATTCACGACCCGGTCTGCTGATTGTATTTTTAATAAGGATCATTTTCTGGCTTTAGGGAGAGATAATAAATTTATCAATGAAAGCTGAGAAATTAATTGGAATGATAAATCCATCATAACCTCTGATCCACGTACAAAGGAGACTGAACTTCAAGTATAGAAAATTATTGAGTTACAACAAATTGCTAGTAACCTGCCAGATGCGTTTACTGATTATAAAAGTGTCACAAAGTCTTTAAATCTTGCTGTAAATGCACTATGTAGACTGGATGTACCAATAAAAATCACTCCACCTCTGAAAAGGGGAGAGCAATTCAGTAGAAAGATGTTTCAAATAAGCATCCAAATATTACGAGGGCAAAATCTTCCTCAAATCAAGTAAATGCAAGTTAAAAAAATGTTGATGGACACCAATTGAATATGATAAATTCAAGACCTAGCCCTCAAGTGCGCACTATAGAGCCGGCTGGAGGATTGGAAGACCCTAATTCTCACATGTTGGGAAATCATAATGAGTTTCACGAGGTACAAGAAATTTCCATCAATTATACTAGTTCCAAAGAATTGCTTGACCATAGTACAACAGTTGTCAACTCATGCTTTTCAACCAAGATAGTTGAACTTCTCAATGATTCTGATCCTAAGACCATGTCAGAGTGTAAACAACACTCGGACTGTATCAAATAGAAAGAAGCTATCAAGGTAGAACTTGACCCACTTAAAAAGAGAGATATTCGGTAATGTAATACCTACACCTCCTAGAATCTATCATGTCGGGTTCAAGTGAGATTTCCATCGAAAACTTAATAAAAATAATGAGGTTGTGAGATACGAGGCAATACTAGTTGCACAAGGATTCACGCAGAGACTCGGCATTGATTTCAATGAAATATATTCTCCTATAATGAATGAAATAACTTTTCAATATCTTATATCACTGGCAACACAAAACATCTATCTTTACAATTGATAGATGTCGTAACTGCATATTTATGTGTCACTAGATTCGGAAATATACATGAGAATCTTTGATGGGATACCTGTACCGAATGAAAACATAGGACACAACATGTACTGTGTTAAGCTCAACAAGTCATTATATGACTTAAAACAGTCTGGAAGGATGTGATATAACCGACTGAAGGAGTTCTTTCTAAACAAAGGCCACTCTACTAATGATGATTGTCCTTGTGTATTCATACGCAAATCCTTAACTGGATTTTGCATTATTTTAGTATATGTTGATGATCTAAATATCATTGACACTGAGCTTGACATAAATGAAGCTCGCAATCATCTAAAGATGGAATTCGAGATGAAGGATTTAGGTAAAACTAAATTCTGCTTAGGTTTACAACTGGAGCACCTTCATACGGGCATTCTCGTACATCAATCGGCTTATGTCCAGAAAGTATTAGAGAAACTCAATATGGATAAAGCGTATCCATCTAAAACTCCTATGGTAGTTAGAGCCTTAGAACAGGATACAAATCCATTTGGGCCACACTAAGAAGGAGAAGAGATATTGGGTTCCAACCTAAGTGCTATTGGAACACTTATGTATCTTGCAAATAGTACAAAATCTGATACTGCGTTTACAGTAAATCTACTAGCAAGATACAGTGTCGCTCCAACATGTGTCATTGGAAAGGAGTTAAAGTTGTTTTTAGATATCTTAAAGGCACAATATATTTATGTTTTTTCTTGAATAAAAACCAAGATCTTAAACTCATTGGCTATGCCAATGCTGGATATTTAAGTGATCCCCATAATGATAAATCTCAGACAGGATTCGTGTTTTTACGCGGACAAACGATAATTTCTTGGAAGTCTTCTAAATAGACTTTAATTGCTACGTCTTCAAATCACTCTGAAATTATAACATTATATGAAGATGTGCATGGCTACGTAGAGTGCCACATTCGAACATCATGTGGCGTTGGACCCATTGAGTCACCAACCATCCCTTTATTTCTTTTTTGCAATTCGACAATTACTTCTTCCATCACAACTCTCCCTCCTCTTCTGCGATGCTCTTCACCGGCGCTCCTCCTTGCTGCGCCACCTTCATCCCCACCGGTGCTCTTCCCTTGTTGTCCCTCCTCCCTCCTCTTTGTCGCGCTCCATCCTCCTCTTTGCTTGCATTTGCGGCCCTACACCACGGTCTCCTCCCCGCCGCGGTTGATGTGGGGCTCGCTATGGCGAACTCGGCCCGCAGCACGTAGATCGGGCACACAACGACCTTGAGCGCCAGTAGCGCTACTGGATCTCTTTGAGGCAGGGCCCAGCAAGCGGAACTTCCCGCCACTCGCTTGTTGTATTCCTAGTCCATCGTCAAAGGAGGGCGACAGAGGTAGAGAAATGATCAATGTGGAGTCCGGAGGGCGCGAATAGGGCACACAACAACCTGAGCGTCGACAATGCCACCACATCTCCTCGAGGCGGGACCCAACACATGAGATTTCTCGTAAGAGCTCCTCCGCACACTCGCGGCTCGCCACGCCGCCCTCGTGTCGCCATCCTCGCTTTGCGTCGTCGTCCCTACTGAGAATGTTAACGTGAACACGTGTTCTAGAAGGAATAGCACATGAGATAAACTCCGTTGTAATTCTATTATACGGATGAGATCAAACTCAAGATATAGAGGTTGTTTAGATTGAGTTAGACATCAGGGATAGAGATATAGTCTGGTATCGTTTTATGCAGTTTGAATCTCATCCGTGATATGTAATTCTATTATAAAAGGCAACATGTAGCGCGGGTGTAGAGTACCGCTTCTACCAACTTTGATATGGTAATCAGAGCCATAATTCTCCACTGAGAAACATGGCAGGCTCCTCCTCATCCTCGGTGGGGTTCAACACGTTGAACCATCTGGTGGAAAAATTAACGAGGGATAACTATCTGCTTTGGAAAGTTCAGGTGCTTCCAGCAATCCGCGGTGTGCAGCTCTATGGTTTCATTGATGGAACCAAGAAGAGGCCTGATGAGGAGATCATCATCGAAAAGCCTGACGAGAGCCCAAAAAAGGTGGTCAATCCAGATTTTGCAACATGGCTTGTGCAAGATCAACAATTGTTGAGTTATTTAAACTCAACACTCTCCAAGGAGGTTCTGTCCCAGGTAGCGACGTGCACATTGTTGTCTTAAGTTTGGAAAGCTATTCACGAGAGCTTTGCTTCACAATCTAGAGCTCGAGTCATGCACTTGCGAGCCAAGTTATCCAGCACAAGGAAGGGTGACCTTTCCATTGCTGCATATTTCTCAAAGATGAAAGATTATGCACATGAGATGGCTGCTGCTGGGAAAAGCCTCGAGGATGATGATATCATATCGTACATTTTGACAGGATTAGATTCTGATTACAATTCTCTCATTGAGAATGTAAGTACTCGGATAGATCCTATCTCCGGCGCCGGCATATACAATTCCTTGCCACCGGCATTCTTAGCTTCAGAAGTTGCTTGATTGCACGATGTTTCGGAGAAGAGTTTGAGTGGAACTTATGCAGATAGTCTTTTGATGAAAAAGGTGTACTCGGTGATGAAAGCTATAAAGGGAATTTCTAAATAGTTTTTTTTGTTACTTATTTTACACAGAGACTGATTCAAACATAATATCTTCAGGACACAAGTGAAATATTCTACCATTGCATCATATCCACCCTTTGCTGATTTCCTTTTCTATAAAATAATATAAGTCAAACGAAATAACAAAATATTATGATCTTTCCCACTTATGCCACTTGGAAATCTATGTGAATACCGACATAGACTTTCTTATGTTAGAAAATGCTTAACAGGAATCTTAAGGATTAAGACTAGCACATCATAGCTAAATCAAATTGGAAATAACCAATGTTGACAGTGGCTAATCATGTTGAACAGAAAACAATGATCTAGAAGTCTAATTGCATAACAATAAAGACACACGGTTAGGGGCCAATGGACGTACCTTATCTGTGGAGGTAGAGGCAGCCATTGGGCTTGTCTTCGCAGTACCGCTTGAGCGACGTCGACCTGCAGAGGCGGCGGTGAATTCCCTCCTTCTCCCACGCTAATCCGATCGGGCGGCAAAGGGTTGTGGGGCGCAGGGTAATCGTTGCATGCGTTTCAGATCAGGGCACGTGTCGGGATCGGTTTATTTGGAAACTGATTCATGAGAGATCAACTTTCTTACATCTTATTTTAGAGAAATGCTATACTTGAGATGCCTGAAATTTACATTTTTTTCAGACGACCATTAAATTCGCATCAAGATTCGTACTGGCCTCCTTATTTCTCTCCCCTCTCACAACCCTGACCCGGTACTCCATTTCCCGATAGAAGCGGGTGGACGGCAGCGTGGCCCCGGTGCTGGCGCAGCCCGCGCGGCGGTGGCGTGGAGCTCAGGCGGCGGCGGCGTAGTGTCCGGCGGTGGTGCGGAGCTCGGGCTGTGGTGACGGCAAGCAGCACGGCGCGTGATGCAGCGCAAGGCAGCGGCCGCCGACGGCGATGCGGCGGTGGCAACAGAGCAGGACAGAGGCGGCGACCCGACTGTGGTGGCAGAGCAGGACAGCGACGGCCGGCGGCGCCGTCTCCGCCAGATCAGGTTAATCTCTTTATTTTTGATTTTTTGTTTATTTTGTAGTTGTAATCCGTAATTTGTAGGATTATGTCAATTGTAAATATTCAAACAAAAGAAATTTGTAATTGATTAACCTATATAATTAAGCTTTAATAGTTAACTACATGGTTTAATAATTAATAACAGCAATTAGCTGCTAATTATTCAGTGTTTGAATTTTTTTAATTAGCTGCTAATTATTTCAAGGTGGTTTAATATGGACTTTGTAAAGCAGTCGGGCCGGGCGTCGCGCGTCGTATAGAACTCCGCGCTCGCGCGTCCGGTGCCGTGCCTAACAGCGCTGCCCGATACGTCCAAAGAAGCCATGGCTGAGCCTGGCACGATGGCGCGTGTGCGGCAATGGGTGCTCGCCAACTTCGCCTCGTCGTGGTTCCTCCTGGCGGCGCTGCTCGCAGCGTACGCCCCACGGCGACTGTTCCTGACCTACTTCAACCTCTTCCTCCGGCGCAACGCGCGGCGGCTGCTCGGTGTCGTCGACCCCTACCTCACCCTCGACATCTCGGAGAAGCCGGCCTCGGCCTTCTCCTACTCGAGGTACGAGTCGAAGGCCAGGAGTGACACCACCTTCGAGGTGGTCAAAGCGTACCTGAGCGGCGTGTGCTCGGAGGACGCGCGCGAGCTCCGCGCCGAGGGCGCCGAAGAGGGCGACGGCCTCGTGATCAGCATGCGCGAGGGCCAGGACGCCTCCGACGAGTTCAGGGGCGCCACGCTCTTCTGGTCGTCGGTGCCGGTGGACGACCTGCAGGACGACAACCGTCGCCGCCGGTGCCAGCGCCTCACGTTCACCAGCGCCACCGCCGGCTCGTGATCGACGAGTACCTGCCGCACGTCCGCCGGAGAGGACGCGAGATCCTCTTCAGCAGCCGTCGCCGCCGGCTATATACCAACAAGTTGTACTTGTTCATAACGTGCCTCCTTCGTCCATCGATTTTTTTTGTTCTTTTGGAAATGCTAATTTTGAGAAGACTGAACTTAACATCTTCTTTGATTACTTTTTATTTCTTCGCATCGTGATGGTAATCAAACAGTAGAATCAAAGACGACGCGTGGAATTACGTCGACTTCGACCACCCGACGACGTTCGAGACGCTGGCAAGGGAACCGTCCAAGAAGAAGGAGATCATGGACGACCTCGACGCGTTTCGGAACAACAGGGACTTCTACCGGCTAACCGGCAAGCCATGGAAGCGAGGCTACCTGCTCTACGGCCCGCCGGGCACCGGCAAATCCACCATGATCGCGGCCATGGCTAACTACCTCAACTACGACATCTACGACGTCAAGCTAACCATAGTTAGCAACAACAATGAACTCCTAAAGATGCTCATCCAAACGACTAGCAAGTCCATGATCATCATCGAGGACATCGACTGCTCCCTGGACCTGACCGGCGACCGGCGAGGCAAGAAGATGAAAAAAAAGCGCTCCAACGACGACTACGAGAAAGACATCAGGGAGGTGACGCTGTCCGCCCTGCTCAACTTCATCGACAGGCTGTGGTCGGCGTGCAGCGAAGAGCAGATCGTCGTGTTGACGACCAACCACGTCGGCACGCTAGACCCGGCGCTCATCCGGCGAGGCAGGATGGACAAGCACATCGAGATGTCGTACTGCGGCTTTGAGGCGTTCAAGACCCTGGCCAAGAACTACCTCGACATGGACTCGCACTGGCTGTTTCGGCGCCATCGAGGAGCAGCTTCGGGAGGTGGACATCACGCTGGCGGGCGTCGCCGAGTGCTTTATGACGGCGAAGCGAGCAGGCTACGAGGAGGATTCCAGCCTCGATTGTTTGATCGAGGAGCTCAAGAAGAAGAAATCAGAGGCCACCGCAGCTGCAGAGGCAAACGCGGACACTGATCGTCAGAAAGATCAAGAAGATGACCAATGTTGAAGATATAAACATTTTGTACAGATAGAATCATATTATCTGCTGATAGAAACCGATATCCCTCATTCTATTAATAGAATTGTATCAGCTATAGATAGAAACTAATATTATGTAGAAAACTTGGTGTACAAGTCTCTTCGACTATATAATGAGAAATCAGGAGTCCTGCAAATTCACGAGTTCCACGCCATCTATTTTATCTTTCATGGTATTCAGAGCCTACTCCTCCATCCACATCTAGTTTTTTTTCGAGCTCCATCAATGGCGTCCTCAAATTCTGTTACGACGACCATGACCCTGATGCTAGTCTCGGAGAAACTTGCGCGCACCAATCATACTATCTGGAAGGCGCACGTGCTCGCTGCCCTTCGTGGTGCACAACTGTATGGGTTCCTCGATGGAACTGCTATTGCGCCGGCTGAGAAGATCACAATCAAGATTGATGGCGTTAAAGAAGTAGAAGTGTCTAATCCTGCGTTTGGGATTTGGCGGGCGCAGGAGCAACAGGTTCTCAGCTACCCGTTGGCGTCTGTATCCCGCGATGTTTTGGTGCAGGTCGCAACCTTGCCCACAACTGCTGATGTTTGGAAGCATATCCAAACTTTGTTCGCCTCTCAGTCTCATGCTCGAGTCATCAATACTCGCATGGCACTGGATACCCAAAAGGGTTCTTCTACTGTTGTTGAATACATATCGAAGATGAAGACGTTGGCCAATGAGATGGCATCGGCTGGAAAAAACTCGATGATGAAGAGTTGGTCTCCTATATCTTAGCAAGCCTTGGCTATGAGTATAACTCCATTGTCTCGTCGATTGCTGCCAGGGTTGAGCCTATAACCTTTGGCGACATGTACTCCCAACTTCTTGCCTTTGAGAACCGCCTTGCACTTCAGAGCGGTGCCCAGTCTGCTGCGGGCCTTTCTGCACACACCTTCCAGTCCTCGACCAATGCTGCTTCACGTGCTCGAGGAGGTTTCTCACGCGACCGTGGTGGTCGTGGTCCCAGAGGTGGCTTTGGTGCTAGTGGTCAAGGAAGAGGTGACTCATACAAGCCGAGGAATAAATTTCCTCCATGTCAGTTGTGTGGCAAGATGAATCACCCTGTCTTCAAGTGCTACAAGCGGTTTGATTCATCCTACATGGGGGATGAGAAAACTGCACACGGTGCAACCTCTTATGGCGTTGACTCCAACTGGTATGCAGACTCCGGCGCCACATATCATGTCACAAATGAACTTGACAAGCTTGCTGTGAAAGATACTTATCATGGCACTGTGAAAGATACTTATCATGACACTGAACAGATCTACAAAGCTAGCGGTTCAGGTATGCGCATTAAACTGTAAGACCTATGTGTGCTGAATACATTGGCTTGTAGTGAATACACTTGCTTTGACGATAAAAGTTTTGAATATCACCAAAACACCTTTTTATTAAGGTCCGACTAGTTTTTGTTAGCTCCGGCTCAAGGTCCGGGTTACTCTGGCAAGGTCCGGAACTTGACCGCAATGCTTCTGTTTTTTCATTTGCAATGTTTCGTACTTGCTTTACATATCTGGAAAGATTGCTTAGTATTCATTTGCTAATTCTTTGGTGCATTTTTGGTTGATATGGATGATATCGTGTTACTGTGGTTTTGCAACATGCTTATGTAAAGGGTTCTCACGTAAGGTGTTGTGTTCGGAACTAACTTGAGTCAAGTCGAGGACTTGGGCTCGTATGGATTGGTTGTTTATTCATGTGCAGGTGTTGCTTGAGTTCAAGACATGGTTGATGATGGGATCCATTGGACTAGTCTCAGGGAGGAGATGAGGTTCCAACAACCAAATTCAGGAGGAATTGTGGTTCAGCTGATCAGGAGGTTGCACAACATGATCGAATCAAGAACAATGCATATGAAGGTATCATGGACGTCATTGGAAGATGTTTGCACATGTGCAAGGAGTGCATGGACGTGGCTACATGGTTCCGAGGCGTGATGAAGAGATGTGGACGTAAAGAATTGGTCAGAAAGGTCCAACCGACTAGGTTATGGACTCAAGCTGTGGCTGAGTCGGGTTTGACTCAAATATGGAAAGATTTGAGTTGGTTATGATAGGATTTCGTGTGGGTCAAGAATTTGAGTTGTTTAGGAATGTGAGATACGTTCCTAAGGTGTTTGGAAGTCTTAATATTGCTTCTATCTGCGTATAGAAGAATCCTAAGAAGTTATGGAAAGTTATGATTCATGAACAGAGTAGGATTAGGTTCCTAATTTGAGTTGAGTTGGCTTTCGAGCTGGTTATATAAGTAAGGGAGCCCAGAGCTCGTGGTGCACGACTTTGGGGCTGTTCCTCTTGTGTTCTATTGAATAAAGTTCGTAGTTTGAAGGAACTTTTGTGCCTTGTTCGTCCGACTTGTTCCAGACAAGTTTTACTCGTCGAGTTTCTGGACATCACTACCTTTCGTCGGTGGTTTTATCATAACTCGAGTTTTACAGATCCAATTGACGTGATTTTTTTGGGTTGTCTTCACAACTTGATTATCTATCATGTGTCAAAATTTTACGGTCATTAGATTTGTGGTTTCTGATCTACACGAGTTTCTTTGCAGCGTTCCAGAACTGTTTTTCTCGGGTAGGACAGATTGACCTTTGTTTGATCTTTCGATCATAACTTGAGTTTTTCTCGACGGATTTGAGTGATTCTTTTTGTGTTGTCTTCGTGAATTGATTCTCTCTGATATGTATCACTTTTGTCATGGTGAAACACGTTTATATTAGTCTCACACACGATTTCTTTAACAAATTGTTTTTCTGCCGAAGGGGTTGGGGTTTAATTGTTTCCGCTGCGTAAGATTTTTAAATCTACCATTCACCCCCCCCTCTGGTAGCTTTTCACGTGCTCTTCGATCCTACATAAACATATTGGTCGATCTATTATTCATACTCCATATAATGACCTTTATCTTAACCTTGTCCTTCATGTTCCTCAAGCATCCAAAAATCTTGCCTCAGTTCATCGAATTGCCTCTGATAATAATGTATTCTTTGAGCTTCATCCTGACTATTTTTTATTAAGGATCGGGAGTCGAGGAAAACCCTTCTTCAAGGCTAATCTAGAGGAGGCCTTTATCTACTTCCACACAGCCTCACCACAGCTTCAGCCAAACAAGTCCTCAGCACCATCAAGATCCCCACCTCCCGATGGCATGCCCGTTTAGGTCACCCATCTTCAGCTATTGTTAGATTTGTGCTTAATAAAAATTTTCTATCGTTTGTTAGTCATTCCTCTAAAGAAATAATGTGTCATGCATGTCAACAAGCTAAAAGTCACCAATTACCATATTCCTCACCGTTTAGTCGGTCTAAAGCTCCTTTAGAGCTAGTATTTTTTGATGTATGGGGCCCTGCTTGTGATTCCATCAATCGAAATAAATACTACCTTAGCTTCATTAATGATTTTAGCAAATTTACTTAGATATATTTGCTCAAGCACAAGTCTGAGGTGTTTCAAAATTTTTGTGATTTCCAAAATCTTGTTGAGCGACTCTTCGATAAGAAGATTCTTGCTGTCCAAACCGACTGGGGTGGTGAGTACCAAAAGTTGAACACTTTTTTCACCGCATTAGTATCTCTCATCATGTATCCTGTCCCTATGCTCATCAAAAGAATGGGTCAGCCGAGCGGAAACATCGACACATTGTCGAAGTGGGACTATCCTTGCTAGCTCATGCCAGTATGCCCTTAAAATACTGGGATGAAGCATTTCTTGCAGCAACCTATTTAATCAATCGCTTACCTACCAAAGTTCTGGATTTTTCCTCACCTCTAGAGCGATTGTTCCAAGAAAAACCTCTCTACAATGGCCTTCACACCTTTGGTTGTGCATGCTGGCCCAACCTTCTCCCATTCAACACTCACAAACTTCAATTTCGGTCAAAACAATGTGTTTTTCTTGGCTATAGCAATATGCACAAAGGCTTCAAGTGTCTTGATGTTGCTGCTGATCGGGTTTATATTTCTCGAGATGTCGTCTTCGATGAAACAATTTTTCCCTTTACCAAACTCAATCCCAATGCCGGTATGCACCTCAGATCCGAAATCCTCTTGTTGCCTACTCAAATGGAGCCAACCCATTTACACACTCCTGGGGATGAATTAATAGAAGAGTTTTACAGGACGTCCATTGGTGAACAGTTTTATCTCAGCACTCCAGGAACTTGGCTCAAGCGATGTGGACATTGGAAGTGATGAAGATGAAGATGATTTGGCAAACTTGTGCTTCATGGCGGGCAAGTCAAGATCAAGTATGGAGGAGGCAGAACACAACAACGACAATGAAGAGGTATGTCCTACTTGCGAAGAAATGTGTGATGCTATTTCTCGTGCCACTATTATTGTTAAGAAAAAGGACAAAAAGCTTAGGGACAATGCCGTTAAAATTGAGTCACTAGAATCTGAAATTAATCGTTTGAAATCTCTGATTCCTAGTGATGATTCTTGTTCCTCATGTGACTTAATATATGAACAATTGTCCTCCCTAAGAATTGCACATACCTCCACACTTGATAAACTTGAACTTGAAATTGAAAAGAACAAAAAGCTTGCTACACTTAATATTAGAAACTTAAAAGATGCTTCTTGTTCTACAATTGATTTTCATTGTTCTAGTTGTGATGATCTTGATAAAAAACTGCAAGATGCTATGAATGAAATTTCTATATTGAACAATGCTTTACGTTCTCATGAAGTTAAATATTGCTCCAATTGCAAACTAAAAGGAAAAACTTCATGTGCAAACTGCCTAGACTTGTCTAAGAGACTTGATGACATGAATAGGACACTAGATCGGTTTTGTAATGGGAATAAGAACCTAAACTTGCTGCTGAATTCTTCCAAGTCTTGCAAATATAAAACTGGTTTAGGTTCTGCTTCTCATGCACATGCTAAGGCACATCCACCTAAAATTGTAAAGTCATTAGGAAGTGGTTTGATTCAAACAATTCCTAAACAAAAAGAAGTGGTTTTTAAATCTGCAGGAGTATTGTCTCATCCAGTTTCAAATAAAAATGTTGTTTGCTCATCTAGACATGAACACAAAGTTAAATTTCATTGTACCTACTGTGGTAGAGATGGTCATGTCATAGATTTTTGTTATAGACTAGCTAAACAACAGAAAAGGGAAAGAATGATTGCTAGATCTCATAACTTTCATGCAAAATTTGCTGCACATATTGAACCGAATGTACAACCTGCTGTTTTGAGTAAAAAACATTCAAAGTTTACCTCCGGACCTTCTGTTTTTGCCTCCGGAGCTACTGATTTTTTTGCTACACAAGTAACACCTTATAGGACAGTAGTTAAGAATAAAAAATCTCAAACTTTGACTCATAAACCAGCTGTTTTGTCTCAGCTTTCGCGTGTTTTTCCTGCTGCACGTCGCGTGACTCAGTACTGGATTCCTAAATGCCTTTTGACTAACCCCAGTATTGAGTCATCGACGTATTGTGCTTCTATGTAGGTTACACGTTTGAGGAAGGAGAACATTTGGATTGTGGATTCAGGTTGCTCACGCCACATGACCGGTGACAAATATTGGTTCTCCTCCCTCTCTTTTGTGTCACGTGTAGACAATGTTACTTTTGCCGATAATTCCTCAACTCCTATAATTGCTAAGGGTTCGGTTAGAGTAAATGATCACTACACATTGAAGGATGTAGCACTTGTCAAAAATTTGAAATACAACTTGCTTTCTGTTTCACAATTCCTATATGAAAATCTGGAAATTATTTTCAATAAAAACTGCTACAAAGTTGTAAGTTCAAATAGTGAGCTTATTTTTAACATGTCTCGGTTTGGAAGAGTTTTTAAAGCTGATTTTGATATGTCTTCCTCTAAGCATAGGTGTCTAGTTGCTAATGATTCAAAGGACTTATATTTTTGGCATCGTAGACTTGGTCACGTAGGCTTTGATCACCTAATGCGTGTTAGTGCTCTTGATCGCATACGTGGGCTGCCTAAGCTTAAAGGGGACAAAGAAATTGTGTGCTCTTCTTTTAGACATGCTAAGATGGTTGCAGGTTCACATACTCCTCTCACAATGATCATGACAACTGAACCATGTCAACTTTTGCACCTTGACACCGTAGGACCTTCACGTGTTCAATCCTTCGGAGGCAAATGATATGTTCTTGTGATTGTTGATGATTATTCTAGATACTCTTGGGTTTACTTTATGGCGTCTAAGAATGAAGTTTTTAGTCACTTTAGAACTTTATTTCTTAGATTATCAATTGATCACTCAGGATCATTAAAAGCAATTAGAAGTGATAACGGAACTGAATTTAAAAATATCTTTTGATCACTTTTGTGCTAAAAATGGAATAGATCATCAATTTTCTTCACCATATGTACCTCAACAAAATGGTGTTGTAGAAAGAAAGAACAAAACCTTAGTTGAGATGGCTAGGACTATGCTTGATGAATATCAAACTCCTAGGAAATTTTGGGCTGATGCGTTAGCAACCGCTTGTTATGTCTAAAATCGTGTTTTCTTGCGTGCTAAGATAGGTAAAACACCATATGAGCTCCAGTTTGGACATAGGCCTAGTGTTACACACTTTTGGGTCTTTGGTTGCAAATGCTTTGTTAAGAAACATGATAATCTTGATAAATTTGAACCTAGATCCATTGATGGCATGTTTCTTGGTTATCCATCTCATACTAGAGGCTACCGTGTGCTTTTACTTGACATTAACAAAATTGTGGAGACTTGTGAAGTGTCTTTTGATGAAGCTAGCCCAGGTACTAGCTCAAACATTGCAGGTCCAAATCCATATCCGCAGGGGGGGGGGCATTTTCATTGAAGATGAGGAAGAATTGGAGCTGCTGCCCGAAAATTCAGCAGCTAAAGACTTTGGTTCAGCTCCGGATGTTAATTCTCAACCAGCACCGACAACCATCAATGCTGATTCAAATCATCCTCAAGTCACAAGCTCATCGATCTGTGATGAACATGAAGAAGAAGAAGCTTGTGAGACATCTATTCTCCTACGGTTTTACAAAGATCATCCCCCACAACAAATGATTGGAAGCTTGCACGAACGAGTCACATGGTCCAGGTTTTGCGATCCAAACTCTTATGCTCATTCTTCTTTTGTTGCTTCTTTTGAACCCAAAGATATATCACACGCACTCACTAATGAATCTTGGATTATTGCCATGCAAGAAGAGTTAGAAAATTTTGAAAGAAATAATGTTTGGAAACTTGTACCTCCACCTCAAGGTCACACTTTAATTGGAACTCAAGAATTTGTCATTTTTCTTCCTTCTTCCTCAACCGTTACTTTGAAAGCTTTTTCGGATGCTGATTTTGGGGGTTGTAGGATTGATAGGAAAAGTACTTTCGGTGCTTGTCAGTTTCTTGGTAATTCTCTTGTTGCTTGGTCCTCTAGAAAACAAAATTCAGTTGCACAATCCACAGCTGAATCTGAATATGTAGCTGCTGCTAGTGCCTGCTCACAAATTCTTTGGATTGTTCAAACACTTAAGGACTATGGGGTTGATCTAGATAGTGTTCCACTGTTCTGTGATAACACTAGTGCCATTTGCATTGCTAAAAACCCCATGCAACATTCTAGAACTAAGCACATTGACATTAGGTATCACTTTCTCCGTGATAATATTGAAAAAGGAAACATTGTGCTTCACAATGTAGATACCGAACAACAATTGGCTGGCATTTTTACAAAACCTTTGGATTTCACTCGTTTTTGTTACATTCGTAGTGAAATAGGGGTTATGCATCCTCATGGCTTAAATTGAGGGGGAGTTTTGAAACTTGAGAAGTCTATGTGTGAATCTGAAATTAAAATAATATGAGCATAGTATTTCATACATATATGACTTTGTGATTCCTTTTACATGCTGAAAGTTCTTACTACATTACTCGTATTATACTTTTTGTATTTTTTGCCATGTCTGGTAATTGGAATAATTACTTACACTAAAACTGGTCATGGTCGAACTTTCTTGCTGTTTTGAACTTGTTACATGTTCACAAGTGATTTTAATCATTAGGAATTAATCAAGTAATTAACTCACATGTTGAGTTTTTATGAACAAACATAAATTGAGAAAAGATCAAGAGAATATGCGTGCATCACACTTCTTCTTTTGAGATGGCTTATCATTGCACTTAGATATGAACTTGGAAGAAGTTGTGTATGACTAAAACCATGTCCTTAAGCTTCTGATTGTCAAATGACATAGGCTTAGTTTGGTTGGTTAGAATAAGGCAGATGCGCATATAATCTCTTGCAAATATCATATGATCTAAATTTATGCTTTGAAAAATAATAAAATGCAGCAACTAGTGTCATGCTTTCAGGTTTTGAAATAGTTAAGTTTGTGAGATCATGACTTACTTAAATTGAAAATAATATTTGATCTCTAGCATGGCTTACACTACTTTATGTATTTTATTGATGTGATAATGTAATGTACTTGATAGTATGACTTGGATGAGCTTTGTTTATATGTATATGTTATAATATGCTCATAACAACTAAAGGGAGAGAGATAATTTGTTTATATGCTCATGACTTGCTGAATACATTGTCAAAGGGGGAGAGATAAGCATGAAGAGAAAGAGAATATGTGCATAAGGAGAGATAATAAAGGGGGAGAGATAATATGAGATAATTTTTGGATTTTCTTCTCATTTTACTTTTGATTTACAAAGGGGGAGAAATTGCATTCAAAACTTTTATGTGAATAAGCCAATGTTCGGATTTTAAATGGTGTTGCCAATGCATTCATCAAGGGGGAGATTGTAAGACCTATGTGTGCTGAATACATTGGCTTGTAGTGAATACACTTGCTTTGATGATAAAAGTTTTGAATATCACCAAAACACCTTTTTATTAAGGTCCGACTAGTTTTTGTTAGCTCCGGCTCAAGGTCCGGGTTACTCTGGCATGGTCCGGAACTTGACCGCAATGCTTCTGTTTTTCATTTGCAATGTTTCATACTTGCTTTAAATCTCTGGAAAGATTTCTTAGTATTCATTTGCTAAGTCTTTGGTGCGTTTTTGGTTGATATGGATGATATCGTGTTATTGTGGTTTTGCAACATGCTTATGTGAGGTTCTTACATAAGGTGTTGTGTTCGGAACTAACTTGAGTCAAGTCGAGGACTTGAGGTTCATGTGCAGGTGTTGCTTGAGTTCAAGACATGGCTGGTGATGGGATCCATTGGACTAGTCTCAGGGAGGAGATGAGGTTCCAACAACCAAATTTAGGAGGAATTGTGGTTGAGGTGATCAGGAGGTTGCGCAGCATGATTGAATCAAGAACAATGCATATGAAGGTATTGTGGACGTCATTGGAAGGTGTTTGCACGTGTGCAAGGAGTGCATGGACGTGGCTACATGGTTCCGAGGCGTGATGAAGAGATTTGGACGTAAAGAATTGGTCGGAAAGGTCCAACCGACTAGGTTATGGACTCAAGGTGTGGCTGAGTCGGGTTTGACTCAAATATAGAAATATTTGAGTTGGTTATGATAGGATTTCGTGTGGTCAAGAATTTGAGTTGTTTAGGAATGTGGGATACGTTCCTAAGGTGTTTGGAAGTCTTAATATTGCTTCTATCTGCGTATAGAAGAATCCTAAGCAGTTATGAAAAGTTATGATTCGTGAACAGAGTAGGATTAGGTTCCTGATTTGAGTTGAGTTGGCTTTTGAGCTGGTTACATAAGCAAGGGAGCCCAGATCTCGTGGTGCACGACTTTGGGGCTGTTCCTCTTGTGTTCTATTGAATAAAATTCATAGTTTGAAGGAACTTTTGTGCCTTGTTCGTCTGACTTGTTCCAGACAAGTTTTACCCATCGAGTTTCTGGACAGCACTACCTTTCGTTGGTGGCTTTATCATAACTCGAGTTTTACAGATCCAATTGACGTGATTATTTTTTGGGTTGTCCTCACAACTTGATTATCTATAATCTGTCAAAATGTTACGGTCATTGGATTTGTGGTTTCTGATCTACACGAGTTTCTTTGCAGCGTTCCAGAACTATTTTTCTCGGGTAGGACATATTGACCTTTGTTTGATCTTTCGATCATAACTTGAGTTTTTCTCGACGGATTCGAGTGATTCTTTTTGTGTTGTCTTCTTGACCTGATTCTCTCTGATATCTATCACTTTTGTCATGGTGAAACACATTTAGATTAGTCACACACACGATTTTTTTAACAGCTTGTTTTTCTGCCGAAGGGGTTGAGGTTTAATTGTTTCCGCTGCATAAGATTTTTAAATATACCATTCAACCCCCTATAGTAGCTTTTCACGTGCTCTTCGATCCTACAATTGGTATCAGAGCCATGGTGCTCTAATCTTTGTGATTTGCGCGTGTTTTTGACTAATCATCATGGAGAAGTACTCTGCCAAACCTTGCGTGTTCGCTGGTATTGATTTTCAGGTTTGGAAGGCACGCATGGAGCCTTTCATCCAGAAACAAGGCTTTGCAATATGGGAGAAGGTATACAAGCCTTATGAAGTGCCATCAAACAATCAAGTTACAGCTACAAATCTGAGAGATGTCGACAACAACAACAAGGCTCGGAACTTGATCATACAAGGATTAACACAAAGCGACTTCGACCGTGTTGCACACCTCCGATCTGCATACGATGTGTGGAAAGCACTTTGTGACTACCACGAAGGATCCAACATGATCAAAGAGGTAAGGCAAGACATGCTCAAGAAAGAATACATGCGCTTCGAGATGCAACCCGGTGAGTCTATTGATGACCTTTTTGCTCGCTTTAATAAGATTCTCAGCAACTTGCATAGTGTCAATGTTAATTTTTTCAGATGCTGAAAATGCTAGGCAATTGCTAAGTGCATTAGACATGTCAATTTGGGAGATGAAAGTTACATCCATTCGTGAATCTACTGTCATGAGTTCACTTACTCTAGATGTGCTATATTCCAAGTTAAAAACTCATGAAATTGATATAATCTCACGTAAGAACCCCAACAAGTCTATTGCTTTTGTTTCTCAACGTGACATGCCTAGCTCCGGTCAACCTTCATCTTGTGGTATACTTGCTTTGTTGTCCTCTCTAACCCTTGAACAGATTGAGGAGTTTCTAGATGACGAGCTAGCACTTCTCTCTACGAAGTTCTCAAAAGCATTGCAAAATGTGAGAACTAGAAGGAGAGGAAGCTCCGGACCTCAACGATGCTTTGAATGTGGTAAGACATGACATTTTCGTTCAGATTGCCCTAACCTTTCAGGTCCTACTTCTTGGGATGAAAAGAAAACAAGAATGAAACACTATTCTGCAAAAGATACGAAGAAAAAAAGGGTTTTACAGGACGTCAATTGGTGAACAGTTTTATCTCAGCACTCCAGGAACTTGGCTCAAGTGACGTGGACATTAGAAGTGATGAAGATGAAGATGATTTGGCAAACTTGTGCTTCATGGCGGGCAAGTCAAGATCAAGTATGGAGGAGGCAGAACACAACAGCGACAATGAAGAGGTATGTCCTACTTGCGAAGAAATGTGTGATGCTATTTCTCGTGCCACTATTATTGTTAAGAAAAAGGACAAAAAGCTTAGGGACAATGCCGTTAAAATTGAGTCACTAGAATCTGAAATTAATCGTTTGAAATCCTTGATTCCTAGTGATGATTCTTGTTCCTCATATGACTTAATGTATGAACAATTGTCCTCCCTAAGAATTGCACATACCTCCACACTTGATAAACTTGAACTTGAAATTGAAAAGAACAAAAAGCTTGCTGCACTTAATATTGGAAACTTAAAAGATACTTCTTGTTCTACAATTGATTTGCATTGTTCTAGTTGTGATGATCTTGATAAAAAACTGCAAGATGCTATGAATGAAATTTCTATATTGAACAATGCTTTACGTTCTCATGAAGTTAAATATTGCTCCAATTGCAAACTAAAAGGAAAAACTTCATGTGCAAACTGCCTAGACTTGTCTAAGAGACTTGATGACATGAATAGGACACTAGATCAGTTTTGTAATGGGAATAAGAACCTAAACTTGCTGATGAATTCTTCCAAGTCTTGCAAAGATAAAACTGGTTTAGGTTTTGATTCTCATGCTCATGCTAAGGCACATCCACCTAAAATTGTAAAGTCATTAGGAAGTGGTTTCATTCAAGTTCCTAAACAAAAAGAAGTGGTTTTCAAATCTGCAGGTGTATTGTCTCATTCGGTTTCAAATAAAAATGTTGTTTGCTCATCTAGACATGAACACAAAGTTAAATTTCATTGTACCTACTGTGGTAGAGATGGTCATGTCATAGACTTTTGTTATAGACTAGCTAAACAACAGAAAAGGGAAAGAATAGTTGCTAAATCTCATAACTTTTATGCAAAATTGGCTGCACATATTGAACCGAATGTACAACCTGCTGTTTTGAGTCAAAAACATTCAAAGTTTACCTCCGGACCTTCTGTTTTTGCCTCCGGAGCTACTGATTTTTGTGCTACACAAATAACACCTTATAGGTCAGTAGTTAAGAATAAAAAATCTCAAACTTTGACTCATAAACCTGCTGTTTTGTCTCAGCTTTCACGTGTTTTTCCTGCTGCACGTCGCGTGACTCAGTACTGGATTCCTAAATGCCTTTTGACTAACCCCAGTATTGAGTCATCGACGTATTGTGCTTCTATGTAGGTTACACGTTTGAGGAAGGAGAACATTTGGATTGTGAATTCAGGTTGCTCACGCCACATGACCAGTAACAAAGATCGGTTCCCCCCCTCTCTTTTGTGTCACGTGTAGAGAATGTTACTTTTGCCGATAATTCCTCAACTCCTATAATTGCTAAGGGTTCGGTTAGAGTAAATGATCACTACACATTGAAGGATGTGCCACTTGTCAAAAATTTGAAATACAACTTGCTTTGTATTTCACAATTGCTAGATGAAAATCTGGAAATTATTTTCAATAAAAACTGCTGCAAAGTTGTAAGTTCAAATAGTGAGGTTATTTTTAACATGTCTCGGTTTGGAAGAGTTTTTAAAGCTGATTTTGATATGTCTTCCTCTAAGCATAGGTGTCTAGTTGCTAATGATTCAAAGGACTTATATTTTTGGCATCGTAGACTTGGTCACGTAGGCTTTGATCACCTAACACGTGTTAGTGCTCTTGATCGCCTACGTGGGCTGCCTAAGCTTAAAGGGGACAAAGAAATTTTGTGCTCTTCTTTTAGACATGCTAAGATGGTTGCAAGTTCACATACTCCTCTCACAATGATCATGACAACTGAACCGTGTCAAACTTTTGCACCTTGACACCGTAGGACCTTCACGTGTTCAATCCTTCGGAGGCAAATGATATGTTCTTATGATTGTTGATGATTATTCTAGATACTCTTGGGTTTACTTTATGGCGTCTAAGAATGAAGTTTTTAGTCACTTTAGAACTTTTTTCTTAGATTAGCAATTGATCACTCAGGATCATTAAAAGCAATTAGAAGTGATAACAGAACTGAATTTAAAAATCAATCTTTTGTCACTTTTGTGCTAAAAATGGAATATATCATCAATTTTCTTCACCATATGTACCTCAACAAAACGGTGTTGTAGAAAGAAAGAACAAAACCTTAGTTGAGATGGCTAGGACTATGCTTGATGAATATCAAACTCCTAGGAAATTTTGGGCTGATGCGTTAGCAACCACTTGTTATGTCTCAAATCGTGTTTTCTTGCGTGCTAAGCTAGGTAAAACACCATATGAGCTCCGGTATGGACATAGGCCTAGTGTTACACACTTTCGGGTCTTTGGTTGCAATTGCTTTGTTAAGAAACATGATAATCTTGATAAATTTGAATCTAGATCCATTGATGACATGTTTCTTGGTTATCCATCTCATACTAGAGGCTACCTGTGTGCTTTTACTTGACATTAACAAAATTGTGAAGACTTGTGAAGTGTCTTTTGATGAAGCTAGCCCAGGTACTAGCTCAAACATTGCAGGTCCAGATCCATATCCACAGGGGGGGAGCATTTTCATTGAAGATGAGGAAGAATTGGAGCTGCTGCCCAAAAATTCAGCAGCTAAAGACTTTGGTTCAGCTCCGGATGTTAATTCTCAACCAGCACCGACAACCATCAATGCTGATTCAAATCATCCTCAAGTCACAAGCTCATCGATTTGTGATGAACATGAAGAAGAAGCTTGTGAGACATCTGTTCTCCTACGGTTTTACAAAGATCATTCCCCACAACAGATGATTGGAAGCTTGCACGAACGAGTCACACGGTCCAGGTTTTGTGATCCAAACTCTTATGCTCATTCTGCTTTTGTTGCTTCTTTTGAACCCAAAGATATATCACACGCACTCACTAATGAATCTTGTATTATTGCCATGCAAGAAGAGTTAGAAAATTTTGAAAGAAATAATGTTTGGAAACTTGTACCTCCACCTCAAGGTCACACTTTGGAACTCAAAAATTTGGCATTTTTCTTCCTTCTTCCTCAACCGTTACTTTGAAAGCTTTTTCGGATGCTGATTTTGGGGGTTGTAGGATTGATAGGAAAAGTACTTTCGGTGTTTGTCATTTTCTTGGTAATTCTCTTGTTGCTTGGTCCTCTAGAAAATGAAATTTAGTTGCACAATCCACAGCCGAATCTGAATATGTAGATGCTGCAAGTGCTTGCTCACAAATTCTTTGGATTGTTCAAACACTTAAGGACTATGGGGTTGATCTAGATAGTGTTCCACTGTTCTGTGATAACACTAGTGCTATTTGCATTGCGAAAAACCCCGTGCAACATTCTAGAACTAAGCACATTGACATTAGGTATCACTTTCTCCGTGATAATGTTGAAAAAGGAAACATTGTGCTTCACCATGTAGATACCGAACAACAATTGACTGACATTTTTACAAAACCTTTTGATTTCACTCGTTTTTGCTACATTCGTAGTGAAATAGGGGTTATGCATCCTCATGGCTTAAATTGAGGGGGAGTTTTGAAACTTGGGAAGTCTATGTGTGAATCTGAAATTAAAATAATATGAGCATATTATTTCGTACATATATGACTTTGTGATTCCTTTTACATGCTGAAAGTTCTTACTACATTACTCGTGTTATACATTTTGTATTTTTTTCCATGTCTGGTAATTGGAATAATTACTTACACTAAAACTGGCCATGGTCAAACTTTCTTGCTGTTTTGAACTTGTTACATGTTCACAAGTGCTTTTAATCATTAAGAATTAACCAAGTAATCAACTCACATGTTGAGTTTTTATGAACAAACATAAATTGAGAAAAGATCAAGAGAATATGCATGCATCACACTTCTTCTTTTGAGATGGCTTATCATTGCACTTAGATATGAACTTGGAAGAAGTTGTGTATGACTAAAACCATGTCCTTAAGCTTCTGATTGTCAAATGACATAGGCTTGGCTTGGTTGGTTAGAATAAGGCAGATGCGCATATAATCTCTTGCAAATATCATATGATCTAAATTTATGCTTTGAAAAATAATAAAATGCAGCAACTAGTGTCATGCTTTCAGGTTTTGAAATAGTTAAGTTTGTGAGATCATGACTTACTTAAATTGAAAATTACATTTGATATGTAGCATGGCTTACACTACTTTATGTATTTTATTGATGTGATAATGTAAGGTACTTGATAGTATGACTTGGATGCGCTTTGTTTATATGTATATGTTATAATATGCTCATAACAACTAAAGGGAGAGAGATAATTTGTTTATATGCTCATGACTTGCTGAATACATTGTCAAAGAGGGAGAGATAAGCATGAAGAGAAAGAGAATATGTGCATAAGGATAGATAATAAAGGGGGAGAGATAATATGGGATAATTTTTGGATTTTCTTCTCATTTTACTTTTGATTTACAAAGGGGGAGAAATTGCCTTCAAAACTTTTATGTGAATAAGCCAATGTTCGGATTTTAAATGGTATTGCCAATGCATTCATCAAGGGGAGATTGTAAGACCTATGTGTGCTGAATACATTGGCTTGTAGTGAATACACTTACTTTGACGATAAAAGTTTTGAATATCACCAAAACACCTTTTTATTAAGGCCCGACTAGTTTTTGTTAGCTCCGGCTCAAGGTCCGGGTTACTTTGGCAAGGTCTGGAACTTGACCGCAATGCTTCTGTTTTTCATTTGCAATGTTTTGTACTTACTTTACATCTCTGTAAAGATTGCTTAGTATTCATTTGCTAAGTCTTTGGTGCGTTTTTGTATGATATGGATGATATCATGTTACTGTGGTTTTGCAACATGCTTATGTGAGGTTCTCACGTAAGGTGTTGTGTTCGAAACTAACTTGAGTCAAGTCGAGGACTTGGGCTCGTATGGATTGGTTGTTTATTCATGTGCAGGTGTTGCTTGAGTTCAATACATGGCTGGTGATGGGATCCATTGGACTAGTCTCAGGGAGGAGATGAGGTTCCAACAACCTCAGGAGGAATTGTGGTTGAGCTGATCAGGAGGTTGCGCAACATGATTGAACCAAGAACAATGCATATGAAGGTATCGTGGACGTCATTGGAAGATGTTTGCACGTGTGCAGGGAGTGCATGGACGTGGCTACATGGTTCCGAGGCGTGATGAAGAGATGTGGACGTAAAGAATTGGTCGGAAAGGTCCAACCGACTAGGTTATGGACTCAAGCTGTGGCTGAGTCGGGTTTGACTCAAATATGGAAAGATTTGAGTTGGTTATGATAGGATTTCGCGTGGTTCAAAAATTTGAGTTGTTTAGGCATGTGGGATACGTTCCTAAGGTGTTTGGAAGTCTTAATATTGCTTCTATCTGCGTATAGAAGAATCCTAAGCAGTTATGGAAAGTTACGATTCGTGAATAGAGTAGGATTAGATTTTTGATTTGAGTTGAGTTGGCTTTCGAGCTGGTTATATAAGCAAGAGAGCCCAGAGCTCGTGGTGCACGACTTTGGGGCTGTTCCTATTGTGTTCTATTGAATAAAATTCGTAGTTTGAAGGAACTTTTGTACCTTGTTCGTCCGACTTGTTCCAGACAAGTTTTACCCGTCGAGTTTCTGGACAGCACTACCTTTCGTCGGTGGTTTTGTCATAACTCGAGTTTTACAGATCCAATTGATGTGATTATTTTTGTATTGTCTTCACAACTTGATTATCTATCATCTGACAAAATTTTACGGTCATTGGATTTGTTGTTTCTGATCTACACGAGTTTCTTTACAGCGTTCCAGAACTGTTTTTCTCGGGTAGGACAGATTGACCTTTGTTTGATCTTTCGATCATAACTTGAGTTTTTCTCGACAGATTTGAGTGATTCTTTTTGTGTTGTCTTCGTGACTTGATTCTCTCTGATATCTATCACTTTTGTCACGGTAAAAACATTTATATTAGTCTCACACACGATTTCTTTAACAGATTGTTTTTCTGCCGAAGGGGTTGGGGTTTAATTGTTTCCACTGCGTAAGATTTTTAAATCTACCATTCACCCTCCCTTCTGATAGCTTTTCACGTGCTCTTCGATCCTACATAAACATATTAGTCAATCTATTATTCGTACTCCATATAATGACCTTTATCTTAACCTTGTCCTTCATGTTCCTCAAGCATCCAAAAATCTCGCCTCAGTTTATCGAATTGCCTCTGATAATAATGTATTCTTTGAGCTTCATCCTGACTATTTTTTATTAAGTATCAGGAGTCGAGGAAAACCCTTCTTCAAGGCAAATCTAGAGGAGGCCTTTATCCACTTCCACACAGCCTCACCACAGCTTCAGCCAAACAAGTCCTCAGCACCATCAAGATCCCCACCTCCCGATGGCATGCCCGTTTAGGTCACCCATCTTCAACTATTGTTAGATTTGTGCTTAATAAAAATTGTCTATCGTTTGTTAGTGATTCCACTCAAGAAATAGTGTGTCATGCATGTCAACAAGCTAAAAGTCACCAATTACCATATTCCTCACCGTTTAGTCAGTCTAAAGCTCCTTTAGAGCTAGTATTTTTTGATGTATGGGGCCCTGCCTGTGATTCCATCAATCGAAATAAATACTACGTTAGCTTCATTAATGATTTTAGCAAATTTACTTAGATATATTTGCTCAAGCACAAGTCTGAGGTGTTTCAAAATTTTTATGATTTCCAAAATCTTGTTGAGCGACTCTTCGATAAGAAGATTCTTGCTATCCAAACCGACTGGGGTGGTGAGTACCTGTCGGTGGTTTGGAACCGGCAGATCTCCCGACACTACTAAAGTGTTAGAGGAGTTTGATGTTCGGTGTGGGCGCGCGGAGATTCAAGAAGGTGTATTGTAAATGACGGATGAGACACAAGAGTTTACGTGGTTCGGGCCGCCTGAGCGTAATACCCTACTCCACGGGATGTGTTGATGTTGTATTGGATGTATCGAGTGTGTCAGTGTGTCTAAACGTCTCTCGAGCGTGTCTCAACGTCTGTCCAGCCTGTGTGTAAACGTCGTTGTCCTGTCCTTCTATAGTATAAGGGCAGGCCATTACAAATTAGCCTGGCCCGAAATGTGGCCCCGGTGTTTACTAGTGTTGATACCTCTTCAACAAGTGTAATGGGCTTTGACAGCATCGTTACTGGAATTAAGGTCGTCCGATTAAGTGTCATTAGTATGGTATTAATGACACTTAATCGGGTCTTGAAGTCCTTGATTCCCCATTGAAGATCCGGAGCCGTTGCGGGGTCTTCTGGAGGTTAGAGGGGAAGATCCGACGGTTGGACACGTGGCAGCACAGGAGCACGCTGTGGAGAACAGATAGTTCCGGGGTTAGCCGACACGTGTCAGCACCGGAGCCTCCCTCGGTCTGGGGTTAGGTCCGGGGATGCCACTTCTGTACATAGTTCGGAGCTTCCACCCTTGCGGGCGGTAGCTCCGGTTTGATAGTACACGTGGCGACCCTGGGGCTAACCATGTTGGAGAAGCGGGTCCGGACATGTCTGACATGTGGGCCTCCGAAGGTCTTCATATCAAGTGGGTGACTTTCCCTTGATATCTTTGCAATCCCAAGGGGTATATGGTACCCAGGGTACCGACAGTGGCCCCCTGGGCCCACCTCCGGGGAAGACCCCTTGGATGAAGTTGTTCCGCCGGAGGTGGGTCCATCCTTCGACTTTTGAACTGAGTCTTCAAAGGTCTTCGATTGTGCCGTTGGCGATGGTCCGAAGTTAAATATTCGCCGCGTGGCATATCCCGTGTGCGGCAGGTGAGATCTTTGGCGTGCGGATCTCACGCAATTGAAGGTCGCCGGTTCCCGATACGAAAATCGTATCGGTTCCGCGCGCCTTGTCAGGCCGCCGCCTTTGGGCTTCCCGCCTCATGATGGCAACCGTTCGCCTGGGTAAGAATCTCAACTTGATCGTCGGGGTAGTCCCGGGCCCTCTTGTCATCGGTTGGGTGGAATTTTTGAATGGTATCTTCGACTTCTCTGCGGTTTCCATCCAAGCGTCGCGAGGGTTTACTTAAGAAGGAAAGCGCGCACCGTTTGGGGCTCTTTACGCCTCCCATCTGATCTCGCGCTCAAACTCCCAACTTGTGCTTCGCTTTTCTTCTCTTGCCTAGCCGTGCCGCGATGGAGTTGGGTCTCCGCGAGAGTCGCTTGAAGACCGATGGCGACCTGAAGAAGGTCCGGGCCCTCATGGGATGGTCCTCAGACTTCTTCAACCGCTCGGTCCGCGCCGGTGGAGAGCTCTCGTTCGAGAAGGAGTACGCCAGCGAAATGGTGTACTTCTCCTCGTACGCCATGGTGGGGTTGATCCCACCTTTTTCTTGATGCTGCTAGACTTCTATGGTCTGTAGTTGTATCATCTTGGCCCCCACTCCATTCTTCTTGTGTCCATTTTCGTCCACTTCTGTGAGATGTGGGTGGGCATCCCCACTGCATTGAACTCTTTCGGACCTTCTTCACCGTCCATACCACCGTCAGGAGCAATGAGTACCTTGGCTTCTACTACTTCGTGAAGCTTAAGAAGTGCCCATTCAAGTACCTCCGGTCATTTCCCTCTGGGAAGTGGGATGACTGGAAGAAGGACTGGATAGTTGTCCGGGTGGAGGAGCACGAGAGGCTGGAGCTGCCCGAAGGCCTTCCCAGCATCGACACGACAATCTAGAGTGAAGCTCCGGTGCTGGTGGAAGCCTTCAACCCTACTTTGACCAGGATCCTCCAATGCGTGGAGGGAGGATTGACTCCTCAGGCGGTGTTTTGCAACTTCTTGGTCAACAGGTGGGCGCCGCTAAAGAGGAGAGAGAAACTCGCATGGGCCCTCAACAGCGTGACGGACGACGACCGGGTCGAGACCGGGCTGAAGTCCAACATGGTGGGGAAAACCTTGGAGTTCCACCTCAAGAAGTTCCAACACGGCATTGACGTCGATGGCGACGACTTGACCCCGCCATCAGCTTTTCTTCCTCTGAACGTGGAAGTGGAGATCAGCAGGGAGCTCAGGTGGAAGATGCTCGTGCTTGACGACCTTGGTGTCGTCGAGAGAAGATCAACCACTAGGGTAGCGATCCTCGGAATGCCAGAGGATGGCTCCGACCCTGCTCTGAAACCGAGGGAAGAGGTCGTCGGCAAGGGCAAGGAGCTGGCGGATGAACCCGTGAGCCGGAAGAGGAAGCTGCAGTACGCCGACGGAAGGTCCGTCAGGCCTGCTACTTCTGCGTCGGCTCCTTCTCCCCGGAGGGGAAGGTCTTCTACAACTGCGGCGACTGTTCCCGTAGTGGGGTCCTCCCGGGGCGCGATTGTTCCTGCAGTGGGGTCCTCCCGGGGTGTTAGCTCCGGGCATGCGACTCTAGCACCTGGGCTGGTGGATGCCTCTAGGTCCGGGGGTTCTTCCCGATCGAGGGGGGCCTCGACTCGGGAAACACCCGTGGCCGCGACGAGTTCCGGGGGGCCTTCCGGAGCTTCCACGCCGGCTATGACCAGCCCAGAACGCCCGACAAAAAGATTCCGCGCAAGCTGGTGTGGAAGCCTCCCAAGGTAATTTTTAATCTTTACCTTGGATAGTTGTTTTAATTGTAGTAACTATTTTTAAGTTTCTTCGTTCATCATCTGCAGCGTCCCCAAGAAGGGGAGTGAGGCTCCACCCTAAGCCATAGCGGCTGAAGCCGTGAGGGTGGAAGCTTCTGCTCCTGTCCCGGTGCCGCCCCAAGTGGTGGCTGAAGCTGCGACAGCTCCGGCGCCGGCTGTCGTGGTCATGGACCTCGACTCATCCCCAGAGGCTCCCGTGGTAGCGCCAGACCACGGGAGTGAAGATGCGCCAGCAGCACCTGTCCCGGAGGTTGAAGCTCCGGGTCCTGGTGCTGAGATGATGGAAGCTCCGGCCGTTGAGCCGGAAGAAGCTGTGATTCCGGCCCTGGAGCCGGAAAGTGTCGAAGCTCCAGCGGTCGAGCCGGAGGTGATTGAAGTCCCGGCGTGCACGCCGGATGTTGAGGAAGTCCCGGCGGTTGGGCCAGCTACCTCAGAAGCACCGGCCGCAGATGCGGTAGTTGTTGGATCTCCGGCTGCAGGGCCGATTGAAGATGAAGATCTTCTGGCTCTCGAGCCGGTTGATACATAAGTGTCGGAGCTCGATCCCCCATCGGAGGAGGTGCCAAGGTCGGAGCCAGAAGCGGACCCTGCTCCGGAAGTGATGACGTCGGAGGTACCCACGGCTGAGCTGGAGTGCCCTGGTGAAGTCACTGGCCCCCTATCTGAGGGGGTGAATGAATACCTGGCGGCGAGGCCCTCCTCGATGGCGACTGAGGCCATCCCGGAGGACGGCCCTAGTGCCATGGAGACATAGGGGACCACTCTTGTGGAGTGGGACCCAATTTTTGTATATGAAAACCCGCTGGAACCAGCGGAGGAGACCCCAGCAGGTCCGGAACCTATCCCGTTGTCACTGTCCATTGACAACGCATGTTCCAGTCTGCGTCAAGTTCAATTGGCCTTCTTCCATGACAGCAAGGCTCTTGAAGAGGAGCGCCAAACCCTTAGGAGGTGGCGTAACCGGCTCTACTTCGATACCAAGCTGGCGCAGTCAAGGCTAGCGGATGACAAAGAGTGGATCAAGCGGGAGAAGGTCCGCCTGGAGTATTGGGGTAAATTATTGGATGACAGGGAGAGTATGACTCGCGCCCTCGACGCTCAATCCCGGGAGATCTACGATCAGGCCAAAGCAGCCAATAGTGCGGCTGATGAACGCCACGAAAGGCTTGAGGCCATTAACACTACACTCATCAAGCGCCGAGAGGCACTTGAATAGAGGGAGAAACGGCTCGAAGATGAAGAGCAGAAACTCCTAGAGCTGCGGGATGACGTCCTGAGGAGGGAGGAGGAGCTCTCCGAGAAGGTGGCTCTGGCTGACAAGGGCCTTGAGGAGCGCGCCAATAAATTGGAAGAGTGCTGTGTAAAGGAGGAGAAGAAGGCCTGGGTGCGAGGGCAGGAGCTCCATGAACGGGAGTGTGCCCTCGTTTCCAGGGAAAAGAAAGTGAGGGGCAGGGAGAGGGACCTGGTCGACCGCCGGAACAAGATCCACCTGCGGGAGGAGGAGCTCGGAAAACTCGAGAAGCGGGTTGCTGAGAGGATTCAGCAGAACGCCAAAGAAGTTGAGCGCCTCGCCTGTGAGAATTCCGTACTGGTGGCGGCCAGAAGATCTTTGGAAGAATTGAAAGGCCTGAGGACTGCGGACTCCCTACAAATTTGGGAGTTCCTGGGCAAGGCCAACGACGCGCTGACACCAATGGGCTTCAGTCCCGTGCGCCCGGATGATCCGGAGCCGGAGCCGGACCTAGCGCTGCAGGCATTGAGCTCGGCAGGTAGCAAGCTCTCCAAGGTGGGCGATGTCATCGCGGACCAATAGGAGGTTAAGGGGCAATCCCTGGCGAAGAACATCGCAGAGTACGTGCTGACGTGCTACACCAGCCGGAACTCCCAATTTCCTCTGGACCCGGTGCTTGAAGGTCCCGTCGAAGGAGAAGGGGAAGCTGCCCGAGCCAACGTGTCGGAGGTTGCCCAGAAAGTCGCTCAATTCTTCCATAGGGTCTAGTACCATCTCCGTAGTTCCCACTTGTGTCCTCTCTTCTTCTTCCTCAATTTTGTAATCCCTTGTCTCCAGATGAATGAAATCCCCAAATTTTTGTGAATTTCACTTTTTGTCTTGAACACTTTTGTCTTCACTTGGCCCCCTGGTAGATGTACACAATTTGATTGTGAACATGTACCAAGAGGATATTATGTTTTGTTGAAGACTCATTTTCTTCGAACTTGTAGAGCGTAGGTCCGAAGTCTTTGATGGTGAAGGCCCCCTGAGGTCAAACCGACTACCGTCGGAGCTTAGTAGCTCCGGTAATAGTCCCTATCAACGCATAGAGCATCGACAGTTAGTCCTCCGGGGTGTCGGAGCTTAGCAGCTCCGGCACTGACCTTTGCCAACACGTAACTTGTCGACAGCAGACTCCACTTGTGGGGTCTTCTCACCATCTTTTACGTCGATGGCTGACCCCCCTAGCTTTACCGGGGCTTGGTTGCTCCGGTGATGCTTGTTAACATCGATTACAAGCCATCTAGAGGAGTCGGAGCTTTGTTAGCTCTGGCTTTTCTCCATCAACGTGTATTTTATTTTTCCTGCACACTGAAGTCAAGAAAAATAGTAAAATTCGTTTCTTGCCTATAACTTCGTCGCGGCTTACGATTCTCGAGAAAGTTTTAGGTCAAACGCGATTCTAAACACAATCGAATGAGTTGCCTTTTCTTCCGGATTCAATTGTATTTGGACTCGCCTTACTTCGGCCTGCCGGGGTGTAGGTAGAGTGGCTTACTTAGGGTTCTTGACCAGGCTAAGTCGATAGCACACTCTGGCCCTAGATTGGCTTGGCGGCATTCAGGCGAGTGAGCCATGAACAATATTTGAATTCAAAAGAATAGACAATACAACTCAAATCGTATATGAACCGGTCGAACTAATTTTTTTTTAAGAATTGCGCGTCTTTGTTATAGACAAGAAAGAGAAAAATAAAAAATAAAAATGTTGAGCCTGTACAAAATGAATGCACGTGGAGTCTGTTTCACCTGAAGATGTCTTTCATTATAGATCCGAGGTACAAGGGAAACAAGTACACTCTTAGGGTACGAAACCAAGCTAAGCGTGTTTAATTTCTTGTTTGTCCCAGGGTAGCTAGCCACACTTTTAGTTCTGAGACTGTGACAAGTGTTGCATGAACTTTGTGGACCTTTCGGGGAAGGTCCGGCTGTTCTCCCGGAGGAACTACCCGACTTTGTACAATGACTCTATAACATACACCTCAAGTTACTCAAGACTCACCTCCGTGGTATTAAGTGTAGAACTTACGGAGGTGCTCGATGTTCCAAGGATTTGGGAGAGGTGTCCCATCCTCGGTAGCCAAGCGAACGCTTCCGGGACGGGATACTTTAATCACTCGGAAGGGTCCCTCCTAGCCGAGCGAGAGTTTGTTTAACCCTTCTCTGGATTGTATTCTCCGTAGCACCAGATCGCCTTCCTCGAGGTGTCGGTTGTGTACATGCCGCTGATGATAACGCCGTAGGGCTTGGCGATATCGGGCATTCCGAACAGCTGCTTCGCACCTTCCCTCCTCAAGGAGGTCTAGGTCTTCACACCGCAGCTGATCCTGCGCGGCTTCGTCGAAGGTCCGGACCCGGAGTGAACCCAAGGTGATTTCCGGAGGAAGGATTGCTTCAGCTCCGTACACCAGAAAGAAAGGTGTCTCTCCAGTTGACCAGTTTGGAGATGTCCCGTTGGCCCATAAAGTGGGCGGAAGCTCTTCAATCCAGTTAGCTCCATGTTTTCTTTAAGCGCTCATATGTGCGCGTCTTGAGTCCTTTAAGGATTTCAGCATTTGCTCTCTCGGCTTGGCCATTGCTTGCAGGGTGAGCTTCGGAGGTGTAGCAAACTTGTATGCCGAGGTCTTCGCAATATCCTTGGAATGCAGAGCTTGTGAATTGGGTCCCATTATCAGTGATGATTTTGTTTGGGACTCCATATCTGCATACAATGGACTGCAAAAAGTTGATAGCAGATTGCTTGTTGATTGTCACAACTGGAGTTGCTTCTGGCCACTTGGTGAACTTATCAATGGCGACGTACAGGAACTTGTAACCTCCGACAGCTCTTGGAAAAGGTCCCAAGATGTCCATCCCCCACACAGCGAAGGGCCATGTAGGAGGTATCATTTGTAGGGGCTGAGCTGGTGTGTGAATTTGCTTTGCATGGAATTGACATGCTTCACATTTCTTCACCAGCTCAGTTGCATCCTGGAGTGCTGTAGGCCAGTAGAAACCATGCCGAAAGGCTTTACCAACCAGCGTGCGGGAAGACGCGTGGTTCCCACACTCGCCTCCATGGATTTCTGCGAGGAGTTCACAACCTTCTTCCCTTGTGATGCATTGCATTAGGATGCCATTGGCACCATGCCGGTAGAGATCCCCTTCTACCAGCGTGTATCTTTTAGCCAATCTGACTACCCGGTCAGCGGATACATCATCGTCAGGAAGGATGTTGTCTTTCAAGTAGCTCCGGATCTCCGAGATCCATGCATCGGAACTAGCTTGAGCTTTTGAGTCTTTCGTGCTGGGTTGCTCGGAGCTCCCGGCAGCACCTACGACCCTTGATGGCTGCCATGGTAACAGGGCCATCAGGACCGTCAGCTTTGGGATGCTGATCTCGTCCCCTTCGCTCAGTTCGGCAGGCTGAGCTGTTGGCTTTGACAACCTCCGGACAAAAATTCTGTCAGGAGCCGGAGCTTCGGTTGACGCTTTCGTCTAGAGTTCGTCAGCTTCAGCGTTATGGGCACGCTGAACATGGTGGAGATCTAGGACTTCGAAGTCCTTCTGAAGCCTCTGGACTTCCAGGAGGTAAGCAGCTAGCTGGAGATTATTGCAGGAACATTCACCCTTCACCTGCTTAATGATGAGCTGCGAATCTCCCTTGACTAGCAGTTGCTTGACACCATATAACAGTGCCACCTTTAGTCCTTAGATGAGCGCTTCGTACTCTGCCATGTTGTTGGTCGCCTTGAAGTCAAGGTGTACCATGTATTTCCCCTTCTCCCCGGTCGGTGCAAGGAGAAGGATTCCAGCTCCGGCCCCCTGCTTCTGCATGGAGCCGTCGAAGTAGAGGGTCCAGTGAGGCTCGGTGAAGGCTGGAGCTTGATGCTCCGTCTTCTGCTCCCTGGGGCCCCCAGGGTTTGATGGAGAGGGAGTCCATTCTGCCACAAAATCTGCCAATGCTTGACTCTTGACTGCTTGCCTTGAAATAAATTCAAGATCAAATTTAGCCAATTCTGACGCCCACTTTGAAATATTCCCAGTTGAATTGGGATTATGCAAGATTGCTCGAAGTGGGTAAGAGGTCACCACTGAGACTTTGTGAGCTTGGAAGTAATGGCGAAGCTTCCTGGAGGCAATAAGAACTGCATAGAGCAGCTTATGCACCTCTAGGTATCGAGTCTTGGCATCATGTAGTACTTCACTAATGAAGTACACTGGGCGCTGAATGGTCCGGACCCTCCCAGAGGGGTCCGGAGCTTCCTCTTCACTGACCCGAATCCTCTCAGAGGAATCCGGATTTTCTTCGGGGACCTCCGGGTCCTGGCTGGAGGAACCCGGGGCTCCTTCAGAAGCGACCTGGACCCTCCCGGAGGGGTCTGGGTCTCCTGAAGTGACTTCTTGTGGATTCGAGTCTGGGAGCTGGGACCCAGACTCGCTTTCAGGTACCTCCGGACCCTCCTGAAGGGGTCTGAATTCCTGAGTATGTGGTAGCTCTGGTCTCTCCGCAACCAGAACCATACTGACGACTTCATCAGTTGCTGAAATGTAAAGCAACAAAGGCTCACCAGGGTTCGGAGCTACCAGAATTGGTAGGGTGGTGAGGAACTGTTTCAGCTCCTGGAATGCCTTCTGTGCTTCTTCGGACCATTGGAATGGTCCGGACTTCCTTAATAACTTGAAGAAGGGGAGTGCCCGTTCCACTAGTCTTGAAATGAACCGGCTGAGGGCTGCTAGACATCCAGTTAACTTTTGGACGTCTTTGATGCGGGTTGGTGGCCGCATGTCTTCAATGGCCTTAATCTTCGCCGGATTATCTTCTATGCCCCGGTGACTTACCAGGAAACCGAGAAGTTTTCCGGAGCTAACCCCGAAGACACACTTGTCTGGGTTTAGCTTTGTGCGGGTGGCCCGCAGCTTGTCGAAGACAGCCTGCAAGGTGTCAAGGAGTGACTCCTTGTCCCTGACCTTGACCACGATGTCATCGACGTACACTTCCACTATGTCTCTAATGAGTTCTTCAAAAGTTTTGTACATAGCTCGTACAAAAGTTGAAGCTGCATTCTTGAGACCAAAGGGCACGGCTGTATAACAATACAATCCATCTACTGTGATGAATGAGGTATGCTCTTCATCTTCCCTAGACATCCTAATTTGATGATACCCGGAATATGCGTCTAGGAAACACAGTAATTCACACCCAGAGGTGGAATCCACTATCTGATCTATTCTAGTTAGTGGGAATGGATCTTTTGTACATGCCTTATTTAGTGTGGTGTAGTCGATGCACATCCGAAGCTTCCCGCCGGCCTTGGGCACAACGACTAGGTTTGCCAGCCATTTTGGATGGAAGACTTCTCGGATGAATCCAACTTCGAGTAACTTCTTCACTTCTTCTCGGATGAAGTTCTGTCGCTCTACGCATTGCTTCCGAGGCTTCTGATGCACAGGCCGGGCGTTGGGGTAGATCTTCATATTGTGCTCAATCACTTCCCTGGGGATCCCAGGCATTTGTGATGGTTGCCAAGCAAACACGTCGACGTTAGCCCGGAGGAAAGTGATAAGCGCGAGTTCCTATTTGTCGGTCAGTCCCCCCGATATACGGGTGGTCTGAGCGGCATCGGAATCAATTTGGACGACTTTGACGGGAATGTCGGTGTCGTCGCTTGGCTGCACATGAGGTGCAGAAGTCGAGCCTCGTTGACGAATGCTCCGGGGTTTTGGAGCTTGCTCCTGCCTGGAGTCCTCCTCTTGCGCCGTGGTGAGTGCATGGAGTTCTTCCAGAGCAGTTACTCCGGCAGTACGATCTCCGCGGATCCGGAGAACGCCTACTGGCGTTGGCATATTCAACACCAGATAACCATAATGAGCAGCTGCCATGAATTTGTACAGGGCATGCCTACTCAAGATGGCATTGAAGGGTAAGTTGATCTGAGCGACATCGAAGACCAACTTCTCGGTGCGGTACTTCTCCTGTGTCCCGAAGGTAACGGGGAGAGTAATAGCTCCGAGTGGGGTAATGGCCCCCGGACCTACTCCGGAGAAAGGTCGAGAGAGGTGGAGATCCGAAGGTCGGAGTTGAAGCTTAGTAAAAGCTTCAAAGCTTATGAGGTTAAGCCCCGAACCTCCGTCTACCATGACGTGGTGGAGCTGGATGTTGTTGATGGTAGGAGATACCATCAAAGGTAACTGACCTGCTCCAACCATGCTCCGAGGGCAATCCGAAGCATCAAAAGTGATGGCTGTGTCCATCCACTTCCGATGAGGTTCCGGCCTGACTGTAGGAGCTACAACAGCCATATCCCGGCGCATAGTCTTGATGACGCGGCAGGAGGTGATGTCCCATGATCCACCAAAAATGGTGTTCATGGTCTTCCGACGCTCGTTGTCAGAGACGTCAGAATCATCGTCGATGGAGGTGTAAACGACCTTCAGGACCATTTTGGGATCCTGAAAATCTAACTCCTCTTCAGCTGAGCTTCGTCGACTTTTTTCTTTCCTTCCCTCTGTCGGAAAGGAGATTTTTCTCGGCGCTTGTTGTAGCGCTCGGCAAGGTTTTGGACCTCCCGGCAGTCTTCCAAACTGTGGCTGCCCGTTTTGTGAATTGGGCACCACACCTTGGGCTTGCTACCGTCTTCAGAAGACGGTCGAGGTCGCTTTTCGGGGCGTTGCCCCCGGCCACCCGGAGCTGCAGCAGGTGCAACATTGGATGTACCGGCCGACGGCTTCTTCTTGCCGTTGGTCTTTTTCTTCTTCTTGCCGTTCCCGGAGGTAGCGGCTTCTTCTTTGGAGGATTTCTTGTGACCCTCCGGGGTTGGTTTGGAGTGCATCTCATGGCCCTCCGCAGCTCTGACACATTTGTTAGCCAAGCTGAAGAGTTCCGTGACGCTGGTGATCTCCTTGATCGCCAGTTTCTCCAGCATCTTCTTGTCCCGTACACCCTGTCTGAATGCCACAATGACAGAGGCGCTAGAGATAGAAGGGATAGTGTTTCGTACCTGAGAGAACCTTTGGATGAATGATCACAGGGATTCTCCCCCTTTTTGCATGACCGCAAAAAGGTCCAGTTCAGTGCCTGGTCGGGTCTATGAACTCCCGAAGTTGGCGGTGAACTGCCAGCACAACTTCTCCCAACTGTTGATAGAGTTAGGTGGAAGGCTCATAAACCAGGACCTGGAGGTCCCAGTTAAGGCCACTGGAAAATAATTGGCCATCACGGCCTCGTTTCCTCCAGCTGCCAAGATTGCAGTGGAGTAGATCTGAAGAAATTCGGCGGGATTGATAGTCCCGTCGAATTTTTCCGACAGGTGAGGCCGGAACTTCTGTGGCCACCTGACCATACGCAGATGTATGGCCAGAGCTGAACAACCTCCTCCTACTCTTAGGAGCAGAAAGGTCCTGAGCTTCCCGTATTTCACGAGCACGCTCAATATGGACTCGGCCGTCTTGTTGGCGGTATCGGCGATCAAGCTCCGCCCGGAGGTCATGAGTTGAGAGCCTGGATACCGTGTGAGTGCGTCGTGCCCCGGAGGGCAATGACGTCACTTGTTGTGATGCAGCACGTCTCCTGCTATTGGAAACGTGCGGACCAAGTCTACCAGACAAAGTCCGCCGCTGTGACGGGGCTCGTCCTGAAGGAGGAGGACCCTGGTTGCTGAGGCGTTCGGCTGCTGCTGCAACCAAATGTTCCACATCGGCCCTCCACTGCTCCAGTGCATCCCGGGATGCATTCGGAGGTGGTGGGCGTTGGAGAAGAGCACGCGCTGCATGGAGCGCGTGTTCCGGATTGTCATGATTTGCCGACGCAGTGATTGACGCCGGCGCACCATCGCGTTGCCCAGCTTGATTTGCTGGTAGAGGCGGTGGTGGTGGGAGTGTGACTCCTGCTGGTGCTGAGGCTCCTGCGGGTGGCTGCATATTGGAGGGATTGCCCCCAACAGCCTGAGCAGCAGGTTGACCATTGGATGATCCAGCAGCTGAGTTCACCATTCTCAAAATCTCAGGCGCCCCTACCTGGCGCGCCAACTGTCGGTGGTTTGGAACCGACAGATCTCCCGACACTACTAAAGTGTTAGAGGAGTTTGATGTTCGGTGTGGGCGCACGGAGATTCAAGAAGGTGAATTGTAAATGACGCAGGAGACACAAGAGTTTAGGTGGTTCGGGCCTCCTGAGCGTAATACCCTACTCCACGGGATGTGTTGATGTTGTATTGGATGTATCAAGTGTGTCAGTGTGTCTGAACGTCTCTCGAGCGTGTCTCAACGTCTATCCAGCCTGTGTGTAAACGTCATTGGCCTGTCCTTTGTGCCTTGTTCGTCTGACTTGTTCCAGACAAGTTTTACCCATCGAGTTTCTGGACAGCACTACCTTTCGTTGGTGGCTTTATCATAACTCGAGTTTTACAGATCCAATTGACGTGATTATTTTTTGGGTTGTCCTCACAACTTGATTATCTATAATCTGTCAAAATGTTACGGTCATTGGATTTGTGGTTTCTGATCTACACGAGTTTCTTTGCAGCGTTCCAGAACTATTTTTCTCGGGTAGGACATATTGACCTTTGTTTGATCTTTCGATCATAACTTGAGTTTTTCTCGACGGATTCGAGTGATTCTTTTTGTGTTGTCTTCTTGACCTGATTCTCTCTGATATCTATCACTTTTGTCATGGTGAAACACATTTAGATTAGTCACACACACGATTTTTTTAACAGCTTGTTTTTCTGCCGAAGGGGTTGAGGTTTAATTGTTTCCGCTGCATAAGATTTTTAAATATACCATTCAACCCCCTATAGTAGCTTTTCACGTGCTCTTCGATCCTACAATTGGTATCAGAGCCATGGTGCTCTAATCTTTGTGATTTGCGCGTGTTTTTGACTAATCATCATGGAGAAGTACTCTGCCAAACCTTGCGTGTTCGCTGGTATTGATTTTCAGGTTTGGAAGGCACGCATGGAGCCTTTCATCCAGAAACAAGGCTTTGCAATATGGGAGAAGGTATACAAGCCTTATGAAGTGCCATCAAACAATCAAGTTACAGCTACAAATCTGAGAGATGTCGACAACAACAACAAGGCTCGGAACTTGATCATACAAGGATTAACACAAAGCGACTTCGACCGTGTTGCACACCTCCGATCTGCATACGATGTGTGGAAAGCACTTTGTGACTACCACGAAGGATCCAACATGATCAAAGAGGTAAGGCAAGACATGCTCAAGAAAGAATACATGCGCTTCGAGATGCAACCCGGTGAGTCTATTGATGACCTTTTTGCTCGCTTTAATAAGATTCTCAGCAACTTGCATAGTGTCAATGTTAATTTTTTCAGATGCTGAAAATGCTAGGCAATTGCTAAGTGCATTAGACATGTCAATTTGGGAGATGAAAGTTACATCCATTCGTGAATCTACTGTCATGAGTTCACTTACTCTAGATGTGCTATATTCCAAGTTAAAAACTCATGAAATTGATATAATCTCACGTAAGAACCCCAACAAGTCTATTGCTTTTGTTTCTCAACGTGACATGCCTAGCTCCGGTCAACCTTCATCTTGTGGTATACTTGCTTTGTTGTCCTCTCTAACCCTTGAACAGATTGAGGAGTTTCTAGATGACGAGCTAGCACTTCTCTCTACGAAGTTCTCAAAAGCATTGCAAAATGTGAGAACTAGAAGGAGAGGAAGCTCCGGACCTCAACGATGCTTTGAATGTGGTAAGACATGACATTTTCGTTCAGATTGCCCTAACCTTTCAGGTCCTACTTCTTGGGATGAAAAGAAAACAAGAATGAAACACTATTCTGCAAAAGATACGAAGAAAAAAAGGGTTTTACAGGACGTCAATTGGTGAACAGTTTTATCTCAGCACTCCAGGAACTTGGCTCAAGTGACGTGGACATTAGAAGTGATGAAGATGAAGATGATTTGGCAAACTTGTGCTTCATGGCGGGCAAGTCAAGATCAAGTATGGAGGAGGCAGAACACAACAGCGACAATGAAGAGGTATGTCCTACTTGCGAAGAAATGTGTGATGCTATTTCTCGTGCCACTATTATTGTTAAGAAAAAGGACAAAAAGCTTAGGGACAATGCCGTTAAAATTGAGTCACTAGAATCTGAAATTAATCGTTTGAAATCCTTGATTCCTAGTGATGATTCTTGTTCCTCATATGACTTAATGTATGAACAATTGTCCTCCCTAAGAATTGCACATACCTCCACACTTGATAAACTTGAACTTGAAATTGAAAAGAACAAAAAGCTTGCTGCACTTAATATTGGAAACTTAAAAGATACTTCTTGTTCTACAATTGATTTGCATTGTTCTAGTTGTGATGATCTTGATAAAAAACTGCAAGATGCTATGAATGAAATTTCTATATTGAACAATGCTTTACGTTCTCATGAAGTTAAATATTGCTCCAATTGCAAACTAAAAGGAAAAACTTCATGTGCAAACTGCCTAGACTTGTCTAAGAGACTTGATGACATGAATAGGACACTAGATCAGTTTTGTAATGGGAATAAGAACCTAAACTTGCTGATGAATTCTTCCAAGTCTTGCAAAGATAAAACTGGTTTAGGTTTTGATTCTCATGCTCATGCTAAGGCACATCCACCTAAAATTGTAAAGTCATTAGGAAGTGGTTTCATTCAAGTTCCTAAACAAAAAGAAGTGGTTTTCAAATCTGCAGGTGTATTGTCTCATTCGGTTTCAAATAAAAATGTTGTTTGCTCATCTAGACATGAACACAAAGTTAAATTTCATTGTACCTACTGTGGTAGAGATGGTCATGTCATAGACTTTTGTTATAGACTAGCTAAACAACAGAAAAGGGAAAGAATAGTTGCTAAATCTCATAACTTTTATGCAAAATTGGCTGCACATATTGAACCGAATGTACAACCTGCTGTTTTGAGTCAAAAACATTCAAAGTTTACCTCCGGACCTTCTGTTTTTGCCTCCGGAGCTACTGATTTTTGTGCTACACAAGTAACACCTTATAGGTCAGTAGTTAAGAATAAAAAATCTCAAACTTTGACTCATAAACCTGCTGTTTTGTCTCAGCTTTCACGTGTTTTTCCTGCTGCACGTCGCGTGACTCAGTACTGGATTCCTAAATGCCTTTTGACTAACCCCAGTATTGAGTCATCGACGTATTGTGCTTCTATGTAGGTTACACGTTTGAGGAAGGAGAACATTTGGATTGTGAATTCAGGTTGCTCACGCCACATGACCAGTAACAAAGATCGGTTCCCCCCCTCTCTTTTGTGTCACGTGTAGAGAATGTTACTTTTGCCGATAATTCCTCAACTCCTATAATTGCTAAGGGTTCGGTTAGAGTAAATGATCACTACACATTGAAGGATGTGCCACTTGTCAAAAATTTGAAATACAACTTGCTTTGTATTTCACAATTGCTAGATGAAAATCTGGAAATTATTTTCAATAAAAACTGCTGCAAAGTTGTAAGTTCAAATAGTGAGGTTATTTTTAACATGTCTCGGTTTGGAAGAGTTTTTAAAGCTGATTTTGATATGTCTTCCTCTAAGCATAGGTGTCTAGTTGCTAATGATTCAAAGGACTTATATTTTTGGCATCGTAGACTTGGTCACGTAGGCTTTGATCACCTAACGCGTGTTAGTGCTCTTGATCGCCTACGTGGGCTGCCTAAGCTTAAAGGGGACAAAGAAATTTTGTGCTCTTCTTTTAGACATGCTAAGATGGTTGCAAGTTCACATACTCCTCTCACAATGATCATGACAACTGAACCGTGTCAAACTTTTGCACCTTGACACCGTAGGACCTTCACGTGTTCAATCCTTCGGAGGCAAATGATATGTTCTTATGATTGTTGATGATTATTCTAGATACTCTTGGGTTTACTTTATGGCGTCTAAGAATGAAGTTTTTAGTCACTTTAGAACTTTTTTCTTAGATTAGCAATTGATCACTCAGGATCATTAAAAGCAATTAGAAGTGATAACAGAACTGAATTTAAAAATCAATCTTTTGTCACTTTTGTGCTAAAAATGGAATATATCATCAATTTTCTTCACCATATGTACCTCAACAAAACGGTGTTGTAGAAAGAAAGAACAAAACCTTAGTTGAGATGGCTAGGACTATGCTTGATGAATATCAAACTCCTAGGAAATTTTGGGCTGATGCGTTAGCAACCACTTGTTATGTCTCAAATCGTGTTTTCTTGCGTGCTAAGCTAGGTAAAACACCATATGAGCTCCGGTATGGACATAGGCCTAGTGTTACACACTTTCGGGTCTTTGGTTGCAATTGCTTTGTTAAGAAACATGATAATCTTGATAAATTTGAATCTAGATCCATTGATGACATGTTTCTTGGTTATCCATCTCATACTAGAGGCTACCTGTGTGCTTTTACTTGACATTAACAAAATTGTGAAGACTTGTGAAGTGTCTTTTGATGAAGCTAGCCCAGGTACTAGCTCAAACATTGCAGGTCCAGATCCATATCCACAGGGGGGGAGCATTTTCATTGAAGATGAGGAAGAATTGGAGCTGCTGCCCAAAAATTCAGCAGCTAAAGACTTTGGTTCAGCTCCGGATGTTAATTCTCAACCAGCACCGACAACCATCAATGCTGATTCAAATCATCCTCAAGTCACAAGCTCATCGATTTGTGATGAACATGAAGAAGAAGCTTGTGAGACATCTGTTCTCCTACGGTTTTACAAAGATCATTCCCCACAACAGATGATTGGAAGCTTGCACGAACGAGTCACACGGTCCAGGTTTTGTGATCCAAACTCTTATGCTCATTCTGCTTTTGTTGCTTCTTTTGAACCCAAAGATATATCACACGCACTCACTAATGAATCTTGTATTATTGCCATGCAAGAAGAGTTAGAAAATTTTGAAAGAAATAATGTTTGGAAACTTGTACCTCCACCTCAAGGTCACACTTTGGAACTCAAAAATTTGGCATTTTTCTTCCTTCTTCCTCAACCGTTACTTTGAAAGCTTTTTCGGATGCTGATTTTGGGGGTTGTAGGATTGATAGGAAAAGTACTTTCGGTGTTTGTCATTTTCTTGGTAATTCTCTTGTTGCTTGGTCCTCTAGAAAATGAAATTTAGTTGCACAATCCACAGCCGAATCTGAATATGTAGATGCTGCAAGTGCTTGCTCACAAATTCTTTGGATTGTTCAAACACTTAAGGACTATGGGGTTGATCTAGATAGTGTTCCACTGTTCTGTGATAACACTAGTGCTATTTGCATTGCGAAAAACCCCGTGCAACATTCTAGAACTAAGCACATTGACATTAGGTATCACTTTCTCCGTGATAATGTTGAAAAAGGAAACATTGTGCTTCACCATGTAGATACCGAACAACAATTGACTGACATTTTTACAAAACCTTTTGATTTCACTCGTTTTTGCTACATTCGTAGTGAAATAGGGGTTATGCATCCTCATGGCTTAAATTGAGGGGGAGTTTTGAAACTTGGGAAGTCTATGTGTGAATCTGAAATTAAAATAATATGAGCATATTATTTCGTACATATATGACTTTGTGATTCCTTTTACATGCTGAAAGTTCTTACTACATTACTCGTGTTATACATTTTGTATTTTTTTCCATGTCTGGTAATTGGAATAATTACTTACACTAAAACTGGCCATGGTCAAACTTTCTTGCTGTTTTGAACTTGTTACATGTTCACAAGTGCTTTTAATCATTAAGAATTAACCAAGTAATCAACTCACATGTTGAGTTTTTATGAACAAACATAAATTGAGAAAAGATCAAGAGAATATGCATGCATCACACTTCTTCTTTTGAGATGGCTTATCATTGCACTTAGATATGAACTTGGAAGAAGTTGTGTATGACTAAAACCATGTCCTTAAGCTTCTGATTGTCAAATGACATAGGCTTGGCTTGGTTGGTTAGAATAAGGCAGATGCGCATATAATCTCTTGCAAATATCATATGATCTAAATTTATGCTTTGAAAAATAATAAAATGCAGCAACTAGTGTCATGCTTTCAGGTTTTGAAATAGTTAAGTTTGTGAGATCATGACTTACTTAAATTGAAAATTACATTTGATATGTAGCATGGCTTACACTACTTTATGTATTTTATTGATGTGATAATGTAAGGTACTTGATAGTATGACTTGGATGCGCTTTGTTTATATGTATATGTTATAATATGCTCATAACAACTAAAGGGAGAGAGATAATTTGTTTATATGCTCATGACTTGCTGAATACATTGTCAAAGAGGGAGAGATAAGCATGAAGAGAAAGAGAATATGTGCATAAGGATAGATAATAAAGGGGGAGAGATAATATGGGATAATTTTTGGATTTTCTTCTCATTTTACTTTTGATTTACAAAGGGGGAGAAATTGCCTTCAAAACTTTTATGTGAATAAGCCAATGTTCGGATTTTAAATGGTATTGCCAATGCATTCATCAAGGGGAGATTGTAAGACCTATGTGTGCTGAATACATTGGCTTGTAGTGAATACACTTACTTTGACGATAAAAGTTTTGAATATCACCAAAACACCTTTTTATTAAGGCCCGACTAGTTTTTGTTAGCTCCGGCTCAAGGTCCGGGTTACTTTGGCAAGGTCTGGAACTTGACCGCAATGCTTCTGTTTTTCATTTGCAATGTTTTGTACTTACTTTACATCTCTGTAAAGATTGCTTAGTATTCATTTGCTAAGTCTTTGGTGCGTTTTTGTATGATATGGATGATATCATGTTACTGTGGTTTTGCAACATGCTTATGTGAGGTTCTCACGTAAGGTGTTGTGTTCGAAACTAACTTGAGTCAAGTCGAGGACTTGGGCTCGTATGGATTGGTTGTTTATTCATGTGCAGGTGTTGCTTGAGTTCAAGACATGGCTGGTGATGGGATCCATTGGACTAGTCTCAGGGAGGAGATGAGGTTCCAACAACCTCAGGAGGAATTGTGGTTGAGCTGATCAGGAGGTTGCGCAACATGATTGAACCAAGAACAATGCATATGAAGGTATCGTGGACGTCATTGGAAGATGTTTGCACGTGTGCAGGGAGTGCATGGACGTGGCTACATGGTTCCGAGGCGTGATGAAGAGATGTGGACGTAAAGAATTGGTCGGAAAGGTCCAACCGACTAGGTTATGGACTCAAGCTGTGGCTGAGTCGGGTTTGACTCAAATATGGAAAGATTTGAGTTGGTTATGATAGGATTTCGCGTGGTTCAAAAATTTGAGTTGTTTAGGCATGTGGGATACGTTCCTAAGGTGTTTGGAAGTCTTAATATTGCTTCTATCTGCGTATAGAAGAATCCTAAGCAGTTATGGAAAGTTACGATTCGTGAATAGAGTAGGATTAGATTTTTGATTTGAGTTGAGTTGGCTTTCGAGCTGGTTATATAAGCAAGAGAGCCCAGAGCTCGTGGTGCACGACTTTGGGGCTGTTCCTATTGTGTTCTATTGAATAAAATTCGTAGTTTGAAGGAACTTTTGTACCTTGTTCGTCCGACTTGTTCCAGACAAGTTTTACCCGTCGAGTTTCTGGACAGCACTACCTTTCGTCGGTGGTTTTGTCATAACTCGAGTTTTACAGATCCAATTGATGTGATTATTTTTGTATTGTCTTCACAACTTGATTATCTATCATCTGACAAAATTTTACGGTCATTGGATTTGTTGTTTCTGATCTACACGAGTTTCTTTACAGCGTTCCAGAACTGTTTTTCTCGGGTAGGACAGATTGACCTTTGTTTGATCTTTCGATCATAACTTGAGTTTTTCTCGACAGATTTGAGTGATTCTTTTTGTGTTGTCTTCGTGACTTGATTCTCTCTGATATCTATCACTTTTGTCACGGTAAAAACATTTATATTAGTCTCACACACGATTTCTTTAACAGATTGTTTTTCTGCCGAAGGGGTTGGGGTTTAATTGTTTCCACTGCGTAAGATTTTTAAATCTACCATTCACCCTCCCTTCTGATAGCTTTTCACGTGCTCTTCGATCCTACATAAACATATTAGTCAATCTATTATTCGTACTCCATATAATGACCTTTATCTTAACCTTGTCCTTCATGTTCCTCAAGCATCCAAAAATCTCGCCTCAGTTTATCGAATTGCCTCTGATAATAATGTATTCTTTGAGCTTCATCCTGGCTATTTTTTATTAAGTATCAGGAGTCGAGGAAAACCCTTCTTCAAGGCAAATCTAGAGGAGGCCTTTATCCACTTCCACACAGCCTCACCACAGCTTCAGCCAAACAAGTCCTCAGCACCATCAAGATCCCCACCTCCCGATGGCATGCCCGTTTAGGTCACCCATCTTCAACTATTGTTAGATTTGTGCTTAATAAAAATTGTCTATCGTTTGTTAGTGATTCCACTCAAGAAATAGTGTGTCATGCATGTCAACAAGCTAAAAGTCACCAATTACCATATTCCTCACCGTTTAGTCAGTCTAAAGCTCCTTTAGAGCTAGTATTTTTTGATGTATGGGGCCCTGCCTGTGATTCCATCAATCGAAATAAATACTACGTTAGCTTCATTAATGATTTTAGCAAATTTACTTAGATATATTTGCTCAAGCACAAGTCTGAGGTGTTTCAAAATTTTTATGATTTCCAAAATCTTGTTGAGCGACTCTTCGATAAGAAGATTCTTGCTATCCAAACCGACTGGGGTGGTGAGTACCTGTCGGTGGTTTGGAACCGGCAGATCTCCCGACACTACTAAAGTGTTAGAGGAGTTTGATGTTCGGTGTGGGCGCGCGGAGATTCAAGAAGGTGTATTGTAAATGACGGATGAGACACAAGAGTTTACGTGGTTCGGGCCGCCTGAGCGTAATACCCTACTCCACGGGATGTGTTGATGTTGTATTGGATGTATCGAGTGTGTCAGTGTGTCTAAACGTCTCTCGAGCGTGTCTCAACGTCTGTCCAGCCTGTGTGTAAACGTCGTTGTCCTGTCCTTCTATAGTATAAGGGCAGGCCATTACAAATTAGCCTGGCCCGAAATGTGGCCCCGGTGTTTACTAGTGTTGATACCTCTTCAACAAGTGTAATGGGCTTTGACAGCATCGTTACTGGAATTAAGGTCGTCCGATTAAGTGTCATTAGTATGGTATTAATGACACTTAATCGGGTCTTGAAGTCCTTGATTCCCCATTGAAGATCCGGAGCCGTTGCGGGGTCTTCTGGAGGTTAGAGGGGAAGATCCGACGGTTGGACACGTGGCAGCACAGGAGCACGCTGTGGAGAACAGATAGTTCCGGGGTTAGCCGACACGTGTCAGCACCGGAGCCTCCCTCGGTCTGGGGTTAGGTCCGGGGATGCCACTTCTGTACATAGTTCGGAGCTTCCACCCTTGCGGGCGGTAGCTCCGGTTTGATAGTACACGTGGCGACCCTGGGGCTAACCATGTTGGAGAAGCGGGTCCGGACATGTCTGACATGTGGGCCTCCGAAGGTCTTCATATCAAGTGGGTGACTTTCCCTTGATATCTTTGCAATCCCAAGGGGTATATGGTACCCAGGGTACCGACAGTGGCCCCCTGGGCCCACCTCCGGGGAAGACCCCTTGGATGAAGTTGTTCCGCCGGAGGTGGGTCCATCCTTCGACTTTTGAACTGAGTCTTCAAAGGTCTTCGATTGTGCCGTTGGCGATGGTCCGAAGTTAAATATTCGCCGCGTGGCATATCCCATGTGCGGCATGTGAGATCTTTGGCGTGCGGATCTCACGCAATTGAAGGTCGCCGGTTCCCGATACGAAAATCGTATCGGTTCCGCGCGCCTTGTCAGGCCGCCGCCTTTGGGCTTCCCGCCTCATGATGGCAACCGTTCGCCTGGGTAAGAATCTCAACTTGATCGTCGGGGTAGTCCCGGGCCCTCTTGTCATCGGTTGGGTGGAATTTTTGAATGGTATCTTCGACTTCTCTGCGGTTTCCATCCAAGCGTCGCGAGGGTTTACTTAAGAAGGAAAGCGCGCACCGTTTGGGGCTCTTTACGCCTCCCATCTGATCTTGCGCTCAAACTCCCAACTTGTGCTTCGCTTTTCTTCTCTTGCCTAGCCGTGCCGCGATGGAGTTGGGTCTCCGCGAGAGTCGCTTGAAGACCGATGGCGACCTGAAGAAGGTCCGGGCCCTCATGGGATGGTCCTCAGACTTCTTCAACCGCTCGGTCCGCGCCGGTGGAGAGCTCTCGTTTGAGAAGGAGTACGCCAGCGAAATGGTGTACTTCTCCTCGTACGCCATGGTGGGGTTGATCCCACCTTTTTCTTGATGCTGCTAGACTTCTATGGTCTGTAGTTGTATCATCTTGGCCCCCACTCCATTCTTCTTGTGTCCATTTTCGTCCACTTCTGTGAGATGTGGGTGGGCATCCCCACTGCATTGAACTCTTTCGGACCTTCTTCACCGTCCATACCACCGTCAGGAGCAATGAGTACCTTGGCTTCTACTACTTCGTGAAGCTTAAGAAGTGCCCATTCAAGTACCTCCGGTCATTTCCCTCTGGGAAGTGGGATGACTGGAAGAAGGACTGGATAGTTGTCCGGGTGGAGGAGCACGAGAGGCTGGAGCTGCCCGAAGGCCTTCCCAGCATCGACACGACAATCTAGAGTGAAGCTCCGGTGCTGGTGGAAGCCTTCAACCCTACTTTGACCAGGATCCTCCAATGCGTGGAGGGAGGATTGACTCCTCAGGCGGTGTTTTGCAACTTCTTGGTCAACAGGTGGGCGCCGCTAAAGAGGAGAGAGAAACTCGCATGGGCCCTCAACAGCGTGACGGACGACGACCGGGTCGAGACCGGGCTGAAGTCCAACATGGTGGGGAAAACCTTGGAGTTCCACCTCAAGAAGTTCCAACACGGCATTGACGTCGATGGCGACGACTTGACCCCGCCATCAGCTTTTCTTCCTCTGAACGTGGAAGTGGAGATCAGCAGGGAGCTCAGGTGGAAGATGCTCGTGCTTGACGACCTTGGTGTCGTCGAGAGAAGATCAACCACTAGGGTAGCGATCCTCGGAATGCCAGAGGATGGCTCCGACCCTGCTCTGAAACCGAGGGAAGAGGTCGTCGGCAAGGGCAAGGAGCTGGCGGATGAACCCGTGAGCCGGAAGAGGAAGCTGCAGTACGCCGACGGAAGGTCCGTCAGGCCTGCTACTTCTGCGTCGGCTCCTTCTCCCCGGAGGGGAAGGTCTTCTACAACTGCGGCGACTGTTCCCGTAGTGGGGTCCTCCCGGGGCGCGATTGTTCCTGCAGTGGGGTCCTCCCGGGGTGTTAGCTCCGGGCATGCGACTCTAGCACCTGGGCTGGTGGATGCCTCTAGGTCCGGGGGTTCTTCCCGATCGAGGGGGGCCTCGACTCGGGAAACACCCGTGGCCGCGACGAGTTCCGGGGGGCCTTCCGGAGCTTCCACGCCGGCTATGACCAGCCCAGAACGCCCGACAAAAAGATTCCGCGCAAGCTGGTGTGGAAGCCTCCCAAGGTAATTTTTAATCTTTACCTTGGATAGTTGTTTTAATTGTAGTAACTATTTTTAAGTTTCTTCGTTCATCATCTGCAGCGTCCCCAAGAAGGGGAGTGAGGCTCCACCCTAAGCCATAGCGGCTGAAGCCGTGAGGGTGGAAGCTTCTGCTCCTGTCCCGGTGCCGCCCCAAGTGGTGGCTGAAGCTGCGACAGCTCCGGCGCCGGCTGTCGTGGTCATGGACCTCGACTCATCCCCAGAGGCTCCCGTGGTAGCGCCAGACCACGGGAGTGAAGATGCGCCAGCAGCACCTGTCCCGGAGGTTGAAGCTCCGGGTCCTGGTGCTGAGATGATGGAAGCTCCGGCCGTTGAGCCGGAAGAAGCTGTGATTCCGGCCCTGGAGCCGGAAAGTGTCGAAGCTCCAGCGGTCGAGCCGGAGGTGATTGAAGTCCCGGCGTGCACGCCGGATGTTGAGGAAGTCCCGGCGGTTGGGCCAGCTACCTCAGAAGCACCGGCCGCAGATGCGGTAGTTGTTGGATCTCCGGCTGCAGGGCCGATTGAAGATGAAGATCTTCTGGCTCTCGAGCCGGTTGATACATAAGTGTCGGAGCTCGATCCCCCATCGGAGGAGGTGCCAAGGTCGGAGCCAGAAGCGGACCCTGCTCCGGAAGTGATGACGTCGGAGGTACCCACGGCTGAGCTGGAGTGCCCTGGTGAAGTCACTGGCCCCCTATCTGAGGGGGTGAATGAATACCTGGCGGCGAGGCCCTCCTCGATGGCGACTGAGGCCATCCCGGAGGACGGCCCTAGTGCCATGGAGACATAGGGGACCACTCTTGTGGAGTGGGACCCAATTTTTGTATATGAAAACCCGCTGGAACCAGCGGAGGAGACCCCAGCAGGTCCGGAACCTATCCCGTTGTCACTGTCCATTGACAACGCATGTTCCAGTCTGCGTCAAGTTCAATTGGCCTTCTTCCATGACAGCAAGGCTCTTGAAGAGGAGCGCCAAACCCTTAGGAGGTGGCGTAACCGGCTCTACTTCGATACCAAGCTGGCGCAGTCAAGGCTAGCGGATGACAAAGAGTGGATCAAGCGGGAGAAGGTCCGCCTGGAGTATTGGGGTAAATTATTGGATGACAGGGAGAGTATGACTCGCGCCCTCGACGCTCAATCCCGGGAGATCTACGATCAGGCCAAAGCAGCCAATAGTGCGGCTGATGAACGCCACGAAAGGCTTGAGGCCATTAACACTACACTCATCAAGCGCCGAGAGGCACTTGAATAGAGGGAGAAACGGCTCGAAGATGAAGAGCAGAAACTCCTAGAGCTGCGGGATGACGTCCTGAGGAGGGAGGAGGAGCTCTCCGAGAAGGTGGCTCTGGCTGACAAGGGCCTTGAGGAGCGCGCCAATAAATTGGAAGAGTGCTGTGTAAAGGAGGAGAAGAAGGCCTGGGTGCGAGGGCAGGAGCTCCATGAACGGGAGTGTGCCCTCGTTTCCAGGGAAAAGAAAGTGAGGGGCAGGGAGAGGGACCTGGTCGACCGCCGGAACAAGATCCACCTGCGGGAGGAGGAGCTCGGAAAACTCGAGAAGCGGGTTGCTGAGAGGATTCAGCAGAACGCCAAAGAAGTTGAGCGCCTCGCCTGTGAGAATTCCGTACTGGTGGCGGCCAGAAGATCTTTGGAAGAATTGAAAGGCCTGAGGACTGCGGACTCCCTACAAATTTGGGAGTTCCTGGGCAAGGCCAACGACGCGCTGACACCAATGGGCTTCAGTCCCGTGCGCCCGGATGATCCGGAGCCGGAGCCGGACCTAGCGCTGCAGGCATTGAGCTCGGCAGGTAGCAAGCTCTCCAAGGTGGGCGATGTCATCGCGGACCAATAGGAGGTTAAGGGGCAATCCCTGGCGAAGAACATCGCAGAGTACGTGCTGACGTGCTACACCAGCCGGAACTCCCAATTTCCTCTGGACCCGGTGCTTGAAGGTCCCGTCGAAGGAGAAGGGGAAGCTGCCCGAGCCAACGTGTCGGAGGTTGCCCAGAAAGTCGCTCAATTCTTCCATAGGGTCTAGTACCATCTCCGTAGTTCCCACTTGTGTCCTCTCTTCTTCTTCCTCAATTTTGTAATCCCTTGTCTCCAGATGAATGAAATCCCCAAATTTTTGTGAATTTCACTTTTTGTCTTGAACACTTTTGTCTTCACTTGGCCCCCTGGTAGATGTACACAATTTGATTGTGAACATGTACCAAGAGGATATTATGTTTTGTTGAAGACTCATTTTCTTCGAACTTGTAGAGCGTAGGTCCGAAGTCTTTGATGGTGAAGGCCCCCTGAGGTCAAACCGACTACCGTCGGAGCTTAGTAGCTCCGGTAATAGTCCCTATCAACGCATAGAGCATCGACAGTTAGTCCTCCGGGGTGTCGGAGCTTAGCAGCTCCGGCACTGACCTTTGCCAACACGTAACTTGTCGACAGCAGACTCCACTTGTGGGGTCTTCTCACCATCTTTTACGTCGATGGCTGACCCCCCTAGCTTTACCGGGGCTTGGTTGCTCCGGTGATGCTTGTTAACATCGATTACAAGCCATCTAGAGGAGTCGGAGCTTTGTTAGCTCTGGCTTTTCTCCATCAACGTGTATTTTATTTTTCCTGCACACTGAAGTCAAGAAAAATAGTAAAATTCGTTTCTTGCCTATAACTTCGTCGCGGCTTACGATTCTCGAGAAAGTTTTAGGTCAAACGCGATTCTAAACACAATCGAATGAGTTGCCTTTTCTTCCGGATTCAATTGTATTTGGACTCGCCTTACTTCGGCCTGCCGGGGTGTAGGTAGAGTGGCTTACTTAGGGTTCTTGACCAGGCTAAGTCGATAGCACACTCTGGCCCTAGATTGGCTTGGCGGCATTCAGGCGAGTGAGCCATGAACAATATTTGAATTCAAAAGAATAGACAATACAACTCAAATCGTATATGAACCGGTCGAACTAATTTTTTTTTAAGAATTGCGCGTCTTTGTTATAGACAAGAAAGAGAAAAATAAAAAATAAAAATGTTGAGCCTGTACAAAATGAATGCACGTGGAGTCTGTTTCACCTGAAGATGTCTTTCATTATAGATCCGAGGTACAAGGGAAACAAGTACACTCTTAGGGTACGGAACCAGGCTAAGCGTGTTTCATTTCTCGTTTGACCCAGGGTAGTTAGCCACACTTTTAGTCCTGAGACTGTGACAAGTGCTGCATGAACTTTGCGGACCTTTCGGGAAAGGTCCGGCTGTTCTCCCAGAGGAACTACCCGACTCTGTACAATGACTCTATAACATACACCTCAAGTTACTACAGACTCACCTCCGTGATATTAAGCGTAGAACTTACGAAGGTGCTCAATGTTCCAAGGATTTGGGAGAGGTGTCCCATCCTCGGTAGCCAAGCGAACGCTCCTGGAACGGGATACTTTAATCACTCGGAAGGTTCCCTCCCAGCTGGGGGAGAGTTTGTTTAACCCTTCTCTGGATTGTATTTTCCGTAGCACCAGGTTGCCTTCCTCGAGCTGTCGGTTGTGTACATGCCGCTGATGATAGCGCCGAAGGGCTTGGCGGTATCGGGCATTCCGAACAGCTGCTTGGCACCTTCCCTCCTCCAGGAGGTCTAGGTCTTCACGCCGGAGCTGGTCCTGTGTGGCTTCATCGAAGGTCCGGACCCGGAGTGACCCCAAGGTGATTTCTGGAGGAAGGATTGCTTCAGCTCCATACACCAGGAAGAAGGGTGTCTCTCCAGTTGACCGGTTTTGAGATGTCCTGTTGGCCCATAAAGTGGGCGGAAGCTCTTCAATCCTGTTGGCTCCATGTTTTTTCAAGCGCTCATAATTGCGCGTTTTGAGTCCTTTAAGGATTTCAGCATTTGCTCTCTCGACTTGGCCATTGCTGGCTGGGTGAGCTACTGAGGCGTAGCAAACTTGAATGCCGAGGTCTTCGCAATATCCTTGAAATGCAGAGCTTGTGAATTGGGTCCCATTATCAGTGATGATTTTGTTTGGGACTCCAAATCTGCATACAATGGACTGCAAAAAGTTGATAGCTGATTGCTTGTTAATTGTCACAACTGGAGTTGCTTCCAGCCACTTGGTGAACTTGTCAATGGCGACGTACAGGAACTTGTAACCTCCGACGGCTCTTGGGAAAGGTCCCAAGATGTCCATCCCCCACATAGCGAAGGGCCATGTAGGAGGTATCATTTGTAGGGGCTGAGCCGGTGTGTGAATTTGCTTTGCATGAAATTGACATGCTTCACATTTCTTCACCAGCTCAGTTGCATCTTGGAGTGCTGTAGGCCAGTAGAAGCCATGCCGAAAGGCTTTACCAACCAGCGTGCGGGAAGACGTGTGTTTCCCACACTCGCCTCCATGGATTTCTGCGAGGAGCTCGCATCCTTCTTCCCTTGTGATGCACCGCATTAGGATGCCGTTGTCACTGCACCGGTAGAGATCCCCTTCTACCAACGTGTACCTCTTAGCCAATCTGACTACCCGGTCAGCGGATACATCATCGTCAGGAAGGATGTTGTCTTTCAAGTAGTTCCGGATCTCCGAGATCCATGCATCGGAACTAACTTGAGCATTTAAGTCTTGCGTGCTAGGTTGCTCGGAGCTTCCGGCAGCACCTACGACCCTTGATGGCTGCCATGGTAACAGGGCCATCGGAACCGTCAGCTTCGGGATGCTGATCTCGCCCCCTTCGCTCAGTTCGGCAGGCTGAGCTGTGGGTTTTGACAACCTCCGTACAAAAGTTCCGTCAGGAGCCGGAGCTCCGGTTGACTCTTTCATCGAGAGTTCGTCGGCTTCAGCATTGTGGGCACGCTGGACATGGTGGAGATCTAGGACTTCGAAGTCCTTCTGAAGCCTCTGGACTTCAAGGAGGTAAGCAGCTAGCTGGAGATTGTTGCAGGAGCATTCACCCTCACTTGCTTAATGATGAGCTGTGAATCTCCCTTGACCAGCAGTTGCTTGACACCGTATGACAGCGCCACCTTTAGTCCGTAGATGAGTGCTTTGTACTCCGCCATGTTGTTGGTCGCCTTGAAGTCAAGGTGTACCATATATTTCACCTTCTCCCCGGTTGGTGCGAGGAGAAGGACTCCAGCTCCGGCCCCCTGCTTTTGCATGGAGCCGTCGAAGTAGAGGGTCCAAGGAGGCTCAGTGAAGATCGGAGCTTCGTGTTCCGGCTTCTGCTCACTGGGGCCCCTAGGGTTTGATGGAGAGGGAGTCCATTCTGCCACGAAGTTTGCCAATGCTTGACTCTTCACTGCTTGCCTTGAAATGAATTCGAGATCGAATTCAGCCAATTTTGCTGCCCACTTTGCAATATTCCCAGTTGAATTGGGATTCTGCAAGATTGCTCGAAGTGGGTAAGAGGTTACCACTGAGATTTTGTGAGCTTGGAAATAATGGCGAAGCTTCCTGGAGGCAATAAGAACTGCATAGAGCAGCTTATGCACCTCTAGGTATCGAGCCTTGGCATCATGTAGTACTTCACTGATGAAGTATACTGGGCGATGAATGGTCCGGACCCTTCCGGAGGGGCCCGAAGCTTCCTCTTCACTGACCCGGATCCTCTTGGAGGGATCCGGAGTTTCTTCGGGGACCTCCGGGTTCTGGCTGGAGGAACCCGAAGCTTCTTCAGAAGTGACCTGGACCCTCCCGGAGGGGTCTGGATCTTCTGAAGTGGTTTCTTGTGGATTTGAATCTGGGAGCTGGGACCCAGACTCGCTTTCAGGAACCTCCAGACCCTCCCGAAGGGGTCTGGATTCCTGAGTATGGGGTAGTTCTGGTCTCTCCACAACCAGAACCATACTGACGACTTCGTCAGTAGCTGAAATATAAAGCAAAAAAGGCTCACCAGGGTTCGGAGCTACCAGAGTTGGTAGGGTGGTGAGGAACTGTTTTAGCTCTTGGAACGCCTTTTCTACTTCTTCAGACCATTGGAATGGTCCGGACTTCCTCAATAACTTGAAGAAGAGGAGTGCCCGTTCCGCCAATCTTGAAATGAATCGGCTGAGGGCTGCTAGACATCCAGTTAGCTTTTGGACATCTTTGATGCGGGCTGGTGGCCGCATGTCTTCAATGGCCTTGATCTTCGCCGGATTAGCTTCTATGCCCCGGTGACTTACTAGGAAACCAAGAAGTTTTCCGGAGCTAACCCCGAAGACACACTTGTCTGGGTTTAGCTTTGTGCGGGTAACCCGCAGCTTATCGAAGACAGCCTTCAAGGTGTCGAGAAGTGACTCCTTGTTCTTGACCTTGACCACGATGTCATCAACGTACACTTCCACTATGTCTCTAATGAGATCTTCAAAGGTTTTGTACATAGCTCGTACAAAGGTTGAAGCTGCATTCTTGAGACCAAAAGGCATGGCTGTATAACAATACAATCCATCTACTGTGATGAAAGAGGTATGCTCTTCATCTTCCCTAGACATTCTGATTTGATGATACCCAGAATATGCGTCTAGGAAACACAGTAATTCACACCCGGAGGTGGAATCCCCTATCTGATCTATTCTAGGTAATGGGAATGGATCTTTTTGACATGCCTTATTTAGTGTGGTGTAGTCGATACACATCCGAAGCTTCCCGCCGGCCTTGGGCACAACGACTGGGTTTGCCAGCCATTTTGGATGGAAGACTTCTCGGATGAATCCAGCTTCGAGCAACTTCTTCACTTCTTGTCGATTGAAGTTCTGTCGCTCCACAGATTGCTTCCGAGGCTTCTGATGCACAGGCCGGGCATCGGGGTAGATCTTCAGATTGTGCTCAATCACTTCCCTGGGGATCCCATGCATTTGTGACGGTTGCCAGGCAAACACGTCGACATTAGCCCGGAGGAAAGTGATGAGCGCGAGTTCCTATTTGTCGTTCAATCCCCCTGATATACGGGTGGTATGAGCGACATCAGAACCGATTTGGACGACTTTGACAGGAATGTCGGTGTCGCCGCTTGGCTGCACACGAGGTGCAGATGTCGAGCCCCGTTGACGAATGCTCGGGGGTTTTGGAGCTTGCTCCTGCCTGGAGTCCTCCTCTTGCACTGTGGTAAGTGCATGGAGTTCTTCCAGAGCAGTTACTCCTGCAGTACGATCTCTGCGGATCCAGAGAACTCCTACTGGTGTTGGCATCTTTAACACCAAATAGCCATAATGAGCAGCTGCCATGAATTTGTACAGGGCAGGCCTACCCAAAATGGCGTTGAAGGGTAAGTTGATCTGAGCGACGTCGAAGACCAACTTTTCGGTGCGATACTTCTCCCGTGTCCCGAAGGTAACTGGGAGAGTAATAGCTCCGAGTAGGGTAATGGCCCCCGGACCTACTCCGGAGAAAGGTCGGGAGGGGTGAAGATCCGAAGGTCGGAGCTGAAGCTTGGTGAAAGCTTCGAAGCTTATGAGGTTAAGCCCCGAACCTCCGTCTACCATGACATGGTGGAGCTGGATGTTATTGATGGTAGGAGATACCATCAAAGGCAGCTGACCTGCTCCAACCATGCTTCGAGGATAGTCCGAAGCATCAAAAGTGATGGTTGTGTCCATCCACTTCCGATGAGGCTCCGCTCTGGCTGTAGGGGCTACAGTAGCCATGTCCCGATGCATAGTCTTGATGACGCGGCGGGAGGTGATGTCCCATGATCTACCAAAGATGGTGTTCATGGTCTTCCGACGTTCGTTGTCAGAGACGTCGGAATCGTCGTCGACGGAGGTGTAGACAGCCTTCATGACCTTTTTGGGATCCTGAAAACCTAACTCCTCCTCAGCCGGAGCTTCGTCGACTTTTTGTTTTCCTTCCCTCTGTCGGAAAGGAGCTTTTTCCCGACGCTTGCTGTAGCGCCCGACAAGGTTTTGGACCTCCCGGCAGTCTTCCAAACTGTGGCTGCCCGTTTTGTGAATGGGACACCACATTTTGGGTTTGCCACCGTCTTCAGAAGACGATCGAGGTCGCTTCTCGGGTCGTGGCCCCCGGCCACCCGGAGCTGCAACAGCTGCAACGTTGGATGTGCCGGCCGACGGCTTCTTCTTGCCATTGGTCTTCTTTTTCTTCTTGCCACCCCCGGAGGTAGCGGCTTCTTCTTTGGAGGATTTTTTGTGATCCTCTGGAGTTGGTTTGGAGTGCATTTCACGGCCCTCCGCAGCTCTAGCACATTTGTTGGCCAAACTGAAGAGTTCCGTGACACTGGTGATCTCCTTGATCGCCAGTTTCTCCAACATCTTCTTATCCCACACACCCTGTCTGAATGCCACAATGACAGAGGCACTAGAGATAGAAGGGATAGTGTTTCGTACCTGAGAGAACCTCTGGATGAATGATCGCAGGGATTCTCCTCCTTTTTGCACGACTGCAAAAAAGTCCAGTTCAGTGCCTGGCCGAGTGTATGAACTCCTGAAGTTGGTAGTGAACTGCTGGCACAGCTCCTCCCAACTGTTGATGGAGTTGGGTGGAAGGCTCATAAACCAGGACCTGGCGGTCCCAGTCAAAGCCACTGGGAAATAGTTGGCCATCACAGCCTCATTTCCTCCAGCTGCCAAGATAGCAGTGGAGTAGATCTGAAGAAATTCAACAGGATTGACGGTCCCATCGAACTTCTCCGGCAGGTGAGGCCGGAACTTCTGTGGCCACCTGACCATACGCAGATGCATGGCCAGGGCTGAACAGCCTCCTCTCACTCCTTCAGGAGCAAGAACGTCCTGAGCTTCTCGTCTCTCACGAGCACGCTCAATATGGACTCGGCCGTCCTGTTGGCGGTATCGGCGATCAAGCTCCGCCCGGAGGTCATGAGTCGAAAGCCTGGATACCGTGTGGGTGCGTCGTGCCCCGGAGGGCAACGACGTCGCCTGCTGTGATGCAGCTCGTCTCCTGTTGTTGGAGACGTGCGGACCAAGTCTGCCAGACAAGGTCCGCCGCTGCGACGGGGCCCACCCTGAAGGAGGAGGACCCTGGTTGCTGATGCGATCGGCTGCTGCTGCAACCAAATGTTCTACATCAGCTCTCCACTGCTCCAGTGCATCCCGGGATGCATCCGGAGGTGGTGGGCGTTGGAGAAGAGCACGCGCTACATGGAGCGCGTGTTCCGAGTTGTCTTGATTTCCCGACACAGTGACTGACGCCGGTGCACCATCGCGTTGTCCAGCTTGATTTGCTGGTAGAGGCGGCGGTGGTGGTAGTGTGACTCCTGCTGGCGCTGCGGCTCCTGCTGGTGGCTGCATATTGGAGGGATTGCCCCCAGCAGCTTGAGCGGTGGGATGACCGTTGGATGATCCAGCAACTGAGTTCACCATTCTTGAAATCTCAGGCGCCCCCTACCTGGCGCGCCAACTGTTGGTGGTTTGGATCTGGCAGATCTCCCGACACTACTAAAGTGTTAGAGGAGTTTGATGTTCGGTGTGGGCGCGCGGAGATTCAAGAAGGTGAATTATGAATAGCACAGGAGACACAGAGGTTTACGTGGTTCGGGCCGCCTGAGCGTAATACCCTACTCCACGGGTGTGTTGGTGTTGTATTAGCTGTTTGAGTTTGTGTCGAGTGTCTAAGGTGCGTGTGTAGCGTCACTGAACGTCTAGAGTCCGTCGTCGGCCTGTCCTTTTATAGTACAAGGGCAGGCCGTTACAAGTTAGCCTGGCCCGACATGTGGCCCCGGCGGTTACTAGTATTGATACTCATTCAACACGTCTAATTGCCCTTAATGACCGGGTAATGGGCTTTGACAGCACCGTTACTGGTAATTAAGATCATCCGACCATGTGTCATTAATATGGTATTAATGACACTTAATCGGGTCTTGAAGTCCTTGATTCTCCTTTGAAGACCCGGAGTCGTTGTGGAGTCTTCCGGAGGTTAAAGACTGAAGATCCGACGGTTGGACACGTGGTAGCTCCGGAGCATACTGTGGGAAACAGGTAGCTCCGGAGCTACCTGACACGTGTCAGATATGGAGCTTCTCTCGGTCTGGGGTTAAGTCCGGAGGTGCCATTTCGGTACATAGCCCGGAGCTTCCTCATTGTGGGTGGTAGCTCCGGTTTGATAGTACACGTGGCGACCCTGGGATTAACCATGTTGGAGAAGCGGGTCCGGTTATATCTGACATGTGGGCCTCCGAAGGTCTTCAAATCAAGTAGATGACTTTCCTTTGAGATCTTTGTAACCTCAAGGGGTGTACGGTTTCCAGGGTACCGACATGACGTATTTCATGTCTCTCAACTCAAGAAGTGTCTCAGGGTACCGGAAGAACAAGTGCCGATGGACGAGTTGGAACTTCAGGAGGATTTGTCCTATGTCGAGCAACCTATCAAGATTTTGGACATGAAGGAAAGGGTCACGAGAAATAAGAGGATCCGTTGGTGGAAAGTGCAATGGAAACACCATACGGAAGCCGAAGCTACATAGGAACGTGAAGAAGACCTGAAGGCAGAATTCCCTCATCTTTTCTCCACGCTGTCGAATCTCGAGGGCGAGATTCACTTTAAGGGGGGTAGGTTTGTAACACCCTAAATTTTCGCATCATGCATTGCATACATGTTCATACATATAATATTAATAGAATAAAAGAAAGGAATAAAAGATGGAGCATATATACAAATATGTGTAGCAAAAGAAGAAAAATAAAATAATAGCATAAAAGTTGTAATAGGGAATAAGTATAAAAATAATAATAACATATAAAAATAAAATAAATAAGAATATATATAATAATATATATTTAATGATAATATTTGTATATGTAAAAAAAGAATAAAATAAAAAAATAAAAATAAAAGAAAAAGAAAAAATATATAAAAAAATAATATAGAAAATAAGTAAATAATAATATAAAAAAAAGAAAAGAAAAGAAAGCAACTGTCGGCCAGGCCCAACGGCCCAGCCACCAAGCGCTCGCACTAGCCCCAAGCGCGCCCCCCCTGGGCCCCGCACCGCCGCCGTACTGGCCTCCCGCGCGTTGCACCCGACGCGAAACCCCCCCCCCCCCCCCCCCCCCCCCGACCGCGCCTGCCCGCTGGCCCTGCCACCTGGCGCCCCGCCGCTGGGCCCCGCTCCCGCGCGTCCCGCGCTGTGTCCAGCCCGGTCGAGCGCGCCTCGCCCGACTCGGACGCGTGTGCCCAGCGCAACTCCCGCGCCCGCCCGACGCGCCCACGCGCGGTGTCGCCCGGCCGCACCCGACTCGGTTCCCTGGCCAACGTACCGCCTATAAATACGTACGTACGACCTCATGAGTTTTTCCTCGATCCCAGCAAAAAATGCCGCCGCCAATTCCCTGATAAAATCCTAGCGGTACAGAAAAAAAGGACCAGAGGCTGCCGCCGCCAGGGAAGAAGAGGGAAGAAGGGAAGAGAAGAGGAGGGTGCCGTCATCCGTCGGAGATCGTCGTCGCCATCGCGTCGCCGTCGTCGTGCCGCCGGAGGACCTTGCGCATCTACTTCGTCTACGCATCGTCCCCGTCCCGCGATCATCGAAGCCATCGCATCTACGGTAGGATTCGTTTTTCCCGATGCGAATTTTAGCGACGTATTAGATCTAATAGACGTAAATTGATCTTAGTTGCATCGTCTTTTTATTTTCAGCAACATTAATCCCCGCTAAAACTCCCGTAAACCCATATGAACGCGTATGAACTAGTTGCACCTAATTAATAAACAACCGTAGTAAATTAATTATTGAATTGTGCATGCATACATGTCATTGCATGTTGATTATTTTGTGTGCATCATATTGAATTGTATGTACTTTCTTGTATGAATGATCACACATAGAGGAACGTGCTCAAGAGACCGCATACGAGGATTTCCAAAATTAAGACTTTGAAGCGCTTGAGCCCATCCGTCGGAGCAAGGCAAGTGCCCTTGATCATATTGATCCCGTTTTATTAAATGTTTTGTTTGCGAATTTGCATGCTTCTGTCAATATGATGGGAAACCCATACGTAGGAGTTTACTAGCGTTGTTTGCCACCCCTTGTCGCCGGGATATACACGATGAGTCGGGTATGGGTATTTTCTTTTTGCACCGCATCGCTACATGGGTTATGGGTAACTTAAATAATGTGGTTGACAACTTTAATTACTACAACTTGGGATGGTAATAAGATGATGATTAATTTAGCAACCTAGAATTTAGGAGATCTAAGCAAGCATGGTTTTGTGGATGGTTGGATGATATGGTGGTTTGCTTGCCATAGATCTAAGGACCGGTTCATGCGAGAATATGCCAGGTCAACAGTGCCACCACAAGGCCAAGTATGGGTGCGGCGTAGCTGAATAATTAGGAGCGCTGCTAGTATTGTATGGACCATTGGATGGCGCGGGGAATGGGAGTCGAGAAGGACTGCCCTGGGATCCGCATGGCACACGAGGGGGCCCGTGGGTGGGAGAATGGAGGTTCAAGCCTGCCGGTGAAACCTTAGTGGGCCCGTACATACTAGTAGTCCCTTTTGAAAGGCTATTTTTTGATCTCTTGGCCACACACCTACGGAAGAGTGAGATGGCATAATGGAGGTTTCTTAGTCACCGAAAGGTGATGAAATCACGAACATGTGGTAAAGTGGTACAACCTCTGCAGAGTGTTAAAAACTATCATGATAGCCGTGCTCCCAGTTAAAAGCACCTGGATGACCCTACATGATTAGAGGGAAATTGGGATTTGGGATGGTTATGGTTGATATTATGGTTATGGTTATGGTTATGGGATGAATCATGGTTTATGACATTGATTATGGTTATTGGCAATGGTAAATTATGGACTGGTATTGTGATGGTTACATAATTTATGATGGATTTACTTCACATAAATATCATTCATTGCTTTTCCAAATGGTTTTTACTGTACTTTTCAGCACTTAGCCATTATTATTGTCGTCATTTGAATCAGCCACATGTCATACTTTCCACACTTGCTGAGTACGACATGTACTCACCCTTGCAATCCCCCCCCCCCCCAACAGCTACTGGAGACAATTGATAGTACCCTGAGGATCACGCGGAGTACTAGGTTGCGTACCGCCGTCAATTGCCTGTGGATTGGAGTCGTGCTGCTTAGTTTATTTCCCGCTGCATTATTTAGAGTTTATCATTCGTGAACTATTGGATTATTGTAATAAAGTACTTATTTAATAGTTAAGACGTGGTTAAATTCTGTATATCGTTTGTGATGCAACCGTATATGTGTGATGAACTTCCTGGGCACACATATGCGTTACACTTGGTTCATATTCGGAACCGGGTGTCACAATATATGGGATAGATTATGAAGATACCTTCAATCCTGTCATGAAAATAGCCATTATTCACTTAATTCTGTCTGTTGCAGTTTCTAGAGGGTGGAGCCCTGAGACTACTAGATGTACAACGCGTTTCTTCATGGTGTTCTGGAGGAGGAAGTGTACATGAGACAACCACCTAGGTATGAGAGTAAAGAAACACCAAATTATATCTACAGACTAGATAAGGCGATTTATGGGCTCAAAACAGGCACCTTGAGCTTGGTATTCTCGGTTGAGTTCAAAGTTGCAGATGTTGGGTTTTTCTCCATCCAAAGGTGATACATCCCTGTTTTTCCTTCACAAAAAAGATGTCACAATGTATGTTCTGGTATATGTTGACGATATCATTATTGCTAGCTCGTCTCAAAAAGCTAATGCGGCATTGCTGAAAAATCTTGAGAAAGACTTCGCCCTCAAGGATCTTGGAGATCTTCATTATTTCTTAGGCATCGAGGTAACAAAGATTCTAGAAGGCATTTTACTCTCTCAAAGCAAATATGCTATGGAATATATGCAACATGCAGGGGATGTCTAATTGTAAGGGCTATCACCATGCCACTGTTAAGTTTAGAGAAACTATGTTTACAAGGTGGAACTGCTCTTGGTCCAGCTGATGCTACTGCCTATAGGAGCATCGTTGGGGGTCTGCAATACCTCACGTTGACTCGTCCTGATTTGGCCTTTTCAGTAAAGAAAGTATGCCAATATCTACATGCTCCTACCACTCTGCATCTCACAGCAGTAAAACGCATACTTCGGTATGTCAAAGGAACTATTTATCTTGGTCTACACATAACAAGGTCATCATCCATGGTTGTTAGTGGTTTTGCTAATGCGGATTGGGCAAGATGTCTAGATGACAGAAGGTCTACGTGAGGATATTTGCTATTCTCCTTGGTTCAAATCTGGTATCATGGAGTGCACGCAAACAACCTACTGTCTCTAGATCAAGTACCGAAGAAGAATACAAAGCGATTGCAAATGCAACAACTGAAATTATGTGGATACAAACCTTGCTCGTTGAACTTAAGATAGCTCAACCTTCTGCAGCGTCACTTTGGTGTGATAATTTAGGTGCCACATACTTGTCAGCCAACCCAGTGTTTCATGCAAGAACCAAACATATTGAAGTTGACTATCATTTTGTGCGAGAACGTGTTGCCAGGAAAGAACTCAACATTCAGTTTATTTCGTCAGGAGACCAGATAGCTGATGGCTTCACGAAGACGTTGTCACTACCGAAGCTTAAGCAATTTCAGTACAATCTTAACCTTGGAAGGTTAAGATTGAGGGTGATGTTAAAGATAGAAACCTTTCTTGCAGATAGAATCATATTATCTGCTGATAGAAACCGATATCCCTCATCCTATTGATAGAATTGTATCAACTATAGATAGAAACTAATATTCTGTGGAATGTACAAGTCTCCCGAGTATATAATGAGAAATCAGGGAGTCGTGCAAATTCACGAGCTCCACGCCATATATTTTATCTTTCAACCAAGACTCTGAAGGTTCAGAAGGATAAGAAGAGGCAGCATATTCAGAAGAATCTTAGTAGTAACATCCTTCACTTGAACGGTGAAAGGGGTAGGACTGCCATTTGTTGGCTCACACGTATATCTTTGTCACAAAATTGATTGGGCCTCGTCTCGAACCGTTCTTTGATTTTGTGCAATTGAACTGTTCCCGCCATTTTTTTAGAATCCCTATGAAAAATTTGAACTTGATTTTTTTAGATGATGGATAAAGTCCAAGTAAGTACAAATGCAAACACTCAAAACCTCCCTTCACATTTTCTGTAAATGCATCTCATATCCAACACCCATGACTTTCTCTGTAGAGTACTTGCATTTAGTATTGCGAAATTCAGTCTGAAATTCGCTCCTACCGGGAATCGAACTCAGAACCTGAGTAGTGCTACTCAGAGTACTTAACTACTAGGCTAAGCCTCCTTTCCTTTCGTTGTTCCTCCGAAATCTCTCCTTTACTGCACCTCAATGCTAGCTCCGCCGGCTACTATGCACAGTAGCAGAGTTGAACATAAAACAGAGTACTCCTTTCATTCCAAATTACTTTCACTTTGGTATTCAGAAATGAACTAGAGAGTGACAAGTAATTTGAGATTGGGGAGTAATATGGATTTTTAAGGATGTGTTTGGTCGGTAGTCAAAGTAGGATGGGATGGATCCATCTCAGTTTTCAGGGATGAGATGGTCCTGTTTTCTGTTTGTCTAGAGGGATGGGACGATCCCTGTTTCTTGTTTGTTTTGTGGGATGGTGTGGGACGAATGGTCCTGTTTCCTATTTGAATGAAAGGATGGGGCATGGACACGTGAGTATGAGTACCTCCGGAGGGTCGCGCGCCTGTCTTCACGAAGGTGGGACGAATCTGTCCCCATGTTTTTGATGGGATGGTTCTATTCCACATCTGGGTGAAATATTCTTCTTTGAGGGATGACTCCATCCCATGTGTCTCCAAACCAAACAATAGAAAAGTGGGATCGTCCCGTCCCGTGCCACCATATCCCTCAAACCAAACACACCCTAAGTGTCGAAATCAATGCGAGAAGACAATCAAAAGGAACACACATGTTAGCATGAAAATGTACTTCAGTTTCACATAATCGAAAGGAACACACGTTAGCATGAGCTCATCATTATAAGGTGCCTACCAGTGTTGTAAATAGCCACCTGGACGCAGGCGCCCGCTTAGGCGCTTAGGCGTCTATCCAGGCGGCGGCAACGACAGCGATCTCTGGCGGGGGCGCAGGCAGAAGCGCTGGGGGCGGAGGCAGATGCGGACACGTTGGGGGCAGGGCTTCGGGAGCGGAGGCGGAGGCGTCTGGCCAGATGTGGGCTGCTGATTCAGCCCAACAAATCTGAATCATCGGGTCTCATCCAACGGTCCAAATTAGAAATAGGGTATATAAAACCTTTTAACCCTAACTCTATTTGATTATTCCCCCCTCTCTCCTCCACACATCCGGCGGCGGTGGCTCTCTCCTCCACACATCCGCAGCAGCAGAGCGGCATCGACAGCGAACGGCGGCGGCAAAGAGCAGAGCATGACGGCTGCAGCTGCGGCGGCTGCAGCAGCGGACTGTGGCGGCCACAGCGACAGAGGGTGGCGGCCACAGCGGTGGTGCTCCTTCCAGACGAGGCGAGCCATCATGAAGTCCGGCCTGGAGCGACTGGACGACTAGGCGTCGCCTGGACAACACTGGTGCCTACTACCTTATGCAAGACTATAATACTTTTACCTTTGTAGCATAGGATTTTATTTTGTTTAGGAGCTTTATTTGTTCACTCTTCCACTTTATTCTTTTTTTTTTCATGTAAATGTCGGCTTATGCTCATTCTCCTCTGTACCTTATAGTTGTAGGGTGTTTACTGAATCGGCTTTCTAGTTCACTATGCCACCACATGTTCATTTGGGGTTACTGAGTCCTAGGTGTGAACGCAAAGTTTCTTGTCTGCACCGTTGGTTAAATTATCATGATCGTATTAAGCATCAATTTGCTTCAAAGACACTAAGAAATGTAGTTAACTCACTATCTGATGTTCAGTAGGGCTGTGTTAGGAAGCATGCCTTTGGTACATTATTAGACATGAAGTGGTTATCTGTTCTTGTTCCACTTATGAAATGGGTGATGAATCATGTTATCTTTGGTCTTTCTCAGTTTGTTCATAAGAGGAGACGTATCGAGTACACCAAGCTAATGGTGCAGCAAGTCCTGGGAATCCTATCTGGTACTTCACCGCTTATCCTTCATTCATATGCTACGAACAGTGAAAAGGCATTGTGCTTTATTAAGGAAATGTCTGATGGCTTAGGAGCTTAAAAATCATTGAGCAATTCAGTGGCATCTCACATGCTACCAGTTTTTGAAAAACGGTTTCCAATTCTGTCTGCTGATATTTATTGACATGTTGTATCTGTTCATCAAACTACAACCCCAACAACTAGTCATGCAACTCTTGATCCTACTACTACAGCAACTACCAGTCACGGAACATGTAACCTGAATCTTCAGTTGGATGATGATGACCATTTTTTTCTTTCTAACAAATCTGTTAATCTTTTCTGTGAATTTGGGCTAGAAATTTTTTTCCCTTTTCAGTGGATGATACTAGTTTTTTATTAGTGGGCATCCCAATTTTACTTTGTTTATAGTGCATTTTTCTGAGAACGGCATGAGAAATTGGCTCACTTCTTGCATCGAGTTGTGTGAGTTCTAAGGTTTATTTGTTCTTGCAAGGTTTTTGGAGATGTGGGCGTTCGTCAGTTTAACTTCAGGCCACCTCCACTGGTGCAAAGAAATGGGTTCAACAACTAATATACAGTAATACTATTTCAATTGGTGATTCCATGGATAGCTTCAAGTTACTGGAAAGATTTAACTTCAATATGCCTTCCACACACAAAGGCACTTCAACAGTCTATGAAAAAATATATTTTTAACTACACACGTAATCATTATAGATATTTCTAGTTAGCTATAAAAAGAGGATGAAAATATATATTAAAGAACATGTGGTAGTTGATATAAAGTATAAATTCTGAGTAAGAAGAGTGTGAGAACTTATATAGAAAGTGAAAAATCTTTTAAAATATGTTAGATAGAGCTGAGAAGATTCTAGTGTAACACCCTTATTTTCATGCATCATGCCCTACATACATTCATATACATGTTTAACATTAATCAACAACAAAAGGAATGAGTTTAAAATTGATTTAGAGCAAAACCGCACTTAAAATGCAGGAAAGTGCGGACTAGTCTGATTTTACTGAGGACTAGTCCGATTTCTCTCTGACTAAAAATGGACTTGTCCGTTTTTAATGCGGACTAGTCCGATTTTGCCTCTGGAAACTTTCGGACTTGTCCGATTTTGTGCGGACTAGTCCAATATTCCAAGAATCCTTGAAAATTTGCTAAGTTCCTGGACTTTTCCGGACTAGTCCGGTGTTCCAGCGGACTTGTCCGTTTTTCTCTCTGACTAAAGTCAGATTTGTCCGATTTTTGGTCAGACTTGTCCGATTTTCTCTCTGGACATTTTCGGACTAGTCCAGTCCTTTACGGACTTGTCCCATATTTCGCGACTCCAAGTTGATCTTTTGTTTTACGACTTGTTTCTTTGGTTTCACGTTAAGTGGGCCTAGGGATATCGTGCCTAACTCTTTTAGAGCCCATGTGGGACTCTAAACCGACCCCTACTCCTCTCAAACTCGAAGTCCATCTAACCCTAGCCTCCACCTCAATATAAACAATCCCACCCCTTGGCTTGACATCTATTTGCCACTTTTCCACCCCACCCAAACCCTAGTTCGTGGAGAGCCACCATCAAGGAGGGAGGAGGAGATCCCAAGCAAGAAGAAGAAGAGGAGGAAATGAAAGAGGATCAATATCTCCATCAAGCTTTCGTTCTCCAACACCAATTCATCTCCAAGTTCATCACCAACCCTAGATCACCAAGATCCAAGTGCTACCTCCAATTTTCTTGATTCATTGGAGTCCTAAACACTTGGTATACCTTCTATTCTCTTTTACTTACGTGAATTCAACCCCTAGTCACCAAATTTACGTTGATCCAGAAAATCCTAGTTTGCTAGTTCTGTGAAGTGCGGACTAGTCCGGCCTTCTGCAAACTAGTCCGATTTTGCTGACTAAATTGTGTTGAATTGATTCTAAAAGTAGATTTAATGAAATCCAAACCTGTATAAACTTGTTAAAATCTATTAAAACTAGTTAGTGATCTTTGAAATCAATCTTTTAACAAGTTCTGCCTTGCATTTGCATAAATCATGCATGTCATGTCATATTGAGTAATATTTGTGTACTCTTTGATAGTGTTTCTTGTTTGTATGTTTATTGTGTGGATTAGACAGATTTGCGCTAGAGAGTGCCGTAGAGGATCTACAACACCAAGAGTTTGAAGGCTTTGACCCTAATCAACCGCAAGAGCAAGGCAAGTGTCCTTGAAGCATATTGATCCTGTTTTTAAAATAAATGTTTTGTTTGCAAAATTGCATGCTTGTGTCAATTTGATGGGAATCCTATGATAGGAAGTTTACTAGCTTTGTTTAACCACCCTTGTCACCTGGAATTTATGGTAGAGAGCCGGGAAGGGTTTTTTACCTTTTGTATCGCTTAATCAACTGGGATGGGAAAACAACTATACCACTCAACTTAATTATGCATCAATGGTATATGGATTAACATGAATTTGGTCAATATGATATGGTAATGGGTGATCTCAGCAAGCCTGGTATGTGGATGGGTTGGATGTTATGGTGGTTTTGCTTGCTTTAGATATAAGGAACAGTTCATGCAAGAATAAGCCAGGACTACAGTGCCACCACACGGCCAAGTATGGGTGCGGCATAGCTGATTAATTAAGGTTTTGCTAGTGTTGTTTGGACCATTGTGGATGCTTGGTGAAGGGGTAGTCAGATTGGGTTTGTTGATGATTGGTGGGACTACCCTGGGATCCGAATGGCTCAAGAGGGGACCCTTGGTTGAAGATGTGCTCAGTTGGAGGCATCGCCACCGGTGAAACCTCAGTTGGTGTACTCACTCTTGCAATCCCCCCAACAGTTGCAGGTCAAAATTGAGAGTTTAATGGCGAAAAATACAGAGTTGCCGTGTCTACCGTCAGCTTTCCCTGTGGTGTTGATTGGAGCTGCGCTATACCTATTGCTTGTGCTGCTTAGCTGTTTATTTTGCTTAATTAGTTTATTTCTGCTGCATTAGTTGAACTCGTCATTAATATTCATTAGAGTTTGTATTCGAGGATAATATGGTTTGCTTAATAAAATTTGGTTAATTAATCTTGTGTTGTGGTAATTATCTGTATATCGTTTGTGATTGCACTCGTGTATATGTGTTGAACGTCCTGGGCACACATATGCGTTCACGTGGTTCATTTTCGGAACCGGGTGTCACATCTAGATATAAAGTACTTCTGGTGAAGACAGTTTACAAACCTCCACCTTCCAAGCACTCAAGACGAGAACGGCATCATTGAGCTAGAATCTATCCCCTTTGCCCTTTACCACGAGGCGGTAGGCTTAAATCCTCTACAGCTGCAGTTACTACCATTCATATGTGGGCCCCATGTCTTTTGGACATGTGGTGCAGTTACAACCAGGATTTGCGTCCCGAGGCGGCCCCTACAACCTCGTGCACGTCGCATGACAATCAGCCGTGACGGTCAAAATGTTGTTATTGTCAATGTATTTATATACCTTACTCTTTTGTGTAGGTAAAACAACGGATGGAAATATGGCTTTCATCTCTCTCGAGCCAAAAGATGATGACAATGTGAGGATCATTCAACCACCAATGCAACAAGTGACACGTGGTACAACCATTGGAAGTCTGGATATCCTTTCCGGCTACAATGATGCTCAAGAAGATGATGACGATGATGTGAGGATATGTGTTGTTACGTCGTCAAGGGATGCATCTGAGTCGTCAAGAGGTGCTACTGAAAGATGGTCGTCGAGGGGTGCTGCTGAAAGAGACGAAGACCCTGCTGAAAACTGCTCCACTACAAGGTAAATTATCATGAAATAATTGATGTTAAAATGCATTTATTTCTGTTGTAACTAATGTAGAAAAAAGACATTTAAAAACCTGATGTATTTTATCTTTGCTTTGACTATTTTGTTACTGTAAAGATATCATTTGGATACTGTTATTCTTAAGTTTTAGTAAAAATACTATTTTTCCAGTTTTGACCTGTCGTGACTGTTTTTTTTAGGAAAAAGGGTGGACAAAAACGCAAGCAAAATGCAAATGTTGCTGAGATGATGGAAAGGTACCTTGAATTGAAGACAAAGCAAACACAGGAGGAAGTTGCAGAGCAAGGAAGAGCCAGAGAGAAGGCAGAGGTTGCTGATTTCTCGATCAAGAACTGCATCACACTACTATCTACAATACAAGAACTATCATGTGAAGAGAGGGCGGACACATATGATGTTTTCAAGGGCTCAGAACAGGGAGATTTTCATTACAGCTGATGATGCTTCACGCTTAATATGGCTGAAGAAAAAAATAGTAAGTTCTGAAACCTCAAGACAATGTTATTACTGCCTGATATCCAATTGATTATATGCATGATTATCTGCAAGTGTATCTGCATGATTATTTGCATGCTTCATGCTTAAACCACATGATTATCTGCAAGTGTATCTTGTGCATGTATATCCAGTACAACAGACTGTAACGAGGTGACCTCTAAGCTTGTCATGTATCTTGTGCATTTACTTGTTATATGAATTTATGATTATCTGAATTTGGTGAGTCATATATAAATGTTACTGGTTGTGTAAGGTAGTTGGATATAGTCTGATTCATGTATTTTGTGCAGACATCCAGATAGTCATGTTCTATGCAAATTGTTCTTTATTTAGCTGCATTACCAATGATATTAGTCCAATCTTTCCTTGATTGTTCCACTGAAAATCATATGAATGTAAGTATGAATGGACTGCTGTAGTATTTTTTGAACATGTTCTGCATTTAGTGTTCCTGAAATGAACCCTTCTACATGTAGCATGGATGAAGTGTTGTTCTACATGTTCTGCATTCAGTGTTACTGCTGTAGTATTTCCTTGATTGAACATGTTCTGCAGGACGCATGCAGGAAGATTTTGTTATTTCCAATCAGTTTCCTTCTACATGTAGCATGGATGAAGTGTTGTGTTATATATTCAGTATGTTGTTACTAAGTTGTACATGTATATTCAGGAGCAGGGCTTATGCTCCTGAAATGAACCCTTGTTAAACTTTCCACTCGCAAGGCTTCGTGTCAGTGTTTTGCCTTATTGTTTGCTTCCTGTCATAATCGGAGCTATATGATGGTAATTTGCTTAACCATGTAGTTCTTTATTTTATTGCAGAGGTAGATCAACCAAATCTAGATGATTCTCAAAGACCAAAATTTGTCGGCTCTGCTTTTATATCATTAGATCACAGTCACCATCTGTTGTTTGTTGGCGACTTTTTATTCTGTGATCGCTTTTTGAGTAAAAAAATGTAATTACTTTGAACTACTGCTTCATATTGTTAGTTTGAAACAATGAAGAACTGCAATTGAAACCTTGTTTGTGATGTTCTACAAAGTGTATGGTATGTTTAGTAATTTAAATTAATTTTTTCTCATTTTTATCGCTACATTTTATTTTATGTTACAATTTTTTATAGTGACATGATAAAAAATGGCATGTTCAAGATTTTTTTTCATTTTTAACTCTATATTCTATTTTATGTTACATTTTTCTCGTACTAGTATTGGAAAATCTGAGTTGCACCATGTTCAAGAAATTTTTTTCTAAATATTTGTTAATTTAAAAATAAATTTCATATTTTTATTGCTCAAATTGATAGTATTCTTTAGCTCAAGAATACTCTCCATTCCCAAACGGATAAGGAAAAAAAATCTGGAGTGGAACCGTTCCTCGACAGGATTGGGTGGCAACCCAACCCACGGGGGTGTTGGCTCACACGTGGGATCTTTTCCCAGACTGCCAAACGAGGCCTTATAGTGTCACATTTTTCTCTCGTCATAGTTACTAAGATGAAGTCTCGATCGGGTCCAAATGAGGCAGCAATGAACGGCTCACCCGCTCGTACTGATTTTTCTTTTGAAAAGAATTTTTATTCATACTCATACCAGTTACATCGAGATGATATTGTTAAGCTACCATGCGATGAATGGTTGCACCCAAAAGCTTAAAGGATGGGAAAGGGTAGCTAATTTACTTATACATTCCAACACCCTCCCTCACCTTATGCTCCCTCAGGCCTCGAACGTAGAAATAGGAGTGAAATTACGTTCGTCTGGATTCGAATTCGAAACCTATAGGCTTGATACCATTTTAAGTTACTATAAGTTGACCGATTGCACCCAAAAACTTAAACTGATGAGGAAGGATAGCCGATTAATTTATACACTACAACAAATACATCTTTGATGAAAGATTAATAATCCTGATTTTTGCATTGTGCGATGCACGAGGACTAAAAAAAGCAAAATTTACAGAGGATATTTTTTTAAAAAAAATTCAGACACCCTAATGGTAAACAATCATTACCATCCATGCTCTGCCGAGAAGATATCCTTATCCTTGGCCACTTTCTCCAATCGTGCAATAGTAGTCAGCAAGACAGGTTGTAGAGTAGACTTCTGTAGTACAATCCATGAATGAAGGCACTGTGTAGCCATATAAAGAACCTATATGAAAAAATTCCAAGTTTCTTCTTTCAAAGACAATATTGTTACAGTAATTTCAGATAGTCCAACACAAAGCAGTTGCTCCCAATAAAATAAGTGATTTTATATCTTATCTAATTCTTCGTAATTAAGATAGGAGTAATATTTGTAGTATTGTCTAATTCTTCATAATTAAGATAGGAGTAATATTTGTAGTACTTATAGAATATACCACACCATATGAGTAAAATAACAATCATAGAACAGATGTTGGATACTCTAGTTTATGACAGAAACAACAATTCACACATATGTTCTTTCTCCTTTTGGCTAAACCATCTTTGCTCAAACTAACTCTTCTCCATAGGAACCAAATAAATATCTTTATTTTTAGTGGTGTCTTAAGTTTCTAATTTTTATTTAAATTAGAAATGTCAACATGGATCGGTGCTAGATAACATAATCTTGTCGAAAATTATCATGTCGGTACCCTGCGTATCGGGTACCCTATGATACCTCGAGAAGTGCAAGAGAGTTCTACCCGTCAAAGTTGAAGGTCTCCTCAGGTCCTACATGTCATATTACACCGGACCTGCATCCCTTATATGGGTAGCTCCGGTGATTGACACGTGTAATGTAAATCCGGAGCTAAACTCCCAACACAGGGAAGCTCCACGATCTACACTTGTATAACGACCCTGGACCTAACCCCCAATAGAGGAAAGCTCCGGTGCCGACACATGTATAGCGGTTCCAGAGCTACCTCCCTGCAAGGGGATGCTCCGAAGCTGCCACGTGTGGAGCATCCGGACCTTCATCATCAACGAATACATTGATGGATCTCCTTCAGCACGGACATTCAAGGGACAGTTAAAGCGATAGTTACAAGACTTGATTAAGTGTTGTTAATATTGTATTAATGACACACGATCAAAGCACTGTTAATAGAGGTAACACAACCATTAAGGTACGTTATCACACTATTAACCATGCTTAATACTCATAGACAGTGTATTAGGCTATTAAATACGCCAGGGCCACATGTCGGGCCAGGCGAATGATGTAACGGTCAGTCCTTAGACTATAAAAGGGTTGAGCCGCACGATATAGAGGGACAACTCCAAGTCAAGCCATTCATCGCGCATACTAGCGACACTCAATACAACAACACAAACCCCGTGGATTAGGGTATTACGCTCAGGCGGCTCAAACCACATAAATCTCTGGTGTCACCATCTTGATCCTGATCTCTGCTTGCCCCAATCGAAACAAGAACCTCCACGGGCTACATTTTAGTAGTACCGGAGGAAGTTTTGTTGCTGCACTTCGACATTTGGCGCGCCAGGAAGGGACTCCCGAGATCTCAAGATGGTAAATTCTGCCGCAGGATCTTCCAACGGCAACCACGCTGAACAACCTGCTAGAGGCAATCCCTCCAACGTGCAGCAGCTAGCAGGTGCCATTGTTCTGGCAGGTACTATGGCACCACAGCCACCATCGGTTCCGGCAAACAATGCTGGGCAACAAGATGGGGCATTTGCATCGATCACTGCATCGACGAACAACAACCCTGAGCACGCGCTCATTGTCACGCGAGCTCTTCTACAACATCCACCACCTCCAAGGGCACCCCAGGGTGATATGGAACAGTGGAGAGCTGATGTTGACCATCTGGTTGCAGCTGCAGCCGCTGGCATTAGCAATCAAGGTCCTCTCCCTTTGGGGCGAGCACCATCACAACGATGGACCTTATCAGGCCGACTTGGTCCACAAGTCTCGTAGCAGAGGAGACGTGCTGCATCCCAACAGGTGACTTCACTGCCTCCTGGGGCACGACACACTCACACCATCACCAGTATTCCGACTCATGACCTGCGGTCAGAACTTGATCACTGTTATCGGTAGTAGGACAGCCGCGTCCATATCGAGCGTGCTCACGAGAGACGAGAAGCTCGTGACAACCATGCTCCTCAGGGAATAGGGGGAGGCTGTTCTGCCCTGACCATGTATTTATGCATGGTCAGATGGCCACAGAAGTTCCGGCCTCACTTGCCGGAAAAATTCGACGGGACTGTCAACCCCGCCGAGTTCCTTCAAATCTACTCCACTGCTATACTGGCAGCGGGGGGGGGGGGGGGGGGGGTGATGAGGCTGTGATGGCCGACTACTTCCCGGTGGCTATAACTGGGACTGCAAGGTCCTAGTTCATGAGTCTGCCACCCGACTCCATTAATAGTTGGGCGGAGCTATGCCAACAATTGACTGCCAACTTTGGGAGTTCTTACATCCGGCCTGGCACTGAATTGGATCTGTTTGCTGTAAAGCAAACAACGGGGGAATCGTTGCGATCCTTCATCCAGCGGTTTTCTCAGGTATGGAATACTATTCCTTCAATCTCGAGCTCTTCTGTTATCATTGCATTCAGACAGGGTGTTCGAGATAAGAAGATGTTGGAGAAACTGGCGACCAAAGAAGTCACTAGTGTCACGGAACACTTTAGCTTGGCAAACAAATGTGCCAAGCTGCGGAGGGACATGAAATGCACTCCAAACCAGCTCGGCCAACAAGAAGTCCTCCAAAACTGAAGCCACTACATCCGGCAGTGGCAAAAAGAAAAAGAAGCCCAACGGAAAAAATAAGTCGTCGGCCGGAGCACCAGCCGCTGCAGCTGCTGTAGCTCCGGGTGGCCGGGGGCCACGTCCCGAGAAACGACCTCGTCCTTCGTCACAAGACAGCAACAGTTCCAAAGCGTGATGTCTGATCCACAAGACGGACATACACAACCTGGAAGAATGCCGGGAGATCCATAATCTCGCCGAACGCTATAACAAGTGCAGGGAAGAAGCTCCTTTCTGTTAGCGGGAAGGAAAACAAAAAATCGACGAAGCTCCAGCTGAGGGGGAGCTAGGTTTCCAAAACCCCAAGAAGGTCCTGAAAGCTGTTTGCAACACCGTCGATGATGATTCTGATGTCTCTGACAATGAGCGTCGAAAGACCATAAACACCATTTATGGTGGTTCTTGGGACATCACCTCTCGTCGCATCCTCAAGACAATGCGGCGGGACATGGCCGTGGCAGCTCCCACTGCTAGGGCGGAGCCTCATCGAAAGTAGATGGACACTCCCATCATTTTCGATGTTTCGGATTGTCCCCACAACATGATCGGAGCTGGCCAACTCCCATTGATGGTGTCATCTACCATTAACAATACTCAACTCCACCACGTAATGGTGGACGGAGGTTCAGGGCTGAACCTCATAAGCTTCAAAGCTTTTGTTAAGCTTCAGCTCCGACCTTCGGACCTTCGCCCATCTTGACCTTTCTTTAGGGTAGGTCCCGGGACCACTACTCCTCTCGGTTCCATCACACTCCCAGTGACCTTCGGGACTCGAGAGAACTACAGGACTGAGAAGTTGGTCTTCGACGTCGCGCATATCAGTCTGCCGTTCAACGCCATTTTGGGCAGGCCAACCTTGCATAAGTTCATGGCCGCCGCTCATTATGGTTACTTAGTGTTGAAGATGCCAACACCTGCGGGTGTTCTCCGGATCCGCAGAGATCGCACCGCAGGAGTCACTGCTTTAGATCTCTCTATGCGCTTACCACGGCGCAAGAGGAAGCATCCAGTAAGGAGTTAGTTCCGAATCCTCCGAGCATCCGTCATAAAGGCTCTACCTCCGCACCCCGTGTGCAACCAAGCGGCGACACCAACGTTTCCGTCAAAGTTGTCCAAATAGGTTCTGATACTGCTCAGACAACCTGTATATCAGGAGGTCTGAACAACAAATAGCGCTCATCACTTTCCTCTGGGCTAATGTCGACGTGTTTGCCTGGCAACCGTCACAAATGCCCGGGATGCCTAGGGAGGTTATTGAGCACAATCTAAAGATTTACCCTGACGCACGACCTGTACACCAGAAGCCCCGTAAGCAATCAATCGAGCGGCAAAACTTCATCTGACAGGAGATCAATAATTTGCTTGAAGGTGGTTTCATACGGGAGGTGTTTCATCCTAAATAGCTGGCAAAACCAGTCGTGGTGCCTAAGGCTGGCGGGAAGCTTCGGATGTGTATCGACTACACCATCTTAAATAAGGCATGTCCAAAAGATCCATTCCCACTACCTAGAATAGATCAGATAGTGGACTCTACCTCTGGGTGTGAGCTATTGTGTTTCTTAGATGCATATTCTGGATATCATTAAATCCAAATGTCTAAGGAAGATGAAGATCATACTGCCTTCAAAACGGTAGATGGATTGTACTGTTATACTGCCATGCCATTTGGTCTTAAAAATGCTGCTTCAACATTTGTGCGAGCTATGTATAAAACATTTGGAGAGATAATTAGAGACTTAGTGTAGGTGTACGTCGATAACATCGTCGTGAAGATCAAGAACAAGGAGTCACTCCTTGACAATTTACAGGCCATCTTCGACAAGCTGCGCACCACGCGCACCAAGCTGAACCCGGACAAGTGTGTCTTCGGGGTTAGCTCCGGGAAGCTTCTAGGTTTCTTGATGACTCACCGAGGAATTGAAGCAAATCTGGTGAAGATCAAGGCTATAGAAGATATGCAGCCCCCAGCCCGCATCAAGGATGTCCAGAAGTTAACTGGATGTCTAGCTGCGCTCAGCCGGTTTATCTCAAGACTGGCAGAACATGCGCTACCCTTCTTCAAACTCTTGAGGAAGTTCGGACCATTTCATTGGTCCGAAGAAGCAGAAAAGGCGTGTCAAGAGCTGAAACAACTCTCCACCACACTACCGATATTAATAGCTCCAAATCCTGGTGAACCTTTATTACTTTACATTTCGGCAACCACCGAAGTTGTCAGTATGGTCTGGTCGTGGAAAGACCGGAGTCACATCCAGTCTAGGAGCCCAGACTCCTCAGGGAGGGTCCGGAGTTACCTGAAGGCGTGTCCGGGTCCCAACCCCGAAACACAGAACCTCAAGGTGAAATGCTAGGAGATCAACCTCATTCACCTGAGGGAGTTCACCTGGCCGACCAAGATGATCTAGACCCTTCTAGCAAGGTCCGGGTCGAATAAGAAGGAGTTTCGGACCTCTCTGGGAGGGTCCAAGAAGCGCAACATGATGGTTTGGACCCCTCCGGGAGGGTCCGAATCAATGGAGAAGAAGCTCCGGGCCTCTCCGAAAGGGTCCGGACCGTCCAACGCCCAGTGTACTTCATCAGCGAAGTGCTCCACGACGCCAAGATAAGATACATTAAGGTGCATAAGCTGCTTTACGCAGTTCTTATTGCCTCCAGGAAGCTTCATCACTACTTCCAAGCCCACAAAATATTAGTGGTAACTTCTTTTCCACTGCGTGCTATTTTGCATAACCCTAACTCTACTGGGAACGTTGCAAAGTGGGCAGCGGAACTGGCCGAGATCGATTTGGAATTCGTGTCACGACAAGCCATCAAAAGTCAAGCTTTGGCTGACTTCATGGCGGAATGGACTCCCTCTCCGTCAAACCCTGGGGGCCACAGTGAGAAGAAACCAGAACCCAAGGTTCTGGTATTCACCGAGCCTCACTGGACTCTCTACTTTGATGGCTCCGTGCAGAAGCAAGGGACCAGAGCTCGAATCCTTCTCTTTGCTCTGACTAGGGGGAAGGTCAAGTACATGGTTCACCTTGATTTCAAGGTGACCAACAACATGGTAGAGTATGAAGCTCTCATCTATGGACTCAAGGTGGCACTATCTTATAGTGTCAAACAGCTGTTGGTGAAGGGATATTCACAACTCATCATCAAACAAGTCAAAGGTGAATGCTCCTGTAACAATCCTCAACTAGCTGCTTATCTCCTTGAAGTCCAGAGGCTTCAGAAGGACTTCGAAGTCCTGGATCTCCTCCATTTTCAGCGTCTTTACAACGCTGAAGCTGACAAACTCTCGACGAAAGCCTCAACTGGAGCTCTGGCTCCCGACGGAATCTTCATTCGGAGGTTGTCAAGACCAACAGCTCAGCCTGCTGAACTGAGCGAAGGGGAAGAGACCAGCACAACAAAGCTGGCAGTCCCGGTGGCCCTGTTACCATGGCGACCACCAAGGGTCGTAGGTGCTGCCAGAAGCTCCGATCAACCCAACACGCAAGACTCAGAAGCTCAAGTTAGCACAGATGCATGGATCTCAAAGATACGAAGCTACTTGAAAGACAATATCCTTCTTGAAGATAGTGTATCCGCTGACCGGATTGTCAGATTGGCTAAAAGATACACGTTGGTAGAAGGGGATCTCTACCGGCGTGGTGCCAATGGCATCCTAATGCAATGCATTGCAAGGGAAGAAGGCCGCAAGCTCCTCGCGGAAGTCTATGGAGGCAAGTGTGGGAACTATGCTTCTTCCTGCACGTTGGTCGGTAAAACATTCTAGCATGGCTTTTACTGGCCTACAACACTCCAGGATGTGGTTGAGCTAGTGAAAAAATGTGAAGTGTGCCAGTTCCACGCAAAATTGATTCACACACTGGCTCAGTCACTACAAATGATACCTCCTACATGGACATTCACTGTGTGGGGCATGGACATCTTGGGACCTTTCCCAAAAGTCGTCGGAAGTTACAGGTTCCTGTATGTCGCCATCGACCAGTTCACCAAGTGGTCGGGAGCAACTCCAGTTGTGACAATCAACAAGCAATCATCAATCAAGCTCTTGAAGTCCATTATATGCAGATTTGGAGTTCCAAACAAAGTCATAACTGACAATGGAACCCAATTCACAAGTGCTGCATTTCAAGAATATTGCGAAGACCTCGACATTCAACTCAACTACGCCTCAGTAGCTCACCCAGCAAGTAACAGCCAAGCCGAGAGAGCAAATGCAAAAATTTTAAAAGGACTCAAGACGCACACATATGAGCGCCTGAAAAAACATGGAGCCAACTGGATTGAAGAGATTCCGTCCACATTGTGGGCGAACAAGACAACACCAAACCGATCAACAGGAGAAACACCTATCTTTCTGGTGTACAGAGCTAAAGCAGTCCTTCCTCCGAAGATCACCTTGTGGTACCTCCAGGTCTGGACCTTTGACGAAGCTGCGCAGGACCAGCTCCAACGTGAAGACCTTGACCTTGTCGACGAGGGAAGGTGCCAAGCAGCTGTTTGGAATGCACGTTATCGCCGAGCGCTCCGGCGTTATCATCAAATGCATGTGCGCAACCGACAACTCGAAGAAGGCGATCTGGTGCTTCGGAAGATACTAACTCCTGAGGGGATGAACAAACTTTTCCCTAGCTGGGAAGGTCCTTTCCGAGTGATCAAAGTATCTCGACCCGAATGCAGTCGCTTGACAACTGAGGACGGGATTCCACTTCCTAATCCTTGGAACATCGAGCACCTCCGTAAGTGATATGCTTAGAATCACGGAGGTGGGTCTGTAATTACACACGATGTATGTTATATAGTCGCTAAACAAACATGGGTAGGTCCTCCGGGAGAACATCTGGACCCCTCCAGGAGGGTCTGGGAAGTTCAAGTCACCGAACTAAAAGTGTAAATTCCTACCCTGGGTTAGTACAAGATGTATAGCGCACTTATCCTGCACCCTAATTACCCCCTTGTCTCCCCTGTAATCTGTACCTATAATGAAAGACATTGTTGTGTGAAAACAGACTCCACGTGCATCTATTTTTGTACAAGGCTCGATCTATCAAATTATTGTTTTTAACCTTCTTGTCTATAATGAAGTTGTGCAATTCTTTTTTAGTTTTTACCCAAGTTATTCATATGCGTTGCAAGTTATATTGTTGATCTCTTTGGGTCTTAACATGTTGTATAGTCTTCTTGCCTGAACGCCAAGCTGACATAGGTCCGGAGTGTGCTATCGACTTAGCCTGGTCCTGCACCCTAAGTACGACACTCTACCTACACTCCAGCAGACCTCAGTAGGGTGAGTACTGAAAAAGCATATGGGTCCGAAAGGATTACATCAATATACTTATTACCATACCGAGTTGCTTTGGATTTAAAACTCAAATAAGAACAATAAGTCACAAACTATTTATAGACAAGAGGACGAATTTTACTCTTTTCTTGTATTTAATGTGCAGAAAAAATAGAAATTCATAGTGATGGTGGACAACTCCGGAGCTACTAAGCTCCGACATCCTCCGAGGGTGATGAGGACATCACTTCTATGGATACAAACAACACTCCATTGAACATACATGATGCAATCAATAGAGTTCACACACAACAATTAATTTCATAGGTGAGCTCATTCTTATATGTTTTCTTATATGTTTTTGAGAATAGATTGCTACCTGATGATTCAATTGTGATTAGGATCCATGGAGAGGTTTAAGCAGTACTTGGAGGAAGTCTTAGGGACGTGGAGGATCAAAGAATACGTTCAAAGAAGATGGAAACCAAGCCCAACTCAAAATTGTGTCCAACTCGGAGTCCAGGAGAAGTACGCACTAAAATGGATGCACATGACGCATACAAACTCCATTTTGGATGTTCTACATATGCACGGAAAGGGAAGAGGATAACCTTTCCAATGGCGCTGGTCCCATGTCAAACTCCTTTCAGAGTCGACGGGAATCGTCAAAATAAAATCGAGTTGGGAATCTGTTAAGGTGTTACGCCACCGTATTGGGCCATTCGGCCTTGTATCAAGTCTATGTCCATTATTTTCGTGTCTTAGGGTTAGTTCACAACCCCAACACCACATTGGACGTCCTCCCACCTATATATACTCCATAGTAGCCGCCATAAACAATTGGGTTTTTCTTAGATCAATAATATCGACATTCATCAGTTTGTGAGACCCCAACTTAGCAATTCGGATTGCTTCTACCTTGTTCTTGCTTGTGTTATCGATTGTACTTGCAGGGATTAGCCTTCTTGGTGAGATCAATTGTGTGCAGCATGGTTGATAACCAACGGAGCGGTGGTGTAGTGATTGTAGAGGTTTTTCGTGTTCTACTCGAGAGCCTCGGATCATCAATGTCGAGATCTCCATCAATCGACTTATCCATTACCTTTCGGAAGATCGGGAGTCATCTTCTTAACAATTGGTATCAGATTTACAGGTTGCCCGTTAGGTAATTTATCTATCCATTACATTAGTTTCGTTTTTCATACCTATAATCCAGAAAAAAAACTTGCAGTTCATTACTTTGTCGAAACCACATTGAGCATTTGCAACTTTTGTTTTCAGTTTTTTTTGTTGAGTTTGTGTCCGTGGTTGAGTCATGTTGCTGGTTTCGAAAGTGTTTTTGGTCTTGGTTTGAGTTTTGCATTGTGTTGATTCATCCTTTTAAATCACGTCATCACGTCCAGATTAGATTCATCTCTGTCCAGTTTGGTATTTTCATCATATCTCACACATAGGAACTCTCATTTTGGATTTATTGTACTTTCTGGAAAGCAAAAGAAGTTCTCTACAACTTTCATATTCATAGGTTTTCCATAAAATGGAGTTATCATGGTCAAAAGTGCATTAGATCTGAATCTGTTCTCGACCTAGAATTTCTGAACAGTCTGTATTTCGGTGGCAATATCTTCTATTGTTCTTGTCCAAAATAGTTCTTACACATATTGAAATTAAAGAGGAGAGATATATCTACAATCTTGCTATTGCAAATTTTTCTATTTAAAACCTCTAAGTGTGCCTATTTGTCCTTGGAAGATTGAGCAGAAAATCTGCGACGGACACACAGGATATCTTTGATTTCTTTTTATTGTGTTCTTCTTTTGCAGCACATTCTGAAAAAAAGGAAGAAAAAATAAAAAGGCAAGTGCAAGAAAGATACAAAAGCTGCACAAAAAAGGAGAAAAAAAACAACAACAAAAAACAGAAGTGCTTGCATTCTTTGTGTCATCTAGTTTTTTCATGTCTTGCTAGCTTGAACTACTAAGAACACATTTAGGCCAGCAACTTTGACAAGTACTTTGGACACTTATTCAACTTTATTATATGGTTTCATTGTTTCTAATCCTCGCTACATATAAAGTGCCATCCAAGCTACACTTTACTCTTGAGCAGAATCGATACACCTTTGCAATCATCCCACACTTCTTTGGTTTCTTCATACCGGCCACCGTTTGCCACCTGCAGTGTTGGTAAAACACTTGTAAGAGCGTGGTAAGACGCTTGAGAGTGTGTGATTCCACTTCCACGTTGCCATTATCCTTTGTAGTTGATAGGGATAACATATTTTTTGTTATATTCTGTTTGCTACTAACAATGTCAGATAAAAACAAGAATCATGCATTATATGCTGAGATGATTAACATGATGAAGACGGCGATGGAGGTTCTCGCTAAGAATCAAACATCAACTAAGGTTTCACATGGCATTCAGACCATCTTTACAACTCCTTTCACAGAAAGTAATTATATTCTTCCATCTCTTCCTTCTTATGATGGTTTTGGTTACGATAAATATATTTCTTGGGAAATAGAGTTAGATAAATTTTTTGGACAATGTCATATGTGTGAGAGGAGAAAAATTTATAAATGTTGCAAGTGCATTAGTAGGTTGTGTATTAACTTGGTGGAACAATTTAAATGATTTAGAAAAACCTCGAATATGAAACGATATGAAAATTCATATGCAAGAAACTTTTATGAATGTATCTAATTGCAAAGATGAAGTGCATCAATTTGTGGAGAAATTTCTTGCTGTACCTCCTTTTGTGGCTAACGTTTTGCAGGACAATATAGAAAATAATATAGATGATGCAAAAGAGAACGAGGCTTACGACAATACTTGTGAAATTTTAGATGGATCAACTCATAATGCACTTGAAATCACTGCTGAAAATGGTAAGACAAAACATTCTACAAATACAGAAGGTGAGAAGTTTTTGGATGTTCTGAATTTTTCCACCAATCATGCTATTTTCGAGGAGCAACTATTAGAATCATTTATTTATACACCATTATCACATGTTGATTTTCCTGCTGATCGTTGCACTAAGAAAGAGTTGTGTGATAATTATATTGTACCTATTCTAGAACAACAAATGAATTTGATACTTTATCACTCACTTGTGCTGAAATTAAACATTTGATTCCAATTACATGTGAAAGGAATGAGCTGAAATTGTTGTCTTCTCTAAATACTTTGGGTTATATTGAATTTCACACTCTTTGTGATCTAGATATCGTAGAGAAGAGAATATTTTCCCAATCTGAATTGCCTTTGTTAAGTAGAAATATTTTTCATGCCCTAGGCAAATATGAACATAATGGTATTTTTATGGTGCATAAAGTTTACACATGTTCAAATGCAAAAACTCCTTTTGTGCTGCAACAACATGGTGAAATGAATGGATGCACTAACACTAATAATTCTTTGTCAAGTTTTTCTAGTATTTTTGTCTTGCAGCAGGGACAACATTTAATAGAGGAGCATTGTTCGCTGCGGTTGTGCAATATGGACAACGCTCATTCTACCCCAAAATCAAGCATCTTTGCTGGACATACGAGCAAGTCGAGGACGGCTTGTCATAACGAAGGGGAGAATGATAATATCATGCACATTATCATTGCACGAATAAACATAGCACAATGTTTATTTGTTTGGGATCCTGGTTCAAGTAAATGGTCATGCTTATTTGATGGAGAACATGGAGATGGTGCACTATATCATCCACCAACTTGGCCTCCTCCTTTGATGCACACAGGAGGATTTGATAGCGTTGCACATATGGACCCACACATGAGAGAAGATGAACTTGACTCGAGGAAGACTCCAATTCAAGAAGGGAAGGATGATGAGGACATCACTTCTATGGATACAAACAACACTCCATTGAACATACATGATGCAATCAATAGAGTTCACACACAACAATTAATTTCAGAGGTGAGCTTGTTCTTATATGTTTCCTTATATGTTTTTGAGAATAGATTGCTACCTAATGATTTAATTGTGATTGAGATACATGGAGAGGTTCGAGGAGTACTTGGAGGAAGTCTTAGGGACGTGGAGGACAAGAGAATACGTTCAAAGAAGATGAAAACCGAGCCCAACTCAAAATTGTGTCCAACTCGGAGTCCAGGATCAGTACGCACTAAAATGGACGCCCAGGACGCATACAAACTCCGTTTTGGACTACATATGCACGGCAAGGGGAGAGGATAACCTTTCCATTGGCGCTGTTCCCATGTCAAAATACTTTCGGAGTCGACGGGAATCGTCGAAACAAAATCGAGTTCAGAATCTGTCAGGTTGCTGCGCCACCGTATTGGGCCATTGGGCCTTGTATCAAGTCTAAGTCTATTATTTTCGTGTCATAGGGTTAGGTCACGACCCCAACACCACCTTGGATGTCCTACCACCTATATATACTCCATAGTAGCCGCCATAAACAATTGGGTTTTGCTTAGATCAATAATATCTTTGTTCATCGGTTTGTGAGACCCTAACTTAGCAATTCAGATTGCTTCTACCTTATTCTTGCTTGTGTTATTGGTTGCACTTGCAGGGATTAGCCTTCTTGGCGAGGTCAATCGTGTGCAGCACGGTTGATAACCAACAGAGCAGTGGTGTAGTGATTGCAGGGGTTTTTTGTGTTCTACTCAAGAGTCTCGGATCATCAACGTCGAGATCTCCATCAATCGACTTATCCATTACCTTTCGGAAGATCGAGACTCATCTTCTTATCAGAGAGGGCCTGCCGTCGACGTTAAATATGTTTACAGTGGGTAATATCGGAGCTACAAAGTTTTGACAACCCCTGGGGAGCCTACCTTCAACTATTCGTGTGGCGACATCAGGATCTACCATGCTCCGCCAATCCCAGGAGGCCCACCGTCGATGTGTCAGAAATGAAGACTTCGAACCTAAAATCTACAAGTGCGAAGCATTTAATTCATCAATGTACTGTCAAATCCTTTGGTACATGTATAACTTCAATTGTGCACATATACCAGGGGGCCAACAAGACATAGCACATTATATTGTAGACAAAACAACAATAAAATGAAGTTCATGGCAAAGTAGATTTCATTAAATCGAAGAACTAGATTACAAATTTGGAATTACAGTAGAAGGAAAAAGGAAGAAGTCCTAGCTACTGGAGGATCTAAGTCCTGCGAAAGAATGTGGCGACTTTCTTGGCAACTTCTTGGACACTGGCCTTGGCGACGTCCTCCTCTTCAGCAACGGTACCTTGAAGAAGCGGGTCCAAAGAAAACTGGGGATCTCGGATCATGCGACGTTTGTAGCCAGAGATTTCTCTCTGTCTCCAACTGGTACGCAATGATGTCGCCCATCGCATCGAGTTTGCCGCCAGCAGCATTGAGGACCACTAGTGCTAGGTCCAAATCCAGCTCTGGATTGTCCGGACGTACATGACTGAAGCCTAGTGGCATCAGCGCGTCGTTGGCTCGTCCCAAGAAGTCCCATACTTGGATGGACTCAGTCTCCTTCAAGCTCCGCAGCTCCTCCTAAAAGTGCATCTAGGATCCCTGTGGGTTTTGGATAATTGATGACAACAATTAAGTAACTAATGAGCTCAGTGATCTTAAGCACAGGTGTGGACTCGAGTGGAATCACAAACCCTCAAAAAGGAAAAGGATGAAAAGGGCGGTGTCGACTTGAAAAGAAGAAACTAGGGTTTCTAGAGTGTCGAGTTTAGACTACTCGTATATGTATGAGGATGTGTTCGTAAAGTGCATTGAGATCAAGTTGGGAGCTCAAAGCGGTTTAGAGATCAAAACCTATTGAGAGAAGAGAGCTAGAGAAGTGGGCAGGAGTGGCCGGACTAGTCCGTGCTGGTGGCCGGCCTAGTCCGCTCCTGGCCGGCCTAGTCCATGTTCAGGCGGACCAGAAGGGTCTGATTGACTTCGGACTAGTACGTAGTGGGACATACTAGTTCAGGTTAGTCATGGAGTGGGTTTTCGGGGCTAAGTCCCAAAACCCCGGACTTGTCCGTTTTATTCTGGACCAAGAGGTCCTGACTGAGATCGGACTAGTCCGCTCTGGAGGCCGGACTAGTCCAGGTTCGTGAGAATTGGGTGCTTCGGTGACTATGTCTGGGAGGCTGGACTAGTCCGCCATGGGGGCCGGACTAGTCCGTGGTCTCCAGACTAGTCCGTTTTCACACGGAACAAAAGGTTCTGTGTGAGATCGGACTAGTCTTGTTTGGACCGGACTAGTCCGTTATGAAGTGATCGTTTGAATTTGATTTTGGCGGGTAGCATGACAATTGCCGCGCAGTGTGGCAGTTTTCAAGGACATTAGTGGTCCCAAAGGCCGGACTAGTCCGGGCCACAGGCCGAACTAGTCCGCCCATTTGCTAAGGTCAGCAGCATGGGCCTGGATCCTCTATAAATAGAGGACCCCTGGGTTTATTTGAAAAACAACGAAACCCTAGCGTCGCCACAACAAACTTTGAGCCTTCAAAAGCATTCTTCTTGCCTACTTTCCCTCAAAAACTAATTCTTGTGTGGATTAGGGTTTGGTGAGGTGAAGAAGAGGAAGAACACCGCTCTTTGGCTCTTAGTTTGATCTCTTGCATTTGTTGAATCTTTGTGATCTGTGGCTTGAGTTGTTCTTTGTGATTTGTGAATGTATTTGTGGTGGGAGCCTCAGATTGTGAGAAGCCCCAACGAATCTTGTATTCACCCTTTTGATAGTGGAGAACCGGTTTGGCCCTAGTGGCAAACTCGGTGAGGGAAGGGTTGTTGAACCCGGTCCTTTGTGGACTCCTCAATGGGGACATAGATTCCTGTGTGGGATTGAACCTTGGGATAAAATCCTTGTGTCCCTTGTGTACTTCACTTTCATTTGTAGCACATTGCTTCTAGGGTTAGCTTTATTGTTTTTCATTCATCGTTTTATTTCGCTGTGATCCTTAGCTTGATACTTTCTCTATAACTTGTTAAGGTTCACTGAATCATTCCAACACATTTTGCATCACAAGAATCAAACTAAAACTTGTTAGAAACCCCTTTTTAGGTTTTCCCTACAGGTGGACCGAACTAGTTGAATGTGGCCTAGATGGGGGGGGGGGGTGAATAGGCCTTTTTGAAAATTGTCGGAACCTGCAACACTTAACAACCAGTTTAAAACCAGAGATATCGGACTAGTCCTGTAAAGTGCGGACTAGTCCAGTGTGTACGGACTAGGTTGGTTAAGTTTAATCGATTAGAATGATTCTTCAATGTATGCAGCGGAAATATACAATCAAATGAAGGATTTCAAGGTTGTATACCAAGTTATATCACAATTCAATCTTATTTTTAATGATTCAATGTGAAGTAAGCAATTATGATTGAAACCCTAGTTATATTGAAGAATAAGAACGATGAGCACACAAACGAGACACAAGAATTTATCCTGTGGTTTGGCTCCCACAGAGGCAACCTACATCCACGTTGAGGAGTCCACAAAAGGACCGAGTCTTCTCCAACCCTACCCTCATCGGATTGCCACAAAGGCCAATCCTCTTCCACTTATCACAAAGGGGTGAATAACCGAATTCAAGGGGCCTTCTCACACGTTGAGAGCTCCCTTGGATTACAACACGAAATACCACCAAGAACACACTCAAAAGATTACAATTAAATCGCAGGAGTGTGTTAGAGAATCAAACCAAGAGCTCAATGTGGTGTTGAACCTGTCTCTCCAGTGAACTAGAGTGAATCCTCAAAGGATTGATCTTTGTTACACTTAATTTTGTGGAGAGATGTGGTTTTTGAGGCTCTTGGGAGGTGTGACGGCGCTAGGGTTTGAGAGTATGTGAAATATGGTCGTACACCTCTATTTATATGGTTTTCTAAAAGTGACTGTTAGGGTTCAGAAAGATCGGACTAGCCCGTGGTGGTCACCGGACTAGTTCAGTGTGCTGTGTGTAGCAAACCCTAAGTGTCCCGAAATATCGCACTAGTCCGGCTAGGAACGGACTTGTCCGATTTCGCTTCTGGAAATCTTCAGACTAGTCCGATAGACATCGGAATTGTCTGGACAGTGAAACCCTATGTGTATTGGGTGACAAGTCCGCACTTGGAGGACTTGTCCGATTTAGTTCAGAGGGTTTTTCGGACTAGTCCGTGCAAATATCGGACTTGTCCGATTTGGACCAGAGAGAATATCGGACTAGTCCGGTTGCGGTCGGACTTGTCCGATTTTGTGTGACTTGTGAAGTGTTTTGATGACTAGTCCGCACTGGGGAGGACTAGTCCGATTCTAGTCAGAGAGATATCAGACTGGTCCGATGGATATCGAACTTGTCCGATTTTGTGCAGAGAGGTTCTCGGACTAGTCCGGTGTTAGTCAGACTAGTCCGGTCCTGTGTAACTTTGTGCAATGTGTGTGTTTAATTGTGATTGAGCTCTTGGGGTGTGTTTCTTTAACACACTCCATACACAAGGATCTACTATTCTTCTTTCTTGAGCTCATTTCCACTTTGCTCCTCATTCTTCCTTCTTTTTGGCACTTTGCTCATTTTTCTATTAAAAACCTGTGCTCATCTTAACAAAGAGGTTAGGATCCCAATTGCTTGTCATAAATCATCCAAAACCCACAAGGGAGTCCTAGATGCACTTTCACTAGTCCGCCCCTGGACTGGACTAGTCCGCCCCCTAAGTACTGATTTCGTTTTATTGAGTCATTTCAGATCGATTAGCCTATTCACCACCCTCTAGGAAACTTTCAATTGGTATTAGAGCAAGGACTCTCCCAAAGAGTCTAACAACTTGGAGAGGAGATGGCCGGAGTGGGGTATGACGAAGTCTCGACCAATGAGGTCCAAGCAACCCAAGAGGAGATGCTTGTCTACCAAGACAAATCGACGGATGACGAAGAGACTCACCAGCTCAAGGCGAAACTTTGAGAAAAGTTGAAGATTCCAAAGGTTGAATCATCAACCTCTACAACGGGTGGCACGACCCACTACAACCAACAAGGCTACAACTATGAACGCCTTGTCTCCAACAACCACTATCTCTCCATCCCATTGGGGAAACCTCCACAATTTGATGGAACCGACTACGGGATGTGGAAACACAACATAAAGATCCATCTCATGTCACTCAACCCTTCTGGCAAATTTTGTTGACCGGGGTGCATATCCCAAAGAATGAGGAAGACATCACTCCGAAGGAAGTCGTGCTCCTTCACTGCAATGCCCAAGCGGCCGGAGTGATCATCTCGTCTCTCTCAAGAGATGAGTTCAACCGAGTAGATGGACTTGAGGTGGCCAAGGATATTTGGGACACCCTCAAGACGGCTCATGAAGGCAACCGATTCGTGAAGGAGGCAAAGATTGAGCTCATTGAAGGAGAGCTCGGGAGGTTTGCCATTATGGATGGTGAATCTCCCCGGGAGATGTACAACTGCCTAAAGCTGCTAATCAACAAGAGTAGATCTTATGGCTGCACCAAGTGGACGGACCACGAGGTGGTGAAGAGGATGATTCGGGCATTCATGCCTAGAAATGTCTCTCTTTGCTCCATGATATGAGAAAACCTGGGGTTTGCTCAAATGACCCAGGAGGAGGTCCTAGGAAGGATCATCAACCACGAGATCATGGAGAAGGAGGCGCTTTTATACAACAACCTCCAAAGGTTCACCGCCTCGAAGATGAAGGATGTTGCACTCAAAGCGACATCCTCCTCACAAGAGCAAAAAGAAGATGATGAGGAGAGTCTCGACACCAATGAGGAAGAGGCCCTCTTCATCAACAAGTTCAAGAGGATGAGGAGGAGAAGAAAAGGAGGATACAACAACGAAAGCAAGGGCAAGGAAAAAGCAAGGCCCAAACAAAGAGAGCTTGCTACAATTGTGGTGAGTACGGGCACTTCATTGTAGATTGCCCACATGAAGAGGGCAAGAAGAAGAAGGAGGGCAAGCCTCAAGAAAAGAAGTTCTTCAAGAAGAAGAGGCCCTACGGTCATGCTCACTTGGGCAAGGAATGAGACTCTAACGATGAGTCCTCCTCCGAAGACGAGGAGAAGGTGGCAACCATAGCCATCAGGAGGAGCTCCAAGGGAAGCAAGCTTTTCTCCAACCTCAACGACCACAAGCCAACTTGCCTCATGGCGAAAGAAGGAAGGAGAAAGGTTACTTCTCACTCATCCTCCTCCATATCCTCTCATGATGAATTTGATAGTGCTAGTGAAAATGAACACATGTTTAAGGATATAAGTAAGAGCACTTTGCGTAGAATGAAATTGCTCTCGGATGAAATTTTTGAGAAGGGGGAGCTCATACATAGGCAAGAGGACATGCTTATCCATGAAAAGGAGAGATGTCAAGAGATCATTGAGATCCTTGAGCTTGAGAGAGAGAAGAGCAAGGCATTAGAGCATGAACTTGCTCAAAGCAAGAAAACATGCTCAAGTCTTGAGGAGACAACCATTGGGCTCAAGGACGAACTTGGCAACTTGGCAAAAGTTAACAAGATCCTTGAAACTCAAGTTGAGTCCCTCAAGACTAATGTAGCCTCTTCCTCCAAAAGCTCATCCTCCTCAAAGGTTGCATCCGAAACAATCTCCACTTGCAAATGTTCGAACTTGATTCTTAAATTAAAGGATGAGCTTAAGTTGACTCAAGGCAAACAAGCACCTAAGGGTGCCATCTTTGACAAAGAGAAGGTGGCGTATGCACGAAGTGCATACAACAACACAAGACCTCCCTATGTCAAAGATGGTCTTGGTTATACTAGAGGCGGAAAGCAAAATGCTAAAACCTCCAAGTATGGCAAAACTTGATTGTCTTTGTCAAGGGAAGAACATCCCCAACTAAAATTGGGAAGAACATTTCAACTAGCAATAAAATGCCTAAAACTGAACCACATCCTCTCTTTCATGATTTTGATGCATCTTATGTTCTAATGAGAAACAAGTATGGCAAAGTCTTTGCTAAATATGTTGGGCCACTCCGCAAGAGCCCCAAGCCTTGTGTGTGGGTGCCCAAGTGCCTCACTACTAACGTCAAAGGACCCAACTTCGCTTGGGTACCTAAAATGAAGGCATAATCCTGTTTTGTAGGCATACTCCTTCGGTGGATCGAAATGGGTGCTTGATAGTGGATGCACCAACCATATGACCGGAGAGAGGAAAATGTTCGTGGAGTATGAGCAAAACAATGATCCAAGTGAAGGGATCTTCTTCGGGGACAATAGCCGAGGGAAAATCCTTGGCTCCGGTAAAATCATTATTTCCCCTCAACATTCACTTTCTCATGTTTTGCATGTTGATTTCTTAGACTATAAACTATTGTACATATCTCAACTATGTGACAAGGATTATAATTGTGTTTTTACTAATGAGGGTGTGAGCGTCCTTAGAAGAAGGGATAACTCAATCGCTTTTAAGGGTGTGCTCAAAGAAAAGCTTTATCTTGTGTATTTCGCCAAGGATAAAGCTCAACTTGACACATGCTTAATGGCGAAAACCAACATGGGATGGCTTTAGCATAGAAGGCTAGCCCATGTTGGGATGAGGAACTTACAAAAGCTTCTTAAGGGCGAGCACATCTATGGCTTGAAGGATGTTGTGTTTGAAAAGGATAGGCCATGTAGCGCTTGCCAAGCGGGGAAGCAAGTAGGAGCTCAACACCCGTCCCAGAATATCATGACGACGACAAGGCCCTTGAAACTGCTACACATGGACCTTTTCGGACCAATAACCTACATTAGCATTGGCGGTAACAAATATGGTCTTGTTATTGTTGATGATTTTTCTCGTTTCACTTGGGTATTTTTCCTGCATGATAAGGGTGAGACTCACGGTGTCCTCAAGAGGTTCTTGAGGAAAGCTCAAAATGAGTTCACCTCAAGAATCAAGGCTATAAGAAGCGACAACGGCACCGAGTTCAAGAACACTCAAGTGGAAGAGTTCTTGAATGAGGAGGGCATCAAGCATGAATTTTTAGCCCCCTACTTCCCTCAACAAAATGGGGTGGCGGAATGGAAGAATAGGACACTCATTGAGATATCAAGGACGATGCTTGATGAGTACAAGACATCAGACCGATTTTGGGCGAAGGCAGTTAACACTGCTTGCCACGCTGTCAACCGATTGTACCTCCACGGCCTCCTCAAGAAGACCCCCTACGAGCTTCTAGTTGGTAAGAAACCCAATGTCTCTTACTTTCGTGTCTTTGGGAGCAAATGCTATATTCTCAACAAGAAGCCTAGGACTTCGAAGTTCGCTTCGAAGTCCGATGAAGGTTTCTTGCTTGGTTATGATTCGAACACCCACACCTACCGGGTCTTCAACAAATCCTCCAGGATTGTTGAAATAGCACGTGACGTGGTGTTTGATGAAATTAATGGCTCCCAAGTGGAGCAAGTTGATCAAAGTGTGTTAGATCAAGAAGACTCTCCACAAGAAGCTCTTAGGAGGATCGCACTTGGAGATGTTCGTCCACAAGAACAATCTCAAAACTCAAGTGATCAACCATAAGATGATGCAAGTCATCCCCCACGTGACCAAGTTGAAGATCGAGAAGTGGCACCTTAACATGATCAAGAAGACAAAAGTCAAGAAGGAAGCATACATCAAGGGGGAGACCATGAAGAAGAAGAGGATAATGATGACTCAAGAGTTCAACCTCCACATCCTCGTGTGCATCAAAGTGTTCAACGGGATCACCCCGTTGACAACATCCTAGGAGACATTACAAAAGGGGTAACCACTTGTTCTCGTTTTGCTAACTTTTGTGAACATTACTCCTTTGTCTCTTCTTTGGAGCCTCATAAGGTTGAAGATGCATTGAGAGACCCAGACTGGGTGGTGGCCATGTAAGAGGAGCTCAACAACTTTGAGAGGAACAAAGTTTGGGAGCTTGTCAAGCGTCCACAAGCAAATGTTGCGGGAACCAAGTGGGTGTTCCGCAACAAGCAAGATGAGCATGGCGTGGTGACAAGGAACAAGGCACGACTTGTGGCCAAGGGGTACTCACAAGTCGAAGATTTGGATTTTGATGAAACTTTTGCTCTCGTAGCTAGGCTAGAGTCAATTCGTATATTACTTGCCTTTGCTACTCACCATGACTTTAAGCTCTACCAAATGGACGTCAAGAGTGCGTTCCTAAATGGTCCAATCAAGGAGGAAGTCTATGTGGAGCAACCGCTAGGTTTTGAAGACCAAGACTTCCAAACCATGTCTTCAAATTACGTAAGGCTCTCTATGGCCTCAAACAAGCTCTTAGAGCTTGGTACGTGCCTTAGAGACTTTTTGAATCAAAATAGTTTTAAGATAGGAAAAGCTGACTATACTCTCTTTACAAAGCACTTTAATGATGATCTCTTTGTGTGCCAAATATATGTCAATGACATCATATTTGGTTCTACTAACAAAGTGTTTTATGATAAGTTTTCTAAGATAATGACAGAGAGATTTGAGATGTCCATGATGGGGGAGTTGAAGTTCTTTTTAGGTTTCCAAGTCAAGCAACCAAAAGAAGGCACGTTCATAAGTAAAACAAAGTACACTCAAGACATATTAAAGAAGTTTGACATGGACAAGGCCAGACCCATTAAAACTCCAATGGCGACTAATGGACATCTAGACCTCAACGAAGATGGTCCAAGTGTGGACCAAAAGGTATATCGTTCTTTGATTGGTTCTTTGTTATATCTTTGTGCATCTAGACCGGATATTATGCTTAGTGTGTGTATGTGTGCACGTTTTTGAGCTGCACCTAAGGTGTGTCATTTGACTGCCGTTAAGAGGATTCTTAGATATTTAGTTCACACACCTAGCCTAGGACTTTGGTACCCCAAAGGATCCAAGTTTAACCTTATTGGCTACTCCAATGCTGATTATGCGGGGGTGCAAAGTTGATAGAAAGAGCACATATGGGACATGTCAATTCTTGGGTAGATCCTTAGTGTCTTGGTCCTCCAAGAAACAAAACTCCATTGCTCTTTCCACAGCCGAAGCGGAGTATGTCGCAGCCGGAAGTTGTTGTGCACAACTTCTTTGGATGCGACAAATTCTAAGGGATTACGATATAAACTTGCACCATATTCCACTCCTATGTGACAATGAGAGCGCCATCAAAATAGCCCATAATATGGTTGAGCATTCGAGGACAAAGCACATCGATATTAGGCACCACTTCTTGAGAGATCATTCCTTGAAGGGGGATATAGTGATTTCCCATGTAAGAACCAAGAACCAACTAGCCGATATATTCACCAAGTCCCTAGATGAGAAGCATTTTGTGAGCTTAGGAGTGAGCTCAATATCTTAGATTCTCGAAATGTGGCTTGAAACATGCACATCTGATTGTTTACTTTGCACCTTATTCAAAAGAACGTATGTGTTTGAAAAATTCATCTCTATCTCGATTTTCTCCAAAATATTTCAAAACCTATTGACTTTGTGAGTTATGGTCATAGTTTGATTGTTGATTTCTTACTGACCATATTCATAAAGTTTTTTTGTGGTAACATGTCCAAAAGGATCAACTATAGTGGCTAAAACCTCAAATATATATGTTTTTAGCCTTTTAGGACCGGACTAGTCCGCCCTATGGCCGGACAAGTCCGGATCCAGACTGATTCGGGTCTAATCCGCAGACCGGACTAGTCTGGCCCTATACCGGACTAGTCCGGCCCCTGGGGACTAAAACCCCCAGGAGGCGGCCCGACCCCTCCTCTCTCTCCTCTCTTGCCTCTCTCTCTCCCACGCGCAAAAAACTGCCCTCCTTAGGCGATTTTCGATTCCATCCAACAAAAAACATTTCCAATCCGTGCATTGGGAGCCCCGGAGGTGTGGGAGACTTTTCCCAATCATTCCCGGCGCGATCCATCCCCGATCTTGTCGATTTGTCAAGATTTGAAGAGGTATTCCTCTCTTTTTAAAAACCTTCCTCATTCTTGATTCATAGAGTTTTTGATAGGTGCCTCTTCATTAAAGTCGTTCCTAGTATCCCTGCGATCCCATCCTAGGAGTATTGCGACTTGATTTGATGATTTCTCGAAAAAAAACCATTAGGGTTAGGGTTCATCCTGTGTAACCCGGACTAGTCTGGTGCCAGGCAGACAAGTCCGGTTTACACAGGATGAACTCTAACTTTGTCTGTTTCTCGTGATTTATTTCGCACTATTCCACTTTCTTGACTTTCTATCCTATGCCTTCTTCCTGTTTCAGCAGCAATGGTAGCTCCTCGCCGATCCGTTTCTCCTCCCACTGACCCTGAGTGGGAGGCTGAGGAGCTTCGCCATCATGAAGAACGGGCACGGGCAGTGGTTGAGACTGCTAAGAAGTACCTCGAGCAGCGAGAGAGAGAAAAAACAGCCAAACAACATCAATCTCTCGCAGCGTCTAAGGCCGCAGCTATGGCCTACAATGAGGATGTAGCAATGGCTCGTGCCATGGAGGAGTCCTGTAGGGAACTCCGCAAGATGAAACGGGAGGACCGTGAGGCTTATAATTCTCAGGCTGCAGCAGAGAAGGCTTCCAAGAGGAAGCGGATTGTTACTATTGGTGAGAAAGAACGGGCCAAGGAGAGAGCCTAGGAGGATGAGGGTGCACGAGAGGTTGAAAGGGATCCCAAAAAGGGAAAAGCACCGGCTCCGACTGAGCCAAAGAAGAAAAAGCCCATTGTAAAGGTACCGACAAAGAGGGCCAAAGGCCCTGTAATCAAGGAGAAAGAGAAAAATGCTTCCATTGGCCCTTTGGAGGTGTGCACTCCTGAAAGAAATCCAAATCGGCAGCGTGAGTTGGCTGCAAATGTCTTCCATGGGAAAGGAGCTCACAAGGCAAGAAAATTGCGAACTGACAAAGTCTACAAGTATGAAAGGAGCACCGCCAACCCGAGGTTTTGGTGCGATTTCCAATGTGACTACTACCGTCTGGTCTACCAGACTATGAAGAAGTCTGTGATTGAAGCTCAATGGGTTGACTGGGACTATATGGCCCAGAAGCAGCACTCTGCTTTTGATGAGGTCATTAAGGATGCTGAGCGTCATGAGCTCAGGGACATAATGGGATTCAAGTATAACTGGAATGTTGAGGTCATCTTGCAGTTTTACTCTACCATCTACTTCACAACTCAAGGTGATAGACGGATCATTTGGATGACTCATGGGGAGCAGTACTCAGTCACCTTTGAGGAGTTTGCCAAGATTCTCGGGCTTGAGGCCCATTTGGATCATGATATCATTATTTCTAACCTCAATTCCATAGATAGAGATCAGATGGACTATATGTACCCCAGCCATGTGTCCTATGAGCCAGGGCTTGCTCGCAACATCAAACCATTCTATAGCATCCTAAACCGGATTCTGAGGAGGACCATAGCACCCAAGGATGGTGATGCAGGGGTGATCCAAGGCATCCTAAGGCACCTGCTCCTTCTTATTGATGGTGATGAGAAGTTCAATCTCATCGACTACATCTTCGATGACATCTTCAACATCTCGCACACCCCTAATCGTGCTTGTGGGTATGCATCCTACATTATGCGTCTCATCGAGAAGGTGGCTGGCTTGACCTTTGTACAGGATGTGACTCATCGCCCGCTTCGTCCATAGAAGCCACCTTCTGTGCCGACTCCTCCACACCGGAAGAATTCCGAGCCTCCTTCCCATCTGGGGATGCTAGCGCCTCGCCCCGTGGCACCTCCATCTCCGCCCCCGCCTCAGTCGATGAGCCCTTTCTTCAAGTGCTTCAAGGCCATTTTCACCTCCTGCCAGAAGCAAGAAGTCTGCAATCAGCGGGCGCACAAGCATCAAGAGAAGTACCTCAAGGTCGTGTGCGACAAGCTTGAGGTCCCTATGTCTCCTCTGGAGGAGAGCGATGGCGAGATCACTCCGTTCCCCGACTTCACCGCCGACGATCTCGCCTAGTTCCATGAGGACGGGAGCTCTTCCTGGGCGGCTCCCTCGGCACGGGTCTCCGATGACGACGACGAGGACTACGAGTATCAGGAGGCCTCGGAGAGCGATGAGGCAGCCGATAGCGAGGAGGATGATGACTAGCCTCTGGGCATCTCTGTCTCCCTCCTCTTTTCCTTTTTGGTGTCTTGATGCCAAAGGGGGAGAGTTAGAGGGGGGTAATAGTAGTACTTGTCTAGTTATTTTGGATCCTTGGACATGTTGCACTCATTAATATAATATTTATGTCATTCGAATGTTTAAATTTGTGCAAGACTATGTTTCGATCATTTAATATCAGTATGACGCTTTGAATGTCTATCTTTTGATCATATTCATATTTAATATGTCTTGTCACAAATGTTGAGCACAACATGTAGGCACCCCACCATAACGCGTGTGTGTATGAAGGACTTCCTCAATCTTCTTTTCATGATGAATTCATTGAGGGGGAGTCACTCATACACCCGCACGTTATGAAAACCAAATTTTATACTCTTATATGTTGAAGACTTGATGTGTTGTCATCAATCACCAAAAAGGGGGAGATTAAAAGTGCATCTAGGATCCCCATGGGTTTTGGATGATTGATGATGACAATTAAGTAACTAATGAGCACAGTGATCTTAAGCACAGGTGTGGACTCGAGTGGAATCACAAACCCTCAAAAAGGAAAAGGATGAAAACGGCGGTGTCGACTCGAAAAGAAGAAACTAGGGTTTCTAGCATGTCGAGTTTAGACTAGCCATATATGTATGAGGATGTGTGCATAAAGTGCATTGAGATCAAGTTGGGAGCTCAAAGCGGTTTAGAGATCAAAACCTATTGAGAGAAGAGAGCTAGAGAAGTCTGGAAGGAGTGGCCAGACTAGTCCGTGCTAGTGGCCGGACTAGTCCACTCCTGGCCGGCCTAGTCCATTTTCAGGCGGACCAGGAGGGTCTGACTGACTTCGAACTAGTCCGTAGTGGGACGGACTAGTCTGGGGTAGTCATGGAGTGGGTTTTTGGGACTAAGTCCCAAAACCCCGGATTTGTCCGTTTTAGTGCGGACCAAGAGGTCCTGACTGAGATCGGACTAGTCCTCTCTGGAGGCCGGACTAGTCCGGGTTCGTGAGAATTGGGTGCTTCAGCGACTATGTCTGGGAGGCCGGACTAGTCCGCCATGGGGCCGAACTAGTCCGTGGTCTCCAGACTAGTCCATTTTCACACGGAACAAAAGGTTCTGTGTGAGATCAGACTAGTCCGGTTTGGACCGGACTAGTCCGTTATGATGTGACCGTTTGAATTTGATTTTGGCGGGTAGCGTGATGATTGCCGCGCAGTGTGGCAGTTGTTAGGGACATTAGTGGTCCCAAAGGCTGGACTAGTCCGGGCCAAAGGCCGGACTAGTCCGCCCATCTGCTAAGGTCATTAGTATGGGCCTGGATCCTCTATAAATAGAGGACCCCCGAGTTCATTTGAAAAACAACAAAACCCTAGCACCGCCGCAGCAAACTTTGAGCCTTCAAAAGCCTCCTTCTTGCCTACTTTCCCTCAAAAACTAATTCTTGTGTGGATTAGGGTTTGGTGAGGTGAAGAATAGGAAGAACACCACTCTTTGGCTCTCGGTTTGATCTCTTGCACTTGTTGAATTTTTGTGATCTATGGCTTGAGTTGTTCTTTGTGATTGTATTTGTGGTGGGAGCCTCAGATTGTGAGAAGCCACAACGAATCTTGTATTCACCCTTGTGATAGTGGAGCACCGGTTTGGCCCTAGTGGCAAACTCGGTGAGGGAAGGGTTGTTGAACCCGGTCCTTCATGGACTCCTCAACGGGGACGTAGATTCCTGTGTGGGATCGAACCTCGGGATAAAATCTTTGTGTCCCTTGTGTACTTCACTTTCATTTGTCGCACATTGCTTCTAGGGTTAGCTTTATTGTTTTTCATTCATCGTCTTCATTTCGCTGTGATCCTTAGCTTCATACTTACTCTATAACTTGTTAAGGTTCACTGAATCATTCCAACACATTTTGCATCATAAGAATCAAACTAAAACTTGTTAGAAACCCCTTTTTAGGTTTTCCCTGCAGGTGGACTGGACTAGTCCGCCCCCTAGTACTGATTTCGTTTTATTGAGTCATTTCAAATTGATTAGCCTATTCACCCCCCTCTAGGCAACTTTCACCTCTAGTGACTTCTGGGCAGCCGCAAGCTCCGAACCTTCCCGAGCGAAGCGCTCGACCAATTTGGTATGCTGCTGCATATTCTCAGCAACTTGCTTCTCACGATCGGTCAGCTCCGTCTCCCGGAGGTGGATGCGGTTCTGCCTTTCCGCCAAGTCCTTTTTCCCTTCTTCTCACCTACCCTTCACTGGTGGCAACATCAACTTCTCTTTTCGAGAACTCCTGCCCCAGTTTCCAGTACTTCTCCTTCTCCTCTTTGCTCCATAGATCCAGCTTTTTGCTGCGATCTGCCAAATTTTGTTCACCCAGAGTCAATTTCTGGGTGACCTCCGCCTCCCTCTTCACAACATCCTCCTGCTCCTCCAGGAGTTTTTCTTCCCTCGCCTCAAGGTCCGCCCGGCGCTTCAGGAGGACCACATTCAATTCATTGAGGTTTTTGTTACGCCCATCAGCAGCATCACGCCTCTCCTTAGCTTGCTCAAGGATCTCCCTAGAGTTAGCGTCGAGCGCCCTGATTGCCACTTCCTTCTCCTCCAGCAGCTTGTCCCAGTATTCAAACCAGGCCTTCTCCCTCTTGATCCACTCCTTCTGATCAGCAGCCTTGTCTGTGCAAGCCTGATCTCGAAGTGGAGTCTATTACGCCAATGCCTCAAGGTATTTCGCTCCTCCTCCAGGGATTTTCTCTCATGATTGAAGGCGAGCTGGACTTCTTGGAGGCTCGAGCAGGCATTGTCTATGGACAACGCAAGAGGGATAGGCTCCAGACCTGCTGGGACCAACGCCGCAAGCTCTAGAGGATTTTCCATCACAAAAATTAGGTCCCACTCTACAAGGGTGGTCCCCTGAGCTCCTGCAGCACTAGGGCCGCTCTCTGGAAGCCCTTCAGCAGCAGCAGAGAAAGAACCCACTGGGAGAACTCCCACCTCCAGACTGGAAGTTGAAGGCGCTGCTTCGATGTCTTCAATTACCGGTTCCAAGGGTGGAGGACCTGTCACCACCTCTTCAGGCTGCTCAGGCTCTGGTCCAGACACCTACGGAGCAGCTATCTCTGAAGCAGTGGCTGGAGCTTCATCCCGCGCCCCTACCACCTCTGGCTCAGACGCCAACAAGTCAGTCACTTCCGGTTCAGCGATCGGAGCTTCAAGCATTTCCGGCTCAGCCGTCGGACCTTCAAAAACTTCTGGCCCAACGGCCGGAGCTTCAACCATCTCTAGCTCGATGGTCGGGACTTCAATTGCCTCTGGCTCAGCAGCCAAGACTTTGACGACTTCTGGTTCAACGACCGGAGCCTCAGACATCTTCGGCTGCAGTACTGGAGCATCATCCTACGGCACTGTTGTCAGAGGTACACCTTCAACTTCTCCCCTGTGGTCCGGCGCTACCATGGGAGCTTTCGGCGAGGAATCTGAATCCAAATCCACAATAGCTGGCGCCGGAGCTGTTGTGACTTCTGCCACCACTTGAGGAGGAGGGTGCTAGAAGTTGGAGCTTCCGCATGTGCAGCCACGGTCGCTGCGACAGATGCTGAAGTTTCTGACCCTTTCTTCGACACCCTAGAAATAAAAGGATGAGAAGATTAAAGACCCAACAAAAACAAGACTAGAATTTTAAGATGAGCACTCGATGCTTACCTAGGGATGCTACCACCCCAATCTCCTCAGAACCTCTTCTTCTAAGGCCCAGAGCCAGAGCCCACCAAGTCTGGTGAGACAGCGACTTCGGACCTCAGTTGAGGACCACTTGCGGTAGTCGGAGTCCTCTCGGTCAGAGCTTCTCTTGGCCGGGAAGAACTCCCAGGCCTGGAGCTCTTAGCCGGCACTGAAGCCAGTGTTGACTGCCCGGAGCTAGTGCCTCTCGAAGACGCCTACGCCGGAGAAGGTGCAGCCACAGAAGACCTCCTCCGCCTGGGAGAAGGAGCCGTTGTAGAGGGAACAGCCCTGACGGACCTCCCATCAGCATGCTTCAGCTTCCTCTTCCAGTTGGAGGGTTCGAGTGGCTCTTTGCCCTTGCCCTTGCCGATGTCTTCAACCCTCTGGCTTCGGGCGGAGGCAGGCCCTCCTTCGGAAGCTCTGGGGATTACCACCCTGGAGTTCAGACGCCTCTCCACCTCACCAAGGTCATCAAGCGCCTGCATCTTCCTCCGGAGCTCTCTGCTGAACTGTGGCTCCATGTTCAGAGGAAGGAAAGCAGCCGGCGGAACCAAGTCGTCATCGTCGACGTTTATCCCATGCTGGAATTTCTTGAGATGAAGCTTCAAAGCTTCGTCATCCAAGTTGGACTTCATACCAGTTTCAATCCGGTCGTCATCCATCACGCTATTGAGGGCCCAGGCGAGCTTCTCCCTCTCCCTCAGCAGAGCCCATCTATTGACCAGGAAGTTGCAAAAGACAATCTAAGGGGTCACTCTACCCTCCACGCATTCGCAGATCCTGGTCATGACGGGGTTTAAGGCATCTGATAGCTTCGGAACTACACTCCAAGCGTCGGTGTCAACATTGTGGAGTCCTTAGGGCAGCTCCAACCTCTCATGCTCCTCCACTGCAATGATGACCCAGTCCTTCTTCCAGTCATCCCATTTGTTGGAAGGGAATGACTTCAAGTACTTGAAGGGGAAGTTCTTGTGCTTCACGAAATAGTAGAAGCCAAGAAGCTCAGTCCCCTTGCCGGTGGTGTGGACGGTGAAGAAGGTACGAAACAGCTCGATGCACGGGGAAACACCCACCCACATCTCGCAAAAGTGGACGAAGGTCGCCACTAGCAGAAGGGAATGGGGGCCAAGATGATACAGATGGAGGCCGTAAAAGTCCAGCAACATTAGAAGAAAGGTTGAAAAAGGTGGGATCAATCCCACCATGGCGTACACAGAGAAGTACACCATGTCGCTGTTACGCTCCTTCTTGAACGGGAGCTCGCCGGCGCGGATCAGGTGGCTGAAGGAGTCACTGGACCACCCCATATAGGTCCGGACCTTCATCAAATCGTCCTTGCTCTTGAGGAGGCTATTGGGAAGACCCAACTCCATCGCAGCAAAGTGGAGCGAAGGAAGAGAAAGCTAGGCGAAGTTTCGGAGGCTCTGAGCGCAAGTTTGATCGAAAGCGTAAAGAGTCCTCAAATCACGCATACTTTCCTTCTTAAGTAATCCTCTACAACGCTTGGATGGAAACCTCAACAAAAGGGCCACATTTTAAAAATTTACCCCGTCCATGACAAATGGGTCTGGGGCCACCTCGGCAAAGAGATCGAGGTTATTACCCCAGGCGAACCGTTGTCATGATGGGCGGCGAGAGACCCAAAGGCGGCACCCTGACAAGGCGCTCAGAACCGATACGGTTTTTGTATTGGAAACGGGCGACCTTCAATTGTGTGAGATCCGCACTCAAAGATCTCATCCGCCGCATTCATAACAAGCCACGCGGCGATGGTTTAATCCTGGACCATCGCCTCAACGGGACAGTAGGAGACTTTTGAAGTCGAAGCGCGGAAGTCAAGGATGGCCCCACCTTTGGTAGAATAACTTAACCCAAAGAGTTTCTCCCAAAGGTGGGCCCGGGGGCCACTGTCGGTACCCTGCGTATCGGGTACCCTATGATACCGCGAGAAGTGCAAGAGAGTTCTACCCGTCAAAGTTGAAGGTCTCCTCAGGCCCCACATGTCATATTACACCGGACCTGCACGCCTTATATGGGTAGCTCCGGGGATTGACACGTGTAATGTAAATCCAGAGCTAAACTCCCAACACAGGGAAGCTCTGCAATCTACACATGTATAACGACCCCGGACCTAACCCCCAGCAGAGGGAAGCTCCGGTGCTGACATGTGTATAGCAGTTACAAAGCTACCTCCCCGCATGGGGAAGCTCCAAAGCTGCCACGTGTGCAGCCTCCGGACCTTCATCATCAACGAATACATTGACAGATCTCCTTTAGCACAGACATTCAAGGGACAGTTAAAGCGGCAGTTACAAGACTTGATTACGTGTCGTTAATATTGTATTAATGACACACGATCAAAGCACAATTAATAGAGGTAATGCAGCCATTAAGGCACGTTATCACACTATTAACCATGCTTAATACTCATAGACAGTGTATTAGGCTATTAAATACGCCAGGGTCACATGTCGGGCCAGGTGAATGATGTAACGGTCAGTCCTTAGACTATAAAAGGGCTGAGCTGCACGATACAGAGGGAAAACTCCAAGTCAATCCATTCATCGCGCATACTAGGGACACTCAATACAACAACAGAAACCCCGTGGAGTAGGATATTACGCTCAGGCGGCCTAAACCACGTAAATCTTTGGTGTCACCATCTTGATCCTGATCTCTGCTTGCCCCAACCGAAACAAGAACCTCCGCGGGCTACATTTTATTAGTACTGGGGGAAGTGTCGTTGCTACACTTAGACATATCCTTTGAAGTTAAATTCCAATCAAACTCATTGTGTTCTCTTGTTAGCACTGTGTTAGCGAGGCATGATTATAATGCATTTCACTCCAATTTATGATCCGCATCTCTCCAGTCCACCTCAAGTTGTATTCTGGGGTTGAAAAAGCGTCTGTCACCCTCACATGATGATCTCGGACTAATGATATGGTGTCGGAAAAGCACATGGCTTACGCTTAATTTGATAATCCGCAACAGCAAAACAACTAGAATAGTTCTACTAGCAGTTAACATGAATAATACTAGTATTACACAAAAATGATTTGAAATGTATGCGAACAGATCGCTCATCAGAAGCATGAAATTAGTCATGGATCGAGTAATTACTTACAAAGAATCCTACTAGGAAGTCGAGGATCTGATGAAGAACTCGACGGAGAAGTTGAGGACGAAGGAAGTGTTTTGAGCGGCTGTGCGAGTGCACTTCTCATAAACCTGATCGTCGGCACCCGTGCAGGTCTTCAGATCACCCGCGTCGGCTCGAAGACACCGCTCTCCGTCAATCTACTGCACGACAAATGAAGGGACGACAAGGCAAAAAAACGGCAGCTGAATGTGGCCTCGAGAGGGGGGTGAATAGGCGTTGAAAAACTTTTGTGTGACACTTAACAAATTCGTCAAATACAGGAGAGACCGGACTTGTCCGGTGCAGTGTACGAACTAGTCCGATGTACTACGAAAAGATCAAGTGTTTATGCAGTTTTCACAATCGATATAGCAACGGAATGTAATCAGTTATTCTAATAACTTAAGTAAGTGATTAGACTGATTGATTTGTAAGTGGAATAAAAAATTGATACAAGTTACTAGTTTGATCAACCCTATGCCCTAGATGATAATGATGATTGCAAAATTAAAAATCAAGAACACATGAGACAAATATTTTTATAGCGGTTTGATCTCACCAAAGAAATCTACGTCCACATTGTGGAAGCTCACACAGAGCCGGGTCTCTTCAAACCCTTTACCTCATCAGGTCACCACTAAAGGCCGACTTGATTTCGACTATTCAGGGGTAATCACCAAGTCAATGGGGACAACCTCACACGTTGAGGGCTCCCACAAAATTACAGAGAGAAAGAGATCAAATACACTCGAAAGATTTACAACAGATGCAAGAGTGTATAAGAGATCTAACCCCAAGAGCTTAGCAATGTGTAGAAGAAGGTCTCCCTATCCCAAATATGGGTTCCCAAAAGATTTAACTTTTAAAGGCTTTAGATGTGTGCAAAGAGGTGTTTCTGTGCTCTTGAGACAAGTGGCGGCGTTAGGGTTCTTAGATGTTCAATGTTGGGAACAATATTTCTGTTGTGGTTTCATGGATCACCTATTTATAGAGTTTCCAAAAAAAATACTGTTGGGGATCCTGACGATCGGACTAGTTCGCTCTGGACTAGTCCGCTCTGGGGATCGAACTAGTCCGGTGTGCTGTGTAAAAGTTGCATGAATTGTGCAGCACACCTGAAATCCTTATTTGTGTTAGGTGTACCGGACTAGTCCGTATTGGTATAGAAAGTTAACAGGACTAGTCCATGATGAGTCTAGAGACTCAATCGGACTATTCCGCAGTTGGACGGACTTGTCCAATGCAAGGTGATATGTGTTGAGTGAATAACAGAAAGTTCAACGAACTTGTCCGGCACGTGTCCAGACTTCTCCGAGTGACATCGGTGAGTTGAACGTACTAGTTTGGTGCTGCTCCAGACTTGTCCGAGTGAGAACAGTAAGTTGATTGGATCAGCCCATTGGTGAACGGACTAGTCCAGTGCTTCAGTGTATTTCTTAATTAATTTGTTTTAGCTCGTACCCTCTACGTAAAAATATAATCTCTTGGGATGTGTCTCTCACACACATCCTATACATTGATATCTACTTTGCACTTTCTTGATCATTGGGGCCTTTTCTTTTCTCCCTCCTCATTTTTCACCTTTTTGAGTGCACCATAAGTTCTAGTCTCTGTGGACCTGCATTCATCTCAACCAATTCATTAGGATCTCATTTGTTTTTCATCAAACATCCAAAACCCACAAGGGAATGCCTAGATGCACTTTCAGCAGCACAGAGTAGTTTGCGAGAGAGGCTATTTTCTATGCGTGAGTTCTCTAGTACCCAGGATGTCTCCTTATACTTGTCCGGTCAGTCGGACATGTCCGCACAAAGCACCGAACTAGTTCGGTTTGACCTATGAATCCTAACTTCTTATTCCAACAAATCTAACTAAGATTGATGCAAAAAGATAGGAGGATAGTAGAAACACATACATCAATGCAATGTATATCCTAGGAATCAAGAAAAGTAAGCAAGATTTAAGGAAAGATGAGAACTAGGGTTAGGATTAGGATTTAATAAAATTCGAATATTTGAGATGGAGGCATGGAGTAGAGTCCAGATTAGTCTGGAGGAGGGGTTGCTCCGCGCCAAGGAGAAGAATTTCTATTGAGAAACCTTCCATTTTGGTGGTTCAAATTGGAAATCGCCTTTGGAACTCGAGCTTGAGGAGAGAGAGTGTGAAGGCGATTGTTAGGAGGACGAAGAGAGATCTTGGCGGCTGGCTAAGGTTAAACCCGATAATAACAGACTAGTCTGCATAGGACTGGACTAGTCCGGTATACCGGACCGGAGCCGAACTAATCACCAGCAATGGACTAGTCCGGTGCTGACCACAGACTAGTCCGGGTCAGCTGGACAATTTAGGATTAGAACAAAGAGATTTTTGGGAATTTTATTTTATAGTGATCTAAAGGACAACATTTCACAAATAATCTTGATGAACATAACCAGTAAGCAATCAACAATCATACATTGGCCATAACTCACCAAGATTCAATAATTGAAATAGTTTTCGAGAGAAAATTGAGATAAGGATGAATTTTTGCAAAAGTAAGTAAACTTTGAAGAATCAATCATGTATGCAATGTTTCAAGCCATATTTCGAGCATCAAGTATATATAAACATTGCATACAAAGCATATACTCAGTATGGTATTGAGCCTAGATGAACAAGAGTATAATAAATTATGAACATAAATTGATATACCAGTTTAATATGGTCTAGAAGCATTAATGGTCATGTATCCTCTTTTTCTTCTTCATTTTGTTCAGCTCCCCCTTGATCATTGCCTCCATTCTTGTATTGATTATTTTGATCTTGTCAAAGTTGATCTTGTACATATGGAGCTCTTTCTCGTGTCAAGGCTCCCCCTTCATCATTGCTCTTCAGTTGTTGTACAGTTGAGTCTTGTGTTGATGATCTGGGTGGATATGCACTTTGATTTTCATTGTACCCCATGAATATTTTCTTTCCTCTAGTCATTTTGTTTGTTCCTATCAAGCACCTCTTTGAATCCACTGGAGGGGGTACACCTACAGAACAAAATTCTGCCCTGCTTCTAGGTACCCAAGCTAGCTTGAGTCCTTTGATGTTAGTGATGAGACGTTTAGGCACCCACAAACAAGATTTTGGACTCTTGTGGAGTGGCTCAATATACATGGGATAAACATGATTAAATTTATTCTTCATAAGAACATATGAGGCATTTAAGTTATAAAACATGATGTTTGGTTTATTTTTAGCTTTTTTATGTAAGGAAGGAACATGTTTCATGTTCTTAACTTTATTTGAGCTTTCCTTGAAAAAAGAATCGATTCCTTGTTATCCTTGGGGTTTCTAGCATTACGCTTTTCACCTCGAGAATATCCAAGGCCATCATTGACATTAGGAGCTCTAGTAACCGAGTATGCACTTCGTGCATACTTGATTTTATCATTATAAAAAATGCCACCTTTGGGTGAAATTTCGCTTTGTGCCACGTTAAACTCATTTTCAGGTCAAGAACCAAATTAGAACAATTACATGTTTTAGGTGGAATAGACTTAGTATTTGAATAAGGGGAGCTCTTAGAACGAAGGGAGCACATTGCTTGAGTGATTCAACTTGTACTTGAAGGTACTTGTTACCTTTTGTCAAGTTAACAAGCTCATCCTTAAGTACAACATTCAAATCATTTAGAATTGAGCAAGTTTCCTTGCTCAAAGCTAGCTCACACCCATTTGCTTCTCTCTTCTCTTTTTCAAGCTCGAGAGCCTTTTCAACCTCAGAATATCTCTCCTTTTGAAGGACGAGCATATCTTCTTGTCGATTGATAAGATCTTCATTTCTCAAATATTTCATCCATCAACATTTTCATTTTGGCTAATGCATTTTTACTTAAGCCCTTAAGAATGTGTTCATTTTCATCACTGCTATCAAACTCATCATCAAAGTAATGTAGATATGAGGGTTTAGATATAACCATTTTCTTGCCTTTCTTGGCCATAAGGCAAGTGTGGTCGACTCCTTCCATCCTCCCATGTTTGGAAAGAGAGTGGACTTCATGGAGGGATTCTTGATGGCAACCGTTGTCACCTTATCTTTGTCTTCGGAGGAGGACTCGTCGATTGAGTCCTACTCCTTGTCAATGTGTGCTTGGCCTACATGTTTCTTCTTCTTGAAGTTCATCTTGTCATGTTGTTTAGCTTCTTTCTTTTTCTTGTCATCTTATTCATATGGGCAATCAACTATGAAGTGACCATATTCACCACAATTGTAGCATGACCTCCTAGTTCTGGACTTGTCTTTATTCTTGCTCTTGCCTTCATTAGAGTTGTCTCCTTTTCTTCTTCTCATCATGTGCTTGAATCGTTTCATGAAGAGTATCATTTCTTCGTCATCCATATAGATGCTCACATCGTTGCTATCTTTGTCATCTTGCACCTTATGGACCTTCTTGTCTTTTGATTTGCGAGTCGCCTTGAGGGCCACCCCCTTATTTTTTGATGAGGTGAGCTCGGCAAGATTCTTCGCATATTGAGCTTCTCCTTCCATCATCTTGTGATTGATAATTTTTCCAAGAACTTCATCGGGGGGTCATTTTGTGGAACCCTAGGCTTTCTCTTATCATTGAGCATAAAGTGACAATCTGAGGCATGAAGACTCTTATCATCCTTTTTTACAACCTCATGATTAGTCCACTTCTTGCTCCCATAAGCACATATCTTGTTGATCATTGTCTTCAAGTGGTTGTACATCTCTTGAGGGGATTCACCATCTTCTATGGCAAATCTCCCAAATTCTCCTTCAAGCATCTAAATCTTCGCTTCGCGGACGGAGTGATCCCTTCATGAGCAGTCTTGAGTGTATCCCAAATATCTTTGGTAACTTAAAGTCCATCGAGAACTCTTCTCGGCTCAAGGATGAAGTAATCATCGCAACAGCTTGTGCATTACGGTGAATTGCTTGTTCTTGCTCTAGGCTGAGCTCATCGTCGGTGTCTGGGATATCTATACTTGTACATACGATATGCCAAAGACTAGGATTAAGTGAGATTAGACGCATCTTCATATTATATTTCCACATTGAATAATCATTGCCATCAAACTGTGGAGATCTTCCTATGGTAATATAAAGATAATGATTGTACTTGTTAAGCTTCTCATAATTAAAAGGATACCAAAAGTAGTCTTGATGACTATCCCCTTTTGGGTTTTCATCCTCCTTCTTGCCCTTATGGCTTAGAAGCTTCTTCCTGAGAAGCGCCATGAGTTCACGCATTTCTTCTTCATTGTGTTCTTGCTCCTTGAGCACATCAAACGCCTTGGAGTCTTGTTCATCTCCAATGATGGGAATTTCTGGGATCTCGTTGTTCTTGTCGGTGGCCATTTGTCTCTCTAAGTGGTGAGTCTCATAAAAGGAGAGCCTCGCTGTTGAAGGTCTTAAACGACACTTCCCCCGGACCTGCTTAGAGAGCAGCCTGCGGAGGTTCTTTGGATTCACGAGGGCTAGTCCCAGGAGATTGAGCGCAGCAGGATGGTGAACCCAGAGGATTTTACGTGGTTCGTGCCGCCGTAGCGTAACACCCTACGTCCACGGGAGTGTTTGTGTATTGCCTTGCTTGAGCGTGTCTGAGTCTTCGTCTGATTTTTCCATCCCCTTCCAAGGTCTTCTGCTGAGTCCTTTTATAGTTCAAGGACTCTGCAGTCACAAGGTGGGTGCCAGGACCTGACAGGTGGTCCCGGGGAGAGCCAAATCCTATACAAGATCTAGGATTAAATGCTATCTACTTCCCTTTGTTAGGGGTGTCAATGCCCGTCCCGCCGCGTTGTGCGCCAGGGCTACACATAGTTGGTCATGATGGCAGTGCACGTCCCGCCCGTCTTGTCCTTGCGGCCCATTCGCCCGTCTTGCGGCGTGGGTCTGTACTGGCTACTTGGACAAGACAGGACACTGGGGCCTTGACTTACGCATGCGCGACTCCGCTTCGCTTGGGGAAGGCATGTACTTTAATGCATGTTCGAGCGGCACACACCTTCCTTTACTGCGGCCTCCTATCGCACTGAGTTGGCCGTCTTCCACGTGGTTGCACCGGAGCCTGCCTCTGTGGGGAGTCGAGCACTCGATGGTAAAGGCCACGTGGCGCATCCGGAGCCCACCCCTGTGGAGGGGTGGAGGCTCAGCCCTGCTGGCCACATGGTAGTTTTGGTGCCTTTCCCTGCAAGGAAGCAGGCCTGGCCCTGAGGTTCCGATTGCCCACGTGGCAGCCCCGGAGCCCGCCTCAACAGGGAGGCGAGGGCCCAGTTCAGCAGGCCACGCGGTAACCCGGGAGCCTGCCCCGGCGGAGAGGTAGGATCTGGTTCTTCGCTCTACGACGTGGCAGCCTCGGATTCGGCCTGTTTAGTAGAGGTCGAGTCCTTAGCCGTTTTCTCCTTGTGCGCGGGGGTACCCGGTCTATGGGGTACTGACAGTGGCCCCCGAGCCCACCTCGGGAGAGTCGTCGATACCGCAGGTGGGGTCTTCTTTCTTATCTTCCCGCGCAACTCTTTCGATTCCAATTCTGGGCAGTTCCTGGGCGACACGTTCCTGCCGTTGTGGCGACGCGTATCCTCCTGGTAAGCGGAGGCACTAGAAGGGCACCACGCGACTTGACTTCCGCCTTCAACCGTGCTTTAACCGCGGTGGTTCCCAAGGTGGCTCTTGCACTTTTGCTACTTTTGTCTTTTAAGAAACCACCGAGTTACCTCCCGCATAGTTAGCCACCTGGCTCGCCTTCTTTGTCGAGTGACCCGGGCCCTCATGTCATTGCCTATGAGGGTCTGTTGCTCTTCTACTGAGGCCGTGGCGATTCACACTTGCGTCTATTGGCTTGCAGAGGTGGATAAAAAGAGACCTTTCCCCTTAAGGGTCCTTTCTTCCGCTTCTGCATTCTTGCGCTCGTGCCTTCTTGCCCCAAGCCCAGTTCTTGCGCTTTAGCTCTCGATCTCCCCTTCCAAAGCGTCCTCCTTCGATCCTCATGGCGAGCATCCTGCCCAAGTCCCAACTGTACAGGTCCGCTGACCTGGCCCCCATGCGCTGGCTTCTCGGCTGGCACGCTCCTGAGCAGGAGAAGTGGCTCCGTCCCGGGAGGCTACCGCTGAGCCTCTCCACCGGGGAGATGGTGCTTTTTTCATTGTACGTGCTAGCCGGATTCGTCCCGCCTGCATCTGCCTTCCTAGTCATGCTCCTAGAGACCTTCGGCCTCCAACTCCACCACCTCGCGCTGAACTTGATCGTCATGCTGGCGGTCTTTGCTCACCTCTGCGAGATGTTCGTGGGGGTGATGTTGTCGGTGAAGCTCTTTAGGTACTTTTTTGTACTGAGGGCCACCGGTAGAAGCTCGAAGGAGCACCTCGGCGCCTACTACTTCCATCACCGCACCAAGGTCCCCACGAGGTACATTGCTTCCTTCAACTCTGCACAATGGGAGCAGTGGCGCGAAGATTGTATGATCGCCAAGGTCGAAGCCCACGACCGGATGTGCCTCCCCACCGGGATCCCCTACTCCGAGCGCTCATTCTGGGAGAAGCGCCCAAAGCTGGAGGAGGCATTCAGCTTGATGTTGGAGAGGATCCATATGATAGGGGACCACGGGTTGTCGTCTGCCATGGTGCTGAGGGACTTCATGTCCCACCGCATAGCTCCGCTCCAGCGCCGCACCCGCCCGGCGTGGATGTTCACCGACCTATCAGACTACACCAGGCTCGAGACCGGCTCCGACTCCAACCTAGACGAGCAGCAGCTGCACGACATGCTGACCCGGGTCTGCCCTGACGACATTTCCCCCGAGGAGCTGGCTCTTCCTATGGCCTGCCGCCCCTTGTGCTCAGACTCCGAGCTGAGGAGGCAGCTGCTGAAGACGATGCTGACACTCGACAAGTCCGGGCTGGCGCAGCGCCAGATCGGGGACCTGTTCCAGGGGGTCAACATCGTCAACGACGCTGAGGGAGGCGGGGCTTCCCCAAGCGGCGAGGATCCTTCAAGCGAGGACGCCTCAAGCGGGCCCCAACACCGTCAATGGGGAGGCAACGATGCCTCTGTTGACAAGGGGAAAGGGAAAGCACCGGTTCCGGTGTCGGACCCGACCCCCAAGAAGCGCGCCCGGTCGTCGCCGCCGGCCCCCTCCGTTCCTCGTGAGGATGCCAGAGCCCTGCCGCATTCATTGTCAAGGGTGCCTATGGTGCCACTTTGCCGCTCGAGTCCTTGACGCGCAAGAGGGGGAGGCTCCTCAACGTCGACGGGACCCCAGCGTTCCCTCGTCGTTCAGAGGAGCGCCAGACTTCGGGGGTGCCACCGACTCCTCCACCACAGGGGCCCCCAGCACACTCAGCGGCCCCCGCCGCGGGTTCGGGGGGTCCGAACCCCCCCCCCCCCCCCAACCCTTTCGAGAAGCAGTGGAACTTCAACGTCCCCCGGTAAGACTGCATAGATTTTATCTTGGGTGCTCTTTGCTGTGTGCTTACCTTGTCATTTCCTTATGATCTGGGTTTGCTTGATTTCAGCACCACTACAGCTACTCCTCCGCCCGCTGGCCCTTCTGCTGGGCGGTATGCCGCTCCAGCCGGCTCGCGGTGCTCTTCTACAGCCTCGGGCCCCGCTTCGACGCACCGGGCTGCTGCCGCCGGGGTGCCCTGGGCCTCCGTGCCCGAGACCCCCACAGCGGCTGCTGAAGCCCAGCCGCATGCACCAGCGACTGCTGCCGCGCCTGCCAATGACTCCGCATCCACTGACTACTCCGTGTCAGCCCATGCCACCGCGCCATCTGACACCGCTACGTCGGCTGGCGCCGCCGCCCCGGGTGCCGTCACCGGGGAGGAGGCCCTTGGGGGCGACGCGCCTGCTTCTGGCGGTGGTCCCCCCCCCCCCGCCTTCTCCGATTGGGGGAGCTCTGGTCCCCGTCTCCCCAGTGGTCCTCCAAATGGACGATGATATTGAAGAAGTGGGGGGGCAGGGACCCACTGCTATGGTGGAGCCCCTCCCCCTATCTGAGGCCATGGCCGTGGCCTACTATGGCTTCCGGCAGGCTCAGGCGGCCCTCGCCCAGGAGAAAGGGCGGCTTGAAGACGAGGATGACCAGCTCCAGGAATGGGCGAGGACCCTGGAGGCCCGGACTCGGCTGGTGAAGAGTTGAGCGGCTCAGCGGGAGGCGGTTGTTCGAGAGGAGATGAAGATCCTCGAGCAGGAGCGCGAGCTCATCGCTCAACTGGACGCCGTCACCCAGAAGCTGAAGGCGGACGCCGCGGCTATCCACGCTAAGGCCAGGTCCCGCCTCCAGTCCTGCAAGGACCTTCAGCAACTGCTATCTCGCCGGGAAGCTGCTCTTGCCGAACGGGAGCAGGAGCTGGCGACGAAGCAGGCTGAGGTGGAGGCGACCTCCCGCTGGCTCAGCCTCCAGCAGGAAGGGGTGAGGGTCTGCGCCGCCGAGCTAGACCGTCGGGATGCCGCCTTGGCTGAAGCGGAGCAAGCCCAGCTCGCCGAGCGCCAAGCCCTCCTAGGTTGCGAGTTCAACGTCGCCCTCAAGGAGGGTGACTTGAGCCGCCGCGAGTGGGAGGTCAACGAGCGCGAGAGGGCCCTGGCGGCCAAGGAGAAGCAGTTCCTGGATGGCGGCCCCCGGGCGTTGGCGGCAGCCCAGCAGGAGGTGCAGGAGCTCCGGGCGTCGCGCTCTGCTGAGGCCCCGAAGGTCTGGGAGTTCCTTGGCGGCATCGACTCAGCTCTGGTGCCACTCGACTTCAGCCCAGTGTGCATGGGGGAACCAGCGCAGGAGGTGAGCTAGGAGTTCCCGGCACTTGACTCCACCAGCTCAAGGATGCATTCGCTAGGGGCCATCATCGACAACCAGCTGGAGGCAGAAGGGAGGATGGTGGTGCAGGAGGTGGCGATGTACATCCTGGCCTGCTACCGAAGCTGGTACCCTGATGTCTCTCTGCAGCCGGTCCTCGAGGGGCCCATCGCCGAGAGGGAAGAGGCCGCCAATTCTGAAGTCTCGGATGCGGTGGCGCTTATCACCTCAAGGTTCCAACGGAGCGGCTGAGGGCTCCCCATGCGATGTTTATGTTTTGTGTTTCTTTCAGCTTTTGTCTGTGGTTGCTTGTGGTGGCAAACTTTTTATTTTGGAACAAAAATTCTGCTTGTGGTGCCTCTTATACTCAGCATGCTTTTATTTCCAGCAATATCTTCTAGTTGCTTGTTGCTCCTTAGCTTCCAGGACCTGCCGCCCCCCGGAGTGTGGCCCCCTGACAGGTGTGGCCAGTTGTTATGGGCACACCTGTCAGATACCTAGAAGTTAGGGAGGACGGTTGTAGGGGAGCTTAGGATGCGTAGGTTGCATTTCTGTAACTAAGTATGCAGGGACGTCGACGGCGGGCCCCCTGGGGGTGCTGCCGGAGCTTCGGTCCGGCGGTGCCCACCATATTCTGTGAAACGTCAACGGCGGGCCCCCTGGGGGTACCACTGGAGCTTCAGTCCGGCGGTGCCCACCATCTCTGGTGAAAGGTCGATGGTGGGCCCCCTGGGGGTGCCATCAGAGCCTTGGTTCGGCGGTGCCCACCATCTTCGTGGGTACTCTGACGGTTATCACCGGGATAACTCCTTGAAGACCTGTGTATATATAAAAAAACAGGAGAAGTAATTATGTCCGCTGGTCATTGTTTCCCTGCTCCTTTTTAGTGTCGCTTGACTTACGATCTTGGGATGACTCATGGGGCTTGGGTAATTCAGTGCGTCTGCACCTAGGGCTCGCTATCCATACTACTTAAGGTTGGTCCATCTGGCCCCCAGTACTCAGTTGTAGCGCTGGGGAGGCAGGGCGCACAGGCTTAGGGTATAGGACTAGGCTAAGCAGGTTGTGCCCCTGGACCTCCCTCTCGGCGTAAGCTTTTCCCGGGGGAGACCATCTGGAGACACTTACCCCCGAGTATGGGAACATCCGAGGCCCCAGGCACATTGCAGGTACCACAAGCTACCCCACCTGCAACCAGACAGCAAGGCTCCCACTATTGCTAGAGCAGGGAAAAATGACAGCGCTCATGATAGATCACGAGCTACAGTGAACGTATAGCAATATCATAAAAAATTAAAGACAATTTTTTGAATGAGGAACCCTATACAGGGTAGGACAACAATCTTTCATTGCGGTCTCCCATAAGATGGGACATGTTTTACAAGGGGAACGACCCGGCTCGGGCGACAAAGGAAGTCGAGTGCACCTACTTAGGGTTCTGGACCAGGCTAAGCGAAATGTGCACTCAGAGCCTCGTCCACGGAGCCTTAGTTGCCCTAAGTACCGTTCCTAGGCACCATGTACCTTTTACAATGAAAGAAAATTGTCCTAACGCTGGTCTAGGGGTAGAACTTACGGAGGTGCTCGATGTTCCAGGGGTTGGGCAGTCGCTCTCCATCCTCCGTGGCTAGGCGGACGCACCCAGGGCGGCATACCTCCGTAACCCGGAAGGGGCCCTCCCATCTGGGGGAGAGTTTGTTAGCCCCTTCTCGGGAGAGTATGCGATGCAGCACCAGGTCATCTACCTTTAGCTCCCTACTCCGCACGGTCCTCTGGTGGTAGCGCTGGAGCGTCTGCCTGTACCGTGCATTTCGGAGAGCCGCTCTCACTCGTCCCTCATCGACGAGGTCCACGTCTTCACGCCGGAGCTGGTCCTGCGCGGCTTCGTCGTACACCCGGACACGGGGGGAGCCCCTGGTAATTTCTAGGGGGAGGACGACCTCTGCCCCGTACACCAAGAAGAAAGGCGTTTCCCCCGTGGCCCGACTGGTTGATGTCCACTAGCCCACAGTGCACACGGAAGCTCGTCTACCCAGTTTGCACCATGCTTCTCAAAGTGTGAGAATGTGCAAGTCTTGAGGCCCTTGAGGATCTCTGCATTGGCCCTCTCGACCTGTCCATTGCTCTCTGGATGAGCGACAGATGCATAGCATACTTGGATCCCAAGGTCCTCGCAGTATTCCTGGAACACTGCACTTGGGAACTGGGTCCCATTATCATTGAGGATTCTGTTTGGGACCCCGAACCGGCAGACGATCGACTTAATGAATTTGACTATTGACTGCTTGTTGATGGTGACGACTGGGGCGGCTTCTGGCCACTTGGTGAACTTGTCTACGGCGACGTAGAGGTGTCGAAATCCTCCGACGGCTCTGGGAAAGGGTCCCAGGATAACCAACCCCCATACAGCGAATGGCCATGAGGGTGGGATCATATGCAGCGCCTGAGCTGGTGTGTGGATCTGCTTGGCATGGAACTGGCACGCCTTGCATCTCCTGACCATCTCGGCGACATCCTGGAGTGCTGTCGGCCAGTAAAAGCCGTGCCGAAAGGCTTTACCGACCAGCGTGCGGAATGACGCATGGTTCCCACACTCGCCTCCATGGATCTCTACGAGCAAGTCGCAACCCTCCTCCTGGGTAATGCAATGCAGCAAGATGTCATTGGCGCCACGCTGGTAGAGATCCCCTTCCACCAGCGTGTACCTCTTAGCCATGTGGACTATCCTTTCTGCCAGGGCATGTTCTTCGGGAAGGATGTTGTCTTTCAAGTAGTCCTGGACCTCCGAGATCCATGCATCGGGACTTACTTGAGCCTCTGGAACTTGGGCGCCCGGTAGCCCAGAGCTCTCGGTGGCGCATACGATCCTTGGCGTGCTCCATGGTAGCAGGGCCGCCGGGACTGCCAGCTTCAAGGTGCAAGGCTCGCCCCCTTCGCCCGGTTCGGCTGCTCGGGCGGTTGGTCACGGTAACGTCCTTGCAAAGACTCCTTCGGGCACTGGGGCCCCTGTGGAGGCCTTCGTTGACAGGTCGTCTGCGATTGAGTTGTCGGCTCGGGGTACATGGCTCAGGTCCAAGACTTTAAAGTCCTTCTCCAGCTTCTGGACATGCAGCAAGTATGCTGCTAGCTGAGGGTCATTGCAGTTGCACCCCCCTTTGGCTTGCTTGATGATCAACTGGGAATCACCTTTAGCCAGAAGTTGACGGACATTGAGAGTCAGGGCAGTCTTTAGCCCGAAGATTAGGGCTTCGTATTCTGCCATGTTGTTAGTCGCCTTGAAGTCGAGGTGCACCATGTACTTGAACTGCTCCCCAGTCGAGGTGAGGAGCAGGACCCCGGCCCCGACCCCCTGCTTCCGCGAGGAGTCATCGAAGTAGAGCGTCCAGGGAGGTTCGGTGAAAACTGGAGCCTTGGACACCGTTTCTCTGTTGTCCGGGCCCCCTGGGTTGCTTGGCGATGGAGTCCATTCTGCCAGGAAGTCTGCTAGTGCTTGGCTCTTGACTACATGTCGAGGTAGAAACTTCAGCTCGAACTCCGCCAGCTCCGCTGCCCACTTGGCAATGTTGCCAGTCGAGTTGGGGCTGTGGAGCACGGTTTTTAGTGGGAAGGAGGTCACCACTGAAACCCGGTGAGCCTGGAAGTAATGTCGGAGCTTCCTCGACGCTATGAGTACTGCATACAGCAGTTTGTGTACCTCCAAGTATCTTGTTTTTGCTTCATGGAGGACCTCACTGATGTAGTAGACTGGCCGTTGGGAGGTCCGAATCCTCCCTGGGGGTCCGAGGCTCCTTGCAATGCGTCTGCATCCTGGGGAATGTGGCTCCCAGGGTCTAGTCGGACCTCCGGGGGGCTGGGACCCGGAGTGCACTTGGTTGCTGGAGCACACAGCGGGGGGTTCTCTTCTAGGTCCGGCCCCTGAGGCTCAGCCTCCCCCTCTGGTGCTCCTTCTGGTGCTTGTTGCGGCAGTAGCTCCGACCACTCTGCAACCAAGACCATGCTGACCACCTCCGTTGTTGCGGTGATGTATAGAAAGAGCGGTTCTCCGGGTTCTGGTGCCACCATAATGGGTAGCGTCGTCAGATGCTTCTTGAGCTCCTGGAATGCCGCTTCTGCTTCCTCGGTCCACTCAAAGGGACCCGACTTCCGCAAAATCTTGAAGAAGGGCAGGGCTCGCTCATCCAGTCTTGAGATGAACCGGCTGAGGGCTGCCAAACACCCTGCAAGCTTCTGCACATCCTTGATACGGGCCGGTAGCCGCATCAGCTCTATTGCCTTGATCTTCTCTGGGTTAGCTTCAATTCCTCAGTGTGAGACCAAGAACCCAAGGAGCTTCCCTGCAGAAACCCCAAAGACGCACTTGTCGGGGTTCAGCATTGTGCGCGTCGTGCGCAGCTTGCTGAAGACCTGGGCCAGGTTGTCTAATAAGGATGTGCGGGCTCTAATTTTTACCACGATGTCATCAACATACACCTCTACCAGGTCTCTAATGAGGTCCCCAAATGTCTTATGCATTGCACGCACAAAGGTGGGGAGAGCATTCTTGAGTCCATAAGGCATGGAGACATAACAATACAGGCCATCTACTGTTATGAAAGCAGTGTGTTCCTCATCTTCCCTAGACATTGGTATTTGGTGAAAACCAAAATACGCATGTAGGAAACACAGAAGATCACATCCTGATGTTGAGTCTACTATTTGATATATCCTAGGAAGAGGGAATGGATCCTTTGGGCATGCCTTATTGAGGTTGGTGTAGTCGATGAACATTCGGAGCTTCCCGCCAGCCTTGGGGACGACAACAGGGTTGGCCAACCACCGTGGGTGGTGGACCTCCCGAATGAAACCAGCATCGAGCAGCTTCTTGATTTCTTCACAGATGAAGTTCTACCTCTCGATGGACTGTTTCCTGGGCTTCTGTTGCACCGGTCGGGCGTCAGGGTATATCTTCAGATGGTGCTCAATCACCTCCCTAGGGATCCCGGGCATTTGTGATGGTTACCATGCAAACACATCAACATTGTCCCAGAGAAAGGTGACGAGCGCGAGTTCCTATTTGCTGTCCAGTTTCACCGCGATACGGGTTGTCTGGGTAGCCTCAGAACCAATCCTGACGACCTTTACTGGGACGTCGTCATCAGTTGGTTGCACACGGGGTGCAGAAGTGGAGGCGCGCTGCGTCAGACCCTGTTCTGGTTGACTCTCCTTCGTGCCCCCTGAAGCCGGAGCCCTCTCGGCTGTGAGCGCCTGGAGCTTCTCCAAGGCGGATACTGCAGCTGAGCGGTCCCCTCTGATCCTGAGGACACCGGAAGGCGTCGACATCTTCAGGATGAGGTAGCTGTAGTGGGCTACGGCCATGAACTTGTAGAGCGTCGGCCTCCCGATGATTGCGTTGAAGGGGAGGTCGACGTCTGCCACGTCGAACAAAGCGCTCTCCATATGGTAATTCTCCGGGGTCCCAAAGGTCACCGGGAGGTGAATGTTACCATACGGGAGAATCTGTCTGGGTCCGACACCTGAGAACGGGCTCAAAGGTGTGACCCAGGACATCGGCAGTTGTAGCTTCCGGAAGTCTGCCGTGGAGATGAGGTTGAGGCCTGCCCCACCATCAATCAGCACATGAAAGACCTTCACATTGGCAAAGGTCGAGGACACCAGCAGCGGGAGTACGCCTTCCCCCGCCATGTTCTTCGGGCAGTCAGAGGCGTCGAAGCTGATTACCATGCTCATCCACTTGTGGTGGGGAGCCGGGCTCAGAGCAGGGGCCACCACGGCCACTGCCCGTCGCAAAGTCTTCACTGCGTTCCGAGACGTGGGATCTGTGGCTCCCCCGTAGATGACGTGGAGAGTCATGCGGCGCTCCTTATCGCTGCTGGAGTCAGAGTTGCCACCCTCGAAGACAGCCTTCACCGCCCTCTGGGGTTCCTGGAACCCCATCTCGCTGTCATCCACCTTTTCGGGATCGACCTTCTGTTTGCCCTCCCTCTGGCAGGAAGGTGCACCCTCCTGGCGCTGCTGCTTCTGCTTTTGTTCACGAAAGCGTTCCGTGAACTTCTTCACTTCCTGGCACTCGCTAGCGCTATGGCTATTTGTGCGATGCATCGGGCACTTGAAGTCAGGCTCCTCGGGTTCAGGTGATTGCCGAGGGCACTTGTCTCGGCGCGGCGGCCGGGCTCCGTCGGGAGCCGCGGCTGCCACTGCATGGGCTCCGGGCTTTGGCTTGTTCTTGCCATTGCCCTTCTTCTTCTTCTTGTCGCTGCTTTTTGCAGAGGCTCCTTCCTCAGTCAGCATGGCTTCCCTTGCCTCTGAGGAAGATTGGGAGTGCCAGTTGCGTCCCTCAGCTGCCCTAGCACATCTGTCTGCCAGGACGAACAGCTCGGAGACATCACACACTTCATGCGTGGCTAGCTTCTCAAGCATTTTCTTGTCCCTCATACCCTGCCTGAACGCAACAATAACTGATGCGCGAGCGATATGAGGGATTGTGTTCCGTACCTGAGAGAACCGCTGGATGAATGATCGTAGCGACTCTCCAGCGCGCTGTCTGACGGCGTGGAGGTCAAGCTCTGTGCTGGGGCGCTTGTAGGAACTGCCGAAGTTCGCCACGAACTGTTGGCAAAGTTCATCCCAGGAGGTTATGGACCCCTGGGGCAGGTTCATGAGCCATGACCGGGCTGGGCCGATCAGGACGACGGGGAAGTAGTTGGCCATGATGGCCTTGTCGCCTCCTGCATCTAGTATCGTGGTGGAGTAGATCTGCAGGAACTCACTCAGGTTGACACTCTCGTCGTACTTCTCCGGCATGTGTGGCCGGAACTTTCGTGGCAAGACCACGAAACGAAGGTGAGGTGCCAGAGCCGCACACCCTTGGGTGGGGCTGACTGGCGCCAGTGGCGGCATTGCATACCCCGGGTGAGCAGGTGGGCCTGCATACACCTGATGCTGGGGTGGTGCAGCGTATGCCTGTGGAGGTGGAGGCGCGACGTATGCCTGATATGGAGGTGGCGTAACATACGCTGGGTTCGGCGGTGGCACGGCGTGAGCCTGGGGAACAGGGCCCGGCGCACTGTAGTCCGCCTCAAGGTTGCGCTGCCGTTCCCTCTGTCGCTCGATGGTAACTCAGCAGTCTTCTCCCGACCTGCAGCGCTGCAGCCCAGTTCTCAGGTCTATTGTCGAGATCCTGGTCGATCGCGAGTCCGCCGTCCATCGGTCGATGGTTGGAGTCCGTGAAAACGACACATGCATCGGTTGGGTATGTGTCTCCCTTGGTGGAGGTGCATTGAGTGCAGCGGTGAAGAGGTGGTCGACGTCGTTGATCCACTGCTGAGCTGCTCCCCGGGGAGCATCTCCAGTAGGTGGGTTGTGGAGTAGCACGTGCGCTGCTGGAGCGCACTCTCCAGGCTTGCTGTCGGCGGCGCTGTAGCTGCCGTCACAGCTGGAGTACGCCATGGTGTGGTGTGCCAACTTGCAGCCGGTGAGGTGACAGCGGGGCGACGTGAAGGTCCCGGCCTCGCTGCTCTACAGCGGGATCCCGCTCTAGAGCGAGATGATGCCTGGTCCTTAGCTACTGCCTGTCGCCGCGACTGCGGCCTGGATGTACCGGTGTTGGAATGGCCGTTCACCATTGCTGCTGGTGGAAATCTTCTCGAGGAAAAAGCCCCCTACCTGGCGCGCCAAATGTCGAAGGTCTTAAATGACACTTCCTCCGGACCTGCTTAGAGAGCAGCCCGCGGAGGTTCTTTGGATTCACGAGGGCTAGTGCCAGGAGATTGAGCGCAGAAGGATGGTGAACACAGAGGGTTTTACGTAGTTCGGGCCGCCGGAGCGTAACACCCTACGTCCACGGGAGTGTTTGTGTATTGCCTTGCTTGAGCGTGTCTGAGTCTTAGTCTGATTTTTCCATCCCCTTCCAGGGTCGTCTGCCGAGTCCTTTTATAGTTCAAGGACTCTGCAGTTACAAGGTGGGCCCCAGGGCCCGACAGGTGGTCCCGGGGAGAGCTAAATCCTATACAAGATCTAGGATTAAATGCTATCTACTTCCCTTTGTTAGTGGCGTCAATGCCCGTCCCGTCGCGTAGTGCTCCAGGGCTACACATAGTTGGTCATGATGGCGGTGCACGTCCCACCCGTCTTGTCCTTACGGCCCATTCGTCCGTCTTGCGGCGTGGGTCTGTACCGGCTACTTGGACAAGACAGGACACTGGAGCCTTGACTTACGCATGCGCGACTCCGCTTCGCCTGGGGAAGGCGCGCATACTTTAATGCATGTTCGAGCGGCGCACGCCTTCCTTTATTGCGGCCTCCTACCGCACTGTTGGTTGTCTGCCACGTGGTTGCACCGGAGCCTGCCTCTATGGGGAGTCGAGCGCTCGATGGTAAAGGCCACGTGGCGCATCCGGAGCCCACCCCTGTGGAGGGGTGGAGGCTCAGCCCTGCTGGCCACGTGGTAGTTCCGGTGCCTTTCCCTACAAGGAAGCAGGCCTGGCCCCAAGGTTCCGATTGACCACGTGGCAGCCCCGGAGCCCACCTCAGCGGGGAGGCGAGGGTCCAGTTCAGCCGGCCACGCGCAACCCGAGAGCCTGCCCCGGCGGAGAGGTAGGATCTGGTCCTTCGCTCTACGACGTGGCAGCCTCGGATTCGGCCTCTTTAGTAGAGGCCGAGTCCTTAGCCATTTTCTCCTTGTGCGCGGGGGTACCCGGTCTACGGGGTACCGACACTCGCCCTGATATCAATTGAATGTGGCCTAGAGAGGGGTGAATAGGCGTTGAAAAACTTTTCCTGCAAGACTTAACAAATTCATCAAATACAAGAGGGACCAGACTTGTCTGGTGTGGTGTACGAACTAGTACAGTGTACCACGAAAAGATCAATTGTTTATCCAAATTTCACAAACGATATAGTAGCGGAATGTAATCAGTTATTCTACTAACTTAAGTAAGTGATTAGACTGATTGATTTGTACGTGGAATACAAAATTGGTACAAGTTACTAGTTTGATCAACCCTATGCCCTAGATTATGATGATTGCAAAAGTAAAAATCAAGAACACAGGAGACACGAATTTTTTACCGAGGTTTAATCTCACCAAAGAGATCTACGTCCCCGTTGAGGAAGCTCACACAGAGTCGGGTCTCTTCAAACCCTTTGCCTCGTCAAGTCACCACAAAAGGCCGACTTGAGTTCCACTATCTAGTGGTAATCACCAAGTCAATGTGGGCAACCTCACACGTTGAGGGCTCCCACAAAATTACATTGAGAAAGAGATCAAATACACTCGAAAGATTTACAACAGATGCAAGAGTGTATAAGGGATCAAATCCCAAGAGCTTAGAAATGCGTAGAAGATGATCTCCCTATCCCAAATCTGGATTCCCAAAAGATTTAACTTTTATGGGCTTTAGATGTGTGGGGAGAGGTGTTTCTGTGCTCTTGGGACAAGTGGCGGCGCTAGGGTTCTTAGATGTTCAATGTTGGGAACGGTATTTCTGTTGTGGGGTCATGGATCACCTATTTATAGATTTTCCAAAAAAATACCATTGGGGATCCCGACAATCAGACTAGTTTTCTCTGGACTAGTCTGCTCAGGGGACTGGACTAGTCCGTTGTGCTGTGTAAAAGTTGCAATTGTGCAGTGCACCTGCAACCCTAATTTATGTGAGGTGTACCGAACTAGTCCGTGTTGGAACAGAAAGTTAATCGGACTAGTCCGTGATGAGTCCAGAGACTCAATCGTACTATTCCGCAGCTGGATGGACTTGTCCGGTGCAAGGTGGTTTGTGTTGAGTAAATAACAGAAAGTTCAACAGACTTGTCCGGCATGTGTCCAGACTTCTTCGAGTGAGGTCAGTGAGTTGAGCGGACTAGTCTACTGCTGCTCCAAACTTGTTTGAGTGAGGAGAATTAGTGTATTGCTTAATTAATTGATTTTGGCCCTTACCCTCTACGCAAAGATATAAGCTCTTGAGATGTCTCTCTCACACACATCCTATACATTGATATCTACTTTGCGATTCCTTGATCATGTGGGCTTTTCCTTTCCTCACTCCTTATTTTTTATCTTTTTGAGTGCACCATAAGTTCTAGTATCTGTAGACGTGCATTCATCTCAACGAATTCATCAGGATCTAATTTGTTTGTCATCAAACGTCCAAAAAAATCCACAAGGAAATGCCTAGATGCACTTTTAGCAATGCAGGGTAGTTTGCGAGAGAGGCGATTTTCTGTGCATGAGTTCTCGAGTACCCAGGACATCTCCTTATACTCAAGGATCAGCAACCACCTCAGATTCGATCTGCCTAAATTTCAAGAAACCGCCCTCTAAAATCCCTCAATGTGCAACTAATGTGAGCAGTTATGCCTCGAATTACTCCTGCAATTATGCCTCGAATTACTCCACATGTTGACGTGGTAGTCTTGGTGTGATGAAGTATTCTCTTTTATATGTGTGTTAGAAAAAATAATTGCATAGTAGAACACAACTCGTCATGAGCGAACACGCAACATCGCCAGTCACAAGTCACATGATAAAAACGTGTAAAGTCGCGAACCGCACACGCATGCGTGCTTGAGTGTTTGTGTCCATAGCAGCCGCTTTCATCTCCCTCTCATGTTGAGAACCACTTCAAGGGTCACGATATATGTTGGGAAATACCCATCTAGGTGGGCAATGTGGGACTAAACATCTCAGCCAGCTCTCCACACCACATTAGCTTTCCACAAGGGAAATTGGCCCAAATAAATAAGCCCACAAGTGGGTTGTACGTAAGGGTCAAATCCCAACAATCTCCATCAAAAGTCAAGGTCTACAAGTAACAATTTTGCGCTTTAATATACCAGCTTTGCAGTGCAGACCCATTACGTGTTGAGCTGCACCTAGCATTCAATGATTCATATACTCACAACTTTGCAATGGACATAGCCTTGAATTGCTAGTTTTTTGTGAGCAAGTTTCACATGAAAGCATCACTCATACTAGGACCCCTAAAGTCATGCCTATGGTCGAATCATTATGGTCTTGTTCCCGTGTCTATTCATGAGTTTATTTGAGATTACCCATATCTCATAGACTGTGATCTCAGAGTCAAACTCACATAGGTGTGTTCTTACAAGTATAACCTGCAGGACGGTACTTTGCCTATTTAGGCCTCAGAACACACTATAACATTAAAGTCAACCTTCTATGATGTACTGAGAGTACACATCTGCTAGCGGAAATGAGTAATATATAAGTACTCCTCAGTTATCCATACAACTTATTTTTGTCAAGGTCTACTTCACGGGATCTCCGATCAAATAGTTTGGATTACCATAGTATGATAACATCACGTGGGTTTTAGATCCATTTCTCTTGATGCTTCTTCAATTATAGCACGTGCTAATCCCTTAGTAAAAGGGTCTGCAAGATTTCTTTTAGTATTGATATATCAACGACAATCTCTCCTGTATTTATCAAATGTCTCACGGATTTGATTTGTCGTTTCACATGTCTTGAGGACTTCAAACTTTCTTTTGCACTGCCAATAGTTGTGATCACACTTTGATTATTATAATGCAAAAGAATGACCAACACGGGTTTGTCGACCAAAGGCATGTCCATCAAGAGTTGTTTCATCCACTCCGTCTCAGTTGTGGCTGTCTCAAGTGCTACAAGTTTCGACTCTATAGTAGACTTTGTCAATATAGTCTGCTTGTGCGACCTCCATGAAACTGCAGCACCACCAATAGTGAATATGTATCCACTAGTAGCCTTGATCTCATCAGCATATGAGATCCAATTGAGTCACTATATTCTTCTAGTACAGCTGGGTATCCCGTATAGTGAAGCTCATATATTGAAGTATCTCTCAAGTATGTCATTACACGTTCTAGTGCACACAAGTAATATATTTCAGGATTGGAGGTAAATCTGCTCAATTTGCTTACTGCAAATGAGATGACAGGTTTGGTTGCACCAGCAAGATACATGAGAAAACCAATAATCTAGGAATATCTCAACTGATTAATTATTCGTCCTCTGTTCTTGCGAAGCTTTAGACTAGCATCATATAGCGTTGGAGAAGATTTAGAATACGAGTACCCAAATCGACTCAGAATATTCTCCACATAATGAGATTGTTTTAAAGTAATCTCATTCTCGCCCTTAATCAGTTTGATGTTTAGAATAACATTAGCCTCTCTCAAGTCCTTCATATATAAATTTTGGGACAAGACAGATTTTACATTATTTATCACATCGATACTAGTCCCAAAAATTAATATGTCATTGACCTATAAGCACATTATTACTTCTTTACCCAACCAAACCAAAAGTACACACATGTGTCAATGTCATTTACCACAAAGTCTGTTGAGGTCATAGTTCCATCAAACTTCTCATGCCACTGCATTGGTGCCCCCTTGAGGCCATACAAGGATTTTCGTAACTTACACACTTTGTCGTTTTGCCCAAGCACCAAAATACCATCAGGTTGCTTCATATAGATCTTCTCATCGAGCTCGCCATTTAGGAAAATCGGCTTCACATCCATTTGATGAATGAGGAGATCATGACAAGCAGCAAGTGCAACAAGCACACGAATTTTGATTATCCTAGCAACAGGTGAACAAATATAAAAAAAAAATCCTTGCCTTCCTTTTGGGTAAATCCCTTGGCTACAAGTATAGCCTTATATTTATCGATTGTGCCATTTAGTTTGAGTTTCTTTTTGAATATGCATTTACACCCAACTGGACAGTCACATATTTCTAGAGTTCCATTTGTTAAAATGGACTCCAGTTCATTATGTACTACCTCCTTCAAGTTCCTCTGCATCTGGCGATGCGTATGCCTCTGAGAGTGTTTTCGGTGTATCATCAATAAGGCAAACAGTAAAATCGTCACCAAAGGATTTTTCAATCCTTTATCTCTTGCTCCTTCAAGGAACAATATTTGTATTGTCATTCTTAATGGATTTTTGAGTGTAAGAACAAGGTACGAATATTGGAAAAGAATATGGAGTAAAACTAGTAGATGCCTCGCTATGACCTGCAACTTTATCCTTGGTTGGAAAAATATCCTCAAAAAATGTAGCATCACGAAATTCAGTCACAGTGTTAACGTGCACATCGGGAATCTTAGACTTAATCAGAAAAAATCTATAGGTTGCACTATGTTGTGCATATCTAGAAAGACATAGTCCACGATTTTAGATCTCAATTTTTGTTTCTCATATGCAGTCACATTAACTTTGACCAAACTGATCATCACGTAAGAAACTGAGAGCAAGCTTTCTTCCTTTCCATCCTTCATACGGAGTTATTTCACCCTTGGATGATGGAACTCGATTCAGCACAAAACACGCGGTCAAAATGGCTTCTCCACACCATGATTTGGATAAATCTGAATTGTCTAACATGACATTAACCAAGTCTGTAAGTGTTTTATTTTTTTCATTCAGCCACCCCATTAGATTGGGGCGAGTAGGGAGCCATTGTCTCATGGATAATTCCATACTCCACACAATATTCGTCGAAATCATTAGAGATAAACTCTACTCCTCTATCGGACCTAACACGTTTGTTTTTTCTTTCCAGTTGATTTTCTACCTCAACCTTATAAATTTTAAAACGATCTGGTATCACATCTTTCTTTTAATAACATAGAGTTGACAATATCTTGTAGCGTCATCAATAAAAGATATACAATATTTCTTCCCTGCTCTAGTCAAAATTCTATTCATTTCACACAAATCTGAGTGAATAAGATCTAGTGTTGACAAGCTCTTCTCTTCCACACTTTTAAAAGGCCTACGTGGTTGTTTAGCTTGCACACACGCTTGACACTTAGATCTTCTTTCAACAGGAATTTTTGGAATCAAATTAAGTTTGGACAATCGAATGGTGCGATCATAATTAATGTGACAAAACTGAGTGTGCCAAATAGAAGCGTCTCTTCCAACGCATTCAGAAGTAGAACAAGCAACTTAGTTCACAAGATTATTACAATCTTCAACAACTAAAAGGAGGAACAAACCTCCGCTGTCATAGCCTTTTCCGATAATTAAATCAAACTTCAAAACAATAAATTTGTTCGAATCAAACACTAACTTATATCTATCATGACACAATAGAGAACCACTAATCAGGTTCCTATTTATTCCAGGGATGTGTTGCACATTCTTCAAAGAGAGTCTTTTGGGAGGTCAACTTCAGATCGGCTCTTCCAATTCCATGTACAGCAGTCCTAGACCCATTGCCCATCAAGACAGAGCAATTGTCGGTAGCCTGATAAGAAGAAAATAAATTATAGTCAGAACAAACATGCACATTATCTCCTGTGTCTAACCACCAATCGGTGGAATGACACGCTAGAAAACTTCTGGAGTATACCCTGATACAGACATTCCTCTAGCCTCACTAATAGTGACATTCACATATTTCTGACCACCACCTTTCTTTCCTTTTCTATTGCGGCATTTCCTGGCTATGTGGCCAAGCTCACCGCAAACAAAGCAAGTTGAGTCTTCTTTCTTCTTCTGCTTCTTAAAGCTAGTGCTTTGTTTGGCCTTTCCTTCGAGTTCTTGTTGTTCTTATTGCCATCACCCGATTTACCTTCAACCACATTGGCATTAGAGGGAGTTCCTTCTTGCGTAACAGAACAAGACACATCCTTGGATCTTGCCTTTTCCTCAACATCAAGAGTTGAGATCAAACTTTCAGTTGTCATAAACTCTTTATTGTGTTTAAGGCTTGTGGAAAAACTTCTCCAAGATGGAGGCAATTTGGAAATAATTCCACCAACCACGAACTTGTCAGGCAAGACAGTATCAAAATGTGCAAGTTCTCCTACCAGAAGTTGGACCTCACGAGTCTGTTCCACAATAGATCGGTCATCGACCATCTTGTATTCATGGTACTGGTCATTAACATACAGTTCACGTCCAACATCTCACTCCGCATATTTGCGGTCTAGGGCCTCCCAAAGTTCCTTAGCCAAAGTGTGGTTCATGTAAATATCACAAAGCTGATCTGACAGAAGCGACAACAGACAACCAAGACAAGTTGAGTTATCTAGATCATAGTTACGGTTTTGTTCCTCAGTGAGAGGAAGAGCTGAGGAAATCACCCACCAGATCTTCATCGGCATGAGCTAAAACTTGACTCATGTGTGCCATCTCTTAAAATTGTAACTCCTGGCAAATTGTTCAGATTTCAACGAATTAGTAAGTCTAGCTATGTTAATTTTATTATGTTTCTAGATTGTTAGAAAAAGCACATGACTTATACTTAATTTGATAATCCGAAACAGTAAAACAACTAGAACAGTTCTACTGGCAGTCAACATGAACAGTACTAGTATTATACAAAAATAAATTGAAACGTATACAAATAGATCGCTCACCGGAAGCATCGAATTAGTCATGGATTGAGTAATTACTTACAAAAAGTTCCGCTAGGAAGTCGAGAATCAGATGATGAACTCGACAGAGAAGTTGAGGATGAAAGAAGTGTTGCGTGCAGTCGTGCGAGCGCACTTCCCAGAAAGCTGATCATCGGCACCCGTGCAGGTCTTCAGATCACCAGTGTCAGCTCGAAGACACCACTCTCCCTCAATCCGCTGCACAGCGAACAAAGGGACAACAAGGTGGAAAACGACAGCGCAAAGTAGTTTGCGAGAGAGGCGAGTTTCTGTGCGTGAGTTCTCCGGTATCCAGGACGTCTCCTTATACTCGAGGATCAACAACCGCCTTAGATTCGATCTGTCCAAATTTCAGAAACCGTCCGCTAAAATTCCTTAACGTGCAACTAATGAGCAGCTATGGGACATTTATGCACTTAAACGTGCGCCTGCAGTTATGCCTTGAATTACTCCACATGTTGACGTGACAGTCTAAGTGTGATGAAATATTCCCTTTTATATGGGTTTCAGAAAAAATAACTGTCTAGTAGAACACAACTCATCATGACGCGAACGCGCAATGTCGCAAGTCACAAGTCACGCGATAAACACGAGTAAAATCGCGAACCACAGGCACGTGCGTGTGTGTGTGTTTGTGTCTATAGAAACAACCTTCATCTTCATCATTATTCTCATGTTAAAAACCACTCTGAGGACCAATATATATTGAGAAATATGTATCGAGATGAGCAATGTGGGACTAAACATCTCAGCTACTTCTCCACACCATCTTGACTTTCCACTAGAGAGTTAGCACAAATAAATAAGCCTACAAGTAACTTAAGGGACAAATCCCAACATATAGCATGACCATCGCCCGTTGGGCACCAACCACTGCTGCCATGCTGTGTTAAGTTGGGAGAGATCAGGAAAGCAGTCTTATCGAAGCTTCAATGCGGTGTTGGATGTGGCCAGAATCAACTGATCATTTTTCTTGGAGATGGACCTCCATTTGTTTCCTGCTTACTGTTCTTGCTGGTTAGGGATGGCAACACGTAAATGCACGGTTGTGTGTTGCATTTGCTGTTCACTCATCTAATTCTTACCCACTTCTCTCTCGTTTTTTAGGAAGCACTCCACTCTTGCTCACCCTGGGAAACAGATTCGAAATTGTGATAGTGACAAGACTTGTTTTCTCCATTACAGGTCAGCCTAGCTACAACCCTTCTAGGAAGTTTTATGAGTTGGTTGGGGCTTGGTTGCGTAACTACTACTACTGGAGTTTGACGTACTCAGCACTGCTCATAAATTTACCCAGAAATTCGAGCAACACATGTTGACGTGCAATTAATGTGAATGCAATGTTGACATGTTGTATACTCCCATCTTGGAGGCCAGGAGACGCTACCCAACAAAGAAAGGCAAACATGATCAGGGTACTGTAACCTGGAGTATAATTCAGCCACTTCGAGAGTGTTAGGACTTGCAGGTAAAGTTCTTTGCCAATTGCATCCTGATTGACACCTTGAGCTGTTCGCCGTGAGCACTTCCTCTTGCTTAAGTTTTTCCCTTGCTGATTTCCACTGCTCTTTGTATCTTTCAGGTTGTCTCCAACAATGAGAGGCAAAAATAGTACCTCATTTAGACTTTTGCCAAGTGCAACAGTAGATTTCAGCTGGCCATTTTTTCCTGGTCTCCAACAGACAAAGCATTTGTGTGGAGGCAAAAAAATCTCCACAGGACCTGCGCAGCCGGACCATGCCAGATGCGCGGTGCATCGCAGCGCAAAATAGGAGACCGGCGTGCGGTGCATCACGGTACAGAGGAGGACGCCGGCGTGGAGGGAGAAGGACGGCGCGCAGCACGGCACGACGCAGATGAGGCCGGCGTGCGGCGCGTCGCGGCACAGAGGAGGAGAACGGCGCAGCGCGGTGGGAGGTCGTCGTGCACGCGCCCTGCAGCGGAGCCAGGGAGGCGGGGCTCAGCAGGGAGGAGCGGTGGGGTTGGGCGGAGCGGCCGTCGCTGCGGGTGTAGCCGACGGTGTGGGTGGTGGGGGGTGGGGGGGCAGACCATATGCATCGCGTGATTTTGGTCGGCATATTTGCAGATCATAGAGGAGCGTTTGCAAAATGAAGATGGAAGATGGCTATTCTGTTGGAAGCTGAAAAAGAGGTTGAAAAGAGGCATTTGAGAGATAAATTTGTGTATGCCTTCTCTGTTGGAGACACCCTCAGTTCGTAGATGCAGGAGTCGTTTTCATATACACCTGCACCATCCCGTGTATGGAAGGCTATTGATGCGCCGCTGCACATCCCCGTCAAGCTTCTTAATTTTTTTTCTAAGTTTGAATAAACATAATTAGGGAAGAAAAGTGTTTGGGTTCTATAGGGCAGTGTTGAATGTCGCAAACAGCAACTAATATTTTCAACGATATATATATGCATGTGTAGCTTTCACTTTTCAGTGAGCCGTATGGATGGGGAGTTTCCATCTGGAGCAGCGGCAACTTTGCCGCCTGCACCACGCAGCCGGAGCCAGGACCCGAAGCAAACAGGTCTACACTTGGGAACCAAATCGTCTGCACTGCATCTGACAGGTGCGATTGAGGCGGCAGGAACACGGGCATCAGCACAAGGATGAGTTGGTTTGCTCAATAGGAACGTGCTACGCAATTGACTCATATCAACCCTCGAGGGCAAATAAGACATTTCGGCCCTCCTATCTGCAAACAAAAATGCAGAAAAACTAGAAAAGTTAACGGATCCTGACAAGATGGTAAATTTATAAACGGCTTATTTAAGGGAAACTGATTCAGTTCGATGGTAAATTTCTAAATTGGGATCTTTCGATGTCACAGAACCAATTTTCCCTTCAAACAAAGTTGTGACTTCAATCATCGTGTGTAAACTCAGAAGCATACGTTTTCAGTGCTTTCGGAGTTACTCCTTGAATCTTCAGCAACATGGCTAACATCACAGTATCTGATGCTGAACCTGATATTACACGGACACAGCTATTGAAGTTGTGAACATACAGTTCTGCATCGCTGGATCAAGAAAAAAATTTGTCCAGTGCTGTAAGTAGTTTACCTTTTTTTTCTTTCCTTTTTTTTGCCTCGCCATACAGAATAGTGCGTCAATCGGGCACATGGCGGTGATGGTCTTCATGGGTAGGCAGTTAAAAAGAAACTTGGCGGTGTGAAGTTCCTCAACACAGTAGTGAGCAGGTAAGATTGTCTGAAATAACAAGGAGTGCATACCATTATTAGTGGTATGAATGATGGTTCAACTTTACCATTCTGGGCCGAGGTGTAGGGACATGACATTTGAAGGAGGAGGTCGTGGGAGAGTAGGAAGGAGCATGTGGAGGAGTTATTGAATTTGTGGCCGTTGTTACACTGGAGGCTCTTGATGGTCAGAAATAATAGATGACAAAAATATAAAGTGTGGGCCTTTGACACGTCAAAGATCATGTACCTAAATACGTACATCGGTCGCCCCTGTGTATAAAGGGCTCCTCGGCCCTTGCCACCTGTCATTGTGCCTCGCAGTCCAAGCACGACACATGGTGGTCAGACCGCCACCTCCAACATAAGCCAGACGGACCTCTGTACGCCCCGTGGTCCAACCGCTGCCCCACCACCATAGACTAGACGGGCCTATTCATGCCCCATGGTTCAACCCCCCCCCCCCCCCCCCCCCCGAGTGATCCGACCATCAAACCCTGCGCTTAGACCACCTCAACAGGCAGTCAGACTATCTACCTGAATAGTGTCTCTATAAGCCTTTGTTCTAGTTGTCGTCTAACCGCCACACCAGGCGATCAGACAACTCCGAACTAAGACCCGAGCTCTTCTTAGTCGTGTGACGCTCCACCAAGCTTTGGGTCTTCAGAGGCCTCTCTGTCTGCTCTTCACTAGCAGTCGGGATTCGCTCATGGCCCAAGTCGAAGCTTTGAGGTGCTTTCCATCAACAACGAGAAAACAGTGTGAACATGTGGGAATGTCGGTACAACGCCTGAATCTTCGGGCATCGATGATGTCACCAATACCAAAGACATACCATGGTGCTCTCGTTGATCCAAATTGGCGAGAGGCTATAACCCAAGAGTTCACTACTCTACAGGCCTACAACACTCGGGATCTTCTGCCTCATCCTTTAGGACGAATAGGGGAGGGTAAAAAAATTGATAACCGAAATTTGAAACCAAATTAACCGAAACCAAATTAACCAAAACCGGCCGGACCGAAATATATTTCTGTTTCCATATTGGGAAAACCAGATTTTTTTTGTTCGGTTTCAGTTTTTACAACCGGTTAACAGAAAACCAAATTAATCAATAAAATCAGACATTTCCAGTCCAACCTAACAAGCAAATAAACCTAACCAGCCCATGAGCCCATCCAGCCCCCACGCTCAAGCTCCCGACTCTCCTCCAGCCCGCCGCCACATGCAAGAATCCCGACCCCCATACCCTCCCCGCCACCAATCGACGGCCTCCCCCGAGCTCCCACTCCCTGCTGCCAATCGATCGCCCGCCCCAAGCTCTTGCTGCTAGAAGCTCGTGCCACTGCGCACCCTCGCACAGAGTGGATGTCGTGCGATCCCGCCCATGGCACCGTAGCGCTCCCCAACCGCCACGCCACTGAGCTCTCTTGTGCGCCGCACCGTCGTGCTCCCCCAGGCCACCAAGCCGGCGCTCGGCAAGCCGCGCTTCGCCGCTGCCACCCAGCGAGCTGTGCCTCACTGCCGTGGCCGGCGAGCCCCGCCACCAACTTCACCCTGGATACCAAATCCAACATTTGCGTTGAAATCCGGTTTTTCAGTTAACCGGAAACCGAACAGAAATTCTTAGTTAATTGATGGACCGGTTTTTCTTTTTGTACGTTATATCTTGGTTCCCATTTTGCAAAAAACAAATTTTGAAAAAAAACGAAAAACCGAACCGAATTTTTTCGGTTAACAGAACGGTCACCCCTAAGCACGAACATTATGACTGGCAAGTTTGTCACAAGCTTCATCCGGATGGTTCTCTTGATCACTACAAGGCTCGTTGGTGCTGCTCGATTTTACTCAGCAACCTTGTACTAAATTTGGTGAGACTTTTAGCCTTGTAGTGAATCCTGATACAATTTGTATTGTTCTATCTATCGCGCTCTCCCGTGATTGACATGTTCATCAATTTGATGTGAAAATGTTTTCCTACATGATACTCTACTAGAGACGGTCTATTATGAACAACCTTCTGATTTTCTTAATACACTTCATCTAGACCTCGTTTGTAGTCTGAAAAAAATCTATGTGTGGTTTGAATCAAGCTTTCTGTGTGTGGTACAACTATTTTGCTTCTCATATTACTACACTTGGATATGTTGGTGCTCGGGCAGATACTTTTCTTTTCATCCACCGACACGATATATACATAGCTTATTTATTGCAGTATGTGGATAATATTATTCTGACTGCTCCTCAGTACCGCTGCTTTGCTGCATTATTTACGCTCTTGCTGCATAATTTTCAATGAAGGATTTGAGAAATCTTTATTATTTTCTGGGCATTAATATTACTCGGAGCAGTGCATACTTCTTCTCACAACGGCAATACATGGCTGAGATTCTTGAGAGAGTAGGAATGGCTAATTGCAATACATGTTCCACTCCAGTCGACATATGCACCATATCATCCGATGGTACTATATTTTGGATGCTACTCACTATCGTGCTCTTGCTGGAGCCCTATAGTACTTCACCTTCACTCGACCAGATATTACATATGATGTGCAACATTGTATTTCTACATGCATGATCTTCATGAGTCTCATTTAGCGTTGGTGAAACCCATTCTACAGTACATTAGAGACATTTTGGATCATGGTCTTCAACTTCACCGCTCACCAGTCAGCGAGCTCGTGGCGTATTCAAATATTGATTGAGTCGGTTATCCTGCACTACAGGAAACGCGGTCATTTGCGACGGCCAGCCGTATTTGCGACGGCCGGCCGTCGCAAATAAACCTATTTGCGATGGCCAGCAGATGGCCGTTGCAAATTAGATAAACCGTCGCAAATAAGTGTATATTTGTGACGGTTTCTGAAACGGCCATCGCAAATAAGAAGACCGTCGCAAATTAAGCTTATTTGTGACGCCCTTTTCCGTTAGCCGTTGCAATAGCATTAATTGCGACGGCCAACCCTAGGGTCGTTGCAATTAAACAGGCCGTCGCAAGTTAAAGTCCTATATCGTCGGACCAAACTCATTCTCTTTGTCTTATCCTGACGCGTGTCGCTGCTCCGCCACCCCTGCTCTACCCCTGGCCCCGCTGCCGGCCTGCCGCACCCACGCTGCCCCCGGCCTCGCCACCCCTGGTCCGTCGTGCCCCCGCTACCCCGGCCTGCCGCGCCCCCGGCCTCACCGCCCCCAGCCTCGCCGGCCTCGGACCGACGCGCCCCCACCGCCCCCGGCCCCCGACGCCTCCGGCACCGAGGTCAGCTCTGCTTTTTTTTTTTTGTCTGAGTTCATTTTAAAATCCATATGCACAATAGGGAATTATTCCTACAAATTATATGGATGCACAATAGGGAATCATGCATGGTAGCTAGGGTTACAACACCTATAATGCATCATGTAGAGTTGTATTTCAAGATGATGTGGTATGAATTGATATAGTGAAATTGATTGACCATGATAATTGTAGGGATTATTTTTCTACATTAGTAAGTCAGTCTTAGGTTTGTTACTAGGACTACAGGTTCATTATTCACCAAATATAGAGCAATAGTCTATTTCCGAGTGATTGGTTGTTGAAACACTAAAATAGTGATTAGTGAGAAGCAAAATATATCGCAGCATGGATGTTTATGATCTTCATTAAGTTGTATGACAAAACAGATGATGTTATAATTCATCTAACACACTACAAATTGCATTACATGGGTACAAAACTAGTGAAAAGGGAGGGTGTTCAGGGTAGTTGATGCAATCATAATACTTCGTGTTTAGGGGACATTGTCAGTGTTTTCAAGTCGGTAAGTCAATGTTTAGATGATGTAATGTTTTAAATTGTGCGTGCTCATATACGTGCTCATATATGATCATACATTGCTAGTTATGTTTAGATGATCCTACTTCATTGCTACTTCATTGCCAATGACCATACACATGCTCATATAACATATTGTCTATTGTTTGATATATATTTATTTTATTGGTGCTTATTGTTTATTGATATTTAATGTTTTTGAGTGACTACTTAATATATGTAAATAAAGGAGTTTTGGGTCGGCTCGGACCAACCCGAAAGAGCACAACACGCAATAAGTGTGATCGTGCCGTATAGACCATTGTAGTAGTACCGTATGCGTCAACGCGACATGGAAGCGAACGGGTTGGTAAGGACGTCAATGACCCGCGATTGTGTGGACGGTAGAAATGGATGTGGAATTGTCATCTAAGACCAACTTTCCTCTCACTCTTTCTCTAGTTCTTTTCTCTCTCTTAAATGACCTCAAAATGAAAATGAGCAATGTAACCTATAGCAATGTATTACCCGTTTCGGATGGCATGTGAGATGTGCAGGTTCAGAATTGTCCCTTTTTGGACAGCCTCGGAGTGACCGAGGGGGCGTGGCTTGTGACGAGATGCGGGTCCGGATTTGGACGAGATTTCGGTGGCGTAACCCTGTTGTTCTCTGCTGCACCATTTTTGGGCGTGTAGTGGAGAACAACGAGGTTATGCTGCCGAAATTTTGTTCGAATCCGGATCACGCGTCTCGTCATGAGCATGCTCCGCTCGGTCACTCTTGGGTGGGTTTAGGATCTATCAGCCTAGGTTGTAGGGCCTTGACATAACATAACAATGAAACTAATAATATTTCGCGTTAAACTATAGAGCCAAACATGGGTGAAGACCGCAGTTGGATGTATACTGGCTGGAAGAGCAGAACTGGTGGTCACTCGGATGAGTGGTTTATCAAGTTAGATTAATTTTTGGATCGAGCATTTTCGTTGTCAATGGAAGATATGGTGCAGTTCCCATGTACAAAATGCCGGAACACCAAGTTTTTGAGAAGATTGGAGCTTTCGTTTCACTTATGTCGAAACGGTTTCACTCCACATTATGAAGTGTGGACCTTTCACGACGAGACTAATTCTCGAGTCATAGCCGAAGTGGATGACGATGATGATATAACAGAGGTTGATAGGATGGATGAGATGCAAGAAGCTCTGGAAGCAGAGGATCCTCTTACAAATGAGGCAGATAAGTTCTTCGAGGAGCTGAAGAAATCACAAGAGCCGTTGCATGAACACATGGTTGTGACCGTACTTGCTTTCTTGATCAAATTTATGGCAATTAATTCCAAGTACTTTTTTCCATCAACTGCTACAATGATCTCATGAAATTGATCTGTGATATCCTTCCACAACCTCACAATGCGCCACCAGATATGTATCATTCAAAGATCAAGATATCTGGTCTCGGTATGAAGTATGGGAAAATCGATGTGTGCTCAGACAACTGCATGCCATTCTGGAAAGAGCACGCCAATGAGAAGATGTGCTTGAAATGTGGTAAATCGAGGTATGTCGAAGTTGTTAATGACGATGGCGATAATGTGATGACAGATGTCGCACATAAGCAGCTTCGTTACTTGCCTGTGACACCTCGGTTGAAGCGGTTGTTTCTTTCAAAAAGAACCGCAAGACACATGAGATGGCACAAAGAAGGTAAACTTGAGAACAAAGAATTCTTGACGCATCCGTCCGACGGTGATGCATGGAAGGTGCTAGACCGTTTCGATCCAGACTTTTCTCGTGATGCAAGGAATGTTCGCATCGGATTTGCGACAGACGGATTCTCACCGTTCAGTACAAACGTCACGCCATACTCATGTTGGCCCGTCTTTGTCATTCCGTACAACCTGCCACCTGCTTTTTGTACGAAGAACGAGTTCATGTTTCTTAGCCTCATTGTACGTGGACCTGATCATCCCGGGTCACGTCTCAACGTGATGTTAAAACCGCTGATCGAAGAACTGAAAGTCTTGTGAACAGGAGTCGAAGCGTACGACAGTTACAAGAAGAAGAAATTCAACCTTTGAGCTGCTTATTTGTGGCCCGTCCATGATTTGCCGACATACATCATGTTTTCCGAATGGAGCACTCACGATTGTCTGACGTGTCAGATATGTGCTTCAGACACGGATTGCTTTCGACTAACTCATGGAGGCAAAATATCTTACTTCGATTGTCACAGACGTTGGCTGCCCTCAAATCACATATTTAGGCAGCAGAGGCATGTCTTTCGAAAGAACACTGTTGTCACTAAAGGACCACCAGAGCATCTCACCGAGTCAGAAATTTCTGATATGTTGTACAAACTGGTGCCTGATGAAGGTCGTCATGGATATTTCGTAGGTTATGGAGAGGAACACAATTGGACTCACATATGTGGACTTTGGGAGCTACCATATGTGAAGTCGTTGATTCTAATGCACAATATTGATGTCATGCATCAGGAGCGTAACATGAGCGAAAGTATCATAAGCACTTGCATGGATATGCCTGGCAAAACGAAAGACAATTATAAAGCTAGACTAGATTTGGCAGACATTTATCACCAACCAGCTCTTGAAATCTCTGAAAGTGGTGGAAAGCCACGTGCTTCTTTCTGTCTTCGATCGAAAGAAAAGAAAGAAGTTATGAAATGGATGAAAACTTTGAAATTCTCATATGATTACACAGCTAGCTTGAAACGAGCCATAAATGTTAACACAGGAAACCTCACTGGGTTGAAGAGTCATGATTATCACATTATAATGGAAAGACTCTTACCTGTTATGTTTCGAGGCTATCTAGATGATGCGGTGTGGAAGGTTTTAGCCGAGCTCAGCTATTTCTATAGACAATTTTGTGCTAAAGAAATCAAGATCAGGATGATGGATAAGTTAGAGAAGGAGATACCCATACTTTTATGTAAGATGGAAAAAAATTTCCACCGGGTTTCTTCAATCCAATGAAACATTAGCTTATCCATCTTCCATTCGAAGCTAAAGTTGGTGGTCCTGTGCAATATAGGTGGATGTATCACATTGAAAGAGCGCTACGATATCTGAAACCAATGGTTGTCAATAGGACAAGGGTGGAAGGGTGCATTGTTGAAGCATATGCTCTTAAGGAAGTAGGATACATTTCAAGTGTCTACTTTACAGAAGAAAACAATATCAATACTTTGGCGATGTGATACAACGTGGACGAAACACCCCCTCTAAGCGACCTTTCCATTTTTCAAACGAGAGGCACCACCGTTCGTAGCTACACGACCTACGTGCTATCCGAACATGAAAGGACTATTGCTTTACTCTATATGTACGCAAATATAGAAGGCATGCAGGAATACTTCGAGTAAGTGTTTGTCCTACATTTATGCTAATCGACATATTTTTTTACACATGTATTCTAAAAGATGTTTTTTCATGTTCAGCGAGTTCCACAGACAATGTTGGCCACATAGGCATCAACCTACGGCCAAACAAGTGAAGGGATGCGAAAAGAATGAAGAAATGGTGGGGGGCAGAGTTTCCTATCCTGGTTTCGAGATTATGTAATATTCTCTCGTCTTCTATGTATTATAAATTACTATTATTAAAGAAGTATTATTTTAACTCACGATCATTTATGACAGTGTCGGACTCACAATGTCCATGGAGATTTGCGGCAGCTATCTTATGGATTGGTGAACGTTAGAATCTATGGTCGATATGACGTAAATGGCTTTTGATTCCGTACAACTCATTTTGAAGCTCTTCGTCCTCTCGCGGCAACATGAAATTCCGGTGTTGTGATGAGAGCAATGGACACTCAAGGGAATTTAACTGATTATTATGGGATCATTAACAAAATCCTTGAATTTACTTTTACTGGAATTAAGATCCTTCGAGTTGTCTTCTTTGAATGTGACTGGTTTGATCGCACTCATGGAACTCGAGAAAACCAATTTGGAATGGTGGAAGTGAAACATAAGTACCGACTACGAGGTTATGATACATTTGTTCTTGCACATCAAGTGGAACAAGTGTATTATCTAACTTATCTATGCACGAAGCTCAGTGGTTGGTGGGTGGTATATAAGGTGAATCCTTGTGAGCGGTTATATACTCCTGGGGATGATGGTTACCATGATAGCGAAGACGTTGAAGAAGTGTACCAAGAATAAGAGTTGCCAGACACTTTTATCGTCGAGCTTGGTGCAGGACTTGATCAATTAGTCGGAGATGTTGAAGATGTTGAAGATGTAGAGGCAGATGATATGCGAAAACGGAAATTAGAACATGCCACGATGGAAGATCGTTGGCTGGTTTACGGAGTAGGGCACAGGCACATGATATGATGTTGATGAATTTTGAAAGTGATTACAAGTAAGGTTTTCTTGAATATAGTAACATGAATTTTGTATATTTTATTTGCATATTTACTAATTATCTAATTAAAACAGGATGGCGTTAAAGAAGGGTAAGAAGGTGCCGCCGACGAGGGGGTTCTACCCCTCTAGACCCGAGGATGCTTTCGCTGGTGCCTCGTCGACTGGGAGCAGACGCTCTCAGGTGCTGGGGCACGTTCTGAGCAGCTCTAGAGCTTCGTCACATGTAAATTTCACTCATTTTTGACAAATTCTTTAAATTAAATTTCATATTAATCTTACTTATGAATCATTTGAATGTTGTAGTCCTCACCGGCTGACTAAGAGGTTGCGGTACCAGTTGACCTTGGCTACCCTTCGGTGAGCCAGCCCTCGGCCAGCCAGCCCTTGGCTGGCGATCCTTCTGTTCCTGAGGCCTTTGGCTCGGCTGGTGATGAGCCATCTGGGTCACCTGATGTGGCGCCCCAGCAGACAAGGAGGACTCACTTTGTCAGTCCTCCTGTGGTCCTTTCACAGAGGATCGTTATTCGTCCAGTCGAAGATAGGTAATAAAAATTATAGTGCTCAATTTTAGTTTCTTTTGGTTACTTAAGTAATGAATCAATAAATATCTTGCAAGGTTTGGGACGACACGTCTTTCACCGGTGAGAGACACCACAGACCGGTGAACGGTGTCCTCAGGTCCTTAGTGCGTTTTCACTATCCCAGGGTCATCGACGGGGTGCTTGCTCTTTCGTGGAAGGACTACGCACGCGTCCATCACCAGGAGCACGGCAACCATCAGGAGGCCGTATGGGCCGATTTTATGGTAAGTATGTTAAAAAAAGTTTCTAAGTTTTAACTCTTAAACTCTTTTCAGGAATATCTCTTCAATATATTCTTTATCGCAGGCAAGATATACTTTAGAGGACCCAAACGACCCTCACCTGTTTGAGGATGCGAGGCGAGTGTTTCACTACAACGCTGCCAAGGCGCTTCGACAAGTGAAAGCATCTAGGCCTCCATGAGGTATGGTTTCGGTGATTAATGACAACCGTTGGATATTACTAATGAGTTTGTGGATGCAAGGTCTCTCATATTACTCATCACACTTAATAGATTCTACACTTGTATCATCTACTGCTCATTGGATACGATTGTAGACCCCTTAACAAATCATTCTATGAGGTCAATCGATTTTTATGAAGATTAGAAGAAAAAGCTCAGATGTCAAAATTATTCAACCAAAATTGACAGCACTCAAGATTTGGTAATCATCAGAAGAACATTTCAAACCAATGTAGAAGAGGTCACTCAAGAAAATTCCAAAAGAATCACTTAGGTCAACTCGAAGCAGACAAAATCAACTCACCGGATCAACCGATGTTTCCACAAAACAATACATCAGTCGAGTTGGTTTAGCAGAAGAAGAAGCCCTCAGAACTAAGTACTCACCAGATCATCCGATGATGAAGAAAGTGTTACGTCGGTCAATCATCACAGTAAGCAATTAACCTGGACCAAGTGTAACACTGGATCATTCGATGTATAATTGATAACACATCGGTCAATCACCCAGTAAGCATTATTTCTGGACCAATTCTGGATGAAGTGTCACCGGATCATCCGATGATAAGGCAAGTGTTACATCGGTCGAACAACGGTCATATCTAACACAATGACATCAACTAATTTGGATTCGTCCGATGACAAATGAAGGGGGAACATCGGATCATCCGGTGTTCGCAGAACAGTGATGTCAGCCTACTTTTCCAACGACTATTTCGTGAAGGCTGGCTATTTATACCCCTTCAGCTGGTCTATTCGATAAGACTTGAAGCCCAGACTTACTTTACACATTACCAAGCATTCAAGACATTGAGCTACAACTTACATATCATTTTCACCACTTGTACACCAAGAGAGAGGCTAGAACTTGCTAGAGATAGTGCTTGTGTGCCACCAATCTTGTGATTGGAGTCTCTAGTATAGTGAGAACTGTAAGGGAGTGTCTCTTGGTGATTGTACTCACCGTGTAAGAGTCGGTGATTGAAGAGAGCCTTCAGGAGCTTGCCAAGACGGTTGTGGAAGCCCGGAGGATCCAACTTGTACAAGGCTTGAGCTCCACCTTGCCAAGGTTGGCAAACGGAGAAGTTTAGTGAAGATCCCTGGTATCGGTGACTTGGGAGTGGTTATACCCTTTGGTGGGTGCCACAACATGGATGTAGGAAGATCTTGACGATCTTGCCGAACCACGGTATAAATCTCCGTGTCTTCGTATCTCCTCGGGAGTTTGCGCTTTCTTACTCTCCCCTTACACTTATGCATTTCATATACCGCAAAGTTACTATTCACTTGAATGCATAGGTTGTTTGCATAAGGCATTGGGCTTCTAGTAATTAAGTTTTATTGCTTTAATTTTTGAAAAGAAGCCCAATTCACCCCCCCTCTTGGGCATTCGATCCTTACAATTGGTATCAGAGCAAGGTTGCTCATAGGATCATTCTAGCTTCACCGCTAGAGAGCTAAAATGGCCAAGGTTGGGGGTTCAGTTCCTATCTTCGAGGGCAAGAACTTTGCCTATTGGAAAGCACGCATGCGCGCTTATCTAGAGGCTATTGCTCCCGAAGTATGGGAAGCGACCCACACGGGGTTTGGAGAACACAACTATGTTGGTGATCAAATTAAATGGGATGCTAAAGCTAGGAATGCAATCTATGAATGTATTAGTCAAGATGTGTTTGCTAGGATTGCTAGCAAAGAAAAAGCTTGTGAAATTTGGGCTTGCTTGATTGAAATTCATGAGGGCTCTTCTCGTGTCAAAGAACTAAAGTATCATATGCTTAAGGCTAAATATGATGAGTTCAAAATGCTACCTCATGAAAATGTCAATGAAATGTTTTCTCTCTTGAATGTGCTTATTGAGGAAATTAATGCTCTTGATATTGCTTCTCTTGGCAAGGGACTCATCAACCGCAAGATTCTTATGCTCCTTCCTAAGCCAAAGTACAACATCATCAACTCCATGCTTCAAAAGGAATCTCTTGATCACATTGAAGTTTCGGAACTTATTGGAGAGATTCACGCTCATGAGATGAGTGTACTTGGAATGATGGAGGAATCATCTTCAAAGACAATTGCTCTAAAGGCTTCCACCAAGAAAACAAGTCTCAAGAAAAAGAAAGTGGTTGAGCCTAGCTCAAGTGAAGAAGAGCAAGCATCAAGTGAAGATGAAGATGATGAGCTTGCATTGAAGATGAGAAAGTTCTCTCGCTTGAACTCCAAGATTACCAAGAAGGGATACACCTTTGATCCCAAGAAGAAAGCTTTTCTACCAAGGAGAGATGACAACAAGACTTGCTATAATTGTGGTGATCAAGGCCACATCTCTTATGATTGTCCAAAACTGGACAAAAGAAGAGAGAACCACAAGGGCAAGCATCGCAAGCTTGAAGATAGTGAGGATGATGAAGAAGAGGTCAAGCCCAAACTAAGATCCTTTGGGAAGAAGAAACATGACAAAGGCAAGAAGGCAAAACTCTTCCCAAAGAAGAGAAAAGGTCCACAAAAGGTGTTCATGTGTGAGGCAAACGAATGGATCACTGACAAAGAATCAAGTGATGAAGAGAGTGAAGCAAAAGAAGAAAGCTTGGCCGGCCTTGCCATTGCCAACAATGATGATTCATCTCTTCATCCACCTCCCATGTGCCTCATGGCTAAAGGTAACACCAAGGTATGTGATGACTCTAGCGATGATGAGCTTTCCCCCGATGACTTAGCTTCATTAATAAATGAATACCACACTATCATTAAGAGGGAAAAGAGTAAGGTCAAGGCTCTTGAAGAACTCGTGCTAAGCTTGAGAGTGCTAACCTCGATTTGCTTGACAAGTATGAAAGCTTACTTAAGGAGCATGACACGCTCAAATCCCATGTCAAGCAAGTTGAGGAGGATAAGGCTCAAATCAATCTAGATCATCATGAGCTTGACTTAGCACACCAAGCACTCTTGGGAAAGCACAATGAGTTAATCCAAGAGCATAAAGTACTTAACCTTGCTTATGAAGTTCTTGATCAAGAATTGAAAAATATAAAGAAAGAAACCCTTAATGATAAGGTATCTATTACTTCTCATGCCACTAATGTCTTGCATAAGTCTTTGCCTTTGAAAGAGAATGCTGGGGAGAAGGACTTGTTGGAAGAAATTGAAAGTCTCCGCACTTGTGTGGAAAGACTATCTACGGGAGAAGTCAATCACAAAGAAATTCTCTTCCAACAAGCAAAGGCCTACAACAAGAGAGGACTTGGATCATTCCTGGTGCCCAACAAAGCAAAGGTGCCCTCACCAGAGCTCAAAACAAGCTTCATCAAGGAAGTTGGTTCTTATTGCCAACATTGTGAGGTCATCGGTCACCATAAAAGGGAGTGTCCTCTTCCTAACCGGCCTTCTCCAAAATTGTCTACTAACTACAAGTCTACTTTCGATAATCATTATTATCTCTTGAGTAAAGTAGATGGTAAGGTGAAGGCAAGGTTCATTGGCAAGGACATGAAGGGCATGAAGGGGAAGCTCCCCAAGCAACTTTGGGTCCCAAAAACACTTGTATCACACATATAAGGACCTAAGTTGGCTTGGGTGCCTAAAGTCAAAAATTGAATTCATGTGTGTAGGTGAACTACAAAGCCGGAGGAAAGCATTGGGTACTCGATAGCGGGTGCACTCAACATATGACCGGCAACGATGGTATGTTCACCATCATAGAGAACCCCGACAATCATGAATAAGTCACCTTTGGTGATAACTCTAAGGGGAAGGTAATTGGGTTAGGTAAAATTGCAATTTAAAATGATTTATCTATTTCCAATGTATTGTATGTTAAGTCACTTAGTTTCAATTTGCTTTCTATTGCACAATTATGTGATCTTGGACTAACGTGCACCTTTAGCAAGAATGATGTTGTTGTGACTAGTGAAACAAGCCAAGAACTAATCTTCAAAGGGTTTCAGCATGGACATCTCTACCTAGTAGACTTCAACAAGGATGCTAGCTTGACCACTTGTATTTTCACCAAGACGAGTTTGGGTTGGCTATGGCATCGACGCATAGCTCACAGAGGAATGAGCAAGCTCAAGAAGTCATTCAAGCTCGGGATGGTGACCGGCATGAAGGATGTCACATTTGAGAAGAACAAGCTTTGTAGCGCTTGTCAGGCCGGGAAGCAAGTTGCTTCTCACCACCCGATGAAGACAATGGTGTCAACCTCCAAGCCACTTGAGTTGCTCCACATGGACCTCTTCGGACCGTCCACATATCAAAGTCTTGGTGGTAATCTCTATTGTCTTGTTATAGTTGATGACTACTCTCTCTATGCTTGGACTTTGTTTCTAGGTGACAAGAGTGAAACTCCAGAAGTGTTCAATACCTTCGCTAACCGTGCTCAAAGGGAATTTCAACTTCCCATCATCAAGGTTCGGAGTGACAACGGCACCGAATTCAAGAACTACAACATTTGGGAGTGGTGTGATCGTGAAGGCGTGAAGCATGAATTTTCAGCCACATACACTCCTCAACAAAATGGTGTCGTTGAAAGGAAGAACAAGACACTTATCACTCTTGCATGAGCAATGCTTGATGACTATGGCACGTCCGAGAAGTTTTGGGCCGAAACAATCAACACGGCGTGCCATACCGCAAATCGGGTCTACCTACATCGACTACTTCAAAAGACCCCGTACGAACTTCTCATTGGGAGAAAGCCCAACATCTCCTATTTCCGAGTCTTCGGGTGCAAGTGCTATATCTACCGCAAGAAAAGGCTCGATAAGTTTGAAAGAAGATGTGATGTTGGTATCTTTCTTGGTTATGCATCAAACTCAAAAGCATATCGAGTATTCAACCAAATCTCCGGTTTAGTTGAGGAAAGTTGTGATGTTGAGTTTGATGAAACTAATGGCTCCCAAGAGGAGAGTTTTGGTCATGATGAAATAGATGATGAGCCTCTACGAGAAGCTATGAAGAACATGACCATTGGAGACATCAAGCCTAAAGTGGAAGAGATCCATGATCAAGGGGGAGCTTCAAGTTCCAACATCAACACATCTATGGCACCTCAAGTTGACGAAGAAGAAAAAGATGATCCATTGCCGACACAAGATTCACAAGCCACACAACATCAAGAAGAAGAACAAGTCCATGATCAAGTCCAACCACAAGAAGAGCAACACACCGCCAAGTGCTTCACAACCACTTATGAGGCATGGACGCATCTCCAAGGCGCATCCGATTGACCAAATTATCGGAGGTCCGTCAAGGGGAGTAAGTACACGTTCTCGCCATTTCGCTACATTTTGTGAGCACTACTCGTTTGTTTCATGTGTAGAACCCACTCACATTGAGGAAGCACTCCAAGATCCAAATTGGGTGATGACCATGCAAGAAGAACTCAACAACTTCATCCGCAATAAAGTTTGGGTGTTGGAGGAGCAACCCAAGGACAAGAACGTCATCGGAACAAAGTGGGTGTACCGCAAAAAACAAGATGAGAATGGCGTTGTGATCCGCAACAAGGAAAGACTTGTGGCCAAGGGTGTCTCGCAAGTTGAAGGACTAGACTTTGGAGAGACATTTGCTCCGGTCGCTCGACTAGAAGCTATCCGTATACTTCTTGCCTTTGCATCACATCATAACATAAAGCTTTATAAAATGGATGTGAAAAGTGCCTTTCTTAATGGTTATATTAACTATCTTGTTTATGTTGAACAACCTCCCGGGTTCGAAGATCTGAGGAATCCTAATCATGTGTTTAGGTTGCACAAGGCGCTCTTACGGCTCAAGCAAGCACCTAGAGCGTGGTATGAACGACTACGGGATTTCTTGATCATGCAAGGATTCAAGATCGGGAGGGTGGACACTACACTCTTCACCAAATACATCGGCGGAGAATTATTTATTTGCAAATTTATGTGGATGATATTATTTTTGGTTCAACTAACGAAGCTCTTAGCCATGAGTTTGGCAAAATGATGTCTAGGGAATTCAAGATGTCGATGATTGGAGAGCTCAACTTCTTCCTTGGATTTCAAATCAAGCAACTTCGAGAGGGGACCTTCATCTATCAAGAAAAGTATACCAAGGAACTCTTGAAGAAATTTGAGATGGGAGATTGTAGCTCAAGAAGTACTCCAATGGCAACAAATTGTCATCTCGACGCGGATAAGGAAGGTAAACCTATTCACCAATCTAATAACTGTTCTATGATTAGTTCATTGCTTTATCTTACCGCATCTAGGCCCGATATCATGTTTAGTGTATGCTTGTGTCGGTACCCTAAAAACCATACACCCCCTGAGGTTACAAAGATCTCAAGGGAAGGACATCAACTCAAATTGAAGACCCTTGGGGGCCCACTCGCCAGACGTGACCGGACCCGCTTCTCCAACATGGTTAACCTCTAGGTTGCCACGTGTACTGTCAGCCCAGAGCTATTACCCGCAAGGGTGAAGCTCCGGGCCAAGTACTGAAACGGCACCTCCGGAGGTAGCCCCCGACCGAGAGAAGCTCCGGACATGACACGTGCCAGGTCACCTCGGAGCTTCCCGCTTCTCCCAAGCAAGCTCCGGAGCTGCCACGTGTCCATACGTCGGAGCTAAACCGCTTCAAATCCCCGGGAGACGTTGTAACGGCTCCGGATCTCCAAAGGACAGCTGCAGACTTCAAGACCCGATTAATTATCATTAATTCCACATTAATGACACTTAATCGGATGATATTAACACCTGTAACGGCACTGTCGGAGCCGTTACAGGGTTATTAGCAACAATTAATCTCGCGTATCAATACTAGTAACCGCCAGGGCCACATGTCGGGCCAGGCTGACTTGTAACGGTTTGTCCTTGTGCTATAAAAGGACAAACCGACGATACACGGGAGAGAGAACTCTCGAACACTCTGAAGCTCACAAGTTAATACAACAAACACACACCCGTGGAGTAGGGTATTACGCTCAGGCGGCCCGAACCACGTAAACCACCGTGTCACTCGTGTCCAAATCGCATTTCACTTTCTTAGATCTCCGCGCGCCCAGACCGAACCACAAACTCCTTCAAACACTTCTCATAGTGTTAGGGGATCTGCCGACTCCAACAGTCGACAGTTGGCGCGCCAGGTAGGGGCGCCTGAGATCTTCAAGAATGGTGAATTCAGCAGCTGGATCATCCAACGGGCAACCTGCTGCTCAGACTGTCGGAGGCAATCCCTCCAACATGCAACCACCGGCAGGAGCCTCAGTTCCAGCGGGAGTCACACTCCCACCACCACCATCTTCTCCGGCAAGACATGCCGAAAGACATGATGGTGCACCGGCGTCACATTCTGCGCCGGCAAGCCGTGACAACCCAGAACACGCGCTCCATGCAGCGCGTGCTCTCCTTCAGCGACCACCACCTCCGGATGCATCTCAAGGTGCCATGGAGCAATGGAGAGCTGATATTGAGCATTTGGTCGCAGCAGCGGCCGAACGCCTCAACAATCAGGGTCCACCTCCTTCAGGGCGGGCCCCGTCGCAGCGACGAACGTTGTCTGGAAGACTTGGTCCACATGTCTCCAACAACCGAAGAAGAGCTGCGTCACAGCAAGTAACGTCGTTGCCCTCTGGGGCACGACGTGCCCATACTGCATCTCGGCTTTCGACACACGACCTCCGAGCGGAGCTTGATCGCCGATACCGCCAACAGGATGGCCGTGTCCACATCGAGCGAGCTCGAGAAAGACGAGATGCTCAAGATCTTTCTACTCTGGAAGGAGTAGGAGGAGGCTGTTCCGCCCTAGCCATGCACCTGCGTATGGTTAGATGGCCACAGAAGTTCCGGCCACACTTGCCGGAAAAATTCGACGGGACTGTCAATCCCGTAGAATTTCTACAGATATACTCCACTGCGATCCTAGCAGCTGGAGGAAATGAGGCTGTAATGGCCAATTACTTTCCAGTGGCCTTAACTGGGACCGCTAGGTCTTGGTTTATGAGCCTTCCGCCCAACTCTATCGACAGTTGGGAGGAGCTATGCCGCCAGTTCACCGCCAATTTCGGGAGTTCATACACCCGTCCGGGCACCGAACTGGACCTTTTTGCGGTCGTGCAAAAAGGAGGAGAATCTTTGCGGTCATTCATCCAGAGATTCTCTCAGGTACGTAACACAATCCCTTCTATCTCAAGCGCTTCTGTCATTGTAGCATTCAGACAGGGTGTACGAGACAAGAAGATGTTGGAGAAACTGGCGATCAAAGAGATCACCAGTGTCACGGAGCTCTTCAGCCTGGCTGACAAATGTGCCAGAGCTGCGGAGGGCCGTGAAATGCACTCCAAACCAGCCTTGGAGGATCATAAAAAATCCTCCAAAGAAGAAGTCGCTACCTCCGGGAGTGGCAAGAAGAAAAAGAAGACCAACGGCAAGAAGAAGCCGTCGGCCGGCACATCCAACGTTGCAGCCACTGCAACTCCTGGTGGCCGGGGGCCACGCCCCGAGAAGCGACCTCGACCGTCTTCCGAAGACGGTGGCAAATCCAAGATGTGGTGCCCCATTCACAAAACGGGCAGCCACAGACTGGAGGATTGCCGGGAGGTCCAAAACCTTGCCGAGCGCTACCACAAGCGCCGGGAAGGGTCTCCCTTCCGTCAGAGGGAGGGAAAACAAAAGGTCGATGAAGCTCCGGCTGAAGAGGAGTTAGGGTTTCAAGACCCCAAAAAGGTCTTGAAAGCCGTCTACACCTCCGTCGACGATGATTCCGACGTCTCCGACAACGAACGTCGGAAAACCATGAACACCATCTTTGGTGGATCATGGGACATCACTTCTCGTCGCGTCATTAAGACCATGCGACGGGATATGGCTGCTGTAGCTCCTACAGCTAGACCGGAGCCACATCGAAAGTGGATGGACACACCCATCACTTTCGATGCTTCGGATTGTCCTCAAAGCATGGTCGGAGCTGGCCAGCTGCCCTTGATGGTATCCCCCACCATCAACAACATCCAGCTCCATCATGTCCTGGTAGATGGAGGTTCGGGGCTTAATCTCATCAGCTTCGAAGCTTTCACTAAGCTTCAGCTTCGACCTTCAGACCTCCAGCCCTCTCGACCTTTCTCCGGAGTAGGTCCGGGGGCCATAACCCCACTCGGAGCTATCACTCTCCCTGTTACCTTCGGGACCCGGGAGAAGTATCGCACCGAAAAGTTGGTCTTCGACGTTGCTCAGATCAACTTACCATTCAACGCCATTTTGGGTAGACCTGCCTTGTACAAATTCATGGCAGCTGCTCATTATGGATACCTGGTGTTGAAGATGCCGACACCAGTAGGCGTTCTCCGGATCCGTGGAGATCGCACTGCCGGAGTAACTGCTCTGGAAGAACTCCATGCACTCACCACAGCGCAAGAGGAGGATTCCAGACAGAAGCAAGCCCCACAACCTCCGAGCATTCGTCAACGAGGCTCGACCTCTGCACCCCGTGTGCAGCCAAGCGGCGACACCGACATTCCCGTCAAAGTCGTCCAAATTGGTTCCGATGTCACTCAAACTACCCGCATATCGGGTGGCTTGAACGACAAATAGGAACTCGCGCTCATCACTTTCCTCCGGGCTAATGTTGACGTGTTTGCCTGGCAACCGTCACAAATGCCTGGGATCCCCAGGGAAGTGATTGAGCACAATCTGAAGATTTACCCCGACGCTCGGCCTGTACACCAGAAACCTCGGAAGCAATCTGTAGAGCGACAGAACTTCATCCGACAAGAAGTGAAGAAGTTGCTCGAAGCCGGATTCATCCGAGAAGTCTACCATCCAAAATGGCTGGCAAACCCAGTCGTTGTGCCTAAGGCCGGCGGGAAACTTCGGATGTGCATCGACTACACCACACTGAATAAGGCATGTCCAAAAGATCCATTCCCACTACCTAGAATAGACCAGATAGTGGATTCCACCTCTGGGTGTGAGTTGCTGTGTTTTCTAGACGCATATTCGGGATATCATCAAATCCGGATGTCTAGGGAAGATGAAGAACATACTTCATTCATCACAGTGGATGGATTGTATTGTTACACAGCCATGCCTTTTGGTCTCAAGAATGCAGCTTCAACTTTTGTACGAGCAATGTACAAAACTTTCGAAGAACTCATCAGAGACATAGTGGAGGTGTACGTTGATGACATTGTGGTCAAAGTCAAAAACAAGGAGTCCCTCTTGGATACCTTGCAGGCTGTCTTCGACAAGCTGCGGGCCACCCGCACGAAGCTAAACCCAGACAAGTGCGTCTTCGGGGTTAGTTCCGGAAAGCTTCTTGGTTTCCTGGTAAGTCACCGGGGTATAGAGGCTAATCCGGCGAAGATAAAAGCCATCGAAGACATGCGGCCACCAACCCGCATCAAAGACGTCCAAAAATTAACTGGATGTCTAGCAGCCCTCAGTCGATTCATTTCAAGACTGGCGGAAAGGGCACTTCCCTTCTTCAAGTTACTGAGGAAGTCCGGACCATTCCAATGGTCTGAAGAGGCAGAGAAGGCATTCCAGGAGCTGAAACAGTTCCTCACCACTCTACCAGTCTTGGTAGCTCCGAACCCTGGTGAGCCTTTATTGCTTTATATTTCAGCAGCTGACGAAGTCGTCAGTATGGTTCTGGTTGCGGAGAGACCGGAACTGCCCAATACTCAGGAATCCAGATCCCTTCGGGAGGATCCGGAGGTTCCCGAAAGCAGGTCTGGGTCCCAGCTCCCAGACTTGAATCCTCAAGAAGTCACTTCAGAGGACCCAGATCCTTCCGATAGGATCCAGGTCATTCCTGAAGAAGCTCCGAGTTCCTCCACCCAGAACCCGGAGGTCCTCGAATATAGTTTGGACCCCTCCGACAGGGTCCGGATCAATGGAGAGGAAGCTCCGGACCCCTCCGGGAGGGTCCGGACCGTTCAACGCCCAGTATACTTCATCAGTGAAGTGTTACATGATGCCAAGACTCGATACCTAGAGGTACATAAGATGCTCTACGCAGTTCTTATTGCCTCAAGGAAGCTTCGACACTATTTCCAAGCTCACAAAGTCTCGGTGGTAACCTCATATCCACTTCGAGCGATTCTGCATAATCCCAATTCAACTGGGAATATTGCAAAGTGGGCAGCGGAACTGGCTGAATTCGACCTCGAATTCATTCCAAGACAAGCAATCAAGAGTCAAGCGTTGGCAGATTTCGTGGCAGAATGGACTCCCTCTCCATCAAACTCTGGGGGCCCCAGCGAGCAGAAGAAGGAACCACAAGTTCCGGCCTTCACTAAGCCTCACTGGACCCTTTACTTCGACGGCTCCATGCAAAAGCAGGGAGCCGGAGCTGGAGTCCTTCTCCTCACACCAACCGGGGAGAAGGTAAGATACATGGTGCACCTTGATTTCAAGGCAACCAACAACATGGCGGAGTACGAAGCACTCATATATGGATTAAAGGTGGCACTATCCTTTGGTGTCAAGCAGTTGCTGGTCAAAGGAGATTCACAACTTGTTATCAAACAGGTGAAGGGTGAATGCTCCTGCAATAATCTCCAGCTGGCTGCTTATCTCCTTGAAGTCCAGAGGCTTCAGAAGGACTTCGAAGTCCTAGACCTTCACCATGTTCAGCGTGCTCACAACGCTGAAGCTGACGAACTCTCGACCAAGGCGTCAACCGGAGCTCCGGCTCCTGACGGAACCTTTGTCCGGAGGATGTCAAAACCCACAGTTCAGCCTGCCGAGCTGAACGAAGGGGGCGAGATCAGCATCCCGAAGCTGACGGTCCCGATGGCCCTGTTACCATGGCAGCCATCAAGGGTCGTAGGTGCTGCCGGAAGCTCCGAGCAACCCAGCACGCAAGACTCAAATGCTCAAGTCAGTTCCGATGCATGGATCTCGGAGATCCGGAACTACTTGAAAGACAACATCCTTCCTGACGATGATGTATCCGCTGACCGGGTAGTCAGATTGGCTAAAAGATACACGTTGGTAGAAGGGGATCTCTACCGGCGCGGTGCCAACGGCATCCTAATGCGGTGCATCACAAGGGAAGAAGGCTGCGAGCTCCTCGCAGAAATCCATGGAGGCGAGTGTGGGAACCACGCGTCTTCCCGCACGCTGGTCGGAAAAGCCTTTCGGCACGGCTTCTACTGGCCAACAGCGCTCCAGGATGCTACTGAGCTAGTGAAGAAATGCAAAGCATGCCAATTTCATGCAAAGCAAATTCATACACCTGCTCAGCCCTTACAAATGATACCTCCTACGTGGCCTTTCGCCGTGTGGGGGATGGACATCTTGGGACCCTTCCCAAGAGCCGTCGGAGGTTACAAGTTCCTGTATGTCGCCATCGACAAGTTCACCAAGTGGCCGGAAGCTACTCCTGTTGTGACGATCAACAAACAATCTGCAATCAATTTTCTACAATCTATCGTGAGCAGATTCGGAGTCCCAAATAAGATCATCACTGATAATGGGACTCAGTTCACAAGCTCCTCATTTCAAGGATATTGCGAAGACCTCGGCATACAAGTTTGCTACGCCTCCGTAGCTCATCCTGCCAGCAATGGGCAAGCCGAGAGAGCAAACGCAGAAATCCTTAATGGACTAAAAACGCGCACTTATGAGCGTTTGAAAAAGCACGGAGCTAATTGGATCGAGGAGCTTCCGCCCACTCTATGGGCTAACAGGACTTCTCCAAGTCGGGCAACCGGAGAAACACCCTTCTTCCTGGTGTACGGAGCAGAAGCGATCCTTCCTCCGGAGATCACCCTGGGTTCCCTCCGAGTCCGGACCTTCGACGAAGCCGCGCAGGACCAGCTCCGGCGTGAAGACCTAGACCTCCTCGAGGAGGGAAGGTGCCAAGCAGCTGTTCGGAATGCCCGATACCGCCAAGCTCTACGGCGCTATCATCAGCGGCATGTACATAACCGACAGCTCGAGGAAGGCGATCTGGTGCTACGGAGAATACTATCCAGAGAAGGGCAAAACAAACTCTCCCCCGGCTGGGAAGGACCCTTCCGAGTGATCAAAGTATCCCGTCCCGGAAGCGTTCGCTTGGCTACCGAGGATGGGACACCTCTCCCAAATCCTTGGAACATCGAGCACCTCCGTAAGTTCTACACTTAATTCCACGGAGGTGAGTCTTAAGTAACTTGAAGTGTATGTTATAGAGTCATTGTACAGAGTCGGGTAATTCCTCCGGGAGAGCAGCCGGACCTTTCCTGAAAGGTTTGAAAAGCTCATGCAACACTTGATACAGTCTCCGGACTAGAAGTGTAGCTAATTACCCTGGGTTAAACGAGAAACCAAACACACTTAGCCTGGTTCCGTACCCTAAGAGTGTACTCGTTTCCCATGTACCCCGGACCTATAATGAAAGACATCTTCATGTGAAATAGACTCCACGTGCATTCATTTTTGCATAGGCTCGACATTTTTATTTTTCTCTTTCTTGTCTATAACAGAAACGTGCAATTCTTAAGAAGTTCTAGTTTAACCGATTTATGTACGATTTGAGTTGAATTGTCGGATTTTTTAGATTTAAATGTCGTCTGTGGCCAACTCGCCTGAAAGCCGCCAAGCCATTCTAGGGCCGGAGTGCGCTATCGACTTAGCCTGGTCAAGCACCCTAAGTACGCCACTCTACCTACACCCCGGCAGGCCAAAGTAAGGTGGGTCCATGGACAATTAGATCTAAAAGAAAAGACAATTCACCCAATCATACTAAAAATCGTGTTCAACTTGAAATTCTCTTGAGAACCGTAAGCCGCAACGAAGTTATAGATAAGGAACGAATTTTACTGTTTTTCTTGGCCTAAGTGTGCAGGAAGAATAAACCCAACATTGATGGAGAAAAATCGGAGTTAACCAAGCTCCGACTCCCACCGGCGTTAACTTGAAGATGGTGAGAAGACTCTATCACTAGAGTCTGTTGCCAGCAAGCCAGGCGTGGCAAGGGTCATTGCCGGAGCTACTAAGCTCCGACACCTTGAAGTATTAACTATCGACACTCAACGTGTTGGTAGAGGCTATTGCCGGAGCTACTAAGCTCCGACAATGGGCAACGCCGGAGCTTCTAAGCTCCGACGACTTCAAGGGACCTTCACTATCGAAAACTTCGGACCTAAACTATACGAGTTCGAAGCAAATCTGTCTTCAACAAAAATCAACATCCTTTTGGTACATGTCCACAATCAAATTGTGCACATCTACCAGGGGGCCAAGTGAAGACAAAGATGTTGAAGACAAAAAAATGAAATTCACGAAAAATTGGGGATTTCATTTCATCAGAAGACCGGAGATTACATCTGGAGACAAAGGATTACAAAATTGAGGAAGAAGAGAAGATACAAATAAAGGCTAAGAAAGATAGTCCTAGACCCTATGGAAGAACTCAGCGACCTTCTGGGCGACCTCCGACACGCTGGCTCGGGTAGCTTCGCCTTCTCCTTCAACTGGGCCTTCAAGCACCGGGTCCAGAGGGAATCGGGGGTTCCGGCTAGTGTAGCACGTCAACACATATTCTGTGACGTTCCTAGCCAGGGATTGCCCCTCGACCTCCAACTGGTCCGCGATGACGTCGCCCACCTTGGAGAGCTTGCTGCCCGCAGCGCCCAACGCTTGCAGCGCAAGGTCCGGCTCCGGCTCCGGATCATCCGGAAGCACGGGGCTGAAACCCATCGGCGCTAGCGCGTCGTCGGCCTTGCTCAGGAACTCCCAAATTTGCAGGGAGTCCGTCTTCCTCAGGCCCTTCATCTCTTCCAAGGACCTCCGGGCCGCCGCCAGCTCCGAATTCTCGCGGGAGAGGCGCTCAACTTCTTTGGCGTTTTGCTGAATCTTCGCAGCAACCCGCTTTTCGAGTCTTCCGAGCTCCTCCTCCCGGAGGTGGATCTTGTTCCGGCGGTCGACCAGGTCTTTCTCCCTAGCCTCTATTTTCTTCTCCCGGGCGATGAGGGCACACTCATACTCGTAGAGTTCCTGCCCTCGCACCCAGGTCTTCTCCTCCTCTTCGAGGCAGCGCTCTTCCAATTTTTTAGCGCGCTCCTCGAGGCCCTTGTCCGCCAGAGCTGTCTTCTCGGCGAGCTCTTCTTCACGTCGCAAGACGTCATCCCGTAGCTCCAGGAGTTTTTGCTCCTCATCCTCGAGCCGCTTTTCCCTTCCCTCAAGCGCCTCTCGGCGCTTGATGAGTGCGGTACTGATGGCTTCGAGTTGATCGTACCGGGCGTTGGCCGCATCATTGGCAGCTTTAGCTTGGTCGTGGTACTCCCGGGATTGGGCGTCGAGGTTGTGAGTCATGCTCTCCCTCTCGTCCAGCATCTCACCCCAGAGCTCCAAGCGGACCTTCTCCCGCTTGATCCATTCCTTGTCCGCAGCAATCCTCGACTGCGCCAGCTTGGTCTCGAATTGGAGTCTATTACGCCACCTCCTCAGGGTTTGGCGCTCCTCTTCAAGAACCTTGCTGTCGTGGAAGAAGGCTAGTTGGACTTGGCGCAGACTGGAGCAAGCGTTGTCGATGGACATCGACAGCGAGATGGGCTCCGGACCTTCTGGGGTCTCCTCCGCTGGTTCCAGCGGGTCTTCATTTACAAAAATTGGGTCCCACTCTGCGAGAGCGGAACCCCGAGCTTCCAAGGCACTAGGGCCCTCCTCCGGGATGGCCTCAGTCGCCACTGAAGAAGGTCCCGCCACCAAATCTTCATTCGCCCCCTCAGGCTGGGGGCCGGCGACTTCGTTCAGGCACTCTGGCTCCGCCACGGGTACCATCGACGTCGTCGCCTCCAATGGCTCCGGCCGGGACGCTTCTTCTGAGGGGAGCTCAAGCTCCCCTGCCTCCACCACCACCGGCTCTGCAGCCGGCGCTCCAATAACTACCGGCCTTGCGACCGGAGCTTCAGAAGTAACCGGCTCAATTGCCGGAACCACTTCAACTTCCGGCTCGCACGCCGGGGCTTCAGCTGCCTCCGGCTCGACCGCCGAAGCTCCAGCATTTTCCGGCTCTGAAGCCGGGACCGCTACTTCCTCCGGCTCGACAGCCGGAGCATCTACTTCTGCAGCACCAGGGCCCGGAGCTTCAACCTCCGGAGCGGGTGCCGCTGGCGCATCTTCAATCCTGTGGTCCGGCGCTACCATGGGAACTTCTGGAGACGACTCGAGGTCCATGACCACGACAGCCGGCGCCGGAGCTGTCGCAGCCTCCGCCTGAGGCGGCACCGGGGCTGGAGCAGAAGCCCTCGCAGCCTCAGACACTGTGGCTGAGGGCGGAGCTTCACTCCCCTTCTTGGGAACGCTGCAGATGAAGAATGAAGAAATTGAGCAAACAGATGCTATAATTAAAAGTTAATTGAGGTAAGCAAGAAAAATTACCTTGGGAGGTTCACGCACCAGCTTGCGCGAAACCTCTTTCCCGGACGTTCCGGGCTGGCCACGGTCGGCGTAGGAGCTCCGGGAGGACTCCCAGGACTTGCCGTAGCCGCGGGCGTTTCCCGGGTCGGAGCTCTCCTTGACCGGGAGGAACTCCTAGACCTGGAGGCCCTCACCGCTTCTCGAACCGGAGTCGCCTGTTCGGAGCTGGCACCTCCGGAGGGACCCATCACGGGGACAGCCGTACTCCGGGAGGATCCCACCGCCGGAACAGTAGCGCTCCGAAAAGACCCCACCACGGGGACAGACGCTACAGCAGCGGAGGACCCTCCTTCCTGAGGACGGGGAACTGGCGGGGAAGTAGCAAGCCCGACGGACCTCCCGTCAGCATGACGCAACTTCCTCTTCCGGCTCTCTGGCTCCTCCGCCAGCTCCTTGCCCTTGCCGGTGACCTCAGCTCTTGGCTGAGAGACAGGGGCGGAGCCGCCTTCCGACAACCCGGGGATCGCCAACGAGGCGGTCGATCTTCTCTCAACGACGCCAAGGTCGTCAAGCGCGGGCATCTTCCGCCGGAGCTCCCTGCAGAACTCAACTTCCTCGTTCAGGGGGAGGAAAGCCGGTGGCGGAGTCAAGTACGCTCCGTCTACATCGATGCCGTGCTGGAATTTCTTGAGGTGAAACTCCAAGGACTTCCCCACCATGCTGGACTTCAACCCGGTTTCAACCCGGTCTTCGTCCATCACGCTGTTGAGGGCCCAGGCGAGCTTCTCCCTCCTCTTCAGCGGTGCCCACCTGTTGAACAGGAAGTTGCAGAACACCGCCTGGGGAGTCAATCCTCCCTCCACACATTGGCGGATCCTTGATAGGACGGGATCGAAGGCTGCCGCCAGCACCGGAACTTCGCTCCACACTGACGTGTCAATGCCAGGCAGACCTTCTGGCAGCTCCAACCGCTCGTGCTCCTCCACCCGGACAACTACCCAATCTTTCTTCCAGTCATCCCACTTCCCGGAAGGGAACGACCGGAGGTACTTGAACGGGCACTTCTTGCGCTTCACAAAGTAGTAGAAGCCAAGGTACTCGTCACTTCGGCCGGTGGTTTGGACGGTGAAGAAAGTGCGGAAGAGCTCGATGCAGGGAGGAATGCCCACCCACATCTCGCAGAAGTGGACAAAGATGGACACAAGGAGAAGGGAGTGAGGGCCAAGGTGGTATAGCTGTAGACCGTAGAAGTCCAGCAGCATCAAAAAGAAGGAAGAAAATGGTGGGATCAACCCCACCATGGCATACGATGAAAAGTATACCATTTCGCCGGAGTGCTCCTTTTTAAAGGGAAGCTCTCCTCCGGTGCGGATTGAACGGTTGAAGAAGTCCGACGACCACCCCATGAGGGTTCGGACCTTCTTCAGATCGCTCTCCGTCTTCAAACGACTCTCACGCAGACCCAACTCCATCGCAGCACAGCTAGGCGAGAGAAGAAAAGCAAAGCACGAGTTGGGAGTTTGAGCGCAAGAACAGATGGAAAGCGTAAAGAACTCCCGACGGTGCGCTTTCCTTCTTAAGTAAGCCCTCGCAACGCTTGGATGGAAACTGCAGGGGAGTTAAGCATACTACTCAAGAATTCGACCCAGCCGATGACAAGAGGGCCCGGGACCACCCTGACGATCAAGTCGAGGCTCTTACCCAGGCGAACAGTTGTCATCACGAGGCGGGAAACCCAAAGGCGGCGGACTGACAAGGCGCGCGGAACCGATACGGTTTCCGTATCGGGAACCGACGACCTTCAATTGCGAGAGATCCGCACGTCAAAGATCTTATCTGCCGCCTGAGGTGCGCCACGCGTCGGGACTCAACCATAAAGCCCCGCCAAAGGCACCTCCGAAGACTCTTGAAGACCCAGTTCAAGAGTCACAAGTATGGACCCACCTCCGGCGGAACGACTCCATCCCGTTGGCCTTCCCCGGAGGTAGGTCCAGGGGGCCACTGTCGGTACCCTAAAAACCATACACCCCCTGAGGTTACAAAGATCTCAAGGGAAGGACATCAACTCAAATTGAAGACCCTTGGGGGCCCACTCGCCAGACGTGACCGGACCCGCTTCTCCAACATGGTTAACCTCTAGGTTGCCACGTGTACTGTCAGCCCAGAGCTATTACCCGCAAGGGTGAAGCTCCGGGCCAAGTACTGAAACGGCACCTCCGGAGGTAGCCCCCGACCGAGAGAAGCTCCGGACATGACACGTGCCAGGTCACCTCGGAGCTTCCCGCTTCTCCCAAGCAAGCTCCGGAGCTGCCACGTGTCCATACGTCGGAGCTAAACCGCTTCAAATCCCCGGGAGACGTTGTAACGGCTCCGGATCTCCAAAGGACAGCTGCAGACTTCAAGACCCGATTAATTATCATTAATTCCACATTAATGACACTTAATCGGATGATATTAACACCTGTAACGGCACTGTCGGAGCCGTTACAGGGTTATTAGCAACAATTAATCTCGCGTATCAATACTAGTAACCGCCAGGGCCACATGTCGGGCCAGGCTGACTTGTAACGGTTTGTCCTTGTGCTATAAAAGGACAAACCGACGATACACGGGAGAGAGAACTCTCGAACACTCTGAAGCTCACAAGTTAATACAACAAACACACACCCGTGGAGTAGGGTATTACGCTCAGGCGGCCCGAACCACGTAAACCACCGTGTCACTCGTGTCCAAATCGCATTTCACTTTCTTAGATCTCCGCGCGCCCAGACCGAACCACAAACTCCTTCAAACACTTCTCATAGTGTTAGGGGATCTGCCGACTCCAACAGTCGACAGCTTGTGTGCTCGCTTTCAAGCGGCACCTAAAGAATCGCATCGGAAGGCGGTCTTTAGGATACTTCGGTATCTCAAGCATACTCAAAGTGTAGGCCTGTGGTACCCTAAAGGTGCAAAATTCCATCTCTTGGGTTACTCAGATTCGGACTTTGCCGGATGCCGTGTGGATCGCAAGAGTACCTCCGGTGGGTGCCACTTTCTTGGGCGTTCCCTAGTATCTTGGTCTAGCAAGAAGCAAAATTACATTGCTTTGTCCATTGCAGAAGCGGAATATATAGCGGCAGGTGCATGTTATGCCCAAATTCTTTATATGAAGCAAACCCTTTTGGACTTTGGTGTTAAACTTGCTTGTGTGCCTCTCCTTTGTGACAATGAAAGTGCGGTTAAGATTGCTAAAAACCCCGTTCAACACTCTCGCACTAAGCACATTGATATTCGCCATCATTTCTTGCGGGACCATAAAGCTAAGGGAGACATCTCCTTGCGAGGTGTTAGGTACGAAGAACAATTGGCGGATATCTTCACTAAACCACTTGATGAGAAAACATTTTCTAGAGTAAGAAGTGAATTAAATGTGCTAGATGCATCGAACGTCATGTAAGTTGCCATGGTCATGTAAGAATGCATCTCATATAGGTCTTGTCTAACTTTCAAAGGATAGGGATGAGCAAGGGTTAGCTTGGGATGGAGGTTCTTTTGGGTTTCCCCAAGGCTTGGAGAGTGGCTCTTCCTAAAGAAGCCCTTGAAATGTTCAAATTTGGCAAGATAGGTTTAATTTATGTCTTGCATGATGCCTGCCATATAGACTGGCACTCACATTTAATTTCCTGCATTATAAATTGTTTGGCATTGCATACGGTAGATTGTCACAAAGGGGAACCCACTTCATGAGAAAGAGACTTGTTTGAAATGCAATATCTCAACTCATATGATGTGGAAAGAACAAAGTGTTAGGTGCGTTAATGCCTAAAAGACCATGCTTTAAAGAGATAGAAGTCTTCATCCTCTAGCTCACAAAGCATGGGCCTTACATTTTATTTGGATGTTTCTCTTCCTTGATTTTTTCGGTGTTCTATTTGATTTAGGTCTTAGCCAAGTTATTGGCAATTAGTCTTTTGAGGGGTAAGGGGTTGCCCAAAAAGTCATAAGACATGTGTTTCTCCGTGTTTGTTTGTTTGAGTCAAAGTACATATATGGGATGTTGCTGTTTTGTAGTCATCGGATTATCCGATGCTTAGGCCAGAAGCTTCATCAGATCAGTTTGTGCTCAAGTGCCAAGGGTCAGCTCAGTCAGAAAGTCAAATCAACCGACGAGTTCATTCTGAGAAACATCGGTGCATCCGATGTTCACATCTCTGGAGCCGTGCCAAATTCAACTGATGCTAATGCTTTCCACGTCGGATCATCCGGTGTCAATAGTGCCTCTGGAATACCCTTACTGTACCATTCGACCGATGCTCCTCTCATCTGAGGTCGGTTCATCCGATGTTAAAATTTGAGCTAGGGTTCGGTCCCCACCTTTTTAGCGCGCCCCTTCACTTTTTTCTCTCTCCCCGACACCTCCTCTCCCCGACGCCGTTTTGCGACCTCACCTCCGGCCGCCGCCACCCTCCGGCCGCTGCTGCCCTCCAGCGCTGGCGCCCTCTGGCCGCCGCCGCTGTCCGGCCGCCACCACCCTAAGCGCCACCGCCACTGCGCCGCAAGCACAGCCGCCGCTGCACCACTGCCGCCACCTTTCACCAGCCGCCACCACTCCACTCCACGCGCCCAGCCACTGCTTCATCTTTGCCGCTAGGGTTCGCCCGGCCGCAACGATCTTTGCGTTGCCGTCTCGTGCGCCCGAGCTCGTTGTCCCGCGTGCTCATCTTCGTCGTCGTGATGGGTCGTGACAAAAAGGGAAAGGGCAAGGCCATTGAAGAGCCGACCACTAAGAAGTAGAAGTTGTCAAAGGAGGAGAAGAAAGCCCTGATGGCCGCTTGTGCCGCTGAAGAGCGAGAGCGTGGCCGAGGAGGATCACTGAGGATCCGGGAGGCCCGACAGAGGCAGCCTCCGGTGCCTGAGGAGCCAGAGGAGGAAGAAGAGCCTGAGGTGCCGCTAGTTCACCGGCGCTCAGTCAGGACCCGTGGGGGTCATCCAGTTGTAGCCCCAAGACCGAGACCGTCAGCAGCTGACCTTCGGGAGGACAGGGTGGCCCAGAGAGCCGTCTATGAGATGGACACCAACGTCCGTGTTGGTGAGGGTGTCCGCCTGACAGATTACAGGAAGTTGAAGGTCAAGCAGCTCAGGAAGCTCAGGTGGAGCATTTTACATGAGGAGTGGTTCTCGTAGCCTAGAGAGTCACTTGTGGACAGCCGCTTTTGGACCCTAACACAGGTGTTGCTGTACGATACTTACAGACGTCAGGGCCATAAGCTCTTTCAGCATAACTTTCTTGACTGGGATCAGCTTGCACTTGCAGCCGAGAAAGAGATACGCCCTTACTTTGTGAGGTATAGAGGGCTAGTGGAGCTGATGTCTTACCAGCGGGGTGCTTTCGTTGAAAACTTGGTCCGAGTGTTCTATGCCACACTCTACATCTCTGAGGACCGCAGATCCATTGATTTCATGTTCATAGGCCAGCATCACCATCTGACCAGGCAGACATTGGGACAACTACTGGGAGTGGATCTCCATGACACTTGCCTGCACGAGAGAGTATATGGACAGGCTGACCCACCGAGGAGGCCACTCACTGGAGGTGTGGCACCACCGTTTGAGGAGATACGATCACTGTTCGCTCAGCCCTTCTCTCCAGACCAGCTGAGGGTACCGGCTCTACTCACTCCAGCTGCGCGCACTATGCACCTTGCCTTGCGCCGCACACTTCTGCCAAGGTCCGGATATCTTGAGGGGTTTACCAGCTTGCAGCAGACTCTCCTGTTCTATGTCATGAACGGGATGGAGTTCGACATTGTGGACATCCTTATATGTGAGATGGAGGAAGTCATCACTGATGGAGTTGGGATGATGAGGCAGCTTGTGTTTGGCCACTGGATCAGTCACTTGCTCTACTTGATAGCTCCAGAGGGGTCCGCCGTATGTGATAGTCTCACCGACGAGAGCGTCACACGGTTCAGGAACTACTGTGCTCCAGCTCCTGGAGACCACCGCCTTGGCTGTCCAGTTGAGCGTCAGGTCCGTGCTCATATATCTGAGGAAGATTGGTCAGACCTGGAGAAGGAAGACGAGATACTAGCACAGGCTGAGGCTCAGGGTGGGGATCTACAGAAAATCTGGTCCGAGAGTGACCCAGTGATAGTGTCGAGGAGTACTTCCCACCTCCTCCCTCACCCAGGCAGCATGACGCGGAGGCTGGAGGCTCGACTGCACCACCACCTACTCCACCTACGGTGTCCGAGGCACAGGTCTCTCAGCCATCTGAGCTCACTTCTCTACTTCAGTAGATGGTTGAGCAGCAGCGTCTGGACCGGCTTGCAGCTGAGCAGGCCAGAGCTGAGCAGGCTGCGCGTCTCTTGGAGCTCCAGCAGCAGTATCAACAGCAGGAGATGCAGCGACAGATTGCCCGCGAGAGGCGAGAGGACACTGACGGGCTCACTGGACTGATTGATCAGATGCACCAGCGTTCTCTCGACCAGCAGCAGCAGACGCAGCAAGCTATGATGGGCATCCTAGGGTTGATCACCAACCTCTACACTCAATCCGGGATTGCCCTGCCTTCATAGCTACCAGGCCTAGCTCCAGGTCCGCCTGTCCTGGCTCCAGTCTCAGCACCAGTGCCGACCACGCCGATCCCAACGATCAGCATGTCCCCACTGCTTGCTCCTGGCGCACCTATCCACTCTCCCTTGCCGGCTTCGACTCTTTTCCAGCATACTCCGACGTCTGTTGTCAGTGCCCCACTTCCTACAGTACAGACTCAACAGGCACCGACAGCAGCTTCCACAGCTCCTGTCACCTCCACTCCAGCTTCGGCAGCAGCAGCTCCGACGACAGCACCCTCGATGGCAATCAGTTCGTCATCGCCCCGGGCGCTCAGGATCCTTAGGCACTCGGCTTCCCTTTTTGGTGTCTTGATGTCAAAGGGGGAGAAGAGTCAGGGGGAGGTTTAGCTTAGTCCCAGGAGGAGTCCTAGTTGTAGGGGGAGTATATCTTTTTGGGAGGCTTTTGTAATTTGGGAGATTTGCTACTCTTTTGCTATTCCTTGAGTATTCGTGTGCCTCTTCATTCTCTCATGTGTTATTGATCGCTTTTTGAGCTTTCGAGTTTCGTATGATGGATTTTGTACTTAATGCATATCCTCTTGAGTATCGTATTCTTAAATTCATTACTATTATGCTTTACTCATTGTGTTGTCATCAATCGCCAAAAAGGGGGAGATTGAAAGCATCTAAGCCCCCATGAGGTATGGTTTTGGTGATTAATGACAACCGTTGGATATTATTAATGAGTTTGTGGATGCAAGGTCTCTCATATTACTCATCACACTTAATGGATTCTACACGTGTATCATCTACTGCTCATTGGTACGATTGGAGACCCCTTAACAAATCATTCTATGAGGTCAATCGATTTTTATGAAGATTAGAAGAAAAAGCTCATATGTCAAAATTATTCAACCAAAATTGACAACAATCAAGATTTGGTAATCATTAGAAGAACATTTCAAACCAATGTAGAAGAGGTCACTCGAGAAAATTCCAAAAGAATCACTTAGATCAACTCGATGCAGACAAAATCAGCTCACCGGATCAACCGATGTTTCCAGAAAACAATACATCGGTCGAGTTGGTTTAGCAGAAGAAGAAGACCTCAGAACTAAGTACTCACCGGATCATCTGATGATGAAGAAAGTGTTACGTCGGTCAATCATCACAGTAAGCAATTAACCTGGACCAAGTGTGACGCCGGATCATTCGATGTATAATTGATAACACATCGGTCAATCACTCCAGTAAGCATTATTTCTGGACCAATTCTGGATGAAGTGCCACCGGATCATCCGATGATGAGGCAAGTGTTACATCGGTCGAACAACGGTCATATCTGACAAAATGACATCAGCTAATTTGGATTCGACCGATGACAACTGAAGGGGGAACATCGGATCATCCGGTGTTCGCAGAACAGTGATGTCAGCCTACTTTTCCAACGGCTATTTCATGGAGGCTGGCTATTTATACCCCTTCAACCGGTCTATTCGATAAGACTTGAAGCCTAGACTTACTCTACACATTACCAAACATTCAAGACATTGAGCTACCACTTCCATATCATTTTCACCACTTGTACACCAAGAGAGAGGCTAGAACTTGCTAGAGATAGTGCTTGTGTGCCTCCATTCTTGGTGATTGGAGTCTCTAGTATAGTGAGAGCTGTAAGGGAGTGTCTCTTGGTGATTGTACTCACCGTGTAAGAGTCCTTGATTGAAGAGAGCCTTCCGGAGCTTGCCAAGACGGTTGTGGAAGCCCGAAGGATCCAACTTGTACAAGGCTTGAGCTCCACCTTGCCGAGGTTGGCGAACGGAGAAGTTTAGTGAAGATCCCTGGTCTCAGTGACTTGGGAGTGGTTATACCCTTTGGTGGGTGTCACAACATGGATGTAGGAAGATCTTGATGATCTTGCTGAAACACGGTATAAATCTCCGTGTCTTCGTGTCTCCTCGGGAGTTTGCGCTTTCTTACTCTCCCCTTACACTTATGCATTTCATATACTGCAAAGTTACTATTCCCTTGAATGCATAGGTTGTTTGCATAAGGAATTGGGCTTCTAGTAATTAAGTTTTATTGCTTTAATTTTTGAAAAGAAGCCCAATTCACCCCCCGCTTGGGCATTCAATCCTTACAACAAGCTTTGGCGTACGCCCGTGTTAAAATTATTAATGAGCACTTGAAGGCGAACAAGAAGCACGTGCTACACTTTCGGCAAGAGAGCAAGATGCACCCGACTGAGGAGGAGTACGCGCAGGTACGTGGGGTGTAGTAAGTATTTTTTTCTGATAATTTCCTCGATGGTATTTTTAACGACTTCTAACTATGTGCAGGGTCACGTGAGCTTGTTGCAGAGTTGGACCGATGCATTTCGGACCCTTTGTTTCTACTGGGCTAGCGATGAGTTTAAAGCTAAGTCCGAGAAGGCTCGAGAGTGCAGAGGGGTCGAGGGGAAGAGCAGGCACAGGCAAGATAACCACTTGCATTTAGCTAAATGCATGGTAATTGTATGTAACTTATGCTTATATATTCATAATATATTATTCGTACTAACACGTATTGATAGGAGCGCGAGACGGGGGTGCCGCTGACCCCTGCTGAGATTTGGAAGAGAGATCACAGGGACCCTTCTCAGCCTTAAGGGGGCAGTCAGGCTGCAGCCGAATGATTGGTAAGTTTAGAAATCATTCATATTAAATATAACTATATGTATTGTTGAACTTACACCGTTTCTTGTTTTGCAGACTAAGTACGGGGAGGAGGCTAGGAAGATACACGGCGAAGATTTCGATTGGGAACGTGAACCAATCGATCCTCAAGCCGCGTATGCAAGCGGAGGTGGAGAAGCACACGGAAGGTGAGTTTATAAGTCATTTTATAATTTTCAATTCAAAGTATTCAAGAAATTTCAATTCGATATTACTGACTCTCTTTTTTATAGGCTCGCCATATTCGACGGAGTTGTCGACTCGAGGGCGGGGAGACCTGCGAGAGGAAGCTCCATGCAGGCTTCTTCGGTGGGCACGACAGATCGTCGCGTCTCGCAGAGGGACATTGAGATGCAGTCCCTCCGACAAACTGTAGAAGACAACTTCAGGCGACAGGAGGAGGAAATGAGGGAGGCGGTACGCCAAAGGTCGCGATGGAGGCCACGATCCAAACCCAGGTAGCAGCGTTGGCGCAGATGCGGGAAGCAATGGAGGTAACTAAATAAAAACTAAAGTTCTCATTAATTCAGCGTAAATGACTTACTAATAGATAGCATTTAATGTTTGCAATGACAGGCCATGGCTCGGGCGCAAGGTCTAGGGATCCAGCTACCGCTACTACCACCGGTCCTTCCAGGCGATCCTTCTTCTGCGGGTCAAGTAATTTTCTATGTTAAGTTAACAATTCTAATTTTATCTCAATTTAACAAAAATAAAGCGAGAAAATAGAGTGACAGTGAGAGATAGTTACATATAGTGAGAGATGGAGTTAGAAGAGAGGGGAAAATAGAGAAAAAAAAAGATTGAGATAGAAGAAAGAGGGAGATAGTTAGATAGAAGAAAAGGATTGACATAGAAGAAATAGAGAGATAGTTAGATAGAAGAAAAGGATTTACATAGAAGAAAGAGAGATATAGAAGAAAGAGTGAGAGATAGTTAGATAGTGGGAGAGGAATGAAGAGAGAGAGGAAGATGTAGATGGAGATAGAGGGAGAGGGAGATAGAGGGAGGGAGATGTAGATAGAGATAGAGGAAGGAAGATAGAGGGAAAAGGATAGCAATAAAGAGATAGAGTGAGAGAGAAAGATAGATTGAGATAGAGAGAGAGATGAAAAAAGATGAAGAGGGGGGATCTAGATGGAGATAGAGGGAGAGGAAGGGAGGGAGAGAGATGTTGATACATTTATATTCTAACTCTAAGTTTTATTAATTGCAGGGATCTGTGACGGCTGCACAAACGCCGCCGCCGTCGCTACCGCCACCTGGAATGAGGCGCGACGACGACTTTGACTTCGGAGGTGGCTACGGAGGTCAGACGGGTGAGTGATCCCTTGTTTGCTTTGTTGATGATCATGTGAGATGTATCGAGAATGTTGTTTGTGATTGTGATGATGTTTGTGTGTGATATATTGTGTGATATACTATTTCTGTTTTGTGATTCTGGCCATCGAGCCGGGTAGTATTTTCTGTTTTTTTTTAAATAAAGAACCTTATTTGCGACGGCTTTTTATACAGTACCGTCACAAATAAGTTTCCTGACCGTCACAATTAAGCCTCTGCTATTTGCGACGGCCTGACCATCGCAAATAAGAATTAATTGCGACGGCTGGGCCGTCGCAAATAGCCAAGTGGGTCCCGGGGGACGACACATGGGGTCCTGCCGGCTGAACTTATTTGCGACGGCCTGGCCGTCGGAAATAGGCCTTAAATTGCGATGGTCTGGCCGTCGCAAATACAGATGCGGGACCCACCATCCCCCGGGCAATAACTTGCGACGGCCGCTGCGAGCCGTCGCAAATAGAATTATTTGCGACGGTGGCCGTTGCAAATAAGATTAATTGCGACGAGTTATTTGCGACAGCAAAAAATCGTCGCAAATAACGAAAGCCATCGCAAATAACTTATTTGCGACGGTTTTCCCTTTATTTGCGATAGCCCTGGCCGTCGCAAATCGTCGAGATTCCTGTAGTGCTGACACACACGGTTCTACCTTTCAGATATGATGTCTTCCTCGATGATAAGCTGGTCTCTTGGTCTTTGAAGTATCAGTACACAATATCCTGCTCCATCATAAAAGTGGAATATCGTGTCAACGCCAAAGCTTCTTGGTTGCCTCACATGCTAGAGGAACTTCACTGTCCACTACAAAAGCCCTTGGTCTATTGTGATAAGTTTGTCTATATTAATGCGCCAAACATATAGAGAGTGATTTGCACTTCGTTCGAGACAATGTGGTTGTTTGAACAATTTAGGTTTTTCACGTTTCTACCAGCTCGCAGTACGTGAATATCTTCAACAAAGGGCTGACATCTTCAGTATTTGTGGAGTTTAAATCTAGTCTGCTACCAGCTCGCAGTACGTAGATATCTTCAACAAGGGGCTGGCAACTTCAGTATTTGTGGAGTTTAAATCTAGTCTGAATGTTCTAATAGTAGACGTTCAGACTGCAGGATTGTGTTAGATAAATAGGTAAAATGTATTGAGCCTTTGACACGTTATGGCCCATGTACCCAAAGGATGCCACCTCCACCCCTACAAATATATACTCACCCATAGCTTTTAATTAATTCAATAATTGTTTCTCCACTTGTTTCTATCACTTTTTTTTTTCTAAAAACTGGTAGCATATGAGATGTCACTGAATTGCTCACGATTTTGAAGCTTCTAAGCCATCAGACAGTTCCTTAATAAAGCACAATGCCTTTTTACTATTGGTAGAATAGTAGGATCATCATCTGGATGAAGAAAAACTGGTGAAGTACCAGATGGGATTCCCAGGACTTGCTGCACCATTAGCTCGGTGTAGTCGATATATTTCTCTTATGAAAAATTTGAGAAAAACCAAAGATATCATGATCCATCACCCATTTTATCAGTGCAACAAGAACAGAGAACCACTTGACGGCCAATAATGTACCGAATGCATGCTTCCTATATAACACATAACCCTTTTGAACATCAGATGGTGAGTTCACTACATTGCTTAGTCTCTATGAAGAAAATCGATGCTTAATGCTTACTGTGAAATAAGGTTTAGCCTAATATCTGAGTAGCACTTCCTAGATCCTAAGTTTTATTATCAGTGTGAGAGATTTTCTAGTGAATTTTATAATACTAAATGTAGGTACTCTTTAGAGAAACTCATGGGTTGGAACCTGGGGTGTAACTATAAAAAATGTGTTAGGAAGAAAATGATGTCGGTGACATGCCGGTCTATGAAGTCTAATTCACAGTCGTGTGTTCAGTCATCCAATTATCGTCAACTTATTCTAAACAATAAGATTGTGAGTGTTTGTATTTGTATTCAGTTATAATAAGGTTGCCATAACTTTCTTGGAGGTGAGGTCAGAATTTTACCTATCACTACAGGAAATGGACAATAGGTTGTCGGGGGAAATAAAGGCGTCGGGGCCTACGCATATACATAAACTATAACCGTCGGTTTCCCTGCTCGGCCAATGGTGGAGATAAGAAACTTTGCATTCACACATAGAACTCGGTAATGCAAAATGAATATGTATTGGCATAGTTAACTAGAAAGCAGATTCAATAAACTTTCCACAACTATAAGGTACAGAGGAGAATGAACATCAGCCGATATTTATCTGGCAAAAAAAGAATGAGGTTGAAGAGTTAACAAATAAAGCTCCTAAACAAAATTAAAATCATGTTCTACAAGGTAAAAGTATTGTAGTCGTGCATTAGGTAGTAGGAACCTTATATTAATGGGATCATGCTAACGTGTGTTTCCTTCCGTATGCGAAAGTGAACTACATTCGCATGCTAACTTGTGTGTTCCTTTCCATTATGTCTTCTCGTATTGACTTGGACACTCAAAATCTATATTACTCTGTTTTATGTTCCCTTTTAGCTCTCTACTGTGCATCGTATTCGTCTGAGCTAGCATTGAGGAGAGCTGGACAGATTTTGGAGGAGCGGCGGTAGAGAGCTGCATTGTCAAAGTGGTTATATCAAATTCAAGAAATTTATAGCGATTCTACAAAAAAAAATGACGGGACCGTTCAATTTCACAAAATCAAGAACGGAGGCCCAAACGATTTTGTGACAAAGGTGTACGTAAGAGCAACAAATAGCAGTCCTACTTTTCCTTGAACCGTTCAAGTCGAGGATGTTACTACTAAGATTCTTCTAAATATTCTGCCTCTTCCGATCCTTCTGAACCTTCGGAGTCTTGGTCATCTTCTTGATCTTTCCGATGATCAGTGCCCGCGTTTGCCTCTGCAGCTGCGGTGGCCTCTGCTTTCTTCTTCTTCAGCTCCTCCATCAAACAATCCAGGCTGGAATCCTGCTCGTAGCCTACTCGCTTCGCCGTCATAAGGCACTCGGCGACGTCCGCCGGCGTGATGTCCACCTCCCGAAGCTGCTCCTCGATGGCGCCGAACAGCCGGTGCGAGTCCATGTCGAGGTAGTTCTTAGCCAGGGTCTTGAACGCCTCGAAGCCGCAGTAGGACATCTCGATGTGCTTGTCCATCCTGCCTCGCCGGATGAGCGCCGGGTCTAGCGTGCCGACGTGGTTGGTCGTGAAGACGACGATCTGCTCTTCGCTGCACGCCGACCACAGCCCGTCAATGAAGTTGAGCAGACCGGACAGCGTCACCTCCCTGACGCCTTCCTCGTAGTCGTCGTCTGAACGCCGCTTCTTCTTCTTCTTCTTGGCTCGCCGGTCGCCGGTCAGGTCCAGGGAGCAGTCGATGTCCTCGATGACGATGATGGACTTGCTAGTCGTTTGGATGAGCAGCTGGCGGAGCTCATTGTTGTTGCTAACTATGGTTAGCTCGACGTCGTAGATGTCGTAGTTGGGGTAGTTGGCCATGGCCGCGATCGTGGTGGACTTGCCGGTGCCCGGCGGGCCGTAGAGCAGGTAGCCGCGCTTCCATGGCTTGCCGGTTCGCCGGTAGAAGTCCCTGTTGATCCGGAACGCGTCGAGGTCGTCCATCATCTCCTTCTTCTTGGACCGTTCCATTGCCAGCGTCTCGAACGTCGTCGGGTGGTCAAAGTCGACGTAATTCCACCCCTCGTCTTCGATTCTACTGTTTGATTACCATCACGATGCGAAGAAACAAATAGTAATCGATAAAAGATGCTAAGGTCTTCTGAAAATTAGCATTTCGAAAAGAAAAGAAAAAAATGATGGACGAAGGAGGCACGTTACAGGGATTACTTACGGGTACAACTTGTTGCTATACAGCCGGCGGCGACGGTTGCTGAAGAGGATCTCGCGTCCTTTCCGGCGGACGTGCGGCAGGTACTCGTCGATCACGAGCCGACGGTGGCGCTGGTGGAACGTGAGGCGCTGGCACCGGCGGCGGCGGTGGTTGTCGTCCTGCTGCCCCTGCTCTTGTAGCAGTTCGTCCACTGGCACCGACGACCAGAAGAGCGTGGCGCCCCGGAACTCGTCGGAGACATCCTGGCCCTCGCGCATGCTGATCACGAGGCCGTCCACTACTACAAAAGGTTTCATCACAGGCGGCTCTAAACATATTATCACATACGGTTTTAAAAACCGCCTGTAACGAAGAGCCTGTGAAAATGATCGATTAGCACAGGCGGGGGCAAAATCCGCCTGTAAAAATGCATTTTCATAGGCGGTTTTTAATTGATGACCGCCTGTGAAAATGCATTTTCACAGGCGGTTTTTTATTGCTGACCGCCTGTGAAAATGCATTTTCACAGGTGGTTTTTTATTGCTGACCGCCTGTGAAAATGCATTTTCACAGGCGGTTTTTTATTGCAAACCGCCTGTGAAAATGTATTATCACATACTGTATTTTTTACTGCCAACCACCTGTGATAATACATTATCATAGACAGTTTTTAGAATGTTCCGTATGCATTGTGCTCGTGACTAGTCGTGATCAGAAGGCAAGAAATAATAACATTTAGACAAAATTTGCGCTAACGCAATTTGACCTACAAAATACTAAAAGATTTAGACAAAATTACATTGCAGAGATGCAATAAAAAAAACACAACAGAAATTACAACGCAATACATCGCAGAAATTACAATCCATCACAACCATCACGTGCAGCACCACATGCAGCAGCTCAACCCCATGAAGACAGGGATGCTGCCGTTGCAGGCGCTCTTCAATGTCTCCTCATAGAGCTCGGTAGCGCCACCTTCGTGCTAGCTCGACTTCCGGGCTACAACAAAAATAACGATCGCGACTGGATGTGCGACTGAAGGTTGGATCTGCGACCCTCGGCATCGAGCAAGACACCTGCGACGGACGAGGAGCGTGGCTGCCGCGACGGCGAGGAGCGTGGTTACCACGATGACAATGAGCATGAGCAGCACGGCTGCCACGACGGTCGAGGAGCGCGGCTGCGGCATCGGCAAAGAGCGCGGCCTCCGCGATGGGAGGATGGTGAGAAGGCGGAAGCGGGCTGCCGACGCTTCAGCGATGAGGCGGAGCTGCGGTAGAGCGAGGTTGGGGAGGAAGGAAAGAGAGGTGAGATTAGGAAGATGAACGGTGAGAGGCAGAGATTAGGGATAAGGACGTGAGGTGTCAGTGTTGCTGCTGTTATAGGCACATATATTAGAGATGACCCCCTGTGAGTCGTTAGATCGATAAGTAGCGAAAGGCAGAGATATGAAGTCCAAGAGCGATCCGTGAGATGAAGTAGCGGACCAATCAGGAGCCATCATTATCACAGGCGGTTTTTTTGTTACGGACCGCCTGTGAAAATCATTACATTTTTACAGGCGGTTGTTTGTTACGGACCGCCTGTGATAATGACTATTATCACAGGCGGTTTTTGTTACGGACCGCCTGTGAAAATCAATACATTTTCACAGGCGGTTGTTTGTTACGGACCGCCTGTGATATTCTATTATCACAGTTGTTATTAACTCATTTGACATCACAGGCGTAACTTTTAATGAACCGTCTGTAAAAAAAATAAGGAGACGCCTGTGAAAATGCATTTTCTAGTAGTGGGCGCCCTCCTCGGCGCCCTCGGCGCGGAGCTCGCGCGCGTCCTCCGAGCACGCGCCGCTCAGGTACGCCTTGACCTCCTCCAAGGTGGTGTCCCTCTTGGCCTTGGACTCATACCTCGAGTAGTAGAAGACCAAGGCCGGCTTCTTCGAGATGTCGAGGGTGAGGTAGGGTTCGACGACGCCGAGCAGCCGTCGTGCGTGGCGCCGGAGGAAGAGGTTAAAGTACGTCAGGAACAGGCGCCGCGGCGCGTACGCCGCAAGCAGCGGCGCCAGGAGGAACCACGACGAGGCGAAGTTGGCGAGCACCCATTGCCGCACACGCGCCATCGCGCCAGGCTCAGCCATGGGTTCTTTGGACGAATTGGCATTGGCCGGCGCTGTTGGGCACGACTCGGGACGTGCGAGCGCAGAGTTTTATCTAGCGCGCGACGCCTGGCCCCACTGCGTTTAGAAGTCCGTATCAAATCACCTTGGCGTGAGAGAGTCGGCGTCGGTATTTTTTTCGAAATACCAGTCGGTGCCGGTATTTTGACATATATTTCCAAGTGACATAAGTAGGAGAGATCACAATCTTCGTTTGACTTGTGCCTTTTTGTAGGAAATGAAGACAAGGAAGGACGCGTCTTGCATAGTGGTAAAATATTTCCATGTGTCATAAATATATTGAGTCGAATCAGCTTATTTGTAATAGATTGTATGACGTTGAATGACTATTATGTTCACGATGTCTTATACTAGTTCCTTTCGTTTTTTTTATGTCACCGGTTACTTAAAAATAAATTAGTTGGTGAAAAATAAAAGAAACAGACACTACAACAATCGGACAAACAAATGTCGGCTGTATAGGCGTCGGTAGGCACCTGGGGCCGATGCCTATAAGGTATGAACGTCGGTTACCCGACAGCCATAGCCGACGTCTGATACTCGACGTTTTTAACTGTTAGGACCATCGGTCCCGACGACCTTAAAAGGTTAAAGCCATCGGCCCCAGAGCCTCGACAACTTTAATGCATAAATGCCTTATGGCCGTCAGCTCCCGCGCCCCAACGCCTTTAAGGCCTTAAAAGTGTCGGCCCACATGTCCAGACACCTATAATATGCATTAAAGTCGTTGGGATCTGCAGTGAACCGATGCACATAGGGTATTAGAGGTGTCAACCTCAGTTCTAACTGACTCCTTTAATGGCCATATAGCCGTCGGTCTAAAAGCAAACCGATGCCCATAATCCAATTATATCCGTCGCTTCCACCCACACCAATGGTGGTAGTGCAATTTTTTTAAAAAAAAACCGCGACTGCTTTCCTTTCTTCCCCGGGTGAGAAGCCTCCGATTCAGTGAAATACATAACTGCACACAGCAACTTCATATATTCACACAATGCATCACAAATTCCTCACACAATGCAACACAAGCTCCATACGGAATTTCAATGCAACCACAATAAAACGAAGAATTCACATAGACATACTGTCGGTACCCTGCGTATCGGGTACCCTTGATACCGCAAGCAAAGTCGAGGAGTTCCTATGTTCAAGTGGCAAACATTCGAAGAGGATACGCATCCCACGAAACTGGACTTACCTCCCTCCTTAGGATAGCTCCGGTGTAGCCACGTATCCAGAAGAGCCGGACCTACCTCCCTCGTGTGGATAGCTCTTGTGCCGCCACGTGTTCTGCAGAGCCGGACCTGTCTCCCCTCTCAGGGAAGCTTCGACACTACCACGTGTCCAACGGTACCGGACCTATCCTCCAGTAGAGGAAAGCTCCAGAGCTCCCACATGTCAACGCTCGGACCTACGTCAGCAACAGAAAGACAGTGGGATTTCCAACGGCACGGACATTCAAGAGCCATCAACTGGCCATTACAGGACCTGGTTTAATGACATATTAATGACACACGATCAGAGGAACATCAAGGCTGGTAACGCTATCATTAAGGCACATTATCACACTATTAACTGTCTTTAACACTGTAGATCGTGTACAGGGTAGTTAATACAGTCAGGGCCACTTGTCGGGCCAGACACAAACTGTAACAGTCAGTCATTGGCATATAAAAAGGTTGCGCTACACGGTATAAGGATGACCGATCTCATACGCACACAAGCCTAGAGACACTCATACAATACACAAACCCCTGTGGAGTAGGGTATTACGCTCAAGCGGCCTGAACCATGTAAAATTCTCGGCGTTCACCTCTTGTTTGGATCTTGACTCGCGCCCTAACCGAATATGAACCTCCGCAAATATAACACCCATGTATCATGTCCTACATACATTCATATACATGTTTAACATTAATCCACATAAAGATGAACAAGTTTAAAATTGATTTGGAACAAAACCGTACTAAAAATGCTGAAAAGTGCGGACTAGTCCGATTTTGGTGAGGACTAGTCCGATTTCTCTTTGACTAAAATCAGACTTGTCCATTTTTACTGCGGACTAGTCCGATTTTGCCTCTGGAAACTTTCGGACTTGTCCGATTTTATGCGTACTAGTCCGGTGTTCCAAGAATCTTTGAAAATTTGCTAAGTCCCTGGACTTGTCCGGACTAGTCCGGTGTTCCAGTGGACTTGTCCGTTTTCCTCTCTGACTAAAGTCGGACTTGTCTGATTTTTGGCTAGACTTGTCTGATTTCTTTCTGACTAACTTCGAACTAGTCCGGTCCTTTTCGGACTTGTCCGATATTTCGCGACCCCGAATTAATCCTTTGTTTTACGACTTGTTTCTTGGGTTTTACGTCAAGTGGGCCTAGGGACGTCGTGCCTAACTCTTTTAGAGCCCACGTGGGACTCTAAACCGGCCTCTACTCATCTCAAACTCGAAATCCATCTAACCCTAGCCTCCACCTCTATATAAACAACCCCACCCCTTGGCTTGACATCCATTTGCCACTTTTCCACCCCACCCAAACCCTAGTTCGTGGAGAGTCACCATCAAGGAGGGAGGAGGAGATCCCAAGCAAGAAGAAGAAGAGGAACAAATGAAAAAGGATCAAGATCTCCGTCAAGTTTCGTTCTTCATCACCAATTCATCTCCAAGTTCATTACCAACCCTAGATCATCAAGATCCAAGTGTTGCCTCCAAGTTTCTCGATTCATTGGAGTTCTAAACACCAGGTATACCTTCTATTTCCTTTTCCTTACATGAATTCGACCTCTAATCTCCAAATTCATGTCGATCTAGAAAACCCTAGTTCGCTAGTTCTGCGAAGTGCGGACTAGTCCGGCCTTCTGCAGACTAGTCCAATTTTGCTAACTAAATTATGTTGAATTGATTCTAAAATTAGATCTAATCACATCCAAACCTGTGTAAACTTGTTAAAAGCTATTAGAACTAGTTAGTGATCATTAAAAGCAATCTATTAACAAGTTCCACCTTGCATTTGCATTAATCATGCATATCTTGTCATATTGAGTAATATTTGTGCACTCTTTGATTGTGTTTCTATTCTTGTATGTTTATTGTGCGGATTAGACGGATTTGCGCTAGAAAGTGTCGCGGAGGATCTCCAACACCAAGAGTTTGAAGGCTTTGACCCTAATCAACCATAAGAGCAAGGCAAGTGTCCTTGAAGCATATTGATCAAGTTTTGAAATAAATGTTTTGTTTGCAAAACTGCATGCTTGTGTCAATTTGATGGGAAATCCTATGGTAGGAAGTTCACTAGTTTTGTTGACCACCCTTGTCACCTGGAATATATGGTAGAGAGTCGGGAAGGGCTTTTTACCTTTTTGCTTTGCTTAATGAACTGGGATGGGAAAACAACTATACCACTCAACTTAATTATGCATGGATGAGATTATGGTTAACATGAACTGGTTAATATGATATGGTAATGGGTGATCTAAGCAAGCTTAGTATGTGGATGGGTTGGATGTTATGGTGGTTTTGATTGCTTTAGATCTAAGGACCGATTCGTAGAGCGACCATCCAGGATTTACAGTGCCACCACGAGGCCAAGTATGGGTGCGGCGTAGCTGATTAATTAGGGTTTTGCCAGTGCTATTTGGACCATTAAGGATGCTCGGGGAAGGGGTAGTCGGATTGGGTTTGGTGATGATTGGTGGGACTACCCTAGGATCCAAATGGCTCAAGAGGGGGCCCTTGGTTGAAGATGTGCTCAGTTGGAGACATCGCCACCGGTGAAACCTCAGTGGGGTCTAAATAGGCTAGTAATCCCTTTGTAAAGGCTATTTTGTGATCTCTTGGCCACACACCTAAGGAAGTGTGAGACGACATAATTGAGATTCTATAGTCATCGAAAGGTGATGAAATTACAAACACGTGGGTAAAGCGGTACAACCTCTGCAGAGTGTGTCTAAAACTATCATGATAGTCGTGCTCGCGGTTATGAGCAACCTAGACTCTCACATGATTAGAGGGAACTCGGTATTGTGATGGTATTTTGGGATGGTTATGGTTGGTATTATGGTTATGGATGGTTATGAATTGAATTCTGGTATTGAATATGGATATTGGTATATGATGATGGATATGGAATATGGACTGGTATTATGATAACTACATGGCTTATGATCGGTTTATTTCATATACATGTAATATATTGCTTTTCAAATGTTTTAATGTACTTTTCAGCACTTAGCCATTATTATATTCGTCATTGAATCAGCCACATGTCATACTTTCCACACTTGCTGAGTACGATATGTACTCACTCTTGCAATCCCCCCAACAGTTGCAGGTCAGGATTGGGAGTTTAATGGCGATAATGCGGAGTTCTAGGTCATGTCTACCGTCAGCTTTGCCTGTGGTGTTGCATGGAGCTGTGCTATATCCTATCGCTTATGTTGTCTATCTGTTTAGTTTGCTTATTTAGTTTATTTCCGCTGCATTAGTTGAACTTGTCATTAATAGTCATTAGAACTTGTATTTGAGGATGATACAGTTTGTGCAATAAAATTTGGTTAATTAATCTTGTTCTATGGTAATTTTCTGTATACTCTTTTGTGAATGCACTCTTGTATGTGTGTTGAATATCCTGGACACACATATGCGTTCACTTGGTTCAATTTTGGAACCGGGTGTCACAGATTGGTATTAGAGCCACAGGTTGACCGTAGGACGCAACCTAGATAGAATGGACACTTTAGAGCACATAGGAGCACTCAAGAACTGATGTGTTTTTGTTTGGTGTGCTCTTTGTTATATATTGTTTGCTTGTGTGCTTAATAGAGGATTTTGGGATGCTTTAGCATTGCCGAGTCCACGTAGGCTAGTTAGTTGTCTAGTTTCATATCCCTTGATGCATATAGTTGGGGACGTTTTCTAATTCTTACCTATTGCTTTTCTCCAGATGGTGAGGACTCGCAACCAGAGGGATGCTAATTATGAGGAGGAGAACCATGGAGCACCTCAGAACAAGAATGGACAAGGACCTGCCCAAGGAGGTATTAATATTGAGCAGCTATTGGCTATGCAAAACCAGCTCATGCAAACCATGATACAAACAATGGGACAGCTGCAGGCTGGCAACATCAACAATCAGCCCCACATGCCTCCACTGCCACCCCATGAAAGTGCATCTAGGACTCCCTTGTGGGTTTTGGATGACTTATGACAAGCAATTGGGATCCTAACCTCTTTGTTGAGATGAATGCAGGCCTACAATAGAAAAATGAATAAAATACCAAAAAGAAGGGATGATGAGGAGCAAAGTGGAAATGAGCTCAAGGAAAAAGAGTTGTGGATTATTGTGTATGGAGTGTGTTAAGGAAACACACCCCAAGAGCTCAATCATAATCAAACACACACATTGCACAAAGTTACACAGGACCGAACTAGTCCGATCACAACCGGACTAGTCCGATAACCTTTCTGCACCAGATCGGACAAAGTCCGATATCTGTCGGACTAGTCCGATATCTTTCTCACTAGAATCGGACTTGTCCTCACCAGTGCGGACAAGTCCTCAAAACACTACACAGGTCACACAAAATCGGACAAATCCGTTATTAACCGTACTAGTCCGATATCCTTTCTGATCCACTTCGGACAAGTCCGATATTCACATGGACTAGTCCGAAAAACCCACTGATCTAAATCGGACAAGTCCTCCAAGTGCGGACTTGTCATACAACACACTTAGGGTTTCACATGTCCGGACAAGTCCGATGGACATCGGACTAGTTCGAAGATTTCCACTAGCGAAATCGGACAAGTCCGTTTTCAGCCGGACTAGTCCGATATTTTGGGACACTTAGGGTTTGCTACACACAGCACACCGGACTAGTCCGGTGACCACCATGGACTAGTCCGAACATTCTGAACCCTAACGGTAACTTTTAGGAACCCCATATAAATAGAGGTGCACGGCCCAATTTCATATACTCTCGAACCCTAGCGCCGTCACACCTCCCAAGAGCCTCAAAAACAACATCTCTCCACGAAATTAAGTGCAACATCGATCAATCCCTTGAGGATTCACTCTAGATCATTGGAGAGACACTTGCAACACCACATTGAGCTCTTGGTTTGATTCTCTAACACACTCCTGCATTTCAATTGTAACTTTTGAGTGTGTTTTCGGTGGCATTGTGATTTGTAATCTAAGGGAGCTCTCAACGTGTGAGAACGCCCCTTGAATTTGGTTATTCACCCCTTTGTGATTAGTGGAAGAGGATTGGCCTTCGTGGCGATCCAATGAGGGTAGGGTTGGAGAAGACCTGGTCCTTTTGTGGACTCCTCAACGTGGACGTAGGTTGCCTTAGTGGTAGCCGAACCACGGGATAAATCGTTGTGTCTTGTTTTAGTGTTTATCATTCTAATTAAACAACTCAATCTAGGGTTTCATACACATTGTTCATCTTACTTTAAATTGTTGAACATAAGACTTAATTGTGATATAATCTAGCATATAACTGTTAAACTGTTGTTTGATTCTATATTTCCGTTGTACACACAAAAGAATCAAACCAATCAATCAAGTTCAATCAACTTAGTCCGTGAACACTGGACTAGTCCGCACTTTACCGGACTAGTCCGATATCTCTGGTATTGAACTGGTTGTTGAGTGTTGCAGGATCTGACAATTTTCAAAAAGGCCTATTCACCCCCCTCTAGGCCTACATTCAATTGGTATCAGAGCAGGCCCTTCAAGAAAGAGTCTAATCACTCGAAGAGATCATGTCGAACATGAAGGACGTCCACAAAATCAACAACCAAGAGGAGGTTAACGACGACAAGATCCAAAAAGTGGAGAAGTACCTCGAAGCCATTCAAGACTTCGAGGACGATGATGAGGAGACGCTGGAGCTAAAGGCACTCCTCAGAAAGAAGGCACTTTCCAAAGGAAAAGCAAAAGTTCAAGAGAAGAAGAAGGGGAGTAGTCACACCGACTACTCCCGATATCCTTTTATCTATGATCGTCTAAATTCCAATAACAACCATTACTTATCTATCCCACTTGGAAAAGCCCCATACTTTGATGGAAGTGATTACTCAATGTGGAGGCAGAATATGAAGATGCATTTGATTTCCCTAAATCCAAGTCTATGACATGTTGTATGCACAGGGATAGATATTCCGGATGACGACGAAGAGCTCATCCCAAGCCAAGAGCAGACCATTCATAGAAACGCTCAAGCCGCAGCTATAATCACCTCCTCACTCAGTCGGGACGAGTTCACCAAGTTGGATGGACTCGAAATTGCTAAGGAGATATGGGATACTCTGCAAAGTGCACATGAAGGTGACTGACATGTGCGTGAAGCAAAGATTGAGATGATCGAAGGCAAACTAGGAAGATTCGCAATTGAGGAAGACGAGTCACCCCAAGATATGTACAATAGATTGAAGACACTCGTTAACAAAGTTCGATCATATGGGAGCAAGAAGTGGAATGACCACGAGGTTGTAAATCTCATCCTTAGAGCTTTTATGCCTCGCAATGTCACGCTATGTTCTATGATTAGAGAAAGCCCCGGATACAAAAAGATGACTCTGGATGAATTGCTTGGAAAAATTATCAACTTTGAAATGATGGAAAAACAAGCAAAGCACGTCAAGGAAATTGTCGACCTCACCTCGGCTAAGAAGAAAGGGGTTGCTTTAAAGTCCACCCTCAAGCCTCTATCCAAAGAAGCAAGAGAAGCACAACTAGAGGAAGACAGTGACGAAGAGAGCAGTGAGTTAGATGAAGAGGACATGATATTATTCATGAAAAAGTTCAAGAGAATAATGAAGAAAAGACAAGGGACAAAATCAAGTGAAGGCAAGTACAAGGAAAGAACGAAGCCAAAGTTGAGACGGGCATGCTATAATTGTGGTGAGTATAACTACTTTATAGTTGATTGCCCATATGAGGAGAACAATAAGAAGACCAAAGAATCCAAGTCTCAACCCAAGAAATTCTTCAAGAAGAAGAAACAAGCCGAACAAGCGCACATTGGGAAGGAGTGGGACTCAAACGATGAGTCCTCATCATCCGATGAAGAAGAGATGGCTAGCATAGCCATCGAGAGCACATCCAAGAAATCTACACTCTTCCCTACACTCGGTGCAAGGAAGGGAAATGGCACTTGCCTTATGGAAAAGGAAGGTAAATGCAAGGTAATCATCAAAACCCCTTCCGTGCATTCCTACTCTAGTGATGATGAAATAGATAGTGATGATGAGGATATGCTAAATGGACTAGATAGGAAAACTGCAACAAAAATGAAATTCTTACTTGATCAACTTGTTGAGAAGGAGAAGTTAATTCATCATCAAGAGGACATGATTATCTCCCAATATGTCGAACTTGACAAACTTCTAGAGCTTGAAAAGGAGAAAAACAATTCACTAGAGCTTGAGTTAGCTTCAAGCAAGAAAGCTTGCTTGGAGTTAACTGACTCAAATGTTGCAATCAAGGACCAACTTGTTGACCTGATCAAGGTTAACAAGATCCTTGAAGTGCAAGTTGAGTCACTCAAGCTGAGTGAACCTTCCTCCTCTTCAAACTCACCTTCTCAACCCACTAAGATTGAGTTTGCTCATATGTGCACATGTAGTAAAACTGACACCAGGTTGAAAGGGAAGTCAACCTCCACAAAGGATAAAAATCCTACCCAATGTGGCATATTTGACAAGGAGAAGATCAACTATGCACGTAGTGCATACTTGGTCCAAAGACCTCCAAATGTCAAATATGGCATTGGTTACTCTTATGACGAAAAGCAGCAAGATGGAAGTCATAAGAATAACAAGGGAATGATTTCTTTTGTGAAGGGAAGACCCTCTCAAACTGGTAAGTCGAAGAATAAAAACTTGAACTCACACGAATACCGGACTAGTCCGGTTGGTGTCCGGACAAGTCCGGTCCTCCGGACAAGTCCGACCCCTCAGACTAGTCCAGCTGATAAACAACGGCAGCTATTATTCAAAACTTTTGATGCCTCCTATGTATTGATGAGAAATAATCTTGGCAATGTATGTGCTCATTATGTTGGGCCACGCCATGGGAACACAAAATACCATGTGTGGGTGCCCAAATGTATTGTAACTAACCTCCAAGGACCCAAGCAAGCTTGGGTACCTAAAACCAAAGCACAATTTGTTTTTGCAGGCCTATTCCTCCGGTGGATCCAAATGGGTGCTAGACAGTGGATGCACCAACCACATGACCGGAGAAAGGAGGATGTTCAAGGAATATGAAGATAATGAGGATCCAAATGAGGGCATCTACTTCGGAGATAATAGTCAAGGAGGGGTGCTCGGTACCGGTAAAATTGCAATATCCTCTGAACACACACTTTCTCAAGTTTTACATGTTGAATCTTTAGATTATAACCTGTTGTCCATATCTCAACTATGTGACAAAGGTTATAATTGCTTGTTCACTAACGAGGGTGTGACCGTCTCTAGGAGGAGTGATGGTTCCATTGCATTCAAGGGTATGTTGAAGGGAAAGTTTTACCTTGTTGACTTCAACAAGGATAAAGCCAAACTTGACACATGCTTGATTGCAAAAACCAACATGGGTTGGCTGTGGCATAGACGGCTAGCGCATGTTGGTATGAGGAATCTTCAAAAACTTCTCAAGGGCGATCACATCCGCGGTTTGAAGGATGTCGTTTTTGAGAAAGACAGGCCTTGTAGCGCGTGCCAAGACGGGAAGCAAGTTGGAGCACATCATCCCGCAAAGAATGTCATGACTACAACAAGACCGCTCGAACTACTTCACATGGACTTGTTTGGTCCAATTGCTTACATAAGCATCGGCGGTAACAAATACGGTTTAGTTGTCATTGATGATTTTTCTCGCTTCACTTGGGTTTTCTTTTTGCATGATAAGTCAGAAACACAAGGAACACTCAAGAAGTTCTTCAAACGAGCTCAAAATGAATTTTCATTGACAATCAAGAGTATTCGAAGCGACAATGGCACAGAGTTCAAGAACACACAAGTGGAGGAGTACCTTGATGAAGAGGGCATCAAGCACGAATTTTCAGCGCCATACTCGCCACAACAAAACGGAGTTGCCGAAAGAAAGAACCGAACACTCATAGAGATGGCAAGAACAATGCTCAATGAGTACAAGACTTCAGATCGATTTTGGGCGGAAGCGATTAACACCGCTTGCCACGCCGCAAATCGACTTTATCTTCATCGACTACTCAAGAAGACTCCCTATGAGCTACTTACCGGTAACAAACCAAACATTTCATATTTTCGAGTTTTCGGTTCTCCATGTTATATCCTGAACAAGAAGCCTAGGACTTCAAAGTTTGCTTCGAAGTCCAATGAAGGTTTCTTGCTTGGTTATGATTCGAACACTTACGCCTATCGTGTCTTCAACAAGGCCTCTGGACTTGTTGAAGTAGCACGTGACGTAGTGTTCGATGAGACTAATGGCTCCCAAAAGGAGCAAGTTGATCCATGTGAATTAGGTAAAGAAAAAGCTCCTTGTCAAGCATTGAAAAGAATGGCTCTAGGCGAAGTTCGACCACAAGAGCCACCTTCACACGTACATGAGGAAAATGAACCACAAGAGGAGACCATCAATCAAGGGGGAGCTTCAATACAAGATCAACCACAAGAGTATGAAGATGATCAACAAGTCAATGAAGGCAACCACTTAGGGGGAGAAGCGGACAATCATGAAGACACAACTCCTCAAGTGCCACACCCAAGAGTACACCAATGCGTCCAAAGGGATCACCCAATCGACAACATCATCGGTGACATCCAAAAGGGAGTAACCACTAGATCTCGCATAGCTAACTTTTGTGAGCATTATTCGTTTGTATCCTTTTTGGAACCACGCAGGATTGAGGATGCATTGAAGGATCCGGAATGGGTGGTGGCAATGCAAGAAGAATTGAAAAACTTCAAGCAGAACGAGGTGTGGGAACTTGTGGCAAGGCCCAATGCAAACATCGTCGGCACCAAGTGGGTCTTCCGCAATAAACAAGACGAACACGGGGTGGTGACAAGGAACAAGGCACGACTTGTGGCCAAAGGGTACTCACAAGTCGAAGGTTTGGATTTCGATGAGACTTTTGCTCCAGTAGCTAGGCTTGAATCTATTAGAATATTACTTGCATATGCTACTCACCACGATTTCAAGCTGTATCAAATGGATGTGAAAAGCGCCTTCCTCAACGGACCGATCAAGGAAGAGGTGTACATGGAGCAACCACCCGGGTTTGAAGACGAAGAGTTCCTCGACCACGTCTTCAAATTGCGTAAGGCTCTCTACGGCCTCAAACAAGCTCCTAGAGCTTGGTATGAGTGTCTTAGAGATTTCTTAATTGAGAATGGTTTTCAAATTGGCAAAGTAGATTATACATTATTTACAAAGAATTTATACAATGATCTCTTTATTTGTTAAATTTATGTTGATGATATAATCTTTGGGTCAACTAATCAATCTTTTTGTGAGGAATTTAGCAAAATCATGACAGACAGGTTTGAAATGTCAATGATGGGAGAATTAAAATACTTCGTGGGATTCCAAGTGCGGCAACAAAAGGAAGGAACGTTCATAAGCCAAACCAAGTACACGCAGGACATACTTAAGAAGTTTGGCATGGACAAAGCAAAGCCCATAAAGACCCCCATGGCAACAAATGGCCACTTGGATCTCAATGAAGATGGACCTAACGTCGACCAAAAGGTATATCGCTCCATGATTGGATCTCTACTCTATTTATGTGCATCTAGGCCAGATATTATGTTGAGTGTATGTTTGTGTGCGAGGTTTTAAGCCAACCCTAAGGAATGTCACTTGACAACCGTAAAAAGGATCTTGAGATATTTAGTTCATACACCCAACCTTGGTCTTTGGTACCCAAAAGGCTCAAAATTCAATCTCATTGGTTACTCCAGTGCAGATTATGCCGAGTGCAAAGTAGATAGAAAAAACACCTTCGGCACATGCCAATTCCTAGGGAGATCCTTAGTTTCTTGGTCCTCCAAGAAACAAAATTCCATTGCCCTATCCACAGCCGAAGCGGAGTATGTTGCAGCCGGGAGTTGTTGTGCACAACTCCTTTGGATGCGACAAACTCTAAGGGATTACGATTACAATATGAACCGTATTCCTCTCCTTTGTGACAATGAGAGTGCCATTAAAATTGCCCACAATCCAGTTGAGCACTCTAGAACTAAACACATAGCCATAAGACATCATTTTTTGAGAGACCATTCCATGAAAGGAGATATAACCATCTCACATGTCAACATCCAAAAGCAATTGGCCAACATATTCACCAAGCCACTTGATGAAAAGCGTTTTTGCGAACTCCGAAATGAACTAAATATCCTTGATGCTCAGAGTGTGGCTTGAAAAGTTGCATACCTGTATGAACTCTTCAAAAATGTTGATTAAACTGTGAAAATCATCTCTCTCAATTTTTCTTGAAAAACTATGTCAATTACTCGATCTTGATGAATTATGATCATTGTTTGGTTGTTGTATGCTTACTGGTCAAATTCATCAAGATTAATTGATTTGTTTTGCCCCTCTATTCTCTATTTATGAACCTTCAAATATATATGAATGGGCTATGCAAATTTCTCCTGGTGACCACGGACTAGTCCGTGGTTACCCGGACTAGTCCGCCCATGCAGACTAGTCCGCTGAGTGCCGGTTAGGCCGGACTAGTCCAATAGACGACGGACTAGTCCGATATAGCTCTGTGGATGACTTCGGACTAGTCCGATCATCTCCGGACTTGTCCGATTTTTCATGTCCATAACCCTAGCCGCCACCAAACCCTAATTCCTCTCATCCCCACTCTTGCTCACGCACTCTCTCTCTTGCGCTCGAGCTCCCAAGGCGATTCCTTACTCCCTCCATCAAAAAGGTGCGCATTTGGGCGGAAATCAATCTTGACCTCGTGCGGATTGAAGCTAGCGGACTTGTTCGGGCTCCAACTCCCTAATCTCAAGCTTCAATCGATTTCTCCGGTAATTTTCTCCCAAACCCTAGAAATCTTGTGTTTCTTCATTGTTGATCGAATAGCCTAGCATCTTTCACTAGATACATGCTTCTTTGATGTACTACGTGTATGCTAGACTTGTTATGCATTAGGAATCAACCTTTGTCCAGTCTGTTAGGTTTTTGAGGATGAACACCGGACTAGTCCGGTCCATGCACGGACAAGTCCGGTCCCCCGGACTAGTCCATGCCTGTGCACCAGACAAGTCCGATGTTTCTGAACTTAAAACCTAATTCTTCAATTCCTCAATGCACTTCCTTGCTGTCTCTTCATACCTATGCCTTGTATCACTTATCATCATTCTTGCAAATCATTCTCAGATCATGTCAAGCTTAAACGATGAAATCTCCGACTTTGAGGCCGAGATGGACCACGAGGTGGCACCTCGGTCCTCGACGGGTCTTGGTAAGAAGCGCCAAGAAAGACCCTCAGAGCCAGCTCCTTCCCCTCCTCAGGTTCGGAGGAAGGTGTTGGCAAAGAAGCCAGCTTCGAAGGCAGCCGCATCATCAAGTGGCCCTCGCCAAGCAAAAGGCAGGGGCAAAGGGATAGCGACGGGTCCAGTGGGGCCTTTGAAGCTGCATGCTCCCAGGGAAGGGGTCCGGGACCCTACTGAGGAGAAGTTCAATGGCCAGGGCAGTGACTCAGCAGCAAAATTCAGGAGTATCGACTAGTATGGTCGGCCGAAGCAAGTTGCTGATGGAAGGTTCTGGTGCAACTTCCATGCTGATTTCTACAAATCGGTGTATCTACCGATGAAGACCCCCGTGGTGCGCAGTCAGTGGATTGACTGGGCACATTTTCAGAAGAAGGGCTGCTCACCGTTCACTGATGTAGTGAGAGCCATTGAGAAGCATGGACTGAGAGATCTGTTTGCTTTCAGAAATAACTGGAATGATGAAGTGATTGCGCAGTTCTTTGCGACCTGTCACTTCTCTAGTGAGGATGAAGAGAGTGTCACTTGGATGACCCATGGATCCAAGTACAGCATCACTCAAGAAGATTTCGCTAACCTGTTTCATCTTGACACCACAAGATCTGATTGCTTGGTCATACACAACATTGGTGTCATTGACAAGGATAGGATGAAGTTCCTATATGAGCCAAATTCAAAGTTCAACCCTCCTTCCACCAAAAACATGAAGCCATTCTTCGTGGTGTTGAACAGAGTGTTAAGAAAGACAATTGCTCCCAAGGATGGCGATGCTGGGAGTGTGCAAGGATACCTCCGAACTCTGATGAGAGTCATAAGCAAGGACCGCCCATTTGATGTGGCGGAATACATTTGGAATGATATGGTGAACATATCCTGCACTCCCAATAGATCTTGCGGATATGCTCCTTACCTAATGTTTGTGATTGAAAAATTCACCGGCATTCAGTTTGTGAAAGATGTGGAGCATCTCCCCTTGAGGCCTCAAATGCCTCAAAAGCTGAATATCCAGGCTACTCCCTCTCCGGCATCCATACCCAAAGCACCAGCAAGATCAAGAGAAGGTGCTAGAGCTGTCCCTACTTCTAGGGAAGCCCCTCAGCGAGGATCAGCCAGTGGGATCCTCAAGTATCTGGCTGCCATATTTTCCTCCTGCCAGAAGGCCGAAGTGAAGGCCCACAAGCTCAACTAGAAAAGAAAGGAGGACATGAAGTACATAAAGGACAATGTGAAGCAAATCTTCCAGAAGCTGGAGATCGACCCCATTGGATCTCCAGTGATTTCTGAAGACTCTGACCCGGACCTCACTGAACTCGCACCCTTGAACCCCTCCGAGCTTGCCTACTTTGGCATTGGGGGCTCGAGTGGCTCCGTTCCTCCTCCTTCTCCTCCTCGTCAAGCTGATGATGAAGAAGACGAAGACGACGATGAGAGGACCGACAGTGAAGAGTGAAGTCCCTAGGACCCTCCTCTCCTTCTTTTTGGTGTCTTGATGCCAAAGGGGGAGAGATTGAGGGGGAGTCTTAGCTTTAGCTGTAGGATGCGAGGAGAGAGCTCTTTTTATCTATCTTTGTGATTGTAATGATTTAACAGTGTTTCTAAGATTAAATTTGGTTCTGTGATGCAATGCTTACTTAATTTCAGAAGTATTTGTTAAAATTTGTAATTTTGCTCCTGGAATGACATATGTGCTTTGTTTTGGTTGATTAATGTAAATTATGTCACTCTCAATGTCTTAATGTACTTAGTTATGCATCCCACCATAAAGAATGCACATATGGATAATTCTTTCACTACTTGATGTATTTTTGATTCATATGTGCGTACTTTATGAAAATCTCAATTTTTGTCATATTTTGTGAAATCTCAATTGGTTGTCATCAATCACCAAAAAGGGGGAGATTGAAAGTGCATCTAGGACTCCCTTGTGGGTTTTGGATTATTTATGACAAGCAATTGGGATCCTAACCTCTTTGTTGAGATGAATGCAGGCCTACAATAGAAAAATGAATAAAATACCAAAAAGAAGGGATGATGAGGAGAAAGTGGAAATGAGCTCAAGGAAAAAGAGTTGTAGATTATTGTGTACGGAGTGTGTTAAGGAAACAAACCCCAAGAGCTCAATCATAATCAAACACACACATTGCACAAAGTTACACAGAACCGGACTAGTCCGATCACAACCGGACTAGTCCGATAACCTTTCTGCACCAGATCGGACAAGTCTGATATCTGTCGGACTAGTCCGATATCTTTCTGACTAGAATCGGACTAGTCCTCCCCAGTGCGGACTAGTCCTCAAAACACTACACAGGTCACACAAAATCGGACAAGTCCGTTATTAACCAGACTAGTCCGATATCCTTTCTGATCCACTTTGGACAAGTCCGATATTCACACGAACTAGTCCGAAAAACCCACTGATCTAAATTGGACAAGTCCTCCAAGTGCGGACTTGTCATACAACACACTTAGGGTTTCACATGTTCGGACAAGTCCGATGGACATCGGACTAGTCCGAAGATTTCCAGTTGCAAAATCGGACAAGTCCATTTTCAGCGAGACTAGTCCGATATTTCGGGACACTTAGGGTTTGCTACACACAGCACACCGGACTAGTCCGGTGACCACTATAGACTAGTTCAAACTTTCTGAACCCTAACGGTAACTTTTAGGAACCCCATATAAATAGAGGTGCACGACCCAATTTCATATACTCTCGAACCCTAGCGCCGTCACACCTCCCAAGAGCCTCAAAAACAACATCTCTCCACGAAATGAAGTGCAACATCGATCAATCCCTTGAGGATTCACTCTAGATCATTGGAGAGACACTTGCAACACCACATTGAACTCTTGGTTTGATTCTCTAACACACTCCTGCGTTTCAATTGTAACTTTTGAGTGTGTTTTCGGTGGCATTGTGATTTGTAATCTAAGAGAGCTCTCAACGTGTGAGAACGCCCCTTGAATTCGGTTATTCACCTCTTTGTGATTAGTGGAAGAGGATTGGCCTTCGTGGCGATCCAACGAGGGTAGGGTTGGAGAAGACCCGGTCCTTTTGTGGACTCCTCAACGTGGACATAGGTTGCCTTCGTGGTAGCCGAACCACGGGATAAATCGCTGTGTCTTGTTTTAGTGTTTATCATTCTAATTAAACAACTCAATCTAGGGTTTCATACACATTGTTCATCTTACTTTAAATTGTTGAACAGAAGACTTAATTGTGATATAATCCAACATATAACTGTTAAACTGTTGTTTGATTCTATATTTCCGCTGTACACATAAAAGAATCAAACCAATCAATCAAGTTCAATCAACTTAGTCCGTGAACACCGGACCAGTCCGCACTTTACCGTACTAGTCTGATATCTCTGGTATTGAACTGGTTGTTGAGTGTTGCAGGATCCGACAATTTTCGAAAAGGCCTATTCAGCCCCCCCTCTAGGCCTACATTCACCCCACCTCCTCATAACCGGTTGGGAGAGTTTATGAGGACTAGGCCGCCAACCTTTGCTCAAGCCGCTGACCCTATGGATGTGGATGATTGGCTCAAGTCCGTGGAGAAGAAGCTTGCTATTGTCCAATGCATTTACCGGGAGAAGGTTCTATTTGTATCTCATCAACTAGTTGGAGCAGCTGCGGATTGGTGGGATTCCTTATGCAATGCTCATGAGAACCAAGAGAGAATTACTTGGGCCAAATTCAAAGAGAGTTTTCGTTCTCATTATGTACCGGAAGGAGTTATGATCTTGAAGAGGCAAGAATTTGAGAACTTAAGGCAAGGAAGATCAAGTGTGTAACACCCTCAATTTTCGCATCATGCATTGCATACATGTTCATGCATTAAATATTAATAGAATAAAAGAAAAAAAATAAAAGATAAAGCATATATACAAATATGTGTAGCAAAAGAAGAAAAAGAAAATAATAGCATAAAACTTGTAATAGGGAATAAGTATAAAAATAATAAAAATATATATATAAATATACATATATATATAAATAATATATATAATAACTGTATATAAAAAATAATAAATAAATAATATAAAGAATAAATAAATAATAATATATTTATAAAAAAAGAAAGTAAAAAAAAAGAAAAAAAAAAGGGACTGCTGGCCAGGCGGCCGAGCCGGCCCAGCCAGCAACCCCGCGCCACCCCGGGCCCCACGCCCCGCCGCCTGATCCCGCGCAGCGCGCGCTCCCGGCCGCGCGACCCTGGCCCCACCCCGCCACCTGGCCTCCGCGCCGAATCGCCCGACCGCGCCTCCCGCGCGACCCCGCCGACCGAGTGCCCCGCCCCGATCCGCCCGCGCCCTGGGCCCCGCGCCGATCTGCCCCGCACGCGCCCGCTCGCCCGCCGACCGAGTCGGTTATGCACCGAGCGCGCCGCACACGTACGCCCTAGCGGCCGCCTATATAAACGCCTCCAGGCTTCGTGTTTTTCCTGATCCCAGCAGAAACGCCACCGCCTCCACGATAAAAAGCCCCGCCGCCGGTACAGAAAAGAAAAAGGCACCAGAGCCACCGCCAGGGAAGAAAAGAGAGAAAAAAAAGAGGAGAAGAGGAAGAAAAAGAGGAGGGTGCTGTCATCCGCCGGAGGACCTTGCACCATCTACTTCGTCTACGCGTCGCCTTCACCCTCGCGATCTTTGAAGCTGCCAGATCTACGGTAGGATTCGTTGTTCCGATGCAAATTTTAGTGACGTATTAGATCTAATAGACGTAATTTAATCGTAGTTGCACCATGAATTTATTTTCAGCAGTATTAATTCCCGTTAAAACCCCCATAAACTCGTATGAATACGTATGAACTAGTTGCATCTAATTAATAAACAACCGTAGTTAATCAATTATTATACTTTGCATGCATGCATGTCATCGCATGTTGATTAGTATGTATGCATTGTGTTGATTTGTATGTATATTCTTGTATGTGTGATCACGAGTAGAGGGAAGTGCTCAATAGATCGTGTACGAGGATTTTCATAATCAAGACTTCAAAGCGCTTGAGCAACCCTATCCGCCGGAGCAAGGCAAGTGTCCTTGAAGCATATTGATCCTGTTTTTAAATAAATGTTTTGTTTGCAAAACTACATGCTTGTGTCAATTTGATGGGAGTCCTATGGTAGGAAGTTTACTAGATTTGTTTAACCACCCTTGTCACCTGGAATATATGGTAGAGAGTCGGGAAGGGTTTTTACCTTTTGCATCGCTTAATTAATTGGGATGGGAAACCACTATATTATTTAATTATGCATTAATGGTATATGGATTAACATGAACTGGTCGATACGGTATGGTAATGGGTGATCTAAGCAAGCCTGGTATGTGGATGGGTTGGATGTTATGGTGGTTTGCTTGCTTTAGATCTAAGGACCGGTTCGTGCGAGAATAGGCCAGGACTACAGTGCCACCACGAGGCCAAGTATGGGTGCGGCGTAGCTGATTAATTAGGGTTTTGCTAGTACTGTTTGGACCATGTGGATGCTCGGGGAAGGGGTAGTCGGATTGGGTTTGTTGATGATTGGTGGGACTACCCTGGGATCTGAATGGCTCAAGAGGGGGCCATTGGTTGAAGATGTGCTCAGTTGGAGACATCGCCATCGGTGAAACCTCAGTGGGGTCTGAATAGACTAGTAATCCCTTTGTAAAGGCTATTTTGTGATCTCTTGGCCATACACCAAAGGAAGTGTAATTGGCATAAGGGAGGTTCTTTAGTCGCCGACGGATGATGAAATCACAAACACGTGGGTAAAGAGGTACAAACTCTACAGAGTATTAAAACTATCATGATAGCCGTGCTCCCGGTTATGAGCGCCTGGATGACCTACATGATTAGAGGGAAATTGGGATTTGGGATGGTTATGGTTTTGTAATGGTTATGGTTGATATTATGGTTATGGTTATGGTTGGAATTATGGTTTATGACATTGATTATGGTTATTGGCAATGGTAAATTATGGACTGGTATTATGATGGTTACATGGTTTATGATGGATTTACTTCACATAAATATGATACATTGCTTTTCAAATGTTTTACTGTACTTTTCAACACTTAGCCATTATTATTGTCGTCATTTGAATCAGCCACATGTCATACTTTCCACACTTGCTGAGTACGACATGTACTCACTCTTGCAATCCCCCCCCCCAACAGTTGCAGGTCAGAATTGTGAGTTTATTGGCAATAATGCGGAGTTCTAGGCCGTGTCTACCGTCAGCTTTGCCTGTGGTGTTGCATGGAACTGCGCTATCCCTTTTGCTTAGTTTGCTTAGTTGCTTAATTAGTTTATTTCCGCTACATTAGTTGAACTTGTGATTAATATTCATTAGAGCTTGTATTCGAGGATATATATGGTTTGTGTAATAAAATTTGATAATTAATCTTGTTCTGTGGTAATTTTCTGTATACTCTTTTGTGATTGCACTCGCGTATGTGTGTTGAACATCCTGGGCACACATATGCGTTAGCTTGGTTCAGTTTTCGGAACCGGGCATCACAGATTGGTATCAGAGCCACAGGTTGACCGTAGGATGCAGTCTAGATAGAATGGACACTTTAAAGCACATAGGAGCACTGAGGAATCGATGTGTTTTTGCTTAGTGTGCTGTTTGCTATATATATTGTTTGCTTGTGTGCTTAATAGAGGATTTTGGGGTGCTTTGGCATTGCCATGTCCACCTAGGCTAGTGTAGCTAGTTTTTTAGTTCCATATCCCTTGATGCATATAGTTGGGGGCGTTCTCTAATTCTTACCTATTGCTTTTCTTCAGATGGTGAGGACTCGCAACCAGAGGGATGGCAGTGATGAGGAGGAGAACAATGGAGTGCCTCATAACAACAATGGGCAAGGATCTACTCAGGGAGCTATCAACATTGAGCAGCTATTGACTATGCAAAACCAGCTCATGCAGACCATGATACAGACTATGGGACAGCTGCAGGCTGGTAACATCAACAATCAGCCCCACATGCCCCCACTGCCACCCCTGCCTCCTCATAACCGATTGGGATAGTATATGAGGACTAGGCCGCCAACCTTTGCTCAAGCTGCTGACCCTATGGATGCTGATGATTGGCTCAAGTCCATGGAGAAGAAACTTGCTATTGTCCAATGCAGTGACCGAGAGAAGGTCCTATTTGCTTCTCATCAACTCGTTGGAGCAGCTGCCGATTGGTGGGATTCACTATGCAATGCTCATGAGGATCAAGAAAGAATCACTTGGGCCGAATTCAAGGAGAATTTTTGTTCTCATTATGTGCCGGAAGGTGTTATGATCTTGAAGAGGCAAGAATTTGAGAACTTGAGACAAGAAAAATCAAGCGTGGGTGAATATCTCAATAAGTTCACTCAACTCTCAAGATACGCGCCTGATGACGTTAGTCGGGACAGCCGGAAGCAATATTTGTTCATGAGAGGCTTGAACAATGAAATCCAAGTGCAACTACTCAATTGCGACTATGCCAACTTCCAGAAGCTTGTGGACAAAGCAATTGTGGTGGAGAACAAGGTTCATGAGATGGAGTAAGACAACAAGAGGAAGGCACCATACCAAGGACAACAACAAGGAAGTAATGTGCGCCCTCACTTTGCGCCGCCCAATGCGCCTCATTACAGCTCCTCCATCCCTGCTCAGCGCCCTAGTTATGCACCGCGCCCAACTCAGTTTGTGCAGCAGCGCCCTATCATGCAAGCACCTAGGCCTCCGATGCCGTATGTGCCTCGTGCTGATTTTCCTGGCGCCAATGCTCAAAACCAAGCTCGCCCCAATAATTCTGGTAGAGTTAAGAAGTGCTATACCTGTGGAGAAGCTGGACACTTTGCGCATCAATGTCCTAAGTCAGGCCTTGGTCAAGGAAGCAATGCACCGAGGCAAAACCCAAGACCTAATGGAGGACAACCACAAGGAAGCCGTGGACAGCAGAATTTTGCTCGTGGCAACGTGAACCATGTCTCTACGGAGGATGCTCAACAAGCTGATGACGTGGTCATTGGTATGTTTCTCGCCAACTCCAACCCTGCGACTATGTTATTTGATTCTGGAGCATTGCATTCATTCATTGCATCAAAGTATGTTGCCAAGTATAGTTTGCCTATCTCTCATATGAAGTTTACTCTGTTGGTTAAGTCTCCTGGAGGAGAGATGAGGAAAAATATAGTATGTCCAAAAGTAAGCCTTAGAATAAGGGGGGTAGACTTCTCCGCTAACCTCATTGTTTTGGATTCTCAAGGATTGGACATTATACTTGGTATGGACTGGTTGAGGAAGCACAATGGAGTTATTGAGTGTGCCACTAAGACGGTGAAGTTGACCAATGAAGAAGGGATCACCATAGAATTTGAAGCATCTCAAACCGCACCGAAGCAATTGGAATTGAATCATATGGACGGTGCCGCAATTGAGGAGATTCCGGTAGTGTGTGAATTTTTGGATGTGTTTCCGGATGAGTTGCCAGGTATGCCACCTGATCGAGACATTGAGTTTGTTATTGATTTAATACCTGGAACTGCACCTATAGCTAAGAGGCCGTATAGGATGCCTCCTATGGAATTAGCGGAGCTCAAGAAGCAAATTCAAGAGCAATTAGAGAAGGGTTTCATTTGCCCAAGCTCTTCACCTTGGGGAGCGCCCGTGCTGTTCGTGGACAAGAAGGATGGATCCCAAAGGATGTGCGTGGATTACCGAGCTCTCAACGAGGTTGTTTGATCAGATGAAGGGTGCTTGTGTCTTCTCTAAGATTGATTTGAGGTCGGGATACTTTCAAATGAAGATTAGACCAGCGGACATACCCAAGACAGCTTTTAGGACACGGTATGGATCTTATGAGTACACCGTGATGTCATTTGGATTGACAAATGCGTCTGCCTACTTTATGTACCTCATGAATAAGGTCTTCATGGAGTACTTGGATAAGTTTGTTGTGGTATTCATTGATGATATTATGATCTACTCGAAGGATGAGAAGGAACATGAGGAACACTTGAGGCTTACGCTGCAGAAATTGAGGGAGCATCAATTGTATGCCAAGTTCAGCAAGTGCCAGTTTTGGTTGAAAGAGGTGCCATTTTTGGGTCATATAATCTCAAGAGGAGGAGTATCGGTTGACCCCGGAAAAGTGAGAGACGTGTTGAAGTGGGAGCCGCCGCAAAATGTCAAGGAAATAAGGAGTTTCCTTGGGATGGCTGGATATTACCGTCGGTTTATCAAGGATTTTCCAAGATAGCCAAGCCTATGACGGAGTTGCTAATGAAGGGAAAGACGTTCCAATAGACTGAAGCTTGTCAAAATAGTTTTGAGGAGTTGAAGAAGAGGTTAACAACAGCCCCAGTTTTGGTATTACTGGATGTAAGCAAGAGTTTTGATATTTATTGTGACGCATCAAGACAAGGACTCGGATGCGTGCTTATGCAAGAAGGTCAAGTGGTCGCCTATGCGTCAAGACAATTGAAGAAACATGAGCAGAATTACCCAACGCATGATCTTGAACTAGCAGCCATGGTACACGCATTGAAGATTTGGAGACACTATATTCTGGGACATAGGTGTGAAATTTACACGGATCATAAGAGTTTGAAGTATATTTTCACACAAACGGATCTGAACTTGAGGCAACGAAGATGGTTGGAGATCATCAAAGATTATGATTTGGGGATCAACTATCATTCGGGAAAAGCCAATGTAGTGGCCGATGCTTTGAGTAGAAAAGGAGTAAGTCATCAACTCACGGTTCGAGAGTTACCATTTGAGTTATGTAAGGAGTTTGAACGGTTGAACCTCGGGTTTGTAAATGAGATGGAGATGATGGAGTTAAACCCAACCTTGGAGCAAGAAATTCGAGAGGCCCAAACCGCAGATGAAGAGATCAAGGAAATCAAGGAAAGGACTGAGGAAGGGAGAGAATTCAGATTTGATGAAGACGAATATGGTACCTTATGGCTTCGAAAGAGGATCGTTGTGCCTAATGTAAAGAATATTTGGGAGACAATATTAAAGGAGGCACATGACTCGCCTTACTCGATTCACCCCGGATGTACAAAGATGTACAAGGACTTGAAGACATGCTATTGGTGGGCCAGCATGAAAAAGGACATAGCCGAATATGTTGCATTGTGTGATGTGTGCCGACGAGTTAAAGCTGAACATCAAAGGCCAGCAGGATTATTGCAGCCATTAAAGATCCCGGAGTGGAAGTGGGAAGAGATTGGTATGGACTTTATAGTTGGATTACCGCGAACTCAGTCTGGCTATGATTCAATATGGGTTATTGTGGATCGGTTGACAAAATCAGCTCACTTCATCCCTGTCAAGACCACATATACCACCGCGAAGCTAGCAGAATTGTATATTGAGCATATTGTGTGTCAACACAGAGTAACGAAGAAGATAGTCTCAGATAGAGGTTCTCAGATTTTAGCAGAAATTGCATGAAGCAATGGGAACAAGGTTGAACTTCAGTTCGGCGTATCACCCTCAAACAGATGGACAAACCGAGAGGACCAATCAAATTTTGGAAGACATGTTAAGAGCTTGTGCATTAAAGCATGGGAAAAGTTAGGATAAAAGTTTGCCGTACGTTGAATTCTCGTACAACAATAGCTACCAAGCAAGTCTGAAAATGTCACCCTACGAAGCATTGTACAGAAGGAAGTGTAGGACTCCCTTGTTTTGGAATGAAACCGGAGAGAATCAAGTGTTTGGTCCCGACGTGTTACAAGATGCTGAAAGGCAAGTCCAAATAATACGGGAAAACTTAAAGGTTGCCCAGTCTCGACAAAAAGGTTATGCTGATAATAGGCGAAGGAGTCTGACTTTTGAAGTTGGAAATTTTGTATACCTCAAAGTGTCACCTATCAGAGGATAGCGACGGTTTAACGTCAAAGGAAAACTAGCACCACGTTACATTGGACCATTCAAGATTTTGGACAAACGAGGAGAAGTAGCATATCGACTTGAGCTGCCGACGTATCTCTCCGATGTACACGACGTGTTTCACGTTTCTCAACTCAAGAAGTGTCTCAGGGTACCGGAAGAACAAGTGCCGATGGACGAGTTAGAACTTCAAGAGGATTTGTCCTATGTCGAGCAACCTATCAAGATTTTAGACATGAAGGAAAGGGTCACAAGGAATAAGAGGATCCGTTGGTGCAAAGTGCAATGGAAACACCATACGGAAACCGAAGCTACGTGGGAACGTGAAGAAGACCTGAAGGCAGAATTCCCGCATCTTTTCTCCACGCTGTCGAATCTCGAGGGCGAGATTCACTTTAAGGGGGGTAGGTTTGTAACACCCTCAATTTTCGCATCATGCATTGCATACATGTTCATGCATTAAATATTAATAGAATAAAAGAAAAAAATAAAAGATAAAGCATATATACAAATATGTGTAGAAAAAGAAGAAAAAGAAAATAATAGCATAAAACTTGTAATAGGGAATAAGTATAAAAATAATAATAAAAAATATATAAATATAGATATAAATATATATATAAATAATATATATAATAACTGTATATAAAAAATAATAAATAAATAATATAAAGAATAAATAAATAATAATATATTTATAAAAAAAGTAAAAAAAGCAAAAGAAAAAAAAGGGACTGCTGGCCAGGCGGCCGAGCCGGCCTAGCCAGCAACCCCGCGCCGCCCCGGGCCCCACGCCCCGCCGTTTGATCTCGCGCAGCGCGCGCTCCCGGCCGTGCGACCCTAGCCCCACCCCGCCACCTGGCCTCCGCGCCGAATCGCCCGACCGCGCCTCCCGCGCGACCCCGCCGACCGAGTGCCCCGCCCCGATCCGCCCGCGCCCTGGGCCCCGCGCCGATCTGCCCCGCATGTGCCCGCTCGCCCGCCGACCGAGTCGGTTACGCACCGAGCGCGCCGCACGCCAGGCTTCGTGTTTTTCCCGATCCCAGCAGAAACGCCACCGCCTCCACGATAAAAAGCCCCGCCGCCGGTACAGAAAAGAAAAAGGCACCAGAGCCGCCGCCAGGGAAGAAAAGAGAGAAAAAAAAAGAGGAGAAGAGGAAGAAAAAGAGGAGGGTGCTGTCATCCGCCGGAGGACCTTGCACCATCTACTTCGTCTACGCGTCGCCTTCACCCTCGCGATCTTTGAAGCCGCCAGATCTACGGTAGGATTCATTGTTCCGATGCGAATTTTAGCGACGTATTAGATCTAATAGACGTATTGTAGTTGCACCATGAATTTATTTTCAGCAGTATTAATTCCCGTTAAAACCCCCATAAACTCGTATGAATACTGTAACATCCATAATTTCATGTATAAAAATTTGCTCAAACCCTTGAACATTGTTGTATGCATTATTGGGTGATTTTTGAATTCCAAACGTGTAGCAAACGATTTAAATTTGAATTTGAATTCAAATCAAAAGAAAAGAAAAGGAAAAAGAAAAAGAAAAAGGTAAAACCCCACCCTGGGCCGATTTCTTTCCCCTGGCCCAATTCCCTCCCCCTTTCTCTCGCGGCCCAGCCGAACCCCTCCCTCCTTCCCTCTCTCTGCGCCCGGGACCCCACCTGTCGGCACGTTCTTCCCTACCCCTTCTTCTCCCGCGCGCAACCGTCACCCCGCGCCACGCCGACCCCCGCGCCCACGTCTCCCCCTCCCTCGGAACCACTTCCCCCGCTCCAAATTCGGCCGAGCTACACAACCGCCTCCACCCCCAGCGCTTAAAAAGACCGGCGCCCCCATTTTTCCTCTCTCCCCGAGCCTCTCTAACCCTAGCACCTTTGTAAAGACCATGTAGTGATCTCCGGGCCACACACCTACGGAAGTGTAAAATGTGGTTGATCACCACGGGCTACATGGAGGTTTACTCAGTCCACCTGGCAACATGGGATGGAATCACTGCTTGTGGGGAAAGGGTACACTCTCTGTAGAGATTTGGTAAAACTGTCATGACAGCCGTGCTCACGGACAAGAGCGGCTTGGGGCCAGTTCATAATTAGTCTATGGTTGGGAAATGGTGGTTAATTATGATTCAAGTACATTCATTATCATTACTCTTGTGTTAATTACTTCTTGAATTATGATATTGGTAATTGAAAGCTAAGGTTAGGTTTTGAGCATAGTGCTAAGCCATAATTGGCCTTCCCTTGCTTTAGCCCATCATGTCATCTCTTCCCGCACTTGTTGAGTACTTTATGTACTCAAGCGTTTAATTTTTCATTAGAATATGAAGAAGAAGAAGCGGCACCGGAGGACTACTTCGTCAATCCAGAGGACTTGGTCTAGGCTGGCGACCTTACGCGCAACTGTTGCCTGTGGAGATGGAGCTTCTCTTACCTATTAGTCTTCTGCTGTAGTTTGAACATTGTTAACATTGTTGTTGATGTAGATAGTTGTGGTGTGTATTTGTAGACCTTCGGGTCATATTGTAAGACTATTTATATACTCGAACATGGCTATGTAATGATATTTCTCTTTCGTCGACGCATGTACGATTCAACTGATCCTGACATACATGTGATAAGCGTCTGTTCATCTTTATGATGACCGGGCAGTATCAGAGCCGTGTTGCCCGTAGAACGCAAGCCTAGTTAGAAATGGTCGAAAATTAAGGACTATACTATTTTCTTATAAAATAGTATTTCCAAAACTTTGTGCTCTTCATCTCAACCCTTGTGCTTCTTATCTTGTTGTGCTTGTTGTTTTAATTCTAACTTAATTTATTGATTATTGATCTCACTCTCTTCTTTTTCAAATGTTTGTAGATGGCACGAACCAAGCAGACGGCTCGTAAGTCGACTGGGGGTCGTGTTCCTCACCACGCCCTAGCCAGTCGCTCCGCACCTCACACCCCCAGGAGGGAGACGACGCTGTTCTCCACTGGGAGTGCCGCTTCGAGGATGCGTGTCCGTCTTCGCTCTCTTCTTAGTGTTGCGGGGTACCGTGAGTACCGTGTTCGCCTAGTCTACCACACCACTAGGGTCTTTGCGCCCTATACTGGTGGACTGGAGTGGACTTCTCAGCTGGCCGTCTACTACGACTCGGAGCTGCTGCACTCACACTTCTCTCCGGCCTGGAGGAGCTCCCAGCGTGCGGCTGAGGAGGACGCAACGTGGGAGGCGACTACCTACTGAAGTCACGCCCACAGGTTCCGCCTTGGGTGCACGGAGCACGCGTACACCCCTCAGCGCCCTAGTGGCACGACCGTCTACACTGGACGTGACGTCGAGGGGCCTTTGACCCACCCTCAGTGCGAGAGGCTGGTGGACGACGTGGTGGAGTTGTCTTCGCGACTCCAGCGTTGTCAGCAGGAGCTACAGGACAGCAGGGACCTGGTTGACCGCTATGAGCGACTTCACCGACGCTACGCGAGGATCACTGCAGCTGATCCTAACTCTCCTCAGTACGCTTCGGACGTTGAGCCTTGGGACCCGAACTCTCCAGATCGCCGTATGAACTCCCCCCAGGAATCAAGAGAGGACTCGAAAGAAGAAGACCCGGAGATGGAGGTTGAGGAGGACTCCGATGAGTAGGAGTGGACTTGTTTCCCCGCTGGACGACTCAGGACACCTATCCTTAGTATGTAGGAGCGTGTAGTTGCGCCCTCTCTAATCTTGAGTTGTGTTATCTATGGTATTGTATTAGTTTGCTTTATGTTGTGTGTGTGTGCGACATGAGTTGTGGAATGCTTCGGCATCCTGTCCACATCCATGTCATTTGTATATAGGCTTGTTAGTGTGTCGTGCGAGTTGTGGAATGCATTAGCATCTTGTCCACATCCGCACTAGTTGGTTAATGAATTTGCTTGCTTTATATATATATATATATATATATATATATATATATATATATATATATATATATATATATATATATATATATGTTTCCCTTGATGCATGTAGTTGGGACCATTTGCCATAGCGTACCCTTCTATATCTCATCTATTGTCCTAAAGTTTCAACTATTCCCTATACAGATGTCTGGAAGAGGTAGAGGTAGAGGTCGTGGAAGGGGTGCTGTGCCCCAAGATGAAGGACTTGGAGGTGTGCCACGATGGAATGGTAGGGGTGCTCGAGGAGCCCCAGCCGCGCAAAAAATGCAGCAGATGATGGCCATCCAAACCCAGCTGCTTAACAACCTTACTCAGATTGTCACCAACCTGCAGCAAGCCCCACCCCCACCACCACCAAATTACAACCTTCCGCCACCACCACCTTTTCCACCTAGGTCCTTTCTAAGGGACTTCCTGAACACTCATCCACCCACCTTTGCCACAGTCACCGAACCCATGGATGCCGATGATTGGCTCCGAACCGTTGAAAGCAAGTTGAGGCTCATCCACTGTGAAGGAAGAGAGAAAGTACTATTAGCCTCCCATCAACTCCAAGGACCGGCAGCCGACTGGTGGACCGCCTTTACTGAAGCTCATCAGGACCCAGAAAACATTACCTGGGAAGAATTTAGGACCAACTTCCACAATCACTTTGTGCATGAGGGAGAAATACAAGCAAGACGCGAAGAGTTCCTTATGTTGAAGCAGGGCCGTATGACTGTGAGGGCCTATTTGAATGCATTCACCCAGTTGTCCCGCTATGCCCCAACCGATGTGGATACTGACTCCAAGAAACAATTCTGTTTCAAGAATGGACTGGATTAGGAGTTGAAGTTTGCCATGTCTTCCAGCGACTACAGCGACTTTCAGAAGCTGGTTGACAAAGCCTTTGAAGTGGAGAGGACTAAAAAGGAACTGGATGATGAGGAAAGAAAAAGGAAGTTGACTATAGCACATGCCTCTAGCAGCAATGTACGCCCCCATCTTAACCCTCCGCCTGCAAACCAGATGACTCGTCCTATGAACTACTCGGGACAAAGATTTCCAAACACCAACTACAGGCCACCCACTCCCTACAACCAGCAAATGCGCCAGCAGCAGCAGCCACCACGCCAGCCAATGCAACCCCCACGTCAGCAGATGCAGCCACCCCGCCCTTCAACTCCAGCCAACCGTCCAAATGGCCAACCCCCAAGAAACCAATCAGGAGGCAACAAGGGACAAAGTAATGCTGCGGGAGTTCAATGTTACAAGTGCGGAGAATGGGGACACTACGCCAGCAGTTGTCCAAAGAAGCAACAAAACCCACCTGGCCGTGTCAACCATGTGACACTGGAGCAAGCACAGGAAGAGCCTGATGTGGTGATCGGTATGTTTTCTGCTAACTCCCACCCCGCCACCGCATTGTTTGATTCGGGTGCTACACATTCATTTATATCCAAGGATTTCATAAAGAAGCATGACATGGTAGTTACATTCTTGAATCGGCCACTGTTGATAAACTCTCCTGGAGGAGAGATGGTGGCAAGGCATCTATGCCGAAAAGTGAGTATAAACATAAGGGGGGTAGTCTTTTGGGCCAACCTAATAGTGTTGGACTCACAAGGATTAGATATCATTCTGGGAATGGACTGGTTGACGAAGAATCAAGGAGTAATTCATTGTGCAACTAGAACAGTTTGCTTAACACAACCGGATGGCACTACAGTGGAGTTCAAGCCAGATCAGACACAAGAGGCAGTTGTACAACTCAACCATCTTGAGAGTACCGAAGACATCAGGGTTGTGAAGGAATTTCCGGATGTATTCCCAGACGAATTACCAGGTATGCCCCCTGATCGAGAGATTGAATTTGTCATTGAGTTAGTACCTGGAACGGCCCCAATATATAAGAGGCCGTATAGAATGGATGCTAAACAACTAGCTGAACTAAAGGATCACATCGAGGAGTTATTGGGAAAAGGATATATTCGTCCTAGCTCATCGCCTTGGGGAGCACCAGTTATATTTGTATCTAAGAAGGATGGAACTCAAAGGTTGTGTGTGGATTACCGTGCCTTAAATGTGGTAACAATCAAGAACAAGTACCCACTGCCAAGAATTGAAGATTTATTTGATCAGTTGAGAGGAGCATGTGTGTTCTCTAAGATTGATCTTTGCTCAGGCTATCACCAACTGAAGATTAGACCCTCAGACATTCCCAAGACGGCATTTGTCTCTCGATATGGATTATATGAGTATACAGTTATGTCGTTTGCATTGACCAATGCTCCGGCATATTTTATGTATCTAATGAACAAGGTATTCATGGAGTACTTGGACAAGTTTGTAGTGGTATTCATCGATGACATACTTATCTACTCCAAGACTGAAGAAGAGCATGAGGAGCACCTCAGGATGGCTCTACAAAAGTTACGTCAACACCAATTGTATGCCAAACTTAGTAAATGTGAGTTTTGGCTAAAGGAGGTGTCATTTTTGGGTCATGTCATATCAGAAGGAGGTATAGCAGTGGATCCAGGCAAAGTGGCAGATGTTCTTAAGTGGGAAACACCCGAGAGTGTGCATGATATACGAAGATTCCTAGGCATGACTAGTTATTACCGTAGATTCATCGAGGGATTTTCAAAGATCTCTTGACCACTAACCAAGTTGCTTGAGAAAGGAGTTGCTTTCAAGTGGACCCCCGAATGTGAAGTAAGTTTCGCCGAGTTGAAGAAGAGGTTAACCAGTGCACCGGTATTGGTGATGCCTGATATGCAGAAGGAGTTTGTGGTCTATTGCGATGCATCTGGTCATGGTTTAGGATGCGTCTTAATGCAAGGAGGACATGTTGTAGACTATGCTTCAAGACAGCTCCAGAAGCATGAGAGGAATTACCCAACCCGTGATTTAGAATTGGCGGCTGTTGTTCACGCATCGAAGATCTGGAGACACTACTTAATGGGAAAAAGGACTGAGATATACACAGATCACAAGAGCTTGAAGTACATATTCACACAACCGGATCTTAATCTCAGGCAACATCGTTGGTTGGAATTAATAAATGACTTTGATGTGGGAATCAACTACCATCCAGGAAAGGCTAATGTGGTCGCTGATGCTCTAAGCAGGAAGGGACAATGTAATGACTTGTCAGTACAAGCTCTTCAACCCCAGTTATGTGAAGAGTTTGCAAGGTGAAACCTATGTCTAGTGTCTAGCACTGAAGCAGTTGCTATGGAAGTGGACTCAACCCTTGAACGTGATATACGAGAAGGACAAAAGAATGATGAGAAGGTCAAGGAGATCAAGCAGTTGATGAAGAAGGGGAAAGCTCCAAACTTTAGAGAGGATGAACAAGGAACCCTATGGCTTGGAAAGAGGATTTGTGTTCCAGATATCAAGGAGATTAAAGAGTTGATACTAAGGGAAGCCCATAACTCATCATACTCTATTCATCCCGGAAGCACAAAGATGTATCAAGACCTTAAAGACCGATATTGGTGGCATGGAATGAAACGGGATGTAGCAGAATATGTGGCCATATGTGATACATGTCAATTGATTAAGGCGGAACATCAAAGACCAGCAGGGTTATTGCAACCAATCAAAGTGCTAGAATGGAAGTGGGAAGAAATTAGTATGGATTTCATTGTGGGACTACCAAGAACACAGTCTGGATATGATTCTATATGGGTTATTGTGGATCGTTTGACTAAAGTTGCTCACTTTATTCCTGTGAAAGAAACATACAATGGCCCCAAGTTGGCGGAACTGTACATCTCCAGGATTGTATGTTTACATGGAGTTCCTAAGAAGATCATCTCAGACAGAGGCACTCAATTCACCTCAAGGTTCTGGCAAAAGTTGCATGAATCAATGGATACCCGTCTAAGTTTTAGTTCGGCGTATCACCCTCAGACTGATGGTCACACAGAACGCACCAACCAGATATTAGAAGACATGTTGAGAGTGTGTGCTCTAAAGAATAGCAAAAGTTGGGACAAGAATCTGCCATATGCCAAATTCTCTTACAACAACAGTTATCAAGCCAGTTTGAAGATGTCTTCTTTTGAAGCATTGTATGGGCGAAAGTGTAGGACACTGTTGTTTTGGAATCAAATTGGGGAAAGTCAAGTCTTTGGGCCTGACGTACTACAAGAGGCTGAAAGACAAGTACAATAAATTCGGAAGAATCTAAAGGCAGCCCAAACAAGACAGAAGAGTTATGCGGATACTCGAAGACGTGATCTAACATTTGAGGTTGGTGATTATGTGTACTTGAAGGTATCACCTATGAGAGGATTGAGAAGATTTAAAGTAAGAGGCAAGTTGTCACCCCGCTACATTGGTCCGTTCAAGATATTAGAGCGACGAGGTGAAGTGGCATATCAGCTTGAGCTTCCGCCACACTTGTCAGATGTGCATAATGTGTTCCATGTATCACAGCTTAAGAAGTGCTTAAGAGTGCCTGAAGAGCAATTGCCTAAGGAATCAGTGGATGTACAGGAAGACTTGTCTTATGTGGAGCAGCCTGTCAAGATACTTGAGACACTAGAAAAGATCACAAGAAACAAAGTCATTTGCATGTGTAAAGTGCAATGGAAGCATCACTCGGAGGCAGAAGCAACATGGGAAAGAGAAGAAACTCTTAAGGCTGATTTCCCTCATCTATTCTCTTAGGACGTCCGAATCTCGAGGGCGAGATTCCTTTTAAGGGGGGTAGAGTTGTAACACCCATAATTTCATGTATAAAAATTTGCTCAAACCCTTGAACATTGTTGTATGCATTATTGGGTGATTTTTGAATTCCAAACGTGTAGCAAACGATTTAAATTTGAATTTGAATTCAAATCAAAAGAAAAGAAAAGGAAAAAGAAAAAGAAAAAGGTAAAACCCCACCCTGGGCCGATTTCTTTCCCCTGGCCCAATTCCCTCCCCCTTTCTCTCGCGGCCCAGCCGAACCCCTCCCTCCTTCCCTCTCTCTGCGCCCGAGACCCCACCTGTCGGCACGTTCTTCCCTCCCCCTTCTTCTCCCGCGCACAACCGTCACCCCGCGCCACGCCGACCCCCGCGCCCACGTCTCCCCCTCCATCGGAACCACTTCCCCCGCTCCAAATTCGGCCGAGCTACACAACCGCCTCCACCCCCAGCGCTTAAAAAGACCGGCGCCCCCATTTTTCCTCTCTCCCCGAGCCTCTCTAACCCTAGCACCTTTGTAAAGACCATGTAGTGATCTCCGGGCCACACACCTACGGAAGTGTGAAATGTGGTTGATCACCACGGGCTACATGGAGGTTTACTCAGTCCACCTGGCAACAGGGGATGGAATCACTACTTGTGGGGAAAGGGTACACTCTCTGCAGAGATTTGGTAAAACTGTCATGACAGCCGTGCTCACAGACAAGAGCGGTTTGGGGCCAGTTCATAATTAGTCTATGGTTGGGAAATGGTGGTTAATTATGATTCAAGTACATTCATTATCATTACTCATGTGTTAATTACTTCTTGAATTATGATATTGGTAATTGAAAGCTAAGGTTAGGTTTTGAGCATAGTGCTAAGCCATAATTGGCCTTCCCTTGCTTTAGCCCATCATGTCATCTCTTCCCGCACTTGCTGAGTACTTTATGTACTCAAGCGTTTAATTTTTCATTAGAATATGAAGAATAAGAAGCGGCACCAGAGGACTACTTCGTCAATCTGGAGGACTTGGTCTAGGCTGGCGACCTTACGCGCAACTGCTGCCTGTGGAGATGGAGCTTCTCTTACCTATTAGTCTTCTGCTGTAGTTTGAACATTGTTAACATTGTTGTTGATGTAGATCGTTGTGGTGTGTATTTGTAGACCTTCGGGTCATATTGTAAGACTATTTATGTACTCGAACATGGCTATGTAATGATATTTCGCTTTCGTCGACGCATGTACGATTCAACTGATCCTGGCGTACATGTGATAAGTGTCTGTTCATCTTTATGATGACCGGGCGTGACAAATACGTATGAACTAGTTGCATATAATTAATAAACAACCGTAGTTAATCAATTATTGTACTTTGCATGCATGCATGTCATCGCATGTTGATTAGTATGTATGCATTGTGTTGATTTGTATGTATATTCTTGAATGTGTGATCACGAGTAGTGGGAAGTGCTCAAGAGATCGTGTACGAGGATTTTCAGAATCAAGGCTTCGAAGCGCTTGAGCAACCCTATCCGCCGGAGCAAGGCAAGTGTCCTTGAAGCATATTGATCCTATTTTTAAATAAATGTTTTGTTTGCAAAACTACATGCTTGTGTCAATTTGATGGGAATCCTATGGTAGGAAGTTTACTAGATTTGTTTAACCACCCTTGTCACCTGGAATATATGGTAGAGAGTCGGGAAGGGTTTTTACCTTTTGCATCGCTTAATTAATTGGGATGGGAAACCACTATATTATTTAATTATGCATTAATGGTATATGGATTAACATGAACTGGTCAATACGGTATGGTAATGGGTGATCTAAGCAAGCCTGGTATGTGGATGGGTTGGATGTTATGGTGGTTTTCTTGCTTTAGATCTAAGGATCGGTTCATGCGAGAATAGGCCAGGACTACAGTGCCACCACGAGGCCAAGTATGGGTGCGGCGTAGCTGATTAATTAGGGTTTTGCTAGTACTGTTTGGACCATTGTGGATGCTCGGGGAAGGGGTAGTCGGATTGGGTTTGTTGATGATTGGTGGGACTACCCTGGGATCCGAATGGCTCAAGAGGGGGCCCTTGGTTGAAGATGTGCTCAGTTGGAGACATCGCCACCGGTGAAACCTCAGTGGGGTTTGAATAGACTAGTAATCCCTTTGTAAAGGCTATTTTGTGATCTCTTGGCCATACACCAAAGGAAGTGTAATTGGCATAAGGGAGGTTCTTTAGTCGCTGACGGGTGATGAAATCACAAACTCGTGGGTAAAGAGGTACAAACTCTGTAGAGTACTAAAACTATCATGATAGCCGTGCTCCCGGTTATGAGTGCTTGGATGACCTACATGATTAGAGGGAAATTGGGATTTGGGATGGTTATGGTTTGGTAATGGTTATGGTTGATATTATGGTTATGGTTATGGTTATGGATGGAATTATGGTTTATGACATTGATTATGGTTATTGGCAATGTAAATTATGGACTGGTATTATGATGGTTACATGGTTTATGATGGATTTACTTCACATAAATATGATACATTGCTTTTCAAATGTTTTACTGTACTTTTCAGCACTTAGCCATTATTATTGTCGTCATTTGAATCAGCCACATGTCATACTTTCCACACTTGCTGAGTACGACATGTACTCACTCTTGCAATCCCCCCCCCCAACAGTTGCAGGTTAGAATTGTGAGTTTATTGGCGATAATGCGGAGTTCTAGGCCGTGTCTACCATCAGCTTTGCCTGTGGTGTTGCATGGAGCTGTGCTATCCCTTTTGCTTAGTTTGCTTAGTTGCTTAATTAGTTTATTTCCACTGCATTAGTTGAACTTGTCATTAATATTCATTAGAGCTTGTATTCGAGGATAATATGGTTTGTGTAATAAAATTTGATAATTAATCTTGTTCTGTGGTAATTTTATGTATACTCTTTTGTGATTGCACTCGCGTATGTGTGTTGAACATCCTGGGCACACATATGCATTAGCTTGGTTCAGTTTTCGGAACCGGGCGTCACAAAGTGTGAGTGAATATCTCAATAAGTTCACTCAACTCTCAAGGTATACGCCTGAGGATGTGAGCCGGGACAGCCGGAAGCAATACTTATTCATGAGGGGATTGAACAATGAAATCCAAGTGCAATTGCTCAATTGTGACTATGCAAATTTCCAGAAGCTTGTGGACAAAGCAATTGTGGTGGAGAACAAGGTCCGTGAGATGGAACAAGACAACAAGAGGAAGGCGTCATATCATGGACAGCAACAATAAAGTAATGTGCGCCCTCGCTTTGCGCCTCCTAATGCGCCATATTACAGCTCCTCTACTCCTATACAGCGCCCTGGTTATGCACCGCGCCCAACTCAGTTCGTGCATCAGCGCCCTGCCATGCAAGCAGCTAGGCCTCCAATGCCTTTTGCACCTCGTGCTAACTTTCCTAGTGCAAGCGTTCAAAACCAAGCTCATCCCAATAATTCTGGTGGAGTTAAGAAGAGCTATACTTGTGGAGAAGCTGGACACTTTGCACATCAATGTCCTAAGTCAGGCCTTGGTCAAGGAAGCAATGCACCGAGGCAAAACCCAAGACCCGATGGAGGACAGCCACAAGGGAACCATGGACAACAGAATTTTGCTCGTGGCAATGTGAACCATGTCTCTACGGAGGATGCTCAACAAGCGGATGACGTGGTCATTGGTATGTTTCTCGCCAACTCCAACCCCGTGACTATGTTGTTTGATTCTGGAGCATCACATTCATTCATTGCATTGAAGTATGTTACCAAGTATAGTTTGCCTATCTCTCATATGAAGTTTACTCTATTGGTTAAGTCTCCTGGAGGAGAGATGAGGACAAATATAGTATGTCCAAAAGTAAGCCTTAGAATAAGGGGGGTAGACTTCTCTGCCAACCTCATTGTTTTGGATTCTCAAGGATCGGACATTATACTTGGTATGCATTGGTTAAGGAAGCACAATGGAGTTATTGAGTGTGCCACGAAAACGGTAAAGTTGACCAATGAAGAAGGGATCACCGTAGAATTTGAAGCACCTCAAACCGCACCGAAGCGATTGGAGCTGAATCATATAGACAGTGCCACAATTGAGGAGCTTTCGGTGGTGTGTGAATTTTTGGATGTTTTTCTGGATGAGTTGCCAAGTATGCCACCTGATCGAGACATTGAGTTTGTTATTAATTTAATACCTAGAACTGCACCTATAACTAAGAGGCCGTATAGGATGCCTCCTATGGAATTAGCGGAGCTCAAGAAGCAGATTCAAGAGCAGCTAGAGAAGGGTTTTATTCGCCCAAGTTCTTCACCTTGGGGAGCGCCCGTGCTGTTTGTGGACAAGAAGGATGGATCCCAAAGGATGTGTGTAGACTACCGAGCTCTCAACAAGGTAACCATCAAGAACAAGTATACCTTGCCCCCGTATAGAGGACTTGTTTGATCAGAAGAAGGGTGCTTGTATCTTCTCTAAGATTGACTTGAAGTCGGGATATTTTTCAAATGAAGATTAGACCATCGAACATACCCAAGATAGCTTTTAGGACGCGGTATGGATCTTACGAGTACACCGTGATGTCTTTTGGATTGACAAATGCGTGTGCCTACTTTATGTACCTCATGAATAAGGTCTTCATGGAGTACTTGGATAGGTTCGTTGTGGTGTTCATTGACGACATTATGATCTACTCGAAGGATGAGAAGGAACATGAGGAACACTTGAGGCTTATGTTGCATAAATTGAGGGAGCATCAATTTTATGCTAAGTTCAACAAGTGTCAGTTTTGGTTGAAAGAGGTGTCGTTTTTGGGTCATATAATCTCAGGAGGAGGAGTATCGGTTGACCCTGGAAAAGTGAGAGACGTGTTGAAATGGGAACCCCGCAAAATGTAAAGGAAATAAGGAGTTTTCTTGGAATGGCTGGGTATTACCGTCGATTCATCAAAGACTTTTCCAAGATAGCCAAGCCAATGACGGAATTTCTAATGAAGGGAAAGACTTTCCAATGAACTCAAGATTGTCAAAACAGTTTTGAGGAGTTGAAGAAGAGGTTGACAACAGCCCCAGTTTTGGTACTGCCGGATGTGAGTAAGAGTTTTGATATTTATTGCGACAGGTCGAGACAAGGACTTGGATGTGTATTGATGCAAGAGGGACAAGTGGTCGCCTGTGCGTCAATACAATTGAAGAAACATGAGCAGAATTACCCCACACATGATTTAGAACTTGCAGCCGTGGTACATGCATTGAAGATTTGGAGACACTATATCCTTGGACATAGGTGTGAAATTTATACGGATCACAAGAGTCTTAAGTATATTTTCACACAAACGAATCTGAACTTGAGGCAACGGAGATGGTTGGAGCTCATCAAAGATTATGATTTAGGAATCAACTATCATCCGAGAAAAGCCAATGTAGTGGCCGATGCTTTAAGTCGGAAAGGAGTATGTAATCAGGTCACAGTTCGAGAGTTACCATCTGAGTTATGCAAGAAGTTTGAATGGTTGAACCTTGTATTTGTAAATGAGATGGAGATGATGGAGTTAAATCCAACCCTGGAGCAAGAAATTTGAGAAGCACAAACCACGGATGAGGGGATCAAGGAAATCAAGGAAAGGACCGAAGAAGGGAGAGAATTCATATTTGATGAAGACGAACATGGTACCATATGGCTTGGTAAGATGATTGTTGTGCCTAATGTGAAGCATATTCGGGAGACAATAATAAAAGAGGCACATGACTTACCATACTCGATTCATCCTGGTTGTACGAAGATGTACAAAGACTTGAAGACTTGCTATTGGTGGTATAGCATGAAATAGGACATAGCTAAATACGTAGCATTGTGTGATGTGTGCCAACGAGTCAAGGCTGAACATCAAAGGCCAGTTAGATTATTGCAACCATTGAAGATCCCGGAATGGAAGTGGGAAGAAATCGGTATGGACTTCATAGTTGGTTTACCATGTACTCAGTCCGGTTACGACTCGATTTGGGTAATTGTGGATCGGTTAACTAAGTCAGGCCACTTTATTCCCGTCAAGACCACCTATAATGGAGAGAAATTGGCGGAACTGTATATTGGAAGAATAGTATGTTTGCATGGAGTTTTGAAGAAGATAGTCTCGGATAGAGGTTCACAATTCACTTCTAGATTTTGGCAAAAATTACATGAACATTTGGGAATGAGGTTGAATTTTAGTTCAGCATATCACCCTCAAACGGATGGACAAACCGAGAGGACCAATCATATTTTAGAGGACATGTTAAGAGCTTGTGCTTTAAAGCATGGGAAAGGTTGGGACAAGAGCTTGCCATATGCAGAATTTTCATACAATAATAGTTACCAAGCAAGCTTGAAAATGTCACCATATGAAGCGCTTTATGGAAGGAAGTGTAGGACACTTTTATTCTGGAATGAGGCAGGAGAAACTCAAGTATTTGGTCCGGATGTGTTGCAAGAAGCCAAAAAGCAAGTCCAAATAATTCGTGAAAACTTGAGGGCTGCCCAATCAAGACAAAAAGGTTATGCAGACAATAGGAGAAGGAAATTAGCCTTTGAAGTGGGAGATTTTGTTTACCTCAAGGTGTCACCAATGAGGGGTCATAAGAGGTTTAACATAAGAGGCAAGCTAGCACCTCGCTACATTGGACCATTCAAGATTTTGGACAAAAGAGGAGAAGTAGCATATAAGTTGGAGATGCTAACTCATCTTTCAGATGTCCATGATGTCTTTCATGTTTCCCAGCTCAAGAAGTGCCTGAGAGTACCGGAAGAACAAGTGCCAATGGAAGGATTGGAAATAGGGGCAGATTTGACTTACGCCGAACAACCAGTCAAAATTTTGGAAAACAAGGAGAGAGTCACAAGGAACAAGGTTATTAGATGGTGTAAAGTTCAATGGAAGCACCACACAGAAAAATAGGCAATGTGAGAATTGGAGGATGATCTCAAGAAGGAATTTCCCTATCTCTTCTCTTCCACATTGAATCTCGAGGGCAAGGTTCATTTTAAGGGGGGTAGGTTTGTAACACCCTCATTTTCATGCATCATGCCCTACATACATTCATATACATGTTTAACATTAATCCACATAAATAGGAACAAGTTTAAAATTGATTTGGAACAAAACCACACTTAAAATGTTGAAAAGTGCGGACTAGTCCGATTTTTCTCTGACTAAAATCAGACTTGTCTGTTTTTGCTGTGGACTAGTCTGATTTTGCTTCTGGACACTTTCAGACTTGTCTGATTTTATGCGGACTAGTCTGGTGTTCCAAGAATCCTTGAAAATTTGCTAAGTCCCTCGACTTGTCCGGACTAGTCCGGTGTTCCAGTGGACTTGTCCGTTTTCCTCTCTGACTAAAGTTGGACTTGTCTGATTTTTGGCCAGACTTGTCCGATTTCTTTCTGACTAACTTCGGACTAGTTCGGTCCTTTTTGGACATGTCCGATATTTCGCGACCCCGAATTAATCCTTTGTTTTATGACTTGTTTCTTGGGTTTCACGTCAAGTGGGCCTAGGGACGTCGTGCCTAACTCTTTTAGAGCCCACGTGGGACTCTAAACCGGCCTCTACTCATCTCAAACTCGAAATCCATCTAACCCTAGCCTCCACCTCTATATAAACAACCCCACCCCTTTTGCTTGACATCCATTTGCCACTTCTCCACCCCACCAAAACCCTAGTTCGTGGAGATCCACAATCAAGGAGGGAGGAGGAGATCCCAAGCAAGAAGAAGAAGAGGAGGGAACGAAAGAGGATCAAGATCTCCGTCAAGTTTCGTTCTTCATCACCAATTCTTCTCCAAGTTCATCACCAACCCTAGATCATCAAGATCCAAGTGTTTCCTCCAAGTTTCTCGATTCATTGGAGTTCTAAACACCTAGTATACCTTATATTTCCTTTTCCTTACATGAATTCGACCCCTAATCTCCAAATTCACGTCGATCTAGAAAACCCTAGTTCGCTAGTTTTGCGAAGTGCGGACTAGTCCGGCCTTCTGCAGACTAGTCCGATTTTGCTGACTAAATTGTGTTGAATTGATTCTAAAATTAGATCTAATCACATCCAAACCTGTATAAACTTGTTAAAAGCTATTAGAACTAGTTAGTGATCATTAAAAGCAATCTATTAACAAGTTCCACCTTGCATTTGCATTAATCATGCATATCATATCATATTGAGTAATATTTGTGCACTCTTTGATAGTGTTTCTTGTCTTGTATGTTTATTGTGCGAATTAGACGGATTTGCGCTAGAAAGTGCCACGGAGGATCTCCAGCACCAAGAGTTTGAAGGCTTTGACTCTAATCAACCGCAAGAGCAAGGCAAGTGTCCTTGAAGCATATTGATCCAGTTTTGAAATAAATGTTTTGTTTGCAAAACGGCATGCTTGTGTTAATTTGATGGGAAATCCTATGATAGGAAGTTTACTAGTTTTGTTGACCACCCTTGTCACCTGGAATATATGGTAGAGAGTCGGGAAGGGCTTTTTACATTTTTGCTTTGCTTAATGAACTGGGATGGGAAAACGACTATACCACTCAACTTAATTATGCATGGATGAGATTATGGTTAACATGAACTGGTTAATATGATATGGTAATGGGTGATCTAAGCAAGCTTAGTATGTGGATGGGTTGGATGTTATGGTGGTTTTGCTTGCTTTAGATCTAAGGACCGGTTCGTGGAGCGACCATCCAGGATTTACAGTGCCACCACGAGGCCAAGTATGGGTGCGGCATAGCTGATTAATTAGGGTTTTCCAGTGCTATTTGGACCATTAAGGATGCTCGGGGAAGGGGTAGTCGGATTGGGTTTGCTGATGACTGGTGGGACTACCCTGGGATCCGAATGGCTCAAGAGGGGGCCTTGGTTGAAGATGTGCTCAGTTGGAGACATCGCCACTGATGAAACCTCAGTGGAGTCTAAATAGGCTAGTAATCCCTTTGTAAAGGCTATTTTGTGATCTCTTGGCCACACACCTAAGGAAGTGTGAGACGGCATAATTGATATTCTATAGTCATCGAAAGGTGATGAAATCACAAACATGTGGGTAAAGCGGTAAAACCTCTGCAGAGTGTGTCTAAAACTATCATGATAGTCGTGCTCCCGGTTATGAGCAACCTAGACCCTCACATGATTAGAGGGAACTCGGTATTGGGATGGTATTTTGGGATGGTTATGGTTGGTATTATGGTTATGGATGATTATGAATTGAATTCTGGTCTTGAATATGGATATTGGTATATGATGATGGATATGGAATATGGACTAGTATTATGATAACTACATGGCTTATGATGGGTTTATTTCATATACATGTAATATATTGCTTTTCAAATGTTTTAATGTACTTTTCAGCATTTATCCATTATTATATTCATCATTGAATCAGCCACATGTCGTACTTTCCACACTTGCTGAGTACGACATGTACTCACTCTTGCAATCCCCCCAACAGTTGCAGGTCAGGATTGGGAGTTTAATAGAGATAATGCAGAGTTCTAGGTTGTGTCTACCGTCAGCTTTGCCTGTGGTGTTGCATGGAGCTGCGCTATACCCTATCGCTTATGCTGCCTAGCTGTTTAGTTTGCTTATTTAGTTTATTTCTGCTGCATTAGTTGAACTTGTCATTAATATTCATTAGAACTTGTATTTGAGGATGATACGATTTGTGCAATAAAATTTGGTTAATTAATCTTGTTCTGTGGTAATTTTCTGTATACTCTTTTATGAAGGCACTCGTGTATGTGTTTTGAACATCCTGGGCACACATATGCATTCACTTGGTTCAATTTCGGAACCGGGTGTCACAGCGAACTATGTTTTAGTATTACCGAGGGCAATGTCCTAGTCCACAATTCGACAGAATTCACAAGTGCATCATTTCAAAAGTACTACGAAGACCTCGTCATATCAGTCAACTACAAATCTATAGCTCATCTGGCAAGCAATGGTCAAGCTGAGAGAGCAAACACATAAATACTCAAAGGAATCAAGACGCACACTTATGACCGCTTGAAGAAACATGGCGCCAACTGGATAGAAGAGCTTCCATCTGCATTGAGGGCGAGTCAGACTACACTGAGTCGGACCACAGGAGAGACACCCTTCTTCTTGGCGTACGGAGCTGGAGCTGTCCTTCCTCTGGAGATCACCATGGGTGCCCTCGGGGTCCGGACCTTCGACGAAGCCATGTAGGACCAACTCCGACGTGAAGACCTAGACCTCGTCGATGAGGCAAGGTGCCAAGCAGCTGATCGAAACGCGCGATACTGCCAGGCGCTCATGCGCTATCAACAAAGGCATGTGCACAACTAACAACTAGAAGAAGGTGATCTAGTGCTGTGGAGGATACTGACTCGAGAAGAGATGAACCAACTCTCCTCCAGCTGGGAAGGTTCTTTTCAGGTTATCAAAGTTTCCCGCCCCGTATGCGTCCGCTTGACAACAGAGGATGGGATACCACTTCCCAACCCCTGGAACATTGAGCACCTTCGTAAGTTCTACACCTAGTTCACAGAGGTGAGTCTGTATTTGTATAAATTGTATCTCTTAGAGTATATAAACAGAGTCGGGAGGGTTATAGGTCAAAAACACACTTAACTTGGTCTTGTACTTTACGTGTGTCCTTACCTTATGTGGGTATTACAAGATGAATAACACACTTAACTTGGTCCTATACTTTAAGTGTGTCCTTGTATTCCCCTGTTACTCGGACCTCAACGAGAAACATTTTATACAAACAGACTCTACATGCATTTCATTTGTGTAAGTTCATTTCATTTTATACCTTCTTGTCAATAGTGATGTTGTGCAATCCGCTTGAAATAAGGTCCTAAATATTCATTTGAAATATATAAGTCTTAATGATAATTTTCCATTGGATTTCGGTCATTGCTAGACAGTCTACTCGCCTGCAAACCAAAGCCATCACAGGTCCAGAGTGCGCTATCGACTTAGCCTAGTCCAGCACCCTAAGTACACCACTCTACCTATTTCGGCAGGTCTTAGTAAGGTGGGTCCTGAATGCGTATGGACCTTTGGGAAGTTAATCATAATACTTGTATTTTCAATGAGTTTGTTGGAACCTAAATTTCAAGTAAGGACAATAAGCCGCAACCAAGCTATAGGCAAGAGGATGAATTTTACTGCTTTTCTTGTATTTTATGTGCAGCAAAAATGAAAAATTGACGAAAAACAACATGGGTGATGGTGTATGTTGTCGGAGCTACCAAGCTTCAACAACCCCAGGGAGCCTGCCGTCGACATTCTACGCATTAACAGTGGGCGCCGTCAAAGCTACCAAGCTCTGACAACCCCCATGGTGTCCGCTGTCGATGTTATACATGTTGACAGTGGACGCCGTCGAAGCTACCAAGCTCTGACAACCCTTAGGGGGCCCGCCGTCGACGTTCTACGCGTTGATAGTGGGCGCTGCCGGAGCTACCAAGCTGCGACCACTCCCAAGGGACTCGCCGTTGATGTAACAAAGGGTGCTTGGAGATTTCAGAAGCAAGACTTGGATCTCAGAGCTATCATATTGGCTATGAGTTCGGAGCTATCAAGTTTTCAAGACATTGTCAAATTCCTCATGGTAGATGTCCTTAATCAATTGAACACATCTACCAGGGGGCCAACAATATAAAGGGCAATGCATTGAAGGTACAAAAATGGAATTCATAAGGATTTCATTCATTCAAAAGTGGAGAATTACAAGTTGAAGGTACAAAAAGAAAGGTCCTAGCTACTGGAGTTCGTCACGAAGAACGAAGCAACCTTCTCGACGGCTTCTTAGACGCTGGTCTTGACAGCTTCCTCCTTTTCGGCGATGGGTCCCTCAAACACGGGAGCTAGAGTGAAAGTTGCCTAGAGGGGGGTGAATAGGCAATAATACCTGAAAAGACTTAATCAAACAAGATTGAATTCCTGAGGCCGGACTTGTCTGGACAGGGCCAGACTAGTCCGCTCACCATAGGATGAAAACCTAAAAACTTGGTTTCAACAAGTTATTTGCAGAATTTTAGTTCAACCAAAATGTAACCAATGTATAGTAACTTAGTACAACTAAGATTGGAAGATATAAGCACTTAGATCACAAGATTTCAACAAAGATCAAAAGTGAAAGGCAATGTGAACAATATGAACCCTAGTAGCAATGCTAGTGATCACAAAAAGTAAAAGATAAGTGAGACAAGATTAATCCCGTGGTTCAGCTCCACGAAGAAGCCTATATCCGCGTTGAGAAGTCCACACAAGGATCGGGTCTCACTTGACCCTTCTCTCACCAAGCCACCACGATGGTCGGCTTGGTTTCAACTATATCAATGGGTAATCACCAAGTTTGATGGGGCTACTCACAAGTTCAGGCTCCCACAAATCAATACAATGAGGAGCATGGGAAGCTCAACTCACACAAGCCACAAAACACAATCACAATGTGCCAAGAGATCAAACCGAGAGCCAAAGTGTGATGATCTTCCTTCACTCTCCTCCCCAAACCCTAATCTCTTCAAGATTTGATCTTAGAGGGCTAGTATGACGAGTAGAAGGCTTCGGAAGGCTCTTGGTCACTTGTGGCGACGCTAGGGTTCAAGACCTACTCAAATGAGGCTGGGGGTCCTCTTTTTATATGGGTCACGAGCCCCTTCTGCTGACCTCAGCAGAAGGGCGGACTAGTCCGACCACTGGCCCCGGACTAGTCCGGCCCAATGGGACCACTAACCTCTGGTCAGGTCCCGACAACTGCCACACTGCTCGACTATCATCACACTACCCGCCAAATTTCCATATTCAAACGGTCACTAAACAAAGGACTAGTACGGTCCACTACGGACTAGTCCGAAGTAGGACAGAAGGGTTTAGTTTGGCTCAAAACGGACTCATTTGTGTAGGCCAGGATGAAAGTGCATCTAAGCATCCTCGTGGGTTTTGGATGATTGATGACGACAATTAAGAGGCTAATGAGCTCAGTTGATCTTAAGCACAGGTACAAGGATTGAAATGAGATGAAAACCCTCAAAAAGGAAAAGGAGAAAACAGGCGTCAAAGACTCAAGCGTAGAAATTAGGGTTTCTATGGTATTGAGCTTATATGAGCCGTATCATGTGAGAGGGTGGTTGTATCATGTGCATTGAGATCATACCAAGGGGCTCAAAGTGGTGGTTTAGAGAAAAACCCAAGCGAGAAGCCCAAAATGAGAAAAAAAACCTAGGAGGCCGGACTAGTCCGGGCCTCTGGGCCGTACTAGTCCGGCCATGGTAGACAAGTCCGTTTTTGGACAGACCAAACGTCTCTGGAGTGTCCCCGAGTGATTTTGGAGCTAAGTCTGAGAAGTCCGGACTTGTCCGTTTTTGGACGGACTAAAGCTCTCTGGAGTAGTTCGGACTTGTCTGTTTGGGCACGGACTTGTCTGTTTGGGACTTAGTGTGACAAACCGAGAAAAAAACCCTAGGGGCCGAACTAGTCCGGACCAACCCAGAAGAGTCCGTTTTGGGACGGACCAAGTGGTTATGTTCCACTTCGTACTAGTCTGTTGTTGACCGGACTAGTCCGATGTCTAGTGACCGTTTGAATTTGGAAATTTGGCAGGTAGCGTGACGATCGTTGCTCAGTGTGGCAGTTGCCAGAAACTGACCAGAGGGTTAGTGGTCCCATAGGGCCGGACTAGTCCATGGTCTAAGGTCAGACTAGTCTGCCCCTTTGCTGATGTAAGCCAAAGGGGCTCGGGACCTCTATAAAAAGGGGACCCCCGGGCTTATTTGAATAAGACTTGAACCCTAGCGCCGCCACAAGCAACCTAGAGCCTTCCAAATCCTTCTACTCGTCCTACTTACCCCCTAAGAGCAAATCTTGAAGAGATTAGGGTTTGGGGAGGAGAGTAAAGGAAGATCATCGCGCTTTGGCTCTCGGTTTGATCTCTTTCACATTGTGTTGTGTTTTTGTGGCTTGTATGAGTTGAGCTTCGTGTGCTCCTCATTGTATTGATTTGTGGGAGCCTCAAGTTGTGAGCAGACCCATCAAACTTTGTGATTACCCATTGATATAGTGGAAACCAAGCCGGCCATCATGGTGGCTTGGTGAGAGAAGGGTCAAGTGAGACCCGGTCCTTGTGTGGACTTCTCAACGTGGAGGTAGGCTTGTTTGTGGAGATGAACCACGGGATAAATCTCGTTTCACTTGTCTTTTGCTTTTTGTGATCACTAGCATTGCTATTATGGTTCACATTTGTCTTATTGCCTTACACTTGATCACTATTGTAAACCTGCAATCTAAGTGTTTCAACATCACAATCTGAGCTTCACAAGTTTTTTACATATTGATTTTATTCTCTGGGAACTTTAATTCCGCAAACAACTTGTAGAAATCAAGTTTTAGGGTTTCCACCCTGTGCTGAGTGGACTAGTCCAGCCCTGACCAGACTAGTCCGGCCACAGAGAATTAATCTCGTTTGATTAAGTCATTTCAGATATTATTGCCTATTCACCCCCCCCCCCTCTAGGCGACTTTCAATTGGTATCAGAGCGGGCTTCTCCCCAAGAGTCTAACAACTCAGAGAAGTGATGGTCGGAAGGGGTGACAACGAGGTTCCAGTGGTCGTCGATGACACCAAGACAAAGAACGTTGATGTTCTTCAAGATGATCCAAATGACGATGAAGAAGTTCAGATTCTCAAGGCACGGCTTCACGAGAAGCTCAATGTGCCTAAGAAGGAGATCAAGCCAATTGCTCCGGTTAACATCGACAACGGGAGTAGTTCACAAGACTACTCCCGGTATCTTTACAATTATGAGCAACTTACTGCTAGCAATCATTACTTGTCTATTCCCATTGGCAAACCTCCTCAATTTGATGGAAATGATTATTCTATGTGAAATCATAATATGAAGATGCACCTCATTTCCTTAAACCCTAGCTTGTGGCAAATTGTGATGACAGGTGTTCACCTTCCCAAGAATGGGGAAGACATCACTCCGGAGCAAGCCGTCCTTCTACATCGCAATGCTCAAGCCGTTGGAGTGATTACCTCCTCATTGACTCGTGAGGAGTTCAACCGCATTGAAGGGTTGGAGGTTGTCAAGGAGATTTGGGATACCCTCAAGACGGCGCACGAAGGCAACCGCGTCATAAGGGAAGCAAAGATCGAGATGATTGAAGGAGAGCTTGGGAGATTTACCATCATGGAGGGTGAATCTCCGCAAGATATGTATGACCGCCTCAAGACTCTCGGCAACAAGAGTCGGTCATATGGAAGCACCCGGTGGACCGACCATAAAGTAGTAAAGAGGATGATTCAAGCATTCATGCCTCGAAACGTCACTCTTTGTTCACTAATTCGTGAAAGTCCGGGCTTCCACAAGATGACTCCCGAAGAAGTGCTAGGGAGAATCATCAACCATGAGATGATGGAGAAAGAAGCGATGTTCTACAATGATCTACAAAAGCTTTCCTCCTCCAAGAAAAGGGATGTTGCATTCAAAGCAACGTCCTCAAGGTCACAAGAAAAGGAAGAAAGTGATGAAGAGAGTCCCGACACCGATGAAGAAGAAGCTCTCTTTATCAACAACTTTAAGAGGATGTTTAGAAGAAGGAGGGGGAGCTACCAAAATGAGAGGAGAAGCAAAGACAAGCCAAAAACAAGATCAAAAAGGGCTTGTTACAATTGCGAAGAATATGGCCACTTCATTGTGGATTGTCCACATGAAGAAAACAAGAAGAAGAAGGAGGGCAAGTCCAAAGAGAAGAAATCCTTCAAGAAGAAGGAGCAATCCGGACATGCCCACCTTGGTAAGGAGTGGGATTCAAATGAGGAATCCTCCTCCGATGAAGATGAGAAGGTAGCAACCATTGCTATGAAGAAGACAACAATGGAGAACAAGCTCTTCCCCAACTTGGAGATCTCAAGGCCAACATGTCTCATGGCCAAGGAGGGAAGAAAGAAGGTTAAATCTAACTCCTCTTCTTCAATTTATTATCATGATGACTTTGATAGTAGTAGTGAAAATGAACACATGCTTAAATACATGAGAGAAAGCACATTGAAGAGATTGAGATTGTTAACGGAAGAGATATTTGAGAAGGAAGAACTCATCAACCGTCAAGAGGACATGCTCATACAACAAAAGGAGAGATTTCAAGAGGTTAAGGAGCTCTTGAAGCTTGAAAGAGAAAGAAACAAGGCACTTGAGCGTGAACTCGCTTTGAGCAAGGAAACTTGCTCAAACCTTGAGAACACTACAATTGTGCTCAAGGATGAACTTGTTAGTTTCACACAAGCTAACAAAATCCTTGAGACGCAAGTGAAGTCTCTCAAGGTCAATGCACATTCTTCCTCTACAAGCTCACCTTCCACAAATGTTAAATCCGAAGCATCTCAACCTTGTAAATGCTCAAACTTAATCATAAAACTTAAAGATGAGCTAAAGTTGGCACAAACCAATCAAGCACCCAAGGGTGGCATTTTTGACAAGGAGAAGGTGGCATATGCACGTAGTGCATTTACCAACACAAGACATCCCCTTGTCAAGTATGGTCTTGGTTATTCTAGGGGGATAAGTAAAAATGCCAAAACTCCCAAGAATGGCAAAGACTTGATTGTCTTTGTCAAAGGAGGCTCATACAACACTAAGGGAAAGAACATTACTACTACACCTAAAATGCCTAAGAAAGAACCGCATCCATTGTTCCATGATTTTGATGCCTCATATGTTTTATTAAGGAATAAGTTTGTAAAGGCATATTCTAGGTATGTTGGTCCATACCGCAAGAGTCCCAAACCTTGTGTGTGGGTGCCCAAGTGCCTCTTGACTAACATCAAAGGACCCAACACCGTATGGGTACCTAAAGCGAAGGCTTAAATCTTTCTTGTAGGCATACTCCTCCGGTGGAACCAAGTGGGTCCTTGATAGTGCATGCACAAATCATATGACCGGAGAGAGGAAGATGTTTGTGGAGTACGAGATTAATGAATATCCAAGTGAAGGAATCTATTTTGGGGACAATAGCCAAGGAAAAATCCTTGGCACCGATAAAATTGCTATATCCTCTAATCATATTCTTTCAAATGTCTTACATGTTGATTCACTTGAGTATAACCTCTTGTCCATATCACAACTATGTGAAAAAGGTTATAATTGTTTATTTACTAATAAGGGTGTTACCGTCACAAGGAGAAGCAATGACTCAATTGCCTTTAAGGGTGTACTCAAGGGAAAGCTCTATCTTGTGGATTTCTTCGCAAATAAAGCCCAACTTGATACATGCTTAATTGCAAAAACTAACATGGTATGGCTTTGGCATAGGAGGCTAGCCCATGTTGGAATAAGGAATTTGCAAAAACTCCTTAAGGGCGAGCACATCCGTGGTTTAAAGAATGTTGTGTTTGAAAAGGATAGGTCATGTAGTGCATGCCAAGCCAGAAAGCAAGTTGGAGCACCTCATCCATCCAAGAACATTATGACAACATCAAGACCATTGGAGCTTCTACACATGGATCTCTTCGGTCCAATCGCCTACATTAGTATTGGTGGTAATAAATATGGTCTTGTCACTGTTGATGATTTTTCACGTTTCACTTGGGTGTTCTTTTTGCATGACAAGAGCGAGACTCAAGGTGTCCTCAAGAGATACTTGAAGAGAGCTCAAAGTGAGTTCTCCTTGAGTATCAAGACCATTAGGAGTGACAATGGCACTGAATTCAAGAACACCCAAGTTGAAGAATTTTTGGATGAAGAAGGCATCAAGCATGAGTTCTCGGCCACCCACTCCCCTCAACAAAATGGGGTGGCCGAGAGGAAGAATAGGACTCTAACTGAGATGTCAAGAACCATGCTTGATGAGTACAAGACGTCAGAATGGTTTTGAGCGGAAGCGGTCAACACCGCTTGCCATGCCATAAACCAGTTGTACCTTCACTGCATTCTTAAAAAGATGTCATATGAGATCCTAATCGGTAACAAACCCAACATCTCTTACTTTCATGTTTTTGGGAGCAAATGCTACATTCTTAACAAGAAGCCTAGGACTTTGAAGTTTGCTTCTAAGTCCGATGAGGATTTCTTGCTTGGCTATGACTCAAACACTTACGCCTATCGTGTCTTTAACAAATCCTCCGGAATTGTTGAAGTAGCACATGACGTAGTGTTTGATGAGACTAATGGCTCCCAAGTGGAGCAAGTTGATCGTCATGTGCTAGATCAAGAAGAAGCTCCACAAGTGGTGATAGGAAGGATGGCACTTGGAGACATACGACCACAAGAGCAACCTCAAGTCACAAGTAACCATCATATACATCAAGCAAGCTCTTCCTCAAATGATCAAGATCAACCTCCCCAAGATGCGCTTCAAGAAGATGAAAATGAAGGAATCAATCAAGGGGGAGACAATGAGGATGAGGAAGACCAAGATGATGACTCAAGAAATCAAGCACCTCACCCAAGAGTGCATCAAAGCATCCAACGGGACCATCCGTTGACAATATACTTGGAGACATCTCCAAGGGGATAACTACTCAATCTCGTGTTGCAAATTTTTGTGAACATTACTCTTTTGTTTCTTCCTTGGAGCCCCACAAGGTTGAAGAAGCACTACGAGATCCGGATTGGGTGATGGCCATGCAAGAAGAGCTAAACAACTTCAAGAGAAATAAAGTATGGGAGCTTGTGAAGAGTCCAAATGCAAATGTTGTAGGAACCAAATGGGTGTTCCGCAACAAACAAGATGAACATGGGGTGGTTACAAGGAACAAGGCATGACTTGTGGCCAAAGGGTACTCACAAGTCGAAGGTTTGGATTTCGAAGAAACCTTTGCTCCCGTAGCTAGGCTTGAATCAATTCGTATATTACTTGAATTTGCTACTCACCATGATTTTAAGCTATATAAAATGGACGTCAAGAGCGCATTCCTCAATGGTCCAATCAAGGAAGAAGTATATGTGGAGCAACCCCCCGGATTTGAAGATGAAGAATTCCCAAACCATGTGTACAAATTGTGTGAGACTCTCTATGGACTCAAACAAGCTCCTAGAGCTTGGTATGAGTGCCTTAGAGACATTCTAACTCAAAATGGTTTTAAAATTGGGAAGGCAGACTATACTCTATTCACTAAGCACTTTAATGATGATTTGTTTGTTTGCCAAATATATGTCGATGAAATTATATTTGGTTCTACTAACAAAGCTTTTTGTGATGAGTTTTCCAAGATAATGACAGAAAGATTCAAGATGTCCATGATGGGGGAGTTGAAGTTCTTTCTAGGTTTTCATGTGAAGCAACTCAAGGAAGGCACGTTCATTAGTCAAACCAAGTACGCACAAGATATAATCAAGAAGTTTGACATGGACAAGGCCAAACCCATCAAGACTCCTATGGCAACCAATGGGCATCTCGATCTCAATGAAGATGGTCCAAGTGTAGACCAAAAGGTATATCGTTCTATGATAGGCTCATTGTTATACTTATGTGCATCTAGGTCCGATATCATGCTTAGTGTGTGTATGTGTGCTAGATTTCAAGCTGCTCCAAAGGTGTGTCATTTGACCGTCGTTAAGAGAATTCTTAGATATTTGGTTCACACACCAAGCCTAGGACTTTGGTACCCCAAAGGCTCTAAGTTTAACCTCATTGGATATTCCGATGCGGACTATGCGGGGTGCAAAGTTGATAGGAAGAGTACATCGGGAACTTGCCAATTCCTTGGTAGATCTCTAGTGTCATGGTCCTCAAAGAAATAAAACTTCATTGCACTTTCCACAGCCGAAGCAGAGTATGTCGCCGCCGGAAGTTGTTGTGCACAACTTCTTTGGATGCGACAAACTCTTAGGTACTATGGCATAAACTTGCGCCATATTCCTCTCCTATGTGACAATAAGAGTGCCATCAAAATAGCTCACAATCCAGTTGAACACTCAAGGACCAAGCACATCGATATACGCCACCACTTCTTGGAATATCACTCCATCAAAGGAGACATTGCAATTTCCCATGTGAGAACCGATAAACAATTGGTCGATATCTTTACCAAGCCCCTAGATGAGAATAGGTTTTGTGAACTTAGGAGTGAGCTAAATATCTTGGATTCTCGAAATGTGGCTTAAGTCTTGCACATATGATTGAAATATTCAAAATTCACACATGCTTGCGAAAAACTCATCCTCCTCAATTTTTCCACAAATTATTTTGAAATTATTGAATCCTTGTGAATCATGGTCATAGTTTGATTGTTGATTGCTTACTGATCATATTACAAAGATCTTTTGTGAAATATAGTCCAAAAGGATCAAATCTCCACTCAAAACTCAATATATAGGAGTTTTAGGTCTTAGGACCGCACTAGTACGCTCCTAGTACCGGACTAGTCCGGTGGTATGAGTTGTCCGGACCCAGTCTGGATGCTGGACAAGTCCAGGTCCCTAACCGGACTAGTCCGGCCCTTGGGGACTTAACCTCCCAAGGGTGCCCTCGACCTCTCCACTTCGTTCCAAACACTCTCTCTCCAAAAACGCTCGAAAACCGCCTCTCCAACAGCGATTCCTGAGTCCATCCACCAAATCTCGATTCCAATTGGTGGATTGAAGCCCCAAGGTTCTTAGGAACTTTTACCCAAGCATCGGATACCACTTCCTCTTCCTCATTTCATCAAATCGAAGATTTGAAGAGGTATTCTCGACCTAACTCCAAAATCCTTGGAACTCAATTCTTTTGGGTCCATTGATAAAATCTTCTTCACAAATGTTGTTGTACACATCAATGTGATCATTTAGCTCTATTTTTATGGTAGAATCCGTATTTCTTGCAAAGTTTCCCTCGATTAGGTTTCTTACTGTGTGAACCGAACTAGTCCGGCCGCCGGGCGGACAAGTCCGACCTCGTGCAGACTAGTCCAGCCCTTGGACGGACAAGTCTGGGTTACACAGTGAAAATCCTAACCAAGGTTGACCTTGTGAATTCTACCATTTTACTCTAACTTCCTTGACTCATACGCATTCCCTTGCTTCTCTTGTCAGCAACCATGTCGGACAATGAGTGCGTTCCTCTCTCCGACTCCGAGACCGAAGCAGAGAAGTAGGCTCTCTTTCGCCAGAAATAAAGAGAGGATCAAGAGATGGCTGCTGCGTACTTTGCCTCTTAGAGGGCAAAGAAGACGCAACGTGGGGAGCACAACTCCGCTGCTGCTGAGGCTGCCCCAAAGAGGAAGAGGCTTGTGACCTTGGGTGAGCAAGCCAAGTCCCAGGGGGCAAGATCCTCCAAAGATAAGGGCAAGGCCCCTGTTGATGTTGCACCCAAGAAGAGGGTGATTGTGGCCAAGAAGGCAGCAAGCAAACTGAAGAAGGGTGCCCCACAACCCATTGGCCCCTTGAGGATGTCCTCTCCTGCACGGAACCCAAACCGTGCAGCTGCTTTTGATGTCAACATCTTCAAGGGCAAGGGGGCTGAGAAGGCACGCAAGTTGAGGAAGATAAATGTTTATCAGCGTGACAGGAGCACAGTGGATCCCCGATTCTAGTGTGACTTCCACTGTGACTACTACAAGACGGTCTATATGACCAAGCAAACTCCTGTCACAGATGCTCAATGGATTGACTGGGATTACATGGCCCAGAAAGATTATCAAGCCTTCAATGTTGTGATTGAGGTTGTTGAGAGGCATGGTCTGAAGAAGCTTATGGCTTTCCAGTATGACTAGAATGTGGAGATCATCACTCAGTTCTACTCCACCCTTTACTTCCACACCGATGGGGATAGGAGGATCATCTGGATGACCCATGGAGAGCAGTACTCTACCACTTTTTGGGAGTTTGCTCAGTTGCTTGACTTGGAGGATCAATTGGATAATGAGATAATCATCTCCAATCTGAAGCCAGTTGATCGGGACACATTGGAGTATATATATCCAATCCATGGACAGTATGAGGTCGGGCACATCAGAAATATCAAGCCCTTCTATAGTGTGCTCAACCGGGTCCTCGGAAAGACAATTGCCCCCAAGGATGGAGATGTGGGGATCATCCAAGGCAATTTGAGGCATTTAATGGTCCTCATTGATGGAGATGTCCGCTTCAATGTGGTGGACTATATCTTTGATGATATCTTCAACATCTCTCACACCCCCAACCGATCATGTGGATACGCTCCGTACATTATGTACATGATCGAGAAGATCTCCAGGCTCACATTCAAGAAAGATATCATTCACCGGAGGCTTCGACCACAACTCCCTCCTCCGGAGCCAGCTGCCCCTCGGAGGAAGAATGCAGATCCTCCCACTTCTTCCTCTCGCTTCGTGCCATCTCCTCCACCACCTCCGCCTTCGACACAATGCGGAAGCGGCTTCTTCAAGTGCTTCAAAGCTCTCTTTTCTTCGTGCCGGAAGACAGAAATTCGGCAACGTCGCATGGAGTGTCACAATGAGAAGTATCTCAAAGCGACGTGCGACAAGCTGGACATCCCTATGTCCCCCGCCGAGGAGAACGATGGTGAGCTCACTTCCTTTCCCGAGTTCACCACCGAAGAGCTCGCTGAATTTGGAGAAGCTGGAACTTCCACTGCGGCCCCGACCGAGGATGCGGAGGCCACGGAAAGCGACAGCGAGCCCCAAGGCGACAATGATGACTCCGACTCTGACGATGAGTAGTCCTAAGGGCTCTTCCTCTCTTCTTTTCCTTTTTAGTGTCTTGATGCTGAAGGGGGAGAGATAGCGAGGAGATAGCTTGACGGGCTCTTAGATCTAGGGGGAGAGACATAGAGGGAGAGATACATAGAGGGAGAGATGAAGGGGGAGAGATAAAATAGATTGATGTTGATGTATGAGTGTATTGATCTATGTTGGACTTATGTTTTAAAACTCATTTCAAGTTGTATTGTAAGACTTAATCTACGTATTCAAGTATTCATGTAGCTTGCCTAAATTTGTGATGTGTTGCCTCATTTACATGTCTATTTTGCATAATCATTGACTTATCACACTTTATGAACACATCACTTAGGCACCCCACAATAACATGTATATGTATGAGAACTCTCTCAATCTCTTTACTCATGATGCATACATTGAGGGGGAGTCACTCATACAAATACATGTTATGAAAACAAATTATTAACCTTATTGTTGAAGTCTTAATGTGTTGTCATCAATTCACCAAAAAGGGGGAGATTGAAAGTGCATCTAGGCATCCCCATGGATTTTGGATGATTGATGATGACAATTAAGAGGCTAATGATCTCAATTGATCTTAAGCACAGGTACAAGGATTGAAATGAGATGAAAACCCTCAAAAAGGGAAAGGAGAAAATGGGCGGCAAAGACTCAAGCATAGAAATTAGGGTTTCTATGGTATTGAGCTTATATGAGTCGTATCATGTGAGAGGATGGTTGTATCATGTGCATTGAGATCATACCAAGGGGCTTAGAGTGGTGGTTTAGAGAAAAACCCAAGTGAGAAGCCCAAAATGAGAAAAACCCTAGGAGGCCGAACTAGTCCGGGCCTCTGGGCCGGACTAGTCCGGCCATGGCAGACAAGTCCGTTTTTGGATGGACCAAACATCTTTGGAGTGTCCCCGAGTGATTTTAGAGCTAAGTCCGAGAAGTCCGGACTTGTCCGTTTTTGGACAGACTAAAGCTCTCTGGAGTAGTTCAGACTTGTCCGTTTGGGCACGAACTTGTCCGTTTGGAACTTAGTGTGACAAACCGAGAGAAAACCCTAGGGGGCCGGACTAGTCCGGACCAACCCAGAAGAGTACGTTTTGGGACAGACCAAGTGGTTCTGTTCCACTTCGGACTAGTCCATTGTTGATCGGACTAGTCCGGTGTCTAGTGATCATTTGAATTTGGAAATTTGGCGGGTAGCGTGATAATCGTTGCTCAGTGTGGCAGTTGTCGGGAACTGACCAGAGGGTCAGTGGTCCCATAGGGCTAGACTAGTCCATGGTCTAAGGCCGGACTAGTCTGCCCCTTTGCTGATGTAAGCAAAAGGGGCTCACGACCTCTATAAAAAGGGGACCCCCGAGCTCATTTGAATAAGACTTGAACCCTAGCGCCGCCACAAGCAACCTAGAGCCTTCCAAAGCCTTATACTCGTCCTACTAACCCCCTAAGAGCAAATCTTGAAGAGATTAGGGTTTGGGGAGGAGAGTAAAGTAAGATCATTGCGCTTTGGCTCTCGGTTTGATCTCTTGCACATTGTGTTGTGTTTTTGTGGCTTGTGTGAGTTGAGCTTCGTGTGCTCCTCATTGTATTGATTTGTGGGAGCCTCAAGTTGTGAGCAGCCCCATCAAACTTTGTGATTACCTATTGATATAGTGGAAACCAAGCCGGCCATCGTGGTGGCTTGGTGAGAGAAGGGTCAAGTGAGACCCGGTCCTTGTGTGGACTTCTCAACGTGGAGGTAGGCTTCTTCGTGGAGCTGAACCATGGGATAAATCTCGTTTCACTTGTCTTTCACTTTTTGTGATCACTAGCATTGCTATTAGGGTTCACATTTGTCTTATTGCCTTACACTTGATCACTATTGTAAACCTGCAATCTAAGTGTTTCAACATCGCAACCTGATCTTCACAAGTTTGTTACATATTGATTTTATCCTCTATGAACTTTAATTCTGCAAACAACTTGTAGAAATCAAGTTTTAGGGTTTCCACCCTGTGCTGAGCGGACTAGTCCGGCCCTGACCAGACTAGTCCGGCCACAGAGAATTAATCTCGTTTGATTAAGTCATTTCAGGTATTATTGCCTATTCACCCCCCTCTAGGCGACTTTCACCGGACTAGTCCGGCCACAGGGGGGCGGACTAGGCTGGCCCTCTAAGGTTTCTCTCGGTTCATCTCACTAAGTCTCAAACGGACTAGTCCGTACCTATACGGACAAGTCCAAACTTTTCCAGAGAGCTTTGGCCCGTCCAAAAACGGACAAGTCCGGTCTTTTGGGACTTAGCTCCATTTTCACTAAGAATCACTCCAGAGATGTTTGGCCCGTCTCAAAATGGACTGGTTTGCCTTGCCGGACTAGTCCGACCTCCTAGAGTTTTTCCTCATTTTGGCTTCTGACTTAGGTTTTTTCTCTAAACCACTATTTTGAGCCCTTTAGAATGATCTCAATGCACATGATACATCCATCCTTTCAAATGACACGTCTCATATAAGCTCATCTTCATAGAAACCCTAATTTCTACTTCTTGAGCCTTTGATGCCCGTTATATCCTTTTCCTTTTTGAAGGGTTTCATCTCATTTCAATCATTGTACTTGTGCTTAGGATCAACTTAGCTCATTAGACTCTTAATTGTCGTCATCAATCATCCCAAACCCACGGGGATGCCTAGATGCACTTTCATAGAGACATCGAAGAGTCCCAGCTTTGGAAGCACGTCAGCACATATGATGCGATGTTCTGAGCCAGAGACTTACCTTCAGTCTCGATATTGTCGACGACCACATCTCTGATAGCTTCCAGCTTCACCCCGACGGAGTTGAGTGCAACAAGAGCCTCGTCCATCTCTAGCTTCGGATCAGTCGGTCGAACCGGGCTGAATCCAAAAGGTACCAGAGCTTCATTTGCCCGCCGGAGGAATTCCCAGATCTGTTGGGACTCAATCGCTCTTGCACTTCAGAGCTCCTCTAGTGACTTCCTTGCAAAAGATATCTCCGGAGAACCCTCCTTTGAGAAGCACTCGACCTCCTTGGCATGATGCTGAATTCGCTTAGCCAACAACTTTTCTTGGTCAATAACATTCTTCTCTCATAGGTGAACGCAGCCTCGCCTGTCAGCAAGGGCCTTCTCCTTCGCCTTCATCTTTTCCTCTGGGCAGAGATAGCAATTTCTCTTTCGCTGACATCTTTACATGCCTTCCATAACTGGTGCTTCTCTTGTTTGCATTAAGACTCAAATTCTTTCGCATGGTTAACCAAGTTTTGCTCACCGCGTGCCAGCTTCTGGGAGAGCTCATCCTCCCCCTGCTGGATCTTGTTTTCTTTTTCTTGGAGGCTAACCTCCTTATTGTCGAGCTCGTACTGGCTCTTGAGTAGACTTTCCCTCAACTCTTTGAGACTCTCCGAGCGGTTGTTGGCCATTTCATGGGCCCTCTGCACATGCTCGTAGATCTTCTGAGTCTTCTTGTTGAGGGCCTTTATAGCGGCCTCTCGTTCATCCAACGCCTTGTTCAGGTGCCACTGTCGGGCTTTCTCTGACGCTATCCACTCCTTCTGGTTCACCAGACGGGACTGTGTCACCTTCGTCTCCAAGTATAGTTTCTAGCGCCAACGCCTCAGCTTGGCGCGCTCTTCTTCCAGAGACTTGCGCTCGTAGTCAAAGGAAAGCTGCAATTGGCGAAGGCTGGAGCAGACATTGATTGACAATACCAGAGGGATTGGCTCTGGGCCTCCTTGAGGTCCATCCTTCGGGTCCTCTAGGTCTTCTGGAACAGTAATGGTGCCCATTGCACAAGCATGGACTCCAATATCTCAATATCGGTGGGGCTAGTCTCCGGCAATTCATCCATCTCCAGAGTGGGAGAGGAAGGTCCCACAGCCTGATCTTCTACCTCTGGAGCTGCCGAGGAGGGTTTCGCCGTCGGATCTGAGCTATCGGCGTAGAAGTTGAAGGTGCCATAGAAGGATCCTCGTGAGCGACATCGGACATAATCACTCCGGTGTTTCCACCTCTGGAGTTGGCACCGGGGCTTCCGTCAGAGCTTCATCAACTTTCGGCGTTGTCTCTGGAACCTCTGCACCTGGCTCTGAGACAGTCGGAGCTTGCTCAGGCATATCTTCCTCGTGGTCCAGCGCTACCACGGGCTCTTTGGTAGTTGGTACATAAGTTGTTTCCACGACATCCGGTGCTAGAGCTGTTCTGTCGTCCGCCACAACCACAGGAGGAGGGGTGGGAGCTTTAGCTGATGCAGTCTTCGGGGCTGCAGTAGGCACCGGAGATGTCATTCCTATTCTCAACACTCTTGAAACAGAGAATAGAGATTTCAAGGTAAACCAATAAACAAAATCAATACATAAGCTAAAGAGTCGGCCCTTACCTAAGGATGTTGTTGATCCAGTCAGTGTGATTCTTCTTCCTTGGGCGCTTGGAGCTAGAGCCTACTGTCGTTGGTGTGGCGGATGCTCCAGGCTCCGAACCCGACGTTGAGGCAGCCACTGATGCTGCCACGTACGGTACCTCCGTAGTAGGAGGAATTGCTCTGTACCCAGAGCCCTCTGCTGGCACCGGGGACAGAGTCGACTTGCTGGACCCAACGCCCGCTATGGACACTAGAACCAAAGGATCAGGCAAAGTTGCGAGCACAACACACACAGACCTCAACCGAGGCTAAGAGCTCACTTCATTCGGAGTGTCCCTCACACTGCTTCTGTTGCTTCTTGTCAGCTTCTGTTTGCAACTCAGAGCTTCGATGGGAGCTTTCTCCTTGCCTCGGCTTGAGATTGATTTCTTGGGAGGTGAAGCCATGGGACATTTTCCTTTGCCGCTAACTGGCCCAGATCCGAATCCTTCATGAGGGCAAGGAGCTCTGTGGATCATAATCCCCGCTGTAGGAGTGCTTCGACGCCTATCCACAACACCCAAGTCATCAAGCATTGGCATCTTCTTTGCAGCTCCCTCCTGAACTCCGGAACCATGTTCATGGGCACGAACTCTGTCGGAGGTGTCAGATCGTCGGGGTTGATGGCTTTGTGGTGTAGTTTTTTATGATGAAGCTACAAAGCCTTTTCATCCAAATTGGACCCGGTACCAGTATCAATTCTGTATGGATCCATCGCTCCACTGAATGCCCATGCAGGCCATTCCCTTGTCTCTAGCGGATCCCACCAGTTGGTCAGGAAGTTGGTGATCACCATCAGGGGGTCACTCCTCCTTCAGCGCACTCTCGGATCCTTGTCAATATCGGGTTACATGCCTCTGACAGCTTCGAGACCACCTCCCATGCATCAGTGTCAATGGCGGGAAGTCTATCAAGAAGCTCCAGCATGTCATGGCGATCCACCCTGATGACCACCCAATCCTTCTTCTAGCTGTCCCACTTGCCAGAAGGGAACGTCTTCAAGTACTTGAAGGGCGAGTTCTTGCGCTTCACGAAGTAGTAGAAGCCGAAAATCTCATTCCCTTTTCTGGTGGTGTGGACCTTGAAGAAGGTCCGGAAGAGCTCGACGTAGGGTGGCACACCCACCCACATCTCATAAAAGTGGGCGAATGTTGCCACTAGAAAGAAAGAGTGGGGGCCGAGGTGGTGGAGTTGCAGGTCGTAGAAGTCCAGCAGCATCAACACGAAGCTGGAGAACGGTGGGATGAGCCCCACCATGGCGAACGGCGAGAAGTACATAATCTCGCTGGGGATTTCCTTCTTGAAGGGGATCTTTCCGAGGCAAATCGAGTTGTTGAAGGAGCCGCTCGACCACCCCATGTAGGTTCGAACTCTCAACAACTCTTCATCTCTCTTGATCCGGCTGTGAGGAAGACCCAACTCCATTTGTAAAGTGGAGCACAAGTGAGAGAAATGTTGCAAAGGCGGAGAGCTCTAAGCGCAAGATCATATGAAAGCGTAAAGAGTTCTCTTCCCGTGCAGACTTTCTCCCTTTAGTAAGCCTCCGTAGCGCTTGGATGGAAACTACCTCCAGACCCGAATCTCAAATGACCTTGTCAATGACAAAGGGGCCCATGTCCACTTTGTTAAAAAGTCACAGCGGGTGAACCGTTGTCATGATGGGAAGTTGGAAGTCCAAGGGCGGCAGCCTGACAGGGCTACAAAGATTACGCTGGGAACCAATACGAATTTTGTATTGGGAACCGACAACCTTCAATTGCGTGAAATCTGCATGCCAGGATCCCACTCACCATATCAAGAAGGGCCACGAGGCGACGGCATAATTGGGTGCCGTCATCCCAACTGCCCAGGAAAAGACTTTGAAGCCGCAATGCGGGAATCAATGATGGCCCCACCTCCGGTAGCATAACCTCTACATAGACTAACTACGTCAGTCTTTGGCATATAAAAGGGATGTGCTGCACGGTAGCAGGATGACCGATCTCATATGCACACAAGCCTAGAGACACTCATACAATACACAAACCCCTGTGGAGTAGGGTAACAACGAGTTCACATATCCAAGTTAGTCCAAATGAAAACGCAACGCAAGCACCATTGTGAAGATCAATCTGTGTCCATGTTATTGTTTGAAGCTCCACCACTCGCACCTCCGGCGTTCAAATTGAGGAAATCATCGCAACCTTGAGGCGTTACACGACCGGGACCCTACAGAAACAAATAAAAGTTAATTTTGCATTGATACTTACATTTTACATGTCTCAATCTTTCTAAAATTTAAAATTCACAAATGCACTTATGTGTTATAGAACTCACATGTGTAATAAGATTATGTCTAAAACTGTCATGGTCATATATATATATATATATATATATTGCTCAAATGTATTACCAACTATGTAATTGACTCAAGTCAATAAGTATTGTTCAAATTAAGCTACGTTTTCATTGGAGCTAATGATTTAGTAATCATAGCGCTGCGGCCGGGGGTGTTGATGGTTGACTTAGCTCCGGAGTGAAGGGCGACGGTGGAAGAACACCTGGATAAGGATGTAATCCAGGGGCCAATATTGACATGAATCACTGAGATTGTGGAAGATAGGCTTGACCACTCTCGGGATCCTTTGAAAAATATGGTTACGATTTCATACTATAAGTCGAGTTAATAAGAAATATAGTTGTACCTATGAAGAAGAGTCAACATGTTGTCCTGGTTGCATCGGACGAGGCATACCAAACTGCGATCGAAAGCCACCTTGAGAGAAGAACTACATAAAGGAAATATATTCAGTTAATGAATTTAACACATATATGGTAATGAGTATACCAACTAAAGTAAAATAAATAAGTTTACCTACGATATCATGTCGAACTGAGACTGTTGTGACATACTGAACTGAGTGTTGGAGTTATCTTGAGCCTAGAACTACATCAAGTAAATTATTTGTGAGATCTTAAGTAGAAACAGTTTGCAAACAAAAAAATTATTCAATTTTTAAGATTGCATGTTACCCGTGAGCTATAAAAATATTGCATATGTTGTTGCACCTGCATCTGCTTCTGCAACTGCATTTGCTGTTGTTGTTGCATCTGCAACTGTTGTTGTTCCACCTTCTCCTCGTAGCTTCTCACTTGTTATTTTAATTCCTCCGTCTCCGTAGCACTACACCGACTCGAACTAGAACTGGAAGACCGTCATCTCACATAAGCCTCATGCTCCACATACCCGTCGCCCAACCCAAGTCTACAGAATACACAAATATGATGAATTGATAGTAATTAACCTATAAAAAATCATTATCTTTACACGTACCTCCTATGTGGTACACCTCTGCCGGCTTCGTATGCCGCACCCACATCCAATAGTGCTCTTAGATAATCTACATCATCTCCAAGATTTTTCTTGAGACACTCAACATATTTTGCCTGCAAGAATAAATTAATTTCACGAGTGGATGTAATAGAAGATAGATTCAGTTCATAGATAGAGATGTAACAAGCACTCGACACACTTACTACTTTTTGTGTTGCCATCTCGTCACAAAACTGCTTTGGGCGTTCTGGATTTGTGCCTTTGTGCCGCCTGAGGTAAACCTCGATAAAGGAAGGAGTGACACCGTTTTCAGCTTCCTGCAATACCAAAATACAACATCAGTTCAATCAATGCAATTTTTTGAAGCAATCTAAAATTATTTTAATAGTTCATAACATTCGTTGTGCCATCCGCACATGTCCATCTGCTCCATAACGTTGTATTCCAGACTTGCTCTTTCGGTTTCATCGATCTCTCTTTGAAATCATTTTGAACTCTTTCGATGCCCAGTACTCGCATATCCATTCCCAATCTGCCATATCTGCACAGATCCAATCCACACTGGTCGCCATATACTCATGCTTCTTCAGGTAAATTGTAGTTGCTTGCTTTTTTGTCATGGGCTGAAGCAACTTAGTCTTGTAATACACGGCCACAACCTTGATCCGTGCATCAGAGAAAGAGTCCTTCGTAAGTTTTCTCGCTAACGTCTCGAAAACGAACCTCACATATGCTCCACTCACACCTTCCTCCAATTTAAATATACCCTGCATAAAAACAACAATTGATATCAACCAAAGTAAGATGCAACGTAATTTAAACAATAAAAACAAACTTACCCAAAAAATTACCCAAACTTTGTCCTGACAAGTACCCGAAGTGCCATATGATTTCAAGACATAGTGATCCCAATTATGTGCAGCATAGTTGATTGCACGCTAGAACCATCCCTGGGAAGCAAAACTGGGTGACATTTCCCAACTCTGCTTTAATACATCGTCGATGCGCCTACCATCCCAACAAAGCTCGATCCAGCAACTAGTACCCTATGGTCTTATAACCGTCTGCTCGTTAGGCTTTTACTTGGAGTACATAAAAGGTGCCTCCGCAGCCTGTACAAATAACATTAGTTACTTGACAAAAAAAGCAATATAAAAGATAGCTTATCAAATAATTCAAAAAAAAACATGTAGGGGCATCGATCACTATGCCCCTCTCTTGCCTCTTCTAACTCTGTCATTCTTGCCAACCTTGCATATCGTTCTGAATCATCTTCCTCTTCGTTGTTCTCTTCACTCTCAATACCACGCTCAGGACCACCCTCACCGCCTTCAGGACCACCCTCACCACCCTCAGAGGATGACCCAAAGGCCTGCTCCTAAGCCTCCTCCGAGTACAACTTGTTTTGAACCTCTCTGACTTGTGTGGGACTCGATGCTCGTGCTAGCTGGTTTGATGTCTGCTCTGCCACACACCCAATGAGATGTCTCTGTCTATCTGCACTCACGATCGTGCCCTGCAAATGCAAATAAACATATAACAAATAGTAAATAGCTTATTATGAAATTGAAGTGTTAATGAAAAAACAAAGTACCTGAAACAAGGATGTGTGATCTGAACCACTACTAGGGTGACACATGGAGGAAGAAGTATCACTCCACTTCTTCCCTTATTTGAAATGCTTCCGCGTCTGCACAATTTTCATAGTAATGATTAGTATATGAGAATATAAAACAATAAATATTAATGGTAAATACTAAAAGATGTTCACAATAATCTTTAAAGTCTCAAAGAATGCATACAATAAGAATTAAAACTCATCAGCATCACAATCTGCTTCTGTCACACGTGCATGAAGATGTTCACGTCTCTTCTTCCATCTCTTCTTCAAACTCTTCTCCTTCACTCCCTTCTTTAATAATTCTTTTTTGCTTTTCAATAATCCTTTGAAATTGCCGAAGATGTTTTCTCGAAGGGCCGACTTGTTCTTCAGACATTAACTCTAGAGTAGCACTAGCTATTTCTACAAGTCCTGTCCCATGAGATATTCTAAAATCTTCTACTTTCTTGACTTCATACTGATAAACACCACAATCATAATCTTCCTGATTCTCTATGTACTCATCATAAATACGATGGTGCACTTCACGGTTAACTTTATATACAATCCACCAATTTTTCAAACTTGGATGAGGATAACTTAAATATTACACTTGTTCCACTTGATGCGCAAGTACAATATTGTTGTTACAGGATGTATACCGCGAGTTGTGGTTGAACTCCACCATTTCATAATCATCCACTCTCGTGCCCGATGTTGGATCAAACTAGTGACAGTCGAAAAATACCAACTTCAGTTCTTTCAGACCATCAAATGTGTACTCAAATATTTTTTGAAGAACACCATAGTATTCATTCACTTCTCCACTACCCTCCATGGCCGTTATACACACTCCACTGTTTGATGTGGCTGCAAGTGGGCGATTTGCTTCTAAGCTTGCCGTTCAAAAATGGTATTTGTTGATATCATATCGGCTAAATTTCCTAGCTTTGAATTGATCATGCGACATCTATCGCAAGTCATTGGAGATGTTAACATCCTTCATACACTACATATACAATAATATACAAAGTTAGCATCTTATGATAAGCATATGAACTATGATTGAAGAACAAAGGATAGATAGAAAATTACATGTTCACATAACCAGTTCGCGAAGTTTGGCCACCTTTTATGCCATGCTGATGTAGATTATCCAATTGACTTTGCATCAATCTTCGAGAAGATATCCAATACAGATTGTCAAACACTTCAAAATATAGCAACACTTCTTCTATGTTAAAAAACATGTAAAGCATGGTGTAGTTCCTCTCTTGCTCCAAAATATAATGAGAATTGGCAACCCCAACACATTTACCCTTCCAATGAAAAATTTTAAGCTCAGTCGTAGGTTGCTCTTCTACATCATGATATCGTTTCATAGATGCATTCAAATTGTTGGCACGTGAGAAATATTTGCTAGAGAAGTTTTTAATCTATTTACCTGCAAATGTCTCTGCAACACACCCCTCAACTATTGCCTTGTTGCGCATTGTAGCTCTAAATTTTTTCAGTTCTCTTTCTTGACTATACATCCACTTGAACTGTGCACGTCCTGCTACCAACGCATCATAAGGCAAATGCACCTGCAAATGTTGCTCTCAGGCTATCCAAAAAGAGACAATTTCGAACCTACACACCTCACATGTGTGACACATGTGAGACGGGCTGGATCAAAACGGGTAACGCATATTGTATAGGTTACGTTAACTTTCATTTTTGAGTAATTTACAAGAGAGAGGTAAGAATGTGAGAGAGAGAAGGGAAGAACGGTCGAACGGCTTTGTGGGTTAGCCGTCGTACTTTATGCTTCATCGGGTCCCTCCGTCCACGCACGAGAACTTGTCGTACTCACCGTCGTTTTTCGCCTCCGTGCCTGCCTATACACATAAGTGCCTACTGAATGGGCCGTGTCGGGCCATAAAAAAGCTATGTCGAGCCGGACCGAAGCCCGCATATTTATATATTTGTATTAAGCACTCAATCAATTCAAATAATAATTTAAACAACTAAACTAAAATCCTATCAATTAAACATAAACAAAAATCTAAACAGTTATTGAGTCCTACACATATACAATTAAACAGATAGACTAACTACATTCGAAATACTTGTGAGACCTATGTGTGCTGAATACATTGGCTTGTAGTGAATACACTTGCTTTGACGACAAAAGTTTTGAATATGACCAAAACACCTTTTTATTAAGGTCCGACTAATTTTGGTTAGCTCCGGTGAGTTTTGTCTTTAGCTCCGACATGTCTTTGATAGCTCCGATGTGTTTTTGCTAAGCTCCGAGTTGATTTTTCTAGCTCCGACTTTTGGGATGACTAGTTCTGACTAGTTTTGGTTAGCTTTGGCAAGGTCCGGTGCTTGATCGCAATGTTCTGGATTTTAATGTGAAATGTTTAGAACTTGCTTTACATTGTTGGGAAGTGTTCTTATTATTCTTTTACTAAGTTTTTGGTGCGTTTTGGATGATATGGCTGATATCGTTTTGCTATGCTTTGCAACATGCTTATGTGAGGTTCTCACGTAAGGTGTTGTGTTCAGAACTAACTTGAGTCAAGTCAAGGACTTGGGCTCGTATGGATTGGTTGTTTATTCATGTGCAGGTGTTGCTTGATTTCAAGACATGGCTGGTGACGGGATCCATTGGACTAGTCTCAGGGAGGAGATGAGGTTCCAACAACCAAATTCAGGAGGAATTGTGGTTGAGCTGATCAGGAGGTTGCGCAGCATGATTGAATCAAGAACAATGCATATGAAGGTATCGTGGACGTCATTGGAAGATGTTTGCACGTGTGCAAGGTGTGCATGGACATGGCTACATGGTTCCGAGACGTGATGAAGAGATGTGGACGTAAAGAGTTGGTCGGAAAGGTCCAACCGACTAGGTTATGGACTCAGGCTGCGGCTGAGTCGGGTTTGACTCAAATATGGAAAGATTTGAGTTGGTTATGATAGGATTTCGTGTGGGTCACGAATTTGAGTTGTTTAGGAATGTGGGATACGTTCCTAAGGTGGTTGAAAGTCTTAAAATTGCTTCTATCTACGTATAGAAGAATCCTAAGCAGTTATGGAAAGTTACGATTTGTGAACAGAGTAGGATTAGGTTCCTGATCTGAGTTGAGTTGGCTTTCGAGCTGGTTATATAAGCAAGGGAGCCCAGAGCTCGTGGTGCACGACTTTGGGGCTGTTCCTCTTGTGTTTTATTGAATAAAATTCGTAGTTTGAAGGAACTTTTGTGTCTTGTTCGTCCGACTTGTTCCAGACAAGTTTTACTCGTCGAGTTTCTGGACAGCACTACCTTTCGTCGGTGGTTTTATCATAACTCGAGTTTTACAGATCCAATTGACGTGATTCTTTTTGGTTTGTCTTCACAACTTGATTATCTATCATCTGTCAAAATTTCACGTTCATTGGATTTGTGTTCTATGATATACACCAGTTTCTTTGCAGCGTTCCAGAACTGTTTTTTCTCGGGTAGGGCAGATTGACCTTTGTTTGATCTTTCGATCATAACTTGAGTTTTTCTCGACGGATTTGAGTGATTCTTCTTGTGTTGTCTTCGTGACTTGATTCTCTCTGATATCTATCACTTTTGTCACGGTGGAACACGTTTAGATTAGTCTCACACACGATTTCTTTAACAGATCGTTTTCTGCCGAAGGGGTTGGGGTTTAATTGTTTCCGCTGCGTAAGAATTTTAAAATCTACCATTCACCCCCCCCCCTCTGGTAGCTTTTCACGTGCTCTTCGATCCTACAATTTGTATCAGAGCCACGGTGCTCTAATCTTTGTGATTTGCACGTGTTTTTGACTAATCATCATGGAGAAGTACTCCGCCAAACCTTGTGTGTTTGCTGGTATTGATTTTCAAGTTTGGAAGGCACGCATGGAGGCTTTCATCCAGGCACAAGGCTTTGCAATATGGGAGAAGGTATATAAGCCTTACGATGTGCCATCAAACGATCAAGTTACAGCTACAAATCTGAGAAATGTCGACAACAACAACAACAAGGCTCGGAACTTGATCATACAAGGATTAACACAAAGCGACTTTGACTGTGTTGCACGCCTCCGATCTGCATACGATGTGTGGAAAGCACTTTGTGATTACCACGAAGGATCCAACATGAACAAAGAGGTAAGGCAAGACATGTTCAAGAAAGAATACATGCGCTTCGAGATGCAACCCGGTGAGTCTATTGATGACCTTTTTGCTCGATTTAATAAGATTCTTAGCAACTTGCGTAGTGTCAATGTTAATTTTTCATATGCTGAAAATGCTAGGCAATTGCTAAGTGCATTAGATATGTCAATTTGGGAGATGAAAGTCACATCTATTCATGAATCTACTGTCATGAGTTCACTTACTTTAGATGTGTTATATTCCAAGTTAAAAACTCATGAAATTGACATAATCTCACGTAAGAACCCCAATAAGTCTATTGCATTTGTTTCACAACGTGATATGTCTAGCTCCGGCCAATCATCATCTTGCAATACTCTTGCTTTTTGTCCTCACTAACCCTGGAGCAGATCGAAGAATTTCCAGAAGAGGAGTTGGCACTCATCTCTACTAGATTCTCAAAAGCATTGCAAAATGTGAGAACTAGAAGGAGAGGAAGCTCCGGACCTCAACGCTGTTTTGAATGTGGTAAAATAGGACACTTTCGTACAGAATGCCCTAACCTTTCAAGTCTGATCACCCGGGAAGAAAAACAAAGCAAGGTTCGGACCTCCTCTGGAAATTCCAACAAGAAGAAGAAAGGTACCATAGTCGCAAGATGATCAACAGTTTCATCACCGCGCTTCAAGAGTTCAGTTCAAGCGACGTGGACATTGGAAGTGATGAAGATGAAGATGATTTGGCAAACTTGTGCTTTATGGCGGGCAAGTCAAGATCAAGTATGGAGGAGGCAGAACACAACAACGACAATGAAGAGGTATGTCCTACTTGCGAAGAAATGTGTGATGCCATTTCTCGTGCCACTATTATTGTTAAGAAAAAGGACAAAAAGCTTAGTGATAGTGCTGCTAAAATTGAATCACTAGAATCTGAAATCAACCGTTTAAAAACTTTGATTCCTAGTGATGATGCATGTTCCTCATGTGATTTAATATATGAACAATTGTCCTCATTAAGAAGTGTGCACACCTCCACACTTGATAAACTTGAGTTAGAAATTGAAAAGAACAAAGAGATTGCTGCACTTAATGATAAAAACTTGAAAGATGCTAGTTGTTCTACAATTGATTTGCATTGTTCTACTTGTGATGATCTTGATAAGAAACTACAGGATGCTATGAATGAAATTTCTATATTGAACAATGCTTTACTTCTCATGAAGTTAAATTTTGTTCCAATTGCAAACTAAAAGGAAAAACTTTATGTGAAAATTGCCTTGATCTGTCCAATAAACTTGATGACATGCATAGGACATTAGATCGGTTTTGTAATGAGAATAAGAACCTAAACTTACTATTGAATTCTTCCAAGTCTTGCAATGATAAAACTAGTTTAGGTTTTGATTCTCATGCTCATGCTAAGGCACATCCACCTAAAATTGTAAAGTCATTAGGAAGTGGTTTGATTCAAACAGTTCCTAAACAAAAAGGAGTGGTTTTCAAATCTGCAGGAGTGTTGTCTCATTTGGTTTCAAATAAAAATATTGCTTGCTCATCTAGACATGAACACAAAGTTAAATTTCATTGTACCTTCTGTGGTAGAGATGGTCATGTCATAGATTTTTGTTATAGACTAGCTAAACAACAGAAAAGGGAAAGAATGGTTGCTAGATCTCATAACTTTCATGCAAAATTTGCTGCACACATTGAACCGAATGTACAACCTGCTGTTTTGAGTCAAAAACATTCAAAGTTTACCTCCGGACCTTCTGTTTTTGCCTCCGGAGCTACTGATTTTTGTGCTACACAAGTAACACCATATAGGTCAGTAGTTAAGAATAAAAAATCTCAAACTTTGACTCATTAACCTGCTGTTTTGTCTCAGCTTTCGCGTATTTTTCCTGCTGCACGTTGCGTGACTCAGTACTGGATTCCTAAATGCCTTTTGACTAACCCCAGTATTGATTCATCGGCGTATTATGCTTCTATGTAGGTTACACGTTTGAGGAAGGAGAACATTTGGATTGTGGATTCAGGTTGCTCACGCCACATGACCGGACCTTCACGTGTTCAATCCTTCGGAGGTAAATGGTCCAGATTCATATCCGCAGGGGGAGAGCATTTTCATTGAAGATGAGGAAGAATTGGAGTTGCTGCCAGAAAATTCAGCAGCTAAAGACTTTGGTTTAGCTCCGGATGTTAATTCTCAACCAGCACCGACAACCATCAATGCTGATTCAAATCATCCTCAAGTCACAAGCTCATCGATTTGTGATGAACATGAAGAAAAAGAAGCTTGTGAGACATCTGTTCCCCTATGGTTTTACAAAGATCATCCCCCACAACAGATGATTGGAAGCTTGCACGAACGAGTCACACGGTCCAGGTTTTGCGATCCAAACTCTCGTGCTCATTCTGCTTTTGTTGCTTCTTTTGAACCCAAAGATATATCACATGCACTCACTAATGAATCTTGGATTATTTCCATGCAAGAAAAGTTAGAAAATTTTGAAAGAAATAATGTTTGGAAACTTGTACCTCCACCTCAAGGTCACACTTTAATTGGAACTAAATGGGTATTTAAAAATAAACAAATTGAGGATGGGGTTGTGGTTAGGAATAAGGCTAGGTTGGTTGCTCAAGGTTTCACTCAAGTTGAAGGTCTAGATTTTGATGAAACTTTTGCTCATGTCGCTAGATTAGAAGCCATAAGAATTTTGTTAGCTTTTGCAGCATCTAAAGGTTTTAATCTATTTCAAATGGATGTTAAAAGTGCTTTTCTTAATGGCTACATAGATGAGGAGGTTTATGTCAAACAACCACCGGGTTTTGAAAATCCAGATTTTCCTAATCTTGTTTACAAATTGTCCAAAGCCTTATACGGTCTCAAACAAGCCCCTAGAGCATGGTATGATAGGTTAAAAACATTCTTACTTGAAAAGGGGTTTACCATGGGCAAGGTTGATAAAACTCTTTTGGTGCTTAAATATGGCAATGACTCATTATTCGTTCAAGTGTATGTGGATGATATTATCTTTGGTTGTGCTTCTCATGATCTTGTGTCCAAGTTTTCAACAATGATGAGTTCCGAATTTGAAATGAGTATGATGGGTGAACTCACTTACTTTTTGGGGCTGTAAATCAAGCAAACCAAGGAGGGTACCTTTGTGCATCAAACGAAGTATACCAAAGACCTCCTAAGGCGCTTCAACATGGACAAAAGCAAGCCTCTTCGGACACCAATGGGAACAGCAACAACACTTGAACTTGATGAAGATGGTAAAACCATGAATCAAAAAGAATATAGAAGCATGATCGGATCACTTTTGTACCTCACGGCATCAAGACCGGACATACAATTCAGCGTATGTCTTTGTGCACAGTTTCAAGCTTTCCCACGTGCTTCACATTGTCAAGCCGTCAAAAGGATTCTCAGGTACTTACATGGAACTCAAGAATTTGGAATTTTTCTTCCTTCTTCCTCAACCGTTACTTTGAAAGCTTTTTCGGATGCTGATTTTGGGGGTTGTAGGATTGATAGGAAAAGTACTTCCGGTGCTTGTCATTTTCTTGGTAATTCTCTTGTTGCTTGGTCCTCTAGAAAACAAAATTTAGTTGCACAATCCACAGCCGAATCTGAATATGTAGCTGCTGCTAGTGCTTGCTCACAAATTCTTTGGATTGTTCAAACACTTAAGGACTATGGGGTTGATCTAGATAGTGTTCCACTGTTCTGTGATAACACTAGTGCCATTTGCATTGCTAAAAACCCCGTGCAACATTCTAGAACTAAGCACATTGACATTAGGTATCACTTTCTCCGAGATAATGTTGAAAAAGGAAACATTGTGCTTCACCATGTAGATACCGAACAACAATTGGCTGACATTTTTACAAAACCTTTGGATTTCACTCGTTTTTGTTACATTCGTAGTGAAATAGGGGTTATGCATCCTCATGGCTTAAATTGAGGGGGAGTTTTGAGACTTGGAAAGTCTATGTGTGAATTTGAAATTAAAATAATATGAGCATAGTATTTCATACATATATGACTTTGTGATTCCTTTTACATGCTAAAAGTTCTTACTACAGTACTCATGTTATACATTTTGTAGTTTTTGCCATGTCTAGTAATTGGAATAATTACTTACACTAAAACTGGTCATGGTCGAACTTTCTTGCTGTTTTGAACTTGTTACATGTTCACAAGTGCTTTTAATCATTAAGAATTAATCAAGTAATCAACTCACATGTTGAGTTTTTATGAACAAATATAAATTGAGAAAAGATCAAGAGAATATGCATGCATCGCACTTCTTCTTTTGAGATTGCTTATCATTGCACTTAGATATGAACTTGGAAGAAGTTGTGTATGACTAAAACCATGTCCTTAAGCTTCTGATTGTCAAATGACATAGGCTTGGCTTGGTTGGTTAGAATAAGGCAGATGCGCATATAATCTCTTGCAAATATCATATGATCTAAATTTATGCTTTGAAAAATAGTAAAATGCAGCAACTAGTGTCATGATTTCAGGTTTTGAAATAGTTAAGTTTGTGAGATCATGACTTACTTAAATTAAAAATTACATTTGATCTCTAGCATGGCTTACACTACTTTATGTATTTCATTGATGTGATAATGTAAGGTACTTGATAGTATGACTTGGATGAGCTTTGTTTATATGTATATGTTATAATATTCTCATAACAACTAAAGGGGGAGAGATAATTTGTTTATATGCTCATGACTTGTTGAATACATTGTCAAAGGGGGAGAGATAAGCATGAAGAGAGAGAGAATATGTGCATAAGGAGAGATAATAAAGGGGGAGAGATAATATGGGAATTTTCGTTCTCATTTTACTTTTGATTTACAAAGGGGGAGAAATTGTCTTCAAAACTTTTATGTGAATAAGCCAATGTTCGGATTTTAAATGGTGTTGCCAATGCATTGCATTCATCAAGGGGGAGATTGTGAGACCTATGTGTGCTGAATACATTGGCTTGTAGTGAATACACTTGCTTTGACGATAAAGGTTTTGAATATCACCAAAACACCTTTTTATTAAGGTCCGACTAGTTTTGGTTAGCGCCGGTGAGTTTTGTCTTTAGCTCCGACATGTCTTTGATAGCTCCGGCATGTTTTTGCTAAGCTCCGAGTTGATTTTTCTAGCTCCGACTTTTGGGATGACTAGTTCCGAGTAGTTTTGGTTAGCTTTGGCAAGGTCCGGTGCTTGATCGCAATGTTCTGGCTTTTAATGTAAAATGTTTTGAACTTGCTTTACATTGTTGGAAAGTTTGCTTAGTATTCTTTTAGTAAGTTTTTGGTGCATTTTGGATGATATGGCTGATATCGTTTTGCTATGCTTTGCAACATGCTTATGTGAGGTTCTCATGTAAGGTGTTGTGTTTGGAACTAACTTGAGTCAAGTCAAGGACTTGGGCTCGTATGGATTGGTTGTTTATTCATGTGCAGGTGTTGCTTGAGTTCAATACATGGCTGGTGACGGGATCCATTGGACTAGTCTCAGGGGGGAGATGAGGTTCCAACAACCAAATTCAGGAGGAATTGTGGTTGAGCTGATCAGGAGGTTGCGCAGCATGATTGAATCAAGAACAATGCATATGAAGGTATCGTGGACGTCATTGGAAGATGTATGCACGTGTCCAAGGAGTGCATGTACATAGCTACATGGTTCTGAGACGTGATGAAGAGATGTGGACGTAAAGAGTTGGTCGGAAAGGTCCAACCGACTAGGTTATGGACTCAGGCTGCGGCTGAGTCGGGTTTGACTCAAATATGGAAAGATTTGAGTTGGTTATGATAGGATTTCGTGTGGGTCACGAACTTGAGTTGTTTAGGAATGTGGTATACGTTCCTAAGGTGTTTGGAAGTCTTAATATTGCTTCTATCTACGTATAGAAGAATCTTAAGCAGTTATGGAAAGTTACGATTCGTGAACAGAGTAGGATTAGGTTCCTGAGCTGAGTTGAGTTGGCTTTCGAGCTGGTTATATAAGCAAGGGATCCCAGAGCTCATGGTGCACGACTTTGGGTAAGTTCCTCTTGTGTTCTATTGAATAAAATTCTTAGTTTGAAGGAACTTTTGTGCCTTGTTCGTCCGACTTGTTCCAGACAAGTTTTACTCGTCGAGTTTCTGGACAGCACTACCTTTTGTTGGTGGTTTTATCATAACTCGAGTTTTACAGATCCAATTGACGTGATTCTTTTTGGGTTGTCTTTAGAACTTGATTATCTATCATCTGTAAAAATTTCACGGTCATTGGATTTGTGGTCTATGATCTACACGAGTTTCTTTGCAGCGTTCCAGAACTGTTTTTTCTCGGGTAGGGCAGATTGGCCTTTGTTTTATCTTTCAATCATAACTTGAGTTTTTCTCGATGGATTTGAGTGATTCTTCTTGTGTTGTCTTCGTGACTTGATTCTCTCTGATATCTATCACTTTTTTCATGGTGGCACACGTTTAGATTAGTCTCACACACGATTTCTTTAACAGATCATTTTCTGTCGAAGGGGTTGGGGTTTAATTGTTTCCGCTGCGTAAGATTTTTAAAATCTATCATTCACCCCCCATATGGTAGATTTTCACGTGCTCTTCGATCCTACAATATTGTTGGATCCTATACACATATTCAATCTACTCACATATATTCAAACACAAAACACACACACACATATATACACACACACACACAGGTGAGTTTGGACATTAATGCAATGTAAAGAAACTTTACACTAATGGATTAAATTAATAAAATTGGAGCTTTGACATACACATATGAATCAAATACAACATTAAAGAGCCTCAGACTAATATTGAAGAATTTATATAGCAAGTTTCAATCTATCAAAAAATAAGCAAGGATTTTACATTGCCGGACAGTGAGGTGGAGGGAGCTAGCGGCGCCGGAGGTACGGCTCCCGACGGTGAGGTGGTCGGGGCGACGCCGGACAGGCGGCGCCGCACTTGAGCGGACTGCAGCAGCCAGGCTGGGCGCAGAATCTGAGCCCAAGCCAACAGTGCGTGGACGCACGGGCCGACGACGGCCGGGGAGTTGACCGAGCAGCAACACAAAGGCGGAGCAGGAGCCGGGGAGCGCGTGAGGGCCAGGGCGGCGGCACGCGCGAGGACTTAGCGAGCGGAGGCATTAGGTCAAACAGGAAAGGGTTGATTTCTATTTTGGTCATGGGCGTCGGTTCCATGAGTGCACCGACGCATTTATTAAGGTCGTCGGGTTCGGACCGGAAACCGACGATTCAAAGTATGGTCGTCAGCCTAGTGTTGCACACCAACAGCTTTAATGTTTGGGTGGGAAATTATTGTTTCAGGGGCGCTGCGAACGACACTATGACCGTCGGTTAAACCAGTCCCCGACACATTAAATTATGGCCGTCGATCGGGCGTAGGAAGCCTACAGCTTTAAGTATCAGGCGAGAAGAATTATTTTTCGGGCGCCCCGGGCCCACACTAAGGCCATCGGGCTGGGTGAGAAAGTGACGGTTGTACCGATGGTCGTCGGCTTGCTTAGACTAACCGACAATTTTATGTTAGCTCATTGGCTATCTCAAGAGCACCGACGGCCCTAACATTTTTACTGTCGGCTTGTCCAAACCGACGGTGTTAAACCGGTTATGATCGACTGCCCCAATGAATATAGTTTCCCCGACACTCCTTTGTCCGACTCTTGTAGTGGGAGGGGTATTTATAAAGAAGATACATACATGAAATGTTACATTATTCCGAGAATATATAATCTTCTATGTATAAATATAAAATTATAGGCATAACATATTCTCTACCAAACATATTAGTGACGTATACTATAGCCTTTTCACCATACTAAATGCATTCATGACATATATGCCACATGTGACACCCGATTCCGAAAATGAACCAAGTGTGATGCATATGTGTGCCGATGATGTTCATCACACATACACGAGTGCATCACAAATGATATACAGAAAATAACCACGTCACAAGAGTAAATAGGTACCTTATTACAATAATACAAAGGTTCATGAATTACAAGTCTCTAATTATTACTATTGCAGTGGAGAGATAACTAAACTAGGCAGCGCGGCTCAAATCCACAGGAAATTGACGATAGCACACAACCTAGTACTCAACATGATCCTCGTGGTACTCTCAAGCATCACTTGAAACTGTTGGTGGAGGAATTGCAAGGGTGAGTACATGTCGTACTCAGCAAGTGTGGGAAAATATGACATGTAGCTAAAAACAAGGATGATAATAGATGGCTAATTGCAAACAAGTACATTTGATAAACATATAAAAGCAGTCTAAAATGTCTATGTGAGTTTAATTCCCATCATATCCCAAATAAACATTATAATCCATATTCATCATTCTCAATTACCTTCTTACATCATTCATCAATTTAATAAACATTCATATGCCAATTTCTCACCTTCATAAAGCCAACCATGTCCAATTATCATAACCCAAACCATAACCATGTCTGAAACTGTCCCAAATTCCAAGTCCAACTCTAATCATGGAAGTTGTACAGGTGCTCATAACCGGGAGCACGACTATCATGATAGTTTTTAAACACTCTGCAGAGTTTGTACCACTTTACCCACATGTTTGTGATTTCATCACCTTTCGGTGACAAAGAACCTCCTTTATGCCATCTCACACTTCCGTTGGTGTGTGGCCAGGAGATCACAAAATAGCCTTTCAAAAGGGACTACTAGTATGTACGGACCCACTAAGATTTCACCAGTGGGCTTGAATCTCCATTCTCCCACCCATGGGCCCCCTCGTGTTCCATGTAGATCACAGGGTAGCCCTCCTTGACTCCCATTCCCCGCACCATACAATGGTTCATACAATAACAGCAGTCCACCTAATTATTCAGCTATGTCGCGCCCATACTTAGCCTTGTGGTGGTACTGTTGTTCTGGCTTATTCTTGCATGAACCGGTCCTTAGATCTAAGGCAAGTGAAACCACCATATCATCCAACCCAGTCAACAACCCATGCTTGCTTAGATCTCCGAAGTCCCATGTTACTTAAATCATCATTATCATCAATTCACATAGTCCATTAGTTCATAATGAGTCATTTAGGTATTTTTAGCCCCAATTAAGTTAAGCAAAGAAAAACTGTAAAATACTCTTCCCGACTCTCTACAATATATATTCCAAGCGACAAGGGTGGTCTTACAAGTCTAGTAAACACCTACCATGAATTTCCCATCAATTTGACACAAGCATGTTTTGCAAACAAAACATTTGAAAACAGGATCAAAATGTTTAAGGACACTTGCCTTGCTCTTGAGGCTGGTTTGGATCAATAGCTTCGAAGTTCTGGTGTTGAAGGTCCTCGTAAGCACCCTTTAGAGCGTTACCTTATATTCCATGCGACAAACATGCAAAACCAACATTACATCAATAAATGCTCACATAGTACTCAATATGTCATGAGATGCATGAATGATGCAATTATGATGTAATACAAGTTACTAGGTTGCTATTGTTGCTTACTAACTAGTTACAATTAAGTTTTACGTGTTAGAGCAAGTGTTGAGTCATTATGGAGAAAACTAAAGAAGTTCCAGGAATTCCAGAACTAAGGGACCGGACTAGTCTGCACCATGGGCCAGACATGTCCGTTTTGGACCAGAAAGTTCAACGAACTAGTTCACAGTAGACCGAACAAGTCCGCTACGACTAGGGTTTTAGCGAATTTCCAACTAGAGCATAGTTTGAGTTAAATATGGAACCATAATTGACGTAGGAAAGATGAATCTAAGGTATTTACCGCGAATCCTAGGGTTCGAAGGTTGAGGATTCGACGAAACTCGAGAACATGACGTCTAGATCCGATGAATACGAGGAATTAGTTGGTGTCAAAGAATTGATGAAGATCGCAGTAGCGATGACGATCTCTCTTGATTCCTTCCTCTCCTTCTTCCTTCCCTTCCCTTCCTTCTTCCCCCTTCAAGAGTGGCGGCTATGAAGAGAGCAGGCGCTGGGATTCGTCTAATGTGGAAAAGGGGTACAGGGTGGGTGGTGGGGTGGGGTGATTATATAGGAGGGGAGTGGTGAGATTGGGGCGAATTCAAAGTAATAGTCAGTGGGGACAAGTAGGGCCTTAGGTGGGGTCCCACTTGTGCTCCTGAGGGTTAGACACGACATTATTGGGCCCAATTAAGGCAATTACCCAATAACTCGTCGTGGAGGAAAAATAGAATCTGAGTCAGAAACCTACATCCCGGACTAGTCCGTAGTGAGGCCAGACAAGTCCGATCGGGTACAGAAAGTTCAACGGAAAAGTCTGGTGCGGTGTTGGATAAGTCCGTTCAAGATGAGAAGGTCAATTGGACAAGTCTGGTGCCAGACCGAACAAGTCCCGGGAGTGTCCAGTTTCAAATCCAGACGAAGTTTTTAGAAGTTTTCAGCAGAGATCATCGGACTAATTCATACAAACAACAGACAAGTCTGGACGGGAACAGAAACAAAACTGAATTCATCCGCAAAATCAACGGACAAGTCTGGAGAACATCAGAAATGATTTTCGAACTAATCCATAGACATTAGCGGAAAAGTTCGGGGGACAACAATAGCTAAATCGGACTACTCTGGGGTCCAATCCGGACAACTTCATACTAAGTTAGGCTATTAATTGTTGTTTTGCTATAATTCATTTTAATATTGTTCCTTTCTGTGTTACATTATGTTAGACATGTATAATAATGAATACAATAGATGATGGATGAAAATCAGGGTGTTACAAACCTACCCCCCTTAAAATGAATCTCGCCCTCGAGATTCGATGTAGAAGGAGAAAGATAGGGAAATTCTTTCTTGAGATCATCTTCACACTCCCAATTTGCTTCAGATTCGGTATGATGCTTCCATTGTACTTTACACCACTGAATCACCTTGCTTCTTGTGACTCTCTCCTTTATTTCCAAGATTTTGATAAATTGCTCTGCATAGGTCAATTCTTCCTCTAACTCCAATTCATCCATTGGTACTTGTTCTTCGAGTACCCTTAAGAATTTTTTGAGCTGAGAGACATGGAATACGTCATGAACATCAGAAAGATTGTTGGCATCTCCAACTTATATGCCACTTCTCCACGTCTGTCCAAAACCTTGAATGGTCCAATATAGCGGCATGCCAACTTTCCTTTGATGTTAAATTGCTTACGACCTCACATAGGTGACACTTTGAGATACACAAAGTCTCCAACTTCAAAAGCTAAATTTCTTCGCCGATTATCCGCATAGCCTTTTTGTCGTGACTGAGCAGCCCTTAGGTTCTCATGTATTATTTGAACCTGCTTTTCAGCATCTTGTAGCACATCGGGTCGAAACACTTGGTTCTCTCCTGTTTCATTCCAAAACAAAGGTGTCCTACACTTCCTCCCGTATAGTGCTTCATAGGATGACATTTTCAAGTTGGCTTGGTAACTATTGTTATACGAGAATTTAGCATACGGCAAGCTTTTGTCCCAGTTGTGTCCATGCTTCAAAGCACAAGCCCTCAACATATCCTCTAATATCTAGTTTGTCCTCTCAGTTTGCCCATCAGTCTGCGGGTGATATGCAGAGCTAAAATTTGACCAGGTACCCATAGCTTCGTGTAGTTTCCCTCAGAACCTAGAGTTGAATTCAGAACCTCGGTCTAAGACTATCCTTTTTGTAACTCCGTGCTGACATATGATATTCTCCATATACAACTCGGCTAACTATCTCGTGGTGTACTTGGTCTTGATAGGAATAAGATGAGCATATTTCATCAACCGATCCACAATAACCCATATAGAGTCATAACCGGACTGCGTGGTAATCCAACTATGAAGTCCATACCAATTTATTCCCACTTCCACTCCGGAATCTTCAATGGTTGTAATAATCCAGTTGGCCTTTGATGTTCAACCTTCACTCGTTGGCATGTGTCACATAATACAACATATTCAGCTATGTCCTTCTTCATGCCATCCCACCAGTAGCACGCTTTCAAGTCCTTGTACATCTACGTACAACCGGGATGAATGGAATAAAGTGAGTCATGTGCCTCCTTTAATATCGTCTCGCGAATTTGCTTCACATTAGGCACAACAATTCATTTTCCAAGCTATAGTGTACCATAATCATCTTCATCGAACCTCCATTCTCTCCCTTCTTGGATCCTTTTCTTGATTTCTTGGATTTCCTCGTCCTTTGTTTGACCCTCTCATATTTCTTGTTCCAAAGTTGGGTTTGCTTCCATTATTCCCATTTCATTCACGAATTCAAGCTGCAATCATTCAAAATCCTTACATAACTCGGATGGCAACTCTCAAACTATGAGTTGGTGGCTTGCTCCTTTTCTACTCAAGCCATCTGCCACTACATTAGCCTTTCCCGGGTGGTAGTTGATTCCCACATCATAATCCTTGATGATATTCAACCATCTTCTTTGCCACAAATTCAGATCTATTTGCATGAATACATACTTGAGGCTCTTGTGATCCGTGTAAATCTCACATCTATGTCAAAGGATGTAGTGCCTCCAAATCTTCAAGGCATGCACTACGGCTGCAAGTTCAAGATCATTTGTACGATAGTTCAAATCATGTTTCTTCAATTGTATCAATGCATAAGCTACCACTTGGCCTTCTTGCATGAGCACGCACCCAAGTCCCTGCCTTGAGGCATCGCAGTAAAAGTCGAAGCTCTTACTCACATCGCTCCATTGGAATGTCTTCCCCTTCATTAACAATTTAGTCATGACCTTCGCTATTTTAGACAAATCCTTGATGAATCGACAGTTGTATCCGACCATTCCAAGGAAACTTCAAATTTCCTTCACATTCTGTGGCGGCTCCAATTTTAACACATATCTCACCTTTCTCGGGTCAACCGATACTCCTCCTCCAGAGATGATATGTCCCAAAAATGATACTTCCTGTAACCAAAACTGGCACTTGCTGAATTTAGCATACAATCAGTGTTCTCGCAATTTCTGCAAAGTCAACCGTAAATGCTCTTCATGCTCTTCTTCACTTCTTGAGTATATCATAATGTCATTGATGAACACCACGACGAACTTATCCAAGTACTCCATGAAGACCTTATTCATGAGGTACATGAAGTATGCAAGCGCATTTGTCAATCCAAATGACATAATGGTGTACTCATAGGATCCATACCGTGTCCGAAAAGCCGTTTTAGGTATATCCGGTGGTCTAATCTTCATTTGAAAGTATCCTGACCGCAGGTCAATCTTGGAGAAAATACAGGCGCCCTTAATTTGGTCGAACAAATCCTCTATACGGGGCAGCGAGTACTTGTTCTTAATCGTCACTTCGTTGAGAGACCTATAATCCACACACATCCTTTGGGTTCCATCCTTCTTGTCTACGAAGAGCACTGGTGCTCTCCATGGTGACGAGCTTGGGCGTATAAAACCCTTCTCTAGCTGCTCTTGAATGTGCTTCTTGAGCTCCGCTAACTCCTTAGAAGGCATCCTATACGTTATCTTAGGTATAAATGATGTTCTAGGTATCAAATCAATGGTAAATTATATGTCGCGATTAGAGGCATACCTAGCAACTCATCTGGGAACACATCTGGATACTCACGAATGATCGGGATACTCTCCAATGTCACACCTTCCACATGACTCAAAGTTGCTTTATCCGTTGTGGGTTGGGTTGTCTCAACTTTGATGTGAGTGCTGTGCTCGCTTGTCAACTGCACAATCCTCTCAGTGCATTGAGTCACTCCATTATACTTGCCCAGTCAGTCCATTTCAAGTATTGTATCTATCCCTTGTGAATCCAGGACAATAAGGTTTGCAAGAAAGTATACACCCCCCCCCCCTTTATTTTAATGCTCACTCTCGGACACACTATATTTGTTCTCATCTCTCCAACAAGAGATTTTACCAACATAGTGTGCTTCATGTGAGATATAGGCAAATTATACTTGGCGACATACTTCGATGAGATGAATGAATGAGATGCTCTAGAATCAAATAAGACAGTCGCGGGGTTGGAGTTGGCGAGGAACATACCAATCACGACATCATCAGCTTGTTGGGCCTCCTAAGTAGAGACGTGATTCACAGTGCCGCGAGCAAAATTCTGCTGACCACAGTTGCCTTGTGGTGCTCCTCCATTTGGTCGTGGGTAGGTTGGCCTTGGCACATTTTTCATTGGTCCATAACTTCTTTTAGGGCATTGACTTGTGAAGTGCTCTGCCTCTCCACATACATAGCATGTCTTGCTGCCTGTAGTACCAAAAAACTTGGGCGCAACTGATTTTGAGCATTAGCCGCCATGTTGGGATGCGGTGCAGGTGGCACAGGATAGCGAGAAGCTTGTATAGCGGGGCATTGCTGTTGTGGCTGATTTGAGCGTGGTGGAATAGCAGCACGGTACACAGGAGCGGATGGGTTGTAATATGGTACATTTGGTGGTGCATAGCGGGGGCGAACATTGCTTCCTTGCGGATGTCCCTGGTATGGCATCTTCCTCTTGTTATCTTGCTCCATCTCACAAACCTTGTTCTCAACCACAATAGCCTTGTCCACAAACTTCTGGAAGTTTGCATAATCACCATTAAGCAACTGAACTTGAATCTCATTATTTAGACCCTTCATGAACAAATATTGCTTCTGACTGTTCGTATGAACATCTTCTGGAGCATACCTTCAGAGTTGAGTGAATTTATTAAGGTAATCACTCACACTCAACCTTCCATGTCTTAGGTTTTCAAGTTCTTGACTCTTCAAGATCATAACACCTTCAGGAACATAGTGAGAACGGAAGCTCTCCTTGAATTCCGCCCAAGTGATTATCTCCTGATTTGCATGGGCATTGCAAAGAGCTTCCCACCAATCTGCAGCTGCTCCAACTAGCTGATGGGAGGCAAAAAAGGACTTTCTCCTGGTCGTTGCACTGGATAATAGCAAGCTTCTTCTCCACATATTTCAGCCAATCATCAGCTTCAATAGGGTCATTGGCTTGAGCAAAAGTAGGTGGTCTAGTCCTCATAAAATCTCCCAGGCAGTTATGAGGTGGTTGGGGTGGCGGCGGTGGTGGTGGAGGCATGTGGGGCTGGTTATTGTTGTTGGCTTGCAGCTGTCCCAAGGTTTGCATCATGGTTTGCATGAGCTGATTTTGCATAGCCAACAAGCGCTCAAGGTTGCTAGCTTCAGGTCCAAGGGGGTATTCTCAGGCGCTCCACTGTTCTCCTCGTCACCTTCGGCATTCCTTTGGTTGTGGCTCATGTGACACCCGGTTCCGAAAATGAACCAAGTGAACGCATATGTGTGCCCAGGACGTTCAACACACATACACGAGTGCATTCACAAAAGGATATACAGAAAATTACCACATAACAAGATTGATTAAGCACTTTTATTACAGAATTCATAATATTCTCGAATACAAGCTCTAGAGAATTTTAATGACGAGTTGAACTAATGCAGCGGAAATAAACTAATTAAGTAGACTAAGCAGCTAAGGAGCATAAGCAAATAGGGTATAGCGCAGCTCCAACACTCCACAGGCAAAGCTGGTTGTAGACACGGCCTAGAACTCCGTATTATCACCGATATACTCCTGATCCTGACCTACAACTGTTGGTGGGGGAATTGCAAGGGTGAGTACATGTCGTACTCAGCAAGTGTGGAAAGTATGACATGTAGTTGATACAAATGATGAATATAATAACGTCTAAGTGCTAAAAAGTACATTAAAACAAGTAAAAAAGCATTATACTATGTCTATGTGAGATAATCCCATCATATCAATCATATTCACATAATATGAAATCATATCCAATTGTTGCTATCATCATCATTATCCATGTCCAGTTACCATAACTCAAATTCATATGCATAAACATAAGTCATAAACCACCCATAACCATTACCAAACCATAACCATCTTGAATCCTAATTTCCTTCTCATCATGAAAGTTGCCCAGGTGCTCTTAACCGGGAGTAAGGCTATCATGATAGTTTTATTGGACTCTGCAGAGTTTGTACCACTTTACCCACGTGTTTGTGATTTCATCACCCGTCGGCGACTGAAGAACCTCCCTTACGCCAATTACACTTCCTTTCGTGTATGGCAAAGAGATCACAAAATAGCCTTTACAAAGGGATTACTAGCCTATTTAGACCCCACTGAGGTTTCACCGGTGGTGATGTCTCCTACAGAGCACATCTTCAACCAAGGGCCCCCTCTTGAGCCATTCGGATCCCAGGGTAGTCCCACCAACCATCAAAAAACCCAATCCGACTACCCCTTCCCCGAGCATCCTTAATGGTCCAAACAACACTAGCAAAGCCCTAATTAATCAGCTACGCCATACCCATACTTGGCCTCGTGGTGGCATTGTAGTCCTGGCTTATTCTCGCATGAACTGGTCCTTAGATCCAAAGCAAGCAAACCACCGTAACATCCAACCCATACACATACCAAGCTTGCTTAGATCACCCATTACCATATCATATTAACCAGTTCATGTTAATCATAATATCATAAATACATAATTAAGTTAAGTGGTATGGTTGTTTTCCGATCCCAATTAATTAAGCGAAGCAAAAAGGGTAAAAAGCCCATCCCGACTCTCTACCATGGATTCCAGGTGACAAGAGTGGTCAAACAACGCTAGTAAACTTCCTATCATAGGATTCCCATCAAATTGACACAAGCATGCAGTTTGCAAACAAAACATTTATTGTCAAAATAGGATCAATATGTTCTAGGACACTTGCCTTGCTCTTAGGCTTGATTGGGATCAAAGACTTCAAACTCCTGGTGTTGGAGATCCTCTGCGGCACTCTTTAGAGTAAAACTGTTTAATCTGCACAATAAACATACAAGACAAGAAACACGATCAATAAGTGCAGAAATAGTACTCAATATGACATGACATGCATGATTAATGCAATGCAAAGCAAAACTATTTAATGATGTTTACCAACTAGTTCTAATAAATTTTAACAAGTTTGAACAGGTTTGGAATTGATTCGAGTCAATTTCAAATTAATTCAACAGAAATTAATCAGGAATATCGGACTAGACCGCTAGGGATCGGACTAGTCTGCTCTTCGCGGAACTAGCGAACTATGGTTTTCTAGATCGACGTACTTTTGCAGATTTGGGGTTGAATTCATGTAAGGAAAAGGAAGTAGAAGGTATACCAGGTGTCTAAGACTCCAAAGAATCAAGGGTTTTGGAGACAACACTTGGATCTTGAATATCTAGGGTTGATGAAGAACTTGATGGTGAATTGTTGATGAAGAACGCGAAGTTGATGGAGATCTTGATCCTCTTTCGTTTCCTCCTCTTCTTCTTCTTGCTCTAGATCTCCTTCTCCCTCCTTGGTGGCATCCATCCACGAGCTAGGGTTTGGGTGAGGTGAAAAAGTGGCAAATAGATGTCAAGCCAAGGGGTGGTGTTGTTTATATAGAGGTGGAGGCTAGGGTTGGATGGATTTTGAGTTTGAGATGAGTAGGGGTCGGTTTAGAGTCCCACATGGGCTCTAAAAGAGTTAGGCACGACATCCCTAGGCCCAGTTATCGTAAAACCCAAGAAACAAGTCGTAAAACAAAAGATCAACTCAGAATCGCGATTTACCGGACAAGTCCGAAGAGTGTTGGACTAGTCCGAAGATAGACAGAGAGATATCGGACAAGTACGGACTGAACATTGGACAAGTCCGAACTTATCTAGAGGGGAAAACAGACAAGTCTGACCAAAATCGGACAAGTCCAACTTTAGTCAGAGAGGAAAACGGACAAGTCCGATAGAATACCGGACAAGTCCGGAAGGGTCCAGGAACTTAGCAAAATTTCAAGGATTCCTGGAATACCAGACTAGTTCGCAATGGACCGGACAAGTCAAAAAGTGTATAGAGAGAAAAACAGACTAGTCCGCAGCAAAACGGACAAGTCCGATGGAAGTCAGAGAGATATCGTACTAGTCCGCACCAAGACCAGACTAGTCCGCACTTCCCAGCATTCTTAAGTGCGGTTTTGTTTCTAATTCATTTTAAACTTGTTCCTTTTTGTGTGGATTAATGTTATACATGTATTTGAATGTATGCAATGCATGATGCATGAAAATGAGGGTGTTACAAACCTACCCCCCTTAAAATGAATCTCACCCTCGAGATTCGTCGCGGAAGAGAAAAGATAGGGAACTTCCTTATTGAGGTCATCCTCCAACTCCCACGTTGCTTCTGATTCTGTGTGATGCTTCTATTGAACTTTACACCATCTGATGATCTTGTTTCTTGTGACTCTTTCCTTTGTCTCCAATATTTTGACCGGTTTCTCGGCATAAGTCAAATCTGCCTCTTATGCCAATTCTTCCATTGGCACTTGTTCTTATGGTACTCTGAAGCACTTCTTGAGCTGGGAAACATGAAACACATCATGGACATCTGAAAGATGAGATGGCATCTCCAACTTATACGCTACCTCCCCTCTTTTATCCAAAATCTTGAATGGCCCAATGTAGCGAGGTGCTAGCTTGCCTCTTATGTTAAACCTCTTATGACCTCTCAATGGTGACACCTTAAGTTAAACGAAATCTCCTATTTCAAATTATAGTTTCCTTCTCTTATTGTCCGCATAGCCTTTTTGCCTCGATTGAGCAGCCATCAAGTTTTCGCGAATAATTTGAACTTGTTTTTCACCTTCTAGCAGCACATCCGGACCAAATACTTGAGTTTCTCATGTCTCATTCCAGAACAAAGGTGTCCTACACTTCCTCCCGTATAGTGCTTCGTATGGTGACATCTTCAAACTTGCTTGGTAACTATTGTTGTATGAGAATTCCACGTACAGCAAACTCTTGTCCCAACTTCTTCCATGCTTCAAAGCACAAGCCCTTAACATGTCCTCCAAAATTTGATTGGTCCTCTCAGTTTGGCCATCCGTTTGAGGGTGATATGCTGAGCTAAAATTCAACATTGTTCCCAGAGCTTCATGCAATTTTTGCCAGAACCTGGAGGTAAACTGAGAACCTCTATCCGAAACTATCATCTTTGGAACTTCATATCGGCACACAATATGCTGCATATATAGGTCTTCCAGTTGTATTGCAGTATACATGGTCTTCACAGAGATGAAGTGAGCTGACTTGGTTAACCGATCCACAATAACCCAAATTGAGTCATAACCGTACTGAGTACACGGTAAACAAACTATGAGGTCCATTCCAATTTCTTCCCACTTCCATTCCGGGATCTTCAATGGCTGTAATAATCCATCTGGTCTTTGATGTTCCACCTTGACTCGTTGGCACACATCACACAACGTTAGGTTGTTGAACACATAGCTGAATATGTAGCGTTATGTCCTTCGATGTTTTACTGTGTCGCATTAATTTCAAGGTTGACTCCTTCATCATTGTCAATTGCACGGTCTTGGTGGCATACTAAATTACTACATCGTGCTTTTGTAGCCAGTCCATTCCAAGTAGTATGTCACAATCCTCCCCCCCCCCCCCCCCCTTAGAATACCAATGTCCTCGTTGGTCAACCTTCAAGCCAGAAACATCCCCTCGTGTCCAATCCTTGAGAATCCAAATCAATAAGGTCGGCGAGGAATTCTACTCTCCTTATTCTAAGGCTTACTTTTGGACATACATCTCTGTTCTCATCTTAATATAGCTTTGTCTGAGACAGTGAATCTTTTGGTTGTGTCCTTCTTCCATTGGAGTAGAGGTTGAGTGAGACAGAAAAGAGAGATAGAACAAATCCCCAACTATATGCATCAAGGAATATGAAACTAAGAAACTACCTATACTAGCCTATGTGGACATGGCAATGCTAAAGCATCACAAAATCCTCTACTAAGCACACAAGCAAACAATATATCAAACAGCACACCAAACAAAAACAACTCGAGTCCTGAGTGCTCCTATGTGCTCTAAAGTGTCCATTCTATCTAGGTTGCGACATATGGTCAACCTGTGGCTCTGATACAAATTTGTGACACCCGATTCCAAAAATGAACCAAGTGAACGCATATGTGTGACTAGGACATTCAACACACATACACGAGTGCATTCACAAAAGGATATACAGAAAATTACCACATAACAAGATTGATTAAGCACTTTTATTACAGAATTCATAATATTCTCGAATACAAGCTCTAGTGAATTTTAATGACAAGTTGAACTAATGTCGTGGAAATAAACTAATTAAGTAAACTAAGCAGCTAAACAGCATCAGCAAATAGGGTATAGCGCAACTCCAACACTCCACAGGCAAAGCTGACGGTAGATATGGCCTAGAACTCCGCATTATCACCGATATACTCCCAATCCTGACCTGCAACTGTTACTGGGGGAATCGCAAGGGTGAGTACATGTCGTACTCAACAAGTGTGGAAAGTATGACATGTAGCTAATACAAATGACGAATATAATAATGGCTAAGTGCTGAAAAGTACATTAAAACAAGTAAAAAGCACTATACTTTGTTTATGTGAGATAATCCCATCATATCCATCATATTGACATAATATGAAATCATATCCAATTGTTGCTATCATCATCATTATCCATCTCCAGTTACCATAACTCAGATTCATATACATAAACATAAGCCATAAACCATCCATAACCATTACCAAACCATAACCATCTTGAATCCCAATTTCCCTCTAATCATGGAAGTTGTCCACGTGCTCTTAACCGGGAGCACGGCTATCATGATAGTTTTATTAGACTCTGCAGAGTTTATACCACTTTACCCACGTGTTTGTGATTTCATCACCTGTCGGCGACTGAATAACCTCCCTTATGCCAATTATACTTCCTTTGGTGTATGGCCAAGAGATCACAAAATAACCTTCATTACAAAGGGATTACTAGCCTATTTAGACCCCCACTGAGGTTTCACCGGTGGCGATGTCTCCTACAGAGCACATCTTCAACCAAGGGCCCCCTCTTGAGCCATTCGGATCCCAGGGTAGTCCCACCAACCATCAACAAACCTAATCCGACTACCCCTTCCATGAGCATCCTTAATGGCTCAAATAGCACTAGCAAAGCCCTAATCAATCATCTACGCCGCACCCATACTTGGTCTCGTGGTGGCACTGTAGTCCTCGCTTATTCTCACATGAACCGGTCCTTAGATCTAAAGCAAGCAAACCACCGTAACATCCAACCCATCCACATACCAGGCTTGCTTAGATCACCCATTACCATATCATATTAACCAGTTCATGTTAATCATAATCTCATAAATACATAATTAAGTGGTATGGTTGTTTTCCCATCGCAATTAATTAAGCGAAGCAAAAAGGGTAAAAAGTCCATCCCGACTCTCTACCATGAATTCCAGGTGACATGGGTGGTCAAGCAACGCTAGTAAACTTCCTATCATAGGATTCCCATCAAATTGATACAAGCATGCAGTTTGCAAACAAAACATTTATTTTCAAAACAGGACCAAATGTTCAAGGACACTTGCCTTGCTCTTGGGCTTGATTGGGATCAAAGACTTCAAACTCCTGGTGTTGGAGATCCTCTGCGGCACTCTCCAGCGCAAAACCGCCTAATCCGCACAATAAACATACAAGACAAGAAACACAATCAATAAGTACACAAATAGTACTCAATATGACATGGCATGCATGATTAATGCAATGCAAAGAAAAACTAGTTAATGAGTTGTTAATGATGTTTACCAACTAGTTATAATAACTTTTAACAAGTTTGAACAGGTTTGGAATTGATTCGAGTCAATTTAGAATTAATTTAACAAAAATTAACCAGGAAAATCGAACTAGTCCCCTAGGGACCGGACTAGTCTGCTCTTCGCGGACCTAGCGAACTAGGGTTTTCTAGATCGACGTAAATTTGGAGATTTGGGGTTGAATTCATGTAAGGAAAAAGAAATAGAAGGTATACCAGGTGTTTAAGACTCCAAAGAATCAAGAGGTTTGGAGACAACACTTGGATCTTGAAGATCTAGGGTTGATGAAGAACTTGATGGTGAATTATTGAGAAGAACGCGAAGTTGATGGAGATCTTGATCCTCATTCGTCTCCTCCTCTTCTTCTTCTTGCTCTAGATCTTCTTCTCCCTCCTTGGTGTTGGCTATCCACGAGCTAGGGTTTGGGTGAGGTGAAAAAGTGGCAAATAGATGGCAAGCCAAGGGGTGGGGTTGTTTATATAAAGGTGGAGGCTAGGGTTGGATGGATTTCGAGTTTGAGATGAGTAGGGGTCGGTTTAGAGTCTCACATGGGCTCTTAAAGAGTTAGGCACGACGTCCCTAGGCCCACTTATTGTAAAACCCAAGAAACAAGTCGTGAAACAAAAGATCAACTCGGAGTCGCGATTTACCGGACAAGTCCAAAAAGGGTCGGACTAGTCCGAAGTTAGATAGGGAGATATTGGACAAGTCTGGACTGGACATCGGACAAGTCCGAACTTATCCAGAGGGAACAAAACAGACAAGTCTGGCCAAAATCGGACAAGTCCGACTTTAGTCTAAGAGGAAAATGGACCAGACAAGTCCAAAAGGGTCTGGGACTTAGCAAAATTTCAAGGATTCCTGGAATACCGTACTAGTATGCAATGGACCAGACAAGTCCTAAAGTGTCCAAAGAGAAAAACGGACTAGTCCGCAGCAAAACGGACAAGTCCGATAGAAATCAGAGAGATATCAGACTAGTCCGCACCAAGACCGGACTAGTCCGCACTTTCCAAAATTCTTAAGTGCGGTTTTGTTTCTAATTCATTTTAAACTTGTTCTTTTTTGTGTGGATTAATGTTAGACATGTATTTTAATGTATGCAATGCATGATGCATGAAAATGAGGGTGTTACAGGTCACCCTCGACATTTGAGGAAAAAGAGTACAAGATAGAAGGATTTAGAATTTGAAAGAAAACGTCCCCAACCATATGCATCAATGCGTATGATACTAGTGACTATATATATAAGCTTATATGGATGTGGCAAGTGTCGAAGCATCCCACAAACTCTACTAGGCACACAAGCAAGCAATCACATCAATTTCAGCACACCAACCAACTATGACCCTTACTAAGTGTTTCTATTTGCCATAAAGTGTCTATTCTACCTAGGTTGTGTCCTACGGTCAATGCGACTCTGATACCAATTTGTAACATCCGGTTCCAAAAATGAACCAAGTGTGACGCATTTGTGTGCTCGGGATGTTCGTCACACATACATGAGTGCATCACAAACGATATACATAAAATAACCACGTCACAAGAGTAAATAGGTACCTTATTACAATTATCCAATGATTCATGAATTACAAGTCTTTAATTATTACTATTGCAGCAGAAAGATAAGTAAACTATGCAGCGCGGCTCAAATCCACGGGCAATTGACGATAGCACGCAACCTAGTACTCCACATGATCCTCATGGTACTCCCAAGCATCACCTAAAACCGTTGATAGGGGAATTGCAAGGGTGAGAACATGTCGTACTCAGCAAGTGTGGAAAAATATGACATGTAGCTAAAAACAAGGATGATAATAGATGGCTAATTGTAGAAAAGTACATTTCATAAACATGTAAAAGCAGTCTAAAATTTATGTGAGTTTAATTCCCATCATATCCCAAGTAAACATTATAATCCACATCCATCATTCTCAATTACCTTCATACCTCGTTCATCAATTTAATAACCATCCATATGTCAATTTCTCACCTTCATAACCAACCATGTCCAATTATCATAACCCAAACCAACACCATGTCCGAAACCATCCCGAATCTCATGTTCAACTCTTATCATGGAAGTTGTCCAGGTTGAAAGTTGCCTAGAGGGGGGGTGAATAGGCTAATTGACCTGAAATGACTTAATAAAACGAGATTAATACACAGAGGGCGGACTAGTCCAGTCCAGGGGCGGACTAGTCCGGTCCACCTACAGGGAAAAACCTAAAAGGGGTTTCTAACAGATTGTGGTCCAATTCTTGTGATGCAAAGTTTGTTAGAATAACTTAGTGAGCCTTAACAAGTTATATGGCAAGTATGAAGCTAAGGATCACAATATAGCAAAGGTGATGAGCAAAAGCGGCAAAGCTTAACACTAGAAGCAATATATGATGAACGAACGCTAGGAACACAAGTGACACGAGGATTTTATCCCGAGGTTCGATCCCATACAAGGAATCTGCGTCCCCGTTGAGGAGTCCACAAAGGACCGGGTTCAATAACCCTTCCCTCACCAAGTTTACCGCACGGGCCTAACTTGGTTCTCCACTATCACAAAGAATGAATACAAGATTCGTTGGGGCTTCTCCCAATTTGAGGCTCCCACCACAATTACAATTGCAAATCACAAAGATTAACTCAAGCCACAGATCACAAAGATTCACAAAGTGCAAGAGATCAAACCGAGAGCCAAAGAGCGGTGTTCTTCCTCTTCTTCACCTCACCAAACCCTAATCCACACAAGAATTAGTTTTAGAGGGAATGTAGGCAAGAAGGAGGCTTTTGGAGGCTCAAGGTTGCTGTGGCGGCGCTAGGGTTTCAATTTGCTCGAAGGATGGTTCAAATGAACCCAGGGGACCTCTATTTATAGAAGTCCCAAGCCCATACTACTGACTTCAGCAGAAGGGCGGACTAGTCCGGCCTACAGCCCGGACTAGTCCGGCCTAGGGGACCACTGACGCCCCTGACAACTGTCGCACTGCGCGGCAATCGTCACACTACCCGCCAAACTTCAAATTCAAACGGTCACTTCAACAACGGACTAGTTCGGCCCTCACCGGACTAGTCCGATCTCACACAGAACCTTTTGTTCAGTGCGAAAACGGACTAGTCTGAAGGCCACGGACTAGTCCGGCCCCATGGGCGGTCTAGTCCGGCCTTCCCAGACTTAGTCTTTGAAACACAGTCTCCTCTCAATACAGGACTAGTCTGGCCCCCAGGGCGGACTAGTCCGATCTTAGTCAGGACCTCTTGGTCCGGACTAAAACGGACAAGTCCGTGGTTTTGGGACTTAGACCCAAAACCCCCTCATGGCTACCCGGACTAGTCCGTCCCAATACGGACTAGTCCGATCTCAGTCAGACCCTTCTGGTCCGGCCGAAAACGGACTTGGCCGGCCAGGGGCGGACTAGTCTAGCCACCAGCACGAACTAGTCCGGCCCTACTGCCAGACTACTTCCAACTCTCTTCTCTCAATAGGTTTGACCTCTAAACCGCTTTGAGCTCCCAACTTGATCTCAATGCACTTTACACACACATCCTCACACAAATTTGGCTAGTCTAAACTCGACACACTAGAAACCCTAGTTTCCCTTTTCGAGTTGACATCGTCGTTTCCATCTTTTTCCTTTTTGAGGGATTGTGCTTCCACTTAGTACACACCTGTGCTTAAGATCACTGAGCTCATTAGTCACTTAATTGTCATCATCAATCATCCAAAACCCACGGGGATCCTAGATGCACTTTCAATCTCCCCCTTTTTGGTTATTGATGACAACCCATTAAGTCTTCACATATAAGAGTGTAAATTTGTGGTTTTCATAACGTGCGGGTGTATGAGTGACTCCCCCTCAATGAATGCATCATAAAAGAGAGATTGAGGAAGTCCTTCATACACACACACGTTATGGTGGGGTGCCTACGTGTTGTGCTCAACAATTTGTGACAAGACATAACAGGCATGAATATGGTTAAAAGATAGACATTCAAAACATCATATGTGATATTTAACATTAAGAGAATAGTCTTGCACAAATTTAAGCATTCGACATAGCATAGATATTACAATAAAGAGTGCAACATATCCACGGATCCAAAACGACATAAGAACTACATTCAACTCTCGACTATCTCTCCCGACTAACTTCCAACTATCTCTCCCCCTTTGGCATCAAGACACCAAAAAGGGAAAAGAAGAGGGGAAATACGACCTCGAAGTCTAGTCGTCGTCTTCCTCGTCATCGTCGTCATCGCGAGAGTCGCTCTCCGTGGCCTCCGGGTCCTCTTGCTCCTCATCATCATCGTCGGAGGCACGTGCCGAATGAGCTGCCCGGGAAGAGCTTCCGTCCTCTTGGAGTTGGGCGAGTTCGTCGGCAGAGAAGTTGGGGAAAGGAGTGATCTCCCCGTCACTCACTTCCGGAGAGGACATCGGGACCTCCAGCTTGTCGCACACCGCCTTGAGATACTTTTCTTGGCGCTTGTGTGCCCTTTGAGCCCGGATCTCTTGCTTCCGCCAGGAAGTGAAGATCGCCTTGAAGCACTTGAAGAAAGCGCTCATCGATTGAGGCTGAGGTGGAGAAGGAGGCGCCACGAGGCGAGATGGAGGATCTGCATTCTTCCGGCGTGGAGGAGCCGGCACATTTGGAGGCTGCTGAGGACGAAGCGGGCGATGCGACACATCCTTGACAAAGGACAAGCCCAACACGTTCTCAAAGAGGCACATAATGTAGGGAGCATACCCGCAAGCACGGTTGGGGGTATGCGAGATGTTGAAGATATCGTCGAAGATGTAATCGACGACGTTGAATTTCTCCTCCCCATCAACAAGAAGTAGCAAGTGCCTCAAGTTTCCTTGAATCACCCCAGCATCACCATCCTTTGGTGCTATTGTCCTTCTGAGGATCATGTTCATGATGATGTAGAAGGGTTTGATGTTGCGAGCATGTCCGGCACTGTATTGGACATGACTGGGGTACATGTATGCCAGCTCATCACGGTCCACGGCCTTGAGGTTAGAGATGATGATCTCATGATCCAGATGTGCCTCAAGCCCTAGAATCTTGGCAAACTCTGCATAAGTGACTGAGTATTGCTCGCCATGCGTCATCAATATGATCCTCCTGTCACCTGAGGTGGTGAAGTAGATAGTGGAGTAAAATTGCAGGATCACTTCGACGTTCCAGTCATATTTGAACCCCATAATCTCCTTGAGCTCATGACGCTCAGCAGCTTCAATGACGGCATCAAATGCAGAGTGTTGCTTCTTTGCCATGTACTCTCAGTCTACCCATTGTGCTTCAATCACAGGCTTCTTCATGCTTTGGTAGACCAGACGGTAGTAATCACAATGAAAGTCGCACCAAAATCGAGGGTCGGCGGTGCTCCTTTCATACTTATACACCTTGTCCGTCCGGAGCCTTCTTGCTTTCTCAGCTCCCTTTCCATGATAACTATCTGCAGCTATGTCACGCTGCCTGTTGAGATTCCTCTCGGGAGTGTGCACTTCCAGGGGACCAATCGGTTTGGCTTATCCCCTTCTCCTTGATAGCAATGCCCTTTGCCTTCGCAGCCGAGACCTTCACCGAGGGCTTCTTTTTCTTTGGCTCAGCAGGAGTCGGGGCCTTGCCCTTCTTCGTATCTCTCTCGATCCAGCGTTCAGTAATGTCTTCTTGGGTTGGTTCCTTGCCCTTGTCCTTCTCTCCAAGTGTCACAAGTCTCTTTCTCTTGGAGACTTGTGCAGCAGCCGCCTGAGAGTTGTGAGCTTCACGCTCCTCTCGCTTATTCTTTTGGAGATCCTTCCGTGACTCCTCAATGGCCCGAGCCATTGCTTCATCCTCGTCGTAGGCCAATGCGGCGGCCCGAGCATCTTGTTGCTTCTTGGCTGCTTGCGCTCTTGCATGCTGCTCGAGATACTTCTCCGCAGCCTCAACTTTAGCTCTTGCTCGTTCTTCGGTGAGACGAAGTTGCTCTGCCTCCCACTCGGGGTCAGTGGGGGGAGAAGCGGAACGGCGAGGAGCGGCCATTTTAGCTGAAAGGAATAGAGTCCATAAGATAGAAGGTCAAGGAGTTGGAATAATGCGAAAGAATTCACGAAACACAGCCAAAGTGTGAGTTTGACCTGTGTAGACTGGACTTGTCCGCTCCAGGGGTGGACTAGTCTGGGTTGCACAGGCTAAACCCTAACTCTAACGGTTTTTCGAGAAATTTGGAATCAGGTCACAATACTCCTAGGATATGATCACAAGGTCACTAGAAACAATTTTAATGAAGAGTCATCTACCAAAAACTTAATGAATTAAGAATGAGGCTAGTTTTTGAAAAAGGAGGAATACCTCTTCAAATCTTGAAAAATCGACAAGATCGGGGAGGGATCGCGTCGAGGATGTTTCGGAAAGGTCTCCCTTGCCTCCAAGGAGTCCAATGCATGGATTGGAATCGGTTTTTGGTGGTTGGAATCGAAAATCATCGAAGGGGAATAGTTTCGCGCGCGTGGGAGGGAGAGAACTCAGATGAGGAAGTGGAGAGGTCAGCTGCTTCCTGGGGGGTTTAAGTCCCCAGGGGCCGGACTAGTCCAGTAGGGGTGTCGGACTAGTACGGTCAGCGGACCAGACCCGGACCAGTCCGGATCCGGACTTGTCCGGCCATAGGGCGGACTAGTCCGGTCCTAGGAAGCTGAAAACATATATTTTTGAGTTTTAGCCACTATAAAAGATCCTTTTGGACATATTGCACAACAAAACCTTGTGAATATGGTCAGTAAGCAATCAACATTCAAACTATGACCATGACTCACAAAGTCACTAGTTTTTCAAATATTTTGGAGAAAATTGAGATAGAGATGAATTTTCCAACCACATGCATTCTTTCGAACAAGGCATAAGTAAACATTCAGATGTGCATGTTTCAAGCCACATTTCGAGAATCTAATATATTGAGCTCACTCCTAAGCTCACAAAATTGCTTCTCATCTAGGGGCTTGGTGAATATGTCGGCTAGTTGGTTCTCGGTTCTCACATGGGAAATCACTATATCCCCCTTTAGGGAATGATCTCTCAAGAAGTGGTGTCTAATGTCTATGTGTTTGGTCCTTGAATGCTCAACTGGATTATGGACTATTTTGATGGCGCTCTCATTGTCACATAGGAGAGGGATATGGCGCAAGTTTATACCATAATCCCTTAGAGTTTATCTCATCCATAGAAGTTGTGCACAACAACTTCCGGCTGCGACGTACTCCGCTTCGGCTGTGGAGAGAGCAATTGAATTTTGTTTCTTAGAGGACCAAGACACTAATGATCTACCCAATAATTGGCATGTCCCAGATGTGCTCTTTCTATCAACTTTGCACCCCGCATAATCCGCATCAGAATAACCAATGAGGTTGAACTTGGATCCTTTGGGGTACCAAAGTCCTAGGCTCGGTGTGTGAACTAGATATCTAAGAATTCTCTTCACGGCGGTCAAATGACACACCTTTGGTGCAGCTTGAAACCGTGCACACATACACACACTAAGCATGATATCCGGTCTAGATGCACAAAGATATAACAAGGAGCCAATCATGGAACGATATACCTTTTGGTCCACACTTGGACCATCTTCGTTGAGGTCTAGGTGTCCATTCGTTGCCATAGGAGTCTTAATGGGTTTGGCCTTGTCCATGTCAAACTTCTTCAATATGTCTTGAGTGTACTTTGTTTGACTTATGAACGTGCCTTCTTTGAGTTGCTTGACTTGGAAACCTAAAAAGAACTTCAACTCCCCCATCATGGACATCTCAAATCTTTCCGTCATAATCTTTGAAAACTCATCACAAAACACTTTGTTAGTAGAACCAAATATAATGTCATCGACATATATTTGGCACACAAAGAGATCATCATTGAAGTGCTTTGTAAATAGAGTGTAATCAGCTTTTCCTATCTTAAAACCATTTTCAATTAGAAAGTCTCTAAGACACTCATACCAAGCTCTAGGAGCTTGTTTGAGGCCATAGAGAGCCTTACGCAACTTGAAGACATGGTTTGAGAATTCTTGGTCTTCAAAGCCCGGTGGTTGCTCCACATATACTTCCTCCTTGATTGGGCCATTTAGGAACGCACTCTTGACGTCCATTTGATAGAGCTTAAAATCATGGTGAGTGGCAAAGGCAAGTAATATTTGAATTGACTCTAACCTAGCTACGGGAGCAAAGGTTTCATCAAAATCCAAACCTTCGACTTGTGAGTACCCCTTGGCTACAAGTCGTGCCTTGTTCCTTGTCACAACACCATGTTCATCTTGCTTGTTGCGGAACACCCACTTGGTGCCTACAACATTTGCTTGTGGACGCTTGACAAACTCCCAAACTTTGTTCCTCTCAAAGTTGTTAAGCTCCTCTTGCATGGCCACCACCCAATCCGGATCTCTCAAGGCATCTTCAACCCTATGGGGCTCCAAAGAAGAGACAAAGGAGTAATGTTCACAGAAGTTTGCAACACGAGAGCGAGTGATTACCCCTTTAGTAATGTCTCCTAGTATGTTGTCAACAGGGTGATCCTGTTGAACACTTTGATGTACACGAGGATGTGGGGGTTGGGCTCTTGGGTCATCATCATCTTCTTCTTCTTGATCTCCCCCTTGATGAATGTCTCCCCCTTGACTTTCGTCTTCTTGGTCGTTTTGAGGTCCTTCTTGACCGTCGACAACTTGATCGCATGGAGGAGTACTTGCATCATCTTGTTGTTGGTCACTTGAGCATTGAGGTTGTTCTTGTGGTCGAACATCTCCAAGTGCCATTCTCCTAAGTGCTTCTTGTGGAGAGTCTTCTTGATCTAGCACACTTTGATCAACTTGCTCCACTTGGGAGCCATTAGTTTCATCAAACACCACGTCGCGTGCTATTTCAACAATTCTGGAGGTTTTGTTGAAGACACGGTAGGCGTGAGTGTTTGAGTCATAGCCAAGCAGGAAACCCTCATCGGACTTTGAAGCAAACTTCGAAGTTCTAGGCTTCTTGTTGAGAATATAACATTTGCTCCCAAAAACACGAAAATAAGAGATATTGGGTTTCTTACCAACTAGAAGCTCATAGGGAGTCTTCTTGAGGAGGCGGTGGAGGTATAATCGGTTGACGGTGTGGCAAGCGGTGTTAACCGCCTCCGCCCAAAACCGATCTGATGTCTTGTACTCATCAAGCATTGTCCTTGACATCTCGATGAGTGTTCTATTCTTTCGTTCCGCCACCCCGTTTTGTTGAGGGGAGTATGGAGCTGAAAATCCATGCTTGATGCCTTCCTCATCCAAGAATCCTTCTACTTGAGTGTTTTTGAACTCGGTGCCGTTGTCACTTCTTATAGCTTTGATTCTTGAGGCAAACTCATTTTGAGCTCTCCTCAAGAACCTCTTGAGGACACCATGGGTTTCACCCTTATCATGCAAGAAAAACACCCAAGTGAAACGAGAAAAGTCATCAACAATAGCAGACCATATTTGTTACCGCCAATGCTTATGTAGGTTATTGGCCCGAAAAGGTCCATGTGTAGCAGCTCCAACGATCTTGTTGTCGTCATGATGTTCTTGGAGGGATGTTGAGCTCCTACTTCCTTCCCCGCTTGGCAAGCACTACATGGCCTGTCTTTTTCGAAGATAACATTCTTCAAACCATGGATGTGCTCGCCCTTAAGAAGCTTTTGTAAGTTCCTCATGCCAACATGGGTCAGCCGTCTATGCCAAATCCATCCCATGTTGGTTTTCGCCATTAAGCATGTGTCAAGTTGAACTTTATCCGAGGCAAAGTCCACAAGATAAAGCTTTCCCTTGAGCACACCCTTAAAAGCGATTGAGTTATCACTTCTTCTAAGGACGCTCACACCCTCATTAGTGAAAACACAATTATAACCCTTGTCACATAGTTGTGATATGGACAAGAGGTTATAGTCTAAAGAATCAATGTGTAGAACGCTAGAAAGAGTGTGTTGAGGAGAGATGACAATTTTACCGGAGCCAAGGATTTTTCTTCGGCTATTGTCTCCAAAGAGGATTCCTTCATTTGGATCATCGTGTTCTTCATACTCCTCGAACATCGTCCTCTCTCCGGTCATGTGGTTTGTGCACCCACTATCGAGCACCCATTTGGAACCACCGGAGGAGTATGCCTACAAAACAAGATTATGCCTTCCTTTTAGGTACCCAAGCAAAGTTGGGTCCTTTGATGTTAGTGATAAGGCATTTGGGCACCCACACGCAAGGCTTGGGGCTCTTGCGGAGTGGCCCAACATATCTAGCATACACTTTGCCATATTTGTTCCTCATCAACACATATGATGCATCGAAATCATTAAATAGAGGATGTGGTTCAGCTTTAGGCGTATAAGTGATAGTTGAGGTGTTCTTCACAGTTTTAGTTGGAGATGAGCTTCCTTTAACAAAGACAATCAAGTCTTTGCCATACTTGAAGGTTTTGGCATCTTGCCTTCCTCCTTTAGTATAGCCAAGACCATCCTTGACATTTGGAGGTCTTGTGTTGGTGTATGCACTTCGTGCATACGCCACTTTCTCTTTGACAAAGATGCCACCCTTAGGTGCTTGCTTGTCTTGAGTCAACTTAAGCTCATCTTTTAATTTAAGAATCAAGTTAGAACATTTGCAAGTTGATATTGCTTTGGATGCAACTTTTGAGGAAGATGAGCTTGTGGAGGAAGAGGCTACACTAGTCTTAAGGGACTCAACTTGAGTCTCAAGGATCTTGTTAACTTTCGTCAAGTTGCCAAGTTCGTCCTTGAGCTCAATAGTTGTCTCCTCAAGACTTGAGCATGTTTTCTTGCTTAGAGCAAGTTCATGCTCTAATGCCTTGATCTTCTCTCTCTCAAGCTCAAGGAGCTTAATGAGCTCTTTACATCTTTCCTTTTCTTGGATAAGCAAGTCTTCTTGCCTATCTAAGAGCTCCTCCTTCTCAAAAATATCATCCGAAAGCAATTTCATTCTTCGCAATGTGCTCTTGCTTATATCCTTAAACATGTGTTCATTTTCGCTAGCACTATCAAAATCGTCATGGGAGGATATGGAAGAGGATGAGTTAGAATTTACCTTTCGTCTTCCCTGTTTTGCCATGAGTCATGTTGGCTTATAGTCGTGGAGATTTGGGAAGAGCTTGCTTCCCTTGCAGCTCCTCTCGATGGCTATGGTTGCCATCTTCTCCTCATCTTCGGACGAGGAGGACTCATCATTAGAGTCACACTCCTTGCCTAAGTGAGCATGACCGGCGGGCCTCTTCTTCTTGTAGAACTTCTTCTCTTGTGGCTTGCCCTCCTTCTTCTTCTTGCCATCTTCATGTGGACAATCTACCATGAAGTGCTCGTACTCGCCACAATTGTAGCAAGCCCTCTTGTTTTTAGGCCTTGCCTTTTCTTTGCCTTTTCCCTCATGCTTGTATCCTCCTTTTCCTCTCCTCATCATCCTCTTGAAGTTGTTGATGAAGAAGGCCTCTTCCTCATCGGTGTCAAGGCTCTCCTCATCATCTTCCGTTTGCTCTTTTGGGGGGCATGTTGCTTTGAGAGCAACATTCTTCATCTTCGAGATGGTGAACCTTTGAAGGTCGTTGTAGAAGAGCGCCTCCTTTTCCATGATCTCGTGATTGATGATCCTTCCAAGGACCTCTTCTGGGGTCATTTTGGCAAACCCCGGACTTTCTCGGATCATGGAGCATAGAGAGACGTTCCTAGGCATGAATGTCCGAATCATTCTCTTCACCACCTCGTGGTCCGTCCACTTGGTACAGCCGTAAGATCTACTCTTGTTGATGAGTATCTTTAGGCGGTTGTACCTCGTTCATCAATTTAATAACCATCCATATGTCAATTTCTCACCTTCATAACCAACCATATCCAATTATCATAACCCAAACCAACACCATGTCCGAAACCATCCCAAATCTCATGTTCAACTCTTATCATGGAAGTTGTCCAGGTTGAAAGTTGCCTAGAGGGGGGGGGGGTGAATAGGCTAATTGACCTGAAATGACTTAATAAAACAAGATTAATACACAGGGGGCGGACTAGTCCGGTCCAGGGGCGGACTAGTCCGGTCCACCTACAGGGAAAAACCTAAAAGGGGTTTCTAACAGATTTTGGTCCAATTCTTGTGATGCAAAGTTTGTTAGAATAACTTAGTGAGCCTTAACAAGTTATATGGCAAGTATGAAGCTAAGGATCACAATATAGCAAAGGTGATGAGCAAAACCGGCAAAGCTTAACACTAGAAGCAATATATGATGAACAAACGCTAGGAACACAAGTGACACGAGGATTTTATCCCGAGGTTCGATCCCACACAAGGAATCTACGTCCCCGTTGAGGAATCCACAAAGGACCGGGTTCAATAACCCTTCCCTCACCGAGTTTACCGCATGGGCCTAACTTGGTTCTCCACTATCACAAAGAATGAATACAAGATTCGTTGGCGCTTCTCACAATCTGAGGCTCCCACCACAATTACAATTGCAAATCACAAAGATTAACTCAAGCCACAGATCACAAAGATTCACAAAGTGCAAGAGATCAAACCGAGAGCCAAAGAGCGGTGTTCTTCCTCTTCTTCACCTCACCAAACCCTAATCCACACAAGAATTAGTTTTAGAGGGAATGTAGGCAAGAAGGAGGCTTTTGGAGGCTCAAGGTTGCTGTGGCGGTGCTAGGGTTTCAATTTGCTCAAAGGATGGTTCAAATGAACCCAGGGGACCTCTATTTATAGAGGTCCCAAGCCCATACTGCTGACTTCAGCAGAAGGGCGGACTAGTCCGACCTACAGCCCGGACTAGTTCGGCCTAGGGGACCACTGACGCCCCTGACAATTGTCGCACTGCGCGGCAACCGTCACACTACCCGCCAAACTTCAAATTCAAACGGTCACTTCAACAACGGACTAGTCCGGCCCTCACCGGACTAGTCCGATCTCACACAGAACCTTTTGTTCTGTGCGAAAACGGACTAGTCTGAAGGCCAAGGACTAGTCCGACCCCATGGGCGGACTAGTCCGGCCTTCCTAGACTTAGTCTTTGAAACACAGTCTCCTCTCAATCCCGGACTAGTCCGGCCCCCAGGGCGGACTAGTCCGATCTTAGTCAGGACCTCTTGGTCTGGACTAAAACGGACAAGTCCGTGATTTTGGGACTTAGACCCAAAACCCCCTCACGGCTACCCGGACTAGTCCGTCCCAATACGGACTAGTCCGATCTCAGTCAGACCCTTCTGGTCCGACCGAAAACGGACTTGGCCGGCCAAGGGCGGACTAGTCCGGCCACCTGCACGGACTAGTCCGGCCCTACTGCCAGACTACTTCCAACTCTCTTCTCTCAATAGGTTTGACCTCTAAACCGCTTTGAGCTCCCAACTTGATCTCAATGCACTTTACACACACATCCTCACACAAATTTGGCTAGTCTAAACTCGACACACTAGAAACCCTAGTTTCCCTTTTTGAGTTGACATCACCGTTTCCATCTTTTTCCTTTTTGAGGGATTGTGCTTCCACTTAGTCCACACCTGTGCTTAAGATCACTGAGCTCATTAGTCACTTAATTGTTGTCATCAATCATCCAAAACCCACGGGGATCCTATATGCACTTTCACAGGTGTTCATAAACGGGAGCACGGCTATCATGATAGTATTTAAACACTCTGTGGGGTTTGTACCACTTTACTCACATGTTCGTGATTTCATTACCTTTCGGTGACTAAGAACCTCCTTTATGCCATTTCACACTTCCGTTGGTGTGTGGCCAATAGATCACAAAATAGCCTTTCAAAAGGGACTACTAGTATGTATAGACCCACTAAGGTTTCACTGGCGGGCTTGAATCTCCATTCTCCCACCCACGGGCCCCCTCGTGTGATGCAGATCCCAGGGTAGCCCTCCTCGACTTCTATTTCCCGCACCATCCAATGGTCCATACAATATCAGTAGCACACCTAATTATTCAACTACGCCACGCCCATACTTGGCCTTGTAGTGGCACTGTTGTCCTAGCTTATTCTCGTATGAACCGGTCCTTAGTTCTAAGGCAAGCGAAACCACCATATCATCCAACCCAGTCCACTACACATGCTTGCTTAGATCTCCCAAGTCCCATGTTACTTAAATCATCATTATCATCAATTCACATAGTTCATGAGTTCATAATAAGTCATTTAGGTATTTTCAACCCCAATTAAGTTAAACAAAGAAAAACTGTAAAATACTCTTCCCGACTCTCTATAATATATATCCCAAGCGACAAGGATGGTCATATAAGTCTAGTAAACACCTATCATGGGTTTCCCATCAATTTGACACAAGCATGCAGTTTTGCAAATGAAACATTTGAAAAAAGGATCAAAATGTTGAAGTACACTTGCCTTGCTCTTGAGGCTGGTTTGGATCAATAGCTACGAAGTTCTGGTGTTGAAGGCCCTCGTAAGCACCCTTTAGAGTATTACCTTCTATTTTGCGCGACAAACATGCGAAACAAACATTACATTCAATAAATGCTCACATAGTACTCAATATTCCAAAACATGCATGAATGATGCAATTATGATGTAAACATGTTACTAGCTTGCTATTATTGCTTACTAACTAGTTATAATTAAGTTTTATATGTTAGAGCAAGTTTCGAGTCGTTATGGAGAAAACTAAAGAAGTTCCAGGAATTCCAGAACTGCGGGACTAAACTAGTCCGCACCATGGGCCGGATATATCCGCTCTAGATCAGAAAGTTCAATGGACTAGTCCGCAGTAAACCGGACAAGTTCGGTAGGACTAGGGTTTTAGCAAATTTCCAACTAGAGCATAGTTTGGGTTAAATATAGAACCATAATTGACGTAGGAAAGATGGATCAAAGGTATTTACCGCGAATCCTAGGGTTCAAAGGTCGAGGATTTGATGAAACTCGAGAACTTGACGTCTAGATCCGATGAAGACGAAGAATTGACAAAGAAGAAAGTTGACGTCGAAGAATTGATGAAGATCGCAGTAGCGACGACGATCTCGCTTGATTCCTTTCTCTCCTTCTTCTTCCTTCTCTTCCCTTCCTTCTTCTCCCTTCAAGAGCGGCGGCTATGAAGAGAGCAAGCTTTGGGATTCGTCTAATGTGCCAAAGGGGTACAGAGTGGGTGGTGGGGTGTTTATATAGGAGGGGAGGGTGAGATTGGGGCGGATTCCAAATAATAGTCCGTGGGGACAAGTAGGGCCTTAGGTGGAGTCCCACTTGGGCTCCTCAAAGGTGAGGCACGACGTTCTTAGGCCAAATTAAGGCAAACCCAATAACTCTTCATGGAGGGAAAATAGAATCCGAGTGGAATCCTACATACTGGACTAGTCCGTAGTGAGGTCGGACAAGTCTGATTGGGTATAGAAAGTTCGACGGAAAAGTCTGGTGAAGTGCCGAACAGTTCTGTTCAAGATCAGAAAGTCAATCGGACAAGTCCGGCAAGTGTTCAGTTTCAAATCTGGGCCAAGTTTTTGGAAGTTTTCAGTAGAGATCATCGGACTAGTCCGTACAAACAACATACAAGTCCGAACAGGAACAGAAACAAAACCGGTTAGTCCGCAAATTCAACGAACAAGTCCAGAGAACATCAGAAACAATTTCCGGACTAATAAATAGCAATTAGTGGAAAAGTCAGGGGGGACAACAATAGCTAAATCGGACTACTCCGGGGTCCAATCCGGACAAGTCCGTACTAAGCCATGCTATTAATTGTTGTTTTGGCCATAATTCATTTTAATCTTATTCTTTTTTGTGTTACATTATGTTAGACATGTATAAGAATGTATACAATGCATGATGGATGAAAATGAGGGTGTTACAACACCCTATTTTAATTATATTCATATAGACTTCTATTATTAACACCCCTCAATCCGGGTATGGAATTAAGTTCAAACTGCCACAGAATTTTGTTAAACGCCAGTTCCGCCAATGACTTGGTCATGATGTTAGCCACCTGATCTTTTGATATATCATTTGAACATCAAGTTACTGCGAAGCCACACATTCTCGGATGAAATGATAATCAAATTCAACGTGTTTTGCACGGTGATGGAAGACGGGGTTAGACGTTAGGTATGTGGCACCAATGTTATCTTACTTTTACAGCTCAATCCGCATCAGAAAAGACATTCAATATAGAAGAACAAGACCTTATAATCATAACCCAAGACCTTATACAGCAGCCCAATGTGATATGATGGACTCAAACATAAACTGGCATACCTGGTTGATCGAAAAAGAAATATGGGATCGTGTAAAGGATAAATATTATAGAGCGCCCACTAACCTGATAACTCGTAGCATCATTAGAAGAACCATCATGTAATGATAATTTGTCAGTGGGCAACATCGGAGTGGAGACACCTTTAGAATTATCCATATTGGTGTGCAGCAACTGATCACGAATATATTTGTGTTGCGTCAGAATGAGTCTCGTGGAGGATTGATGCACCTCAATACCAAGAAAATAGCTAAGGGGACCAAGATCTTTACCGTAAACTCACATTGAAATTGATGAAGAAGTTGCTCCGTGTCCAAGGAGGATGAGCTAACAATTATGATATCATCTACATAGATGAGAATATATGTCTGAATGTTGGCTTGGTTAAATATGAAGAGAGAGACATCAACTTTTGAAGCCTAAAAACCAAATTGAATCAATGTGTCACTTAGACGAGAAAACCAAACATGGGAAGCCTGTTTCGGACCATAAAGGGATTTGTCAAGCTTTTCATCAAGACGAAGGGCACGGGTATCACGGTTCTCGAGGAACTGGGCCTTGATCGCTAGCCATGCCTGACGCTGTGTCCTTGGGCTCCCGGATGATCTTCTATAGCTCTACCATGATGGTGCCGAAGAGTTCAAGATAGAACGATGTTGTCGAGCCGATGCAACGACGGGGTGTTGATGACGCGGAAGGGGAAGATGTGGTTGTCGAGGAGGTGGAAGGTGCCGTCATCCTTAGGGGCGCAACCTACCTTTTCAGCAGGGGTGAGCTCGCACTAAAAGGCATCTGTGACATCCTTTCTCCTTCCGCATTGCAAGGGCAGCAGCAGGAACGGTCATCAGCAAAAGCCTTGCCAAGTGTAGCCAGGACGTTCAGGATGACTCCTGCTCCTTGCTCTTGGGACGGCGGCGGTGTCGGCTTCCTTCTATTGTCCATCGCAGCCAACGAGGAAGAGGCGGGCAGGACAGTTGTGGAGGGTGGAAAGGCGGCGGGTAGGGTTTTATGGATGGGGAAGCGAGAAACTAGAGCTCTGTACACCATGTTGGAAAATATGACATCACACAGTTCGATGATATATTGTCATGAGTGAGTACATATTTGTAGAGGGGCCGGCACAAGGGCCACACCGCGTGAGGATCCGGTCAGACCACCTCCTATCATAATTAGCTAGGTTTCCTAGATAAAATACAAAAGTATTCTATCTATAGTAGATATGTCTAAAGGAGATTGCAACAGATATGACAACAGTAGCATAGGATCATCAAATTGCCTCTTTGGATTACGACCCCACTTCGCCACGACAGTCAACGCTGCACTTGCGGCACCCTTGGCCCGCGTTTGCTTCTTGCCGAAGTGTAGGCTACTCCAACTAGCCACGACCGCTCCGCGTTGTTTTTTCACACTGCAGCACGCCGCAAGTGCGGCGCCGAGGGCCTGTTTGCTTTGAAGCCGTATTTCGCCATGCCTCGAGTGTGCTGGTGCCCAAAGTGCGGCGGTCGAATTCGACGACGTATTTACGGTGCGAAAAAACAACGCCTAGTGTCCGTGGTTAGTCGGGGCAGCCTACGCTTCGGCAAGAAGAAGCATGCTTGCCGAAGCATGCCGCAAGTGCGGCGTTGACCACCGTGGCAAAACGGAGTCGTAGACCTCGAAATCGGCCGCCGCACTTGTGGCAACCCCACACTCGAGGGGAAACAAATTTTCTGCAGCAGGACCGTACAGCAGCCAGCGTGCGACCCTGCCGCCGATGCCGTTCGTTTACATCCTAATGAATCAAAATTACCGTAAGTTTTTTGATGAAAACTGCTCCCGCTCGGCTCCTTCAATCAATCCAGATGGTGTTTTGCGCCTGCGTAACCACGTGGGCTACATCCGGAGAAAATTTGCTTCCCACTCGAGGCACGGCGAAATACGGCTTCGAAGCAAACATGACCAGAGATTCTAAGCACTTTCAAGCACGGGAAAGCTGCAAGTCACAACAAACAAAACTGCGGACAGCTCATTAGACATAAGCATGCCAAGAACAGCTCATGACTCATATATCTTATTTGTGTACAATTGCTGTCACCAGTAATATGGAAAACTGGAAGTCAAATAAGAAATAATGACTCACTATTTGTAACAAAGGTGATTCTGCAAGCTGGATGCCTTTTATTTTGCCAAATCCGCTGATTGAACTTTCGGTGATTTTTGAAATATGGTCGTTGTCTTAATTTCTCTCTTGAGCTATTCCCAGTAGTAGTATATCATAGAAAATTTGCTTTTCTGAAACTTGAATGTCAAATGTACTTACATCCAATAGGCTGTCACTGTACCATTCCTTTAGTTACCAGTTCTTGAAGACCACGCCTTAGCCTCTCAGCAGCAAGCTTCGTGTCTTCCTTATTCAACCCTCCAAAGGAGACACGGATGTATCCAGGACCGCCGCTGGCACTCCCAGGGATCACAGCAACCCCATGCTTGTTTGCAAGCCATCTGACAACTTCAAAATCATCCGAACAGTTGTTAGGTAGTTTTGCCCAGAGGTAGATGGCACCCTCCCCACCCTTGACAGCATCCTCACCAAGTGGAGACATTGCCTCCTTAAGCAACTCCCGGTTTTTCAGTAAATCTTTAACCCTTTCTCTGATCCACTCTGGACCAGCCTCTAGTGAGTAGAGCGCCAGGCGCTGCCCAATGATAGAGGCACAAATAGGAACGTTATCTTGCACTTTGAGGAGCTGATCATGGAAGCCATCAGTTTCATTTGGATATGCAATCTGCAGAAGACAGCTCATGTATGACTAACAGGCACACACATAAACTAGCATGCATTTGGGAAATGTATGAAGCTAAAAGAAACAAGAGGTAACTTTTTTCAGTTCTCTCTCAAACATCCGCAATAACTTTTTTGACTCCTAACACAAACAATATTAAAGCATAAACAAAGGTAAATGAAGAAGATGATGCACTTACATATCCTACACGCCACCCATCATTCCATAAGCCTTTGAGAATGAGAAAAGGTTGACAATGTGATTATCTTCTAAGCAATAGTGCTCCAGTCCATCATACATAAAGTATCTGAAATAGTGAGATCCAATTTCAGAACTGAGCTCGTGTTCAAGTCATACAAAGGTCAATAAACATTATGACAACTAAATTAGAATAGCCAGCAGAGTTAGTGGCAGAAAGTAAAAGATCAACAACTTACTATGTCCCATTAAGTCGTCTTAATTGAATGTAACAAATTAAGAATCCTTTGGATTCCATTGTTTATGTCCAATTCGAATATGAATTGTTACATGCAACTCAGGTCATAGCACAGATAAATCGGATCGCATAGTTGAGAGGCTGCAAATAAAGGACTTTCAAGTGCCTCTTTTAGACACTCACCTTTTTATGGTTTCAACCTAAACTCAGAAAAAAAAATATGCCAAATCAACTTGATTTCTACACAGGTTTTTATGTAGCCAGCGTTGAGGACCCATAAGAGCACTTCAAAAGGCAGCGGAGTGAAATGACAGATGAGTTTTAACAAGAGACTTATCCCAAACCGAGAAAACAGAGCACACACATTTGAAGGGTTCTTATACAATATAGATTCCCAAACAGGAGATGATTGATGTGGCAAATTTCCTTCTATTAGCAGGTATATATGTTATGAATATTGGATCTTCTATTATTGAGGAGGCCGGAGGCCTCTATAAATAGATATACAGAGATGATAAAATATGCAAATAAGTCCCTAATACATCATCTAATATAATATTACTATTATATCCCTAACACCTCCCCTCAAACTCAAGGTGCATCAAGAACATTGAGTTTGAAAAGATAAAAACATGTTGAAGTCACAAAGATGATCCTTGGTGTCACTGAGTAGAACGTCGAAGTAGATGAAGCAGCAAAACTGGAGCCGACAAAACTAGCAGGCGCAGCAGAAGAAAGATGAAGTCGGACAAGCTCTCAAAGATGTTGTGAATCACGATGACGAGGCCAGTACCAACCAGAGATCGTCCATGAGCAACTCCCAAAGTCGTATACCGCGCATATGTAGACGCATATGAGGAACCGGTCACGGTAATTGATGGCATTGAAAAGCACTAGACACCGCACAACAGAAACTCCGACCGAAGAAGAAAAAGTCATCATAAAGAAGATGACAGATGACAGCGAGAGCGCAAAATAAGCAGCGGCAGAGGACGGGGGAAGCGGAAATAAAAGTGGCGCAAGCAACATTTTTTTTTCGAGGCGCAGACGGAGCTCCCAAATCAACGATGGATCGAGGCGTCACAGGCAGCCAAAACAAAGGCACTCAAAAGACGTCAATTCCATCCCAGATCCGAAGAGGAGCCGAAGCCGCCATTTTTTTTACTCAAGGTGCCAACCCTAACCACTCACGGGCCACAACATGCAGTGGCTGCACGAACACTCACGCGCCTGGTGAAAAGGCGGCGTGGGCAAATGGGCTGCCGCACTCACGCGCCTGGTGAAAAGGCAGCATTGGCAAATGGCTGGCCCAGTGGCCCTTGTTGTGGCCGCGCCGCACAACTTGACGAGATGATGCAGAAGCCCTGGCGTGAATCTGGATCCAACAGGTACGAGCAGATCGGATTCACATGAAGCCCTACGGGAACCAGACGGTGGGGCCGCTTCTCTCTGGAGCAGAGATCGAGGAAGCCGACTGCTGCTGGCAAGGCCAAGGCCAAGCCAACTGCTGCTGCAGATAGGAACCCAAGCCTTGACGCTGACGTCATTGATGATGTCATGCTGACATTATCACCGGCCAGGCTTGGACTCCTGAGACCTGATCGAGGTCCGCCGCGTCGCGTCTTCCGCTTCACCAAAAGCATGCCTCCCTTCTGGACAGTGACGGCGTCCGTGGGGTGGTGTCGGCTTCCGTCGCCTTGGCCTCGTCGAGGGCTCCGGCGCCGTCGTCGCGGATGACGGCGGAGCTGACTACGTCGAAGGCGGCGGTGAGCCCTCCTAGCCGCAGGGCACCGTAACGTGAGCAGCGAATCGAAGACGAAGAAGTCTGTTGTTGGTCTGGTCCGTCGATCAGCGATCCTCTCTGCCGATAGCAGAGAGAGAAGTGCGGTCGTGAGTCACGCGGTCGGCGCGGTGCAGCGGCAGAAAACTTCCGGCGGCGGCGGATCGGATCTATCGGCGAAGCACCTGGTGAGGGACCACCACCGCCGGGAAAAAAATTAGGGTAGAAGATCTAAAACCTAAACTCTGATACCATGTTATCAATATTGGATCTTCTATTATTGAGGAGGTCGGAGACCTCTATAAATAGATGTACAGAGATGATAAAATATGCAAATAAGTCCCTAATACATCATTTAATATAATATTACTATTATATCGCTAACAATATACACTATGCACCAGTCCTATACCCTGGTTTCATGCTTAATTAGCTATGAGTTTCTGTGTGTGGCATTGCTGAGAAGCATTTTGCATGTTGATTCTGTTTTCTTTCAGAAAACAGCTAAGAAGGCTTTAGTTCAGGGACATGCTAGTGCTAGAATAGATTACTCCAGACCTCTTCTCCTTACAGGCTATTAGTGGATGTCATTTAGACGCAGCTTCAAGTAGAGAGTATTCTTCTAGTTGCCTATATACTGGTCTGTTCTTAAGAACTAAAACCAAAATGTAACTTTTCTTTCAGTCATCTCTCATACATACCGCAATAAGTTAGGGAATTGTATGGGTGTGATTATTAATTTATTAGTATAACTTACTCATAGGTATTGTCAACCACAAGCCATGCACCAGCGTTTTTGCAAAGCTCTGAAATTCTCTGGAATGATATTGAAATATTAGGGAATAGTCAACAGTGATTCCAAACACAAGTTGATAGAATTGATTGCTTGATTAATCATAGGGTCTCGGTACATATTTATAGATACATAGATGGGCCATACAGGCTAGGCCCAAATACAGTCCAACACCCCCCCGCAGTCCCAACATCTAGCCACAACAGATGTTGAGACTGGACCGAAACTCAGAAAATAAAGTCGACGGGAGTCCCTTCGTGAAGATATCGGCAAACTGTGACGTCGTCGGCACGTGGAGAACTCGAACCTCCCCGCGTGCAACCCGCTCACGAACAAAGTGAAGATCAATCTCCACATGTTTCGTGCGCTGGTGCTGAACGGGATTGGTGGAGAGGTAAACGGCGCTGACATTATCACAGTAGACCAACGTGCTCCGGGCGACAGGGGAGTGGAGCTCCTGAAGTAACTGCTGGAGCCAGGACGCCTCTGCTACGCCGTTAGCCACGGCGCGGTACTCCGCCTCAGCGCTGGAGCGAGAAACCACGGGCTGCCGCTTCGAGGACCAGGAGACAAGATTCCCCCCCAGGAAGACGGCGTAGCCAGAGGTGGAACGGCGGGTATCAGGGCACCCCGCCCAGTCAGCGTCGGTGTAGACCACCAACTCTGAAGGCGAGTCACGTCGAAGGAGAAGGCCGTAGTCGAGGGAGCCGCGCAGGTACCGAAGAATCCGCTTCATCGCCGTGAGGTGCGTCTCCCGCGGATCATGCATATGGAGACATACCTGCTGAACCGCGTATGAGATATCCGGCCTGGTGAAGGTGAGGTACTGCAGGGCACCTGCAAGACTCCTGTAAGAGGTGGGGTCGGCGACCGAGGCGCCGTCAGCCGAAGCCAGCTTCGCCTGAGTGTCCACGGGAGTGGAGCACGGCTTACAATCAGCCATGCCCGCTCGCTCGAGGATATCCAGGCAGTACTGGCGCTGGTGGAGGAACAGAGCGTCCGGACGGTGCTCGACCGTAACGCCCAGGAAGTGGTGGAGCTGGCCGAGGTCCTTCATCGCGAACTCGCGCTGCAGTGCGGAGATCGTGCGCTGAAGAAGAGTCGAGCTGGACGCCGTGAGGACAATATCGTCCACGTACAGGAGGAGGTAGACAGTGTCACCCTCATGCCTGTAAACGAAGAGCGAGGTGTCCGACTTGGCCTCGATGAAGCCAAGCGAGGCCAGGAAGGAGGCGAACCGGCTGTACCAAGCCCGAGGCGCCTGCTTCAGCCCGTACAGAGACTTGTTCAGCCGGCAGACCAAGTCTGGACGGGCTGAATCGACGAACCCTGTCGGCTGACTGCAGTACACCGTCTCTGTCAGCGTCCCGTGAAGGAAGGCGTTCTTGACGTCCAGCTGGTGGACAGGCCAAGAACGCGAGAGAGCCAACGACAGAACAGTCCGTACTGTCGCTGGCTTAACCACCGGACTGAAGGTCTCGTCGTAGTCCACTCCAGGGCGCTGAGTGAAGCCCCGAAGTACCCAACGAGCCTTATATCTCTCCAGGGAGCCATCCGCCTTCCTCTTATGCGTGAAAACCCACTTGCCTGTGACAACGTTGCCACGGGAAGGACGGGGAACCAGGTCCCATGTCCGGTTGGCAAGTAGGGCCGCATACTCCTCCTCCATAGCGCGGCGCCAGTGAGGGTCAGCGAGGGCGCTACGGACGGAGGTCGGTATAGGTGAAACCGAAGAGGAAGTGGATGGTGTCGGTGTCGTCGAAGAGAGTACCACTCCGGAGAACCTCTCAAGAGGCCGGAGAACCCCAGCGGCACGTCTAGTCACCATCGGGTGAACGTGTCCTGGGTCCCGGTGAAGTAACGGTGGGTGGTACACCGAGGGCTCCGGACGCGCAGGCGTAGAGGCACCAACCCGCTCCCGTCGCTGGTAGACAAGAGCAGGATCAGCGAAACGTGGAACAGGGGCCGCGCGTGGCGCAGCGGGGGACGCGGGAGCCGGAGTAGTCGTCGGGTCCCCGCACAGCGCAGGAGTCGAGGCCGGAGACGCCGAGGCCGCGCGTGGCGCAGCTGTGGGGGTCGCCGGGGCCGCGCGTGGCGCGGGAGTCGAGGCCGGAGACGCTGGGGCCGCGCGTGGCGCAGCCGTAGGGGACGCAGGGACCTCGTGTGCCGCAGGAGTCGAGGTCGGAGACACCGTTGCCGCGCGTGGCGCAGCTGTAGAAGGCGCCAGGACCTCATGTGGTGCAGGAGACGAGGTCGGTGACGCCGGGGCCGCGCGTGGCGCAGCAGGAGACGTCGGTGCCACACGTGGTGCGGCACTCGTCCCCAGGGTCGACGGAGCCTGGGCACCAACCCGCACTCGTCGCTGGTAGACGAGAGCAGGGTCAGTGAACCGCCGAGTCGTGGCCGTAGGAGGCACAGCCGGAGTCACCACAGGTGTCGGTGCTGCATAAGGTGCAGCTGGCGACGTCGTGGGAGCCACCTGGGGGCTGGTGGGTGATGTACCTGCAAAAAAAGGCCAAGGCAGCTGTGGTGGGGCAGCCTCGGTGTCAGTAGAAAAAAGCGAGTCCAGCTCTGCAGCTGAACTAGAGGTGGAGGAAGAAAAGGGGAAGGATGACTCGTCGAAGACGACGTGCCGAGAGATCAAAATGCGGTGGGTAGAGAGGTCGAGGCACCGGTATCCCTTATGCTCAAGGGAGTACCCAAGGAAGACACACCTAGTAGAGCGGGGCGCAAGCTTATGTGGAGCAGTGGCGGAAAGATTAGGGTAGCAGGCGCACCCGAAGACACGGAGGTGGTCGTAGAGAGGAGTAGTGCCATACAGGGCAAAGAAAGGAGTCGGTGCCCGAATCGCCTTGGTGGGAAGGCGGTTAAGGAGGAAGGTGGCAGTGTGAAGTGCCTCTACCCAGTAGCGAGCGGGGATGGATGCCTGAAACATCAAGGAACGCATGACATCATTAGTGGTGCGAAGCATGCGCTCAGCCTTGCCATTCTGAGGAGATGTGTATGGGCAAGACATGCGTAGCTGTGTGCCATGTGTAAGGAGAAAGTCACGGAGTCGCGAGTTGTCAAACTCTCGTCCGTTGTCACACTGGAGAGCACGAACAGTACGCCCAAACTGTGTGGAAACCCAAGTGAAGAAGTGAGAGAGAGTATCAAAAGTCTCAGATTTCAGACGTAATGGAAAAGTCCAAGAGAAATGTGAGAAATCATCGAGTACCACCAAATAATATTTAAACCCCGAGACACTGGTAACAGGAGATGTCCACAAATCGCAATGGATAAGATCAAAAATATGTTGCACATGAGACATAGAAGTGGAAAAGGGAAGCCTAACATGACGACCAAGCTGACAAGCGTGACACAATGACTCATGTGTGCCCCTAGTACACGAGATAACTGAACTACTAGACAACTTCGACATAGCATCAGCGCCAGGGTGACCAAGCCGACGGTGCCAAGTAGCGGACGAAGCTGTCGTAGCCAGAGCAAAAGACGAAGACGCAGCGGAAGAAGGAAGTCGAAGAGTGTACAGGGGCCCCGGACTATCACATCGAAGAAGAAGACGCCGGGTGGAAAGATCCTTCACAGACAAACCAAAAGGATCAAACTCAACAGAAATATTATTATCAGTGGTGAAACGACGAATGGAAAGTAAATTTTGAATAATGTCTGGAGCAACAAGAACATTATTAAGATGGAATGAACCCGGAGAAACTGAGTCACCTACTGAGGTGACTGGAAGAACGGATCCATTTCCAACAACGATCGATGAAGGAAAAGACGGATGAGGTGTGTGTGTAGAGGAGAGAATACCAGCATCTGGGGTGGTGTGGTAGGAGGCGCCAGAATCAGCCACCCAATCAGTAGTCGGTGGTGTAAGGTGCATGGTGCTGAAGGAAGACGCCAAGTCCTGACGGTCCCACCACATGGGCGGCTCCTGGAGAGGTGCTGGTGGCTCCGAGTGCCCAGCGGGGTAGGAAGCACCGCCATAGGCTGGAGTGGGCGATCCAGCCACAGGGTGACCAGGTCCACCATAGCCCGGATGGGCTACGTACGCAGCCGGAGGACGAGGCTGGCGCGGAGTGGAGGAAGTCGGTGGCGCCCCAAGAAGACCCGGAGACGGTCCAGGCCACATAGAGATCTGGCCAGTCCACGGGTTATACGGTGTGGGCCAGGGCGCACCTCCCTGGCCAGTGCCACCAGTACCACCACCAGTAGGAGCAGTGGACGTAGGAGTGCTGCCAGCACCTCGTCCTGTGCGCCTTCCGCCGCGACGTCGACGAGTACCACCCCCAGAGCCAGCAGAGGCACCCGGGGCGGTAGGTGGAGTAGGCGGTCGCGGTAGTGGTCCCCCAGAAGACGGTGGGCGGGGGGGCTGCCCGGAGCCATAGAAGGCTGTGGCAGACCCAGAGGTAGCAGGCCCACCCGTCGTGATCTCCTCAAGCTCAAGATCAGACCAGACCTTCTCGAAGGTCGGTGGAGGCTCCATCCGGAGAAGCCAGAAGCGAAGATGGCTGAAGCGCTCGTTCAGGCCGTGAAGGACCCGAAGAACTAGAGTGCTGTCAGCGACCGGCTCGCCAAGGTCGCGCAGGGAGTCAGCCATGCCCTTCATCTCTCCACAGTAGGCCGAGATGGAGCGGTCACCCTGCACTGTAGTCTGGAACCGTGCGTTAATGTGAAGAGCCCGAGTCGCACGGTTCCCCAAGAAGTGGTGCTCCAGGATCTGCCAAGCCTGGCGCGCGGTCCCCCCCACCGCGCTGTCCGACAAGCTTGTACAGATCATCGGCGAGAGTGCCCAAGATCCAAGCAAGGACCAGACTGTCCATGCTGATCCAAGAGTCATCCCACGGGGCGTCGTCCTGCTGGACGTGGTCCGCAAGCTGGTACCGCCGTAACGTGAGGAGGAACTCGTTACGCCAGCGGGCGTAGGTGGTAGAGGTACAATTCAGAACAGTCGGCACTAGGGTCCGAATGTTCTGAACTCCAGCCGCCTGGGCGTGTAGGGCGGCGGTGAGCGACGCCGAATATGCGGAGTGCACACCGGTGTCCAAGGCGGGCTCGTACGTCGCGCCCGACGGTCGGTGAGCGCTCTCCTGGATCTGGTGCGAGAGAGCAGCCGCCGAGGCGCGCTCCTGCTCTAAGGCAAGAGCGAGTGCCCGCTCGCGATCGCGAGAGGCAGCCAGAGCCGCGAAGACACTGGAGGTGTCCGCGGCCGGAGCAGTAGCAGGTCCGGAGCCTGTCACGAAGGCGACGGCAGTGGGGCCGGCAAGTGGTCTGCCGGCGGAGGGACCAGTCGCATCGCCGTACGAAGGCCGGGTCATGGCGATGAGGGGAGCGCCCGCTGCAGGACCGGTGGCAGGCACACCGGCGCAGGGGAGGGAGCCGGCCAGGGAGGGGACGGCGCCGGCGATGGGCGCGCCGGCCCAGGGAGGGGAGGCGGCCGGCAGCGGCTGGGTCAGGGCCGCGCCGGCGGTCAGGGGAGGTGCGGCCCCGGCAGCGGCGGCGGGGGGCGCGGGCGTCGGCGGCCAGGGGACTGGCGGCGTGGGGGGTGCCGGCCAGGAAGGGGCCGCCGGCGGCGGCGTTGGCGGCGGCCAGGGAGGGGGGGGGGCCCGCCTGCGGCGGCCCTGGCGGCGGCGGCGGTCGCGCAGGGGAGGGAGGCGGCGGCCAGGGAGGGGGGGGGGCCCGCCTGCGGCGGCCCTGGCGGCGTCGGCGGCTGCACAGGGGAGGGAGGCGGCGGCCAGGGAGGGGGGGAGCCCGCCTGCGGCGGCCCTGGCGGCGGCGGCGGCGGCGGCTGTGCAGGGGAGGGAGGTGGCCGGGAGGGGGGCGGCCAGAGAGCGGCCGCCGGCGGCCAGGGAGGGGGCGGCCTCGCCGGCGGCGGCGGCGCAGGGGAGGGCGCCGGCCATGGGGGGGGGGGGGGGGGCGGCTAGGGTTAGGGTTAGGGTGGGATTAGGGTTTGGCTAATGATACCATGATAGAATTGATTGATTGATTAATCATAGGGTCTCGGTACATATTTATAGATACATAGATGGGCCATACAGGCTAGGCCCAAATACAGTCCAACACAAGTGTTTGAAGAGAGAGATGACCTCAAGCATAGGCCTGGGAATAAAAGCTCCCGAGGGGTTCCCCGGATTGACAACAGTAACAAGTTTAGGGATAGGTTTGTTTTCTTTCAGGACCTTCTCCAGCCAATCGGCATTTTTGGACATAATGTAATATATGCATCCCAAATGAAATATATTCAAGTTTCTCTTACTAGCTAAAAGATAAAGTAGTGTAAGGCAGAAATTTAACATTTCTAGTGAAGCGCCTGCCCTTAGAACCATCAATAAAAAAAAAGGACAGACCCAGTGCTGGAAGCTCCCATGCGAGGTGGGGTCTGGAGAAGGATTATACGAAGCCAGTCTTACCCCTACAATGTGCAATGCAGAGAGACGGCGTCGAACCCAGGACTTCTTGGCACCAGTGGGATGACTTTACCACTGCGTCAGGCCTGTCCTTCAATAAGTACAACAATTTTTTTACAACAGGGTGTTGATAAATATTTGAATTTCACAAACTTTTCCAATGTAAAGGAAGAGAGGAGAGCCATCTTACCAACATCTGGATGGAGTGTCTTGGGATCACATCCACCAACTAATATGTTAGTAACTCCTGTCATCTGGAATGACATGTAGGCGTTGAAGTAATATGGTGTATACATGACAACAGAGTCACCAGCATCACAAAGGATAAGGACCAAGTTCACAAAAGCCTGACAAAGAAAATATTAGCAAGAAACCACCTGATAGGCCAACAAAGTTAGGAAACAAAATTTTGGTCTAGCTGTAGAATTGATGGTCAATGAATTGGCAAACATAACCTTAGTTTGTCAACAATACAAGGCGGTAAACTGTATAGGGATAATAAATAAATAACCTGAAAAGTTTTTTTAGAACCTGATTTGCACCTGCGGTGACCATAACTGATGACTTGGCAAGCTTATTCTCTCTGCGTAGCTGCAAAAAAAGTACAATAAATATCAGAAAAGATATTCGAGTTGCTCACAGTCCAAAGGTCAAGGGACAGGCCAACAGTAATTATTTGCTTCAAAGATTAAAAGAAAGGTCGGTTGGGACAAAGGCTTAGTTGTTGTTGTTGTTGTTGATTAAAAGAAAGGTTGGTAAAATAGTCCACAGATAGTGGTATAAACTATGAATACAATTGCAGGCTCTAGATGTTATGAAATTGGTTGGGGATAGGATTATAGGAGTAGAGATATGTCACCGGGGCTTGGCTGATCGCCAGCCCGGTGACCAAAAGAGGGAGCACCCACCTGGGGAAACACTTCTTCCTTTGATGATTCTAATACAAACTATGGCGGGACTTTTATAGCAGGAGCCACCTAATCTGACTCAACAACTCCTAACAGCCTATCCTTATCTTTATTCAACAAACCAACTTATCTAATCAACAAACAAACCAACTTATCTAATCCCTTCCTGTCTGTGCCTCCTGTGTGGGCCCCACGTAACATCCACGCGCTACAGTACCGGTGAGCAGTATGGGCCCACACCATAACAGGGGAACATTTAGTCTACTGGTATTATAGAGTCATCCAAACATCCCATGATTATGTAACTAACTGTGAGACAAATTGCATTGCCCACAGAAGTCCAATCGATGCTTTACAGCTCTGGTATTTCGAAAAAAAATGTTTTATAGCTCTTAACTCATTATTTTTCCTTCTAAGATTTTCGGAGTCACCCAGACAAATATATTGTACTTCTCGATTAACAAATAAAAAGTTTTTACCAGCCCTTTGCTCATTCAGAAAGTTAGATACTTCTGCATAACATAACTCTACAATGAGATAATGGAAATACTTTTTGAAACCTTTCCTTTCCAAAATTAATTACTGGAACATCTCATCAATCACTTATTACTGCTCGTGACATAAAATATCTCCAGTGGAACTTGCTCACATGGTAGCACATTAGAAGCAGGACCCTTATTGTTGCATGATAATATCAATGTGTTTAGAGTTAACAGCATGGATACTCTGAGCTAATGTAAGGGGTAGTGTATTATATATCCTGGAAAGAAGTAACTTTTCAAGAAGTGCTTCTCGAAGTTCAGGAAGTCCATCATCGGAACCATATTTACTGATTGATGGTTCCCATATGATTTCTTTGACCTTATTCATAGCTGACTCAGGAGGTTGCCAGTAAATAACTCCCTGCATTCAGGATTTGCAGAAGTTTAAAAAAAAAAGCTTCCAATGTCCAGGAAACACCACAGGATTTACTCGACCTCATCAGAGGCTAGCAAACATGCTTGCAACTAACTAATTTGATGGCATAGGAACATTTCTCAATCAGTACAAGAAGCACCATCTCAGTAATTATATGAAACGTAGTAACGTACTAAGTGTGTGATCACCGTTCCAAAAGGCGCTCACCTAGGCTCGCCTAGGTGCTCCGCGCGGGTGGACCACCTCGCCTTGGGGGGTAGGCGGCCGCAAGGCAGTGGAGGGGGGGGGGGATCGGGAGGTGAGCCACGGAGGAGGGGCGGTGGGGCTGCCAGATCCGGAGGTGAGCCGCAGAAGAGAGGAAACGGGGGTGCCGGATCCGGAGAGCAGCACCCATGAGGGGGTGGATCTGTGAGGAAGAAGGGGTTGGGGATCTAGAGCGGAGAAAGCAGGAGTATGTCCTGCGTGAAAGGAGACAAGCAGTTGGGTTGGGTTGTTGCTAGGGACTATAGAAGCTAAAGCTTCAAGCTGAAGTGGGTTGCGGAAAATCAGCCCACATAACAGAAATATGAATATATTGTTGTATTTAATAATTTAGAATTCATCACTGCTACAGTGTACACCGCCTTGAAATGCCTAGGTGACGTCTAGTCATGCCTAGGCTCTAGGCAGACAGACACCGCCCGCCTAGCGCCTAGCGCCTTTTGGAACCTTGTGTGTGATACCTAATTACATTACAAGTTTACAACCTGAATAGTTCACATAAATAACAACACATACGTAAATTGGTATACAGGTTATTTGTTTTCAGAAAAATGCTATATAGATTATCACTTCAGTTCCCATGAATACGTTCTACTTCCATTTCACAAACAAACGCAAACATCAAAAATGCTTAAGCCGTTAATCTTACATCACCCAATCAACACATGAACTCATCGCACAGGCCAATCAAAGAAATTGTGAGCCAATACCTGCGCAAGAGACATCACGTCCTTGGCCCCTTGAAGCAGCTCTTGTATCTGAACAAAGGGACACGGCAACATCATCAGAAACAAGACCAAGAAACTTGGAACTAAGATGCGATTTCGACGAGGTAGGAGCGCTCCATCCATCACCTTCACCATGACCGGAGCGTCCGTCTCCACCGCCCTCCTCGCCAGCTTCGCGAAGCTTCCCATGCCGCCTCCTCTCCTCCTCCTGGCTGCAGCAGCCCTCCAAACTGGAAATTTTGGGAGGGGAAGGTTGCCGTCAGGGATCCAAGGACACCAACCAACCAAAGAACAGCAGCGAGTCCAAGGAGACGTGGCAGAAGATGGGTTTAAAGAATTTCCCCGAGACAACAACCTCAGGGGTCACCCGCTGATCCCGGATTCGCTAACCAACTCTCTCCTCCCTCGCTCACAAGCCTCCGGCCCCAGCAAGGCAACGCCTTAAACAAAGGGTACATTTGGTTTTCAACTTTGTTTATCTGATCAACACGTTGGCTTTATCAAATATTGATAGAGGAATTGGCCACCCAAAATTAGCTAACATTGATAAGAAAAATGAACTAGCATATCACATGGATGAATTGGCTTGCCAAATTTTGACTTCAATTCAAATACACACTTACTTTATGATCAACTACTAAAATTTGGTAAGGTAGGTATTGGTAACAATCCAAACAAGCCCAGAGACACATCAAGCCACAATAATATAAAAAATGAAGAAAAAAATTCATTTTACTCCACTAACTACCGCCCAAGTCTAGATAATCTCCTGAACTTTCATTTGTCTTATCTGGATAACTCCAAACCGGGTTAAAAATCCAATTTTGCTAATGTGAACTAGAATTAGACCGGGATTGACTCTCATACCCTGATAGATATTTTTAGATTGTGTTTCATTGTAACAGATATATTTTCTATTGTATCTGGATGTACTAATTTAATACCCGCGGAACCACGATCAAAGACATACATATTTTTATTAGCGTACATATGAATTGAGGTGGTCTGCAACGAACATATATGAATACAACCATTCCAGCAAAGACATTGTTAATCCAGTCGGATATTGTGTATGAGAATGAGTCATCTCAAAGAATCCTTCAAAAGGAGTGTCACGAAAGACCTAGTTGAACTGCAGGAGTGATCCATGAAATGGCTTCTAAGGACTCCTTCCGTTCATGTATATTTGACATTGGGAAAAATAATTTTAACAGAGTGAGTAATAATTAAATGTTAACGAAATACTAGAATGCATTGAATTTGCCAATATTGTTTTCAGGACATAACTTATCGAAGATTAGTGAAGTATTTGGGGTTTCCTTTCTGGAAAATTATCATGTAACAATACATCGAAGGATTAATCCCGATCTAATCCTAGTCTACATCATGAAAATAGGATTTTTAACCCGGTTCGGGGGTTATCCAAACTTGGGTCATAGTTCGAGGAGTAAAATGAACCAAATGAAAGTTCAGGAGGTTATTCAGACTTACGACCATAGTTTAGAGTAAAATGGATTTTTTTTCCTAAAAAAAGTAAAGTGCAGTAATGGTCTTTGAACTTGTTTGGGTGTATCATCTAGGTCCATAAACTTTTAAAGTACATATTTAATTCCATAAACTTATTAAAGTGTATCATATCGGTTCACAATACAGAAAAATATCCTTACGACTGTTGACATAAATATTACTTGAGTTTTATTTTTTTATATTTATTCTCTTCCAAAATCAACATTTTTATCATAATTATTCGAGACTAACAAAACTGATTTGGGAAGAGAATTGATATGAAAAATAAAACTCAAGTAACATTTATGTTCATAGACATAGAGGCGTTTTTGGTATTTTGAACATAGACGACACACTTTAACAAATTTATGAACACAAATATGCATTTTAAAAATTCATAGACATAGATGACACATTCAGACAAGTTCAAACACTATTGATGTTAGAAAGATTCAAGTTTTTTTTGTTTTTTTTACCTTTTTCACTCTTTCTCTAATCCACTCTTTCTCTGATCTTTTGACTTACTGTAACACCCTCATTTTCATGCATCATGCCCTACATACACTCATATACATGTTTAACATTAACCCACAACAAGAGAAACGAGTTTAAAATTGATTTGGAGCATTTAAAATTGAATTGGAACAAAACCGCACTTAAAATGCAGGAAAGTGTGGACTAGTCCGATTTTACTAAGGACTAGTCCAATTTCTCTCTGGCAAAAAACGGACTTGTCCGTTTTTGCTGCGGACTAGTCCGATTTTGTCTCTGGAAACCTTTGAACTTGTCCAATTTTGTGCGGACTAGTCCGATATTCCATGAATCCTTGAAAATTTGCTAAGTGCTTGGACTTTTTCGGACTAGTCCGGTGTTCCAGCAGACTTGTCCGATTTCCACTCTGACTAAAGTCGGACTTGTCCGATTTTTTGCCAGACTTGTCCGATTTTCTCTCTGGACAACTTCGGACTAGTCCGGTCCTTTCCGGACTTGTCCGATATTTCGTGAATCCGAGTTGATCTTTTGTTTTACGACTTGTTTCTTAAGTTTCACGTTAAGTGGGCCTAGGGATGTCGTGCCTAACTCTTTTAGAGCCCATGTGGGACTCTAAATTGGCCCCTACTTCTCTCAAACTTGAAATTCATCTAACCCTAGCCTCCACCTCTATATAAACAATCCCACCCTTTGGCTTGACATCTATTTGCCACTTTTCCACCCCACCCAAACCCTAGTTCGTGGAGAGTCACCATCAAGGAGGGAGGAGAAGATCCCAAGCAAGAAGAAGAAGAGGAGGAAACGAAGGAGGATCAAGATCTCCACCAAGTTTTCGTTCTTCATCACCAATTCATCTCCAAGTTCATCACCAACCCTAGATCATCAAGATCCAATTGTTAACTCCAAGTTTCTTGATTCATTGGAGTTTTAAACACCTGGTATACCTTCTATTATCTTTTCCTTACGTGAATTCAACACCTAATCTCCAAATTTACGTCGATCTAGAAAACCCTAATCTACTGATCTCGCAAAGTGCGGACTTGTCCGGTCCCTAGCGGACTAGTCCGATTTTCCTGGATAAATTGTGTTGAATTAATTCCAAAAACTAACCTAATCAACTCCAAACCTGTGTAAACTTGTTAAAAGCTATTAGAACTAGTTAGTGATCATCAAAAGCAATCTATTGACAAGTTCTACCTTGCATTTTCATCAATCATGCATGTCATGACATATTAAGTAATAATTGTGCACTCTTTGATTGTGTTCTTGTCTTGTATGTTTATTGTGTGGATTAGACGGATTTGCGCTAGAGAGTGCCGCGGAGGATCTACAGCACCAAGAGTTTGAAGGCTTTGATCCTAATCAACAGCAAGAGTAAGGCAAGTGTCCTTGAAGCATATTGATCATGTTTTAAATTAAATGTTTTGTTTGCAAACTACATGCTTGTGTCAATTTGATGGGAATCCTATGATAGGAAGTTTACTAGATTTGTTGACCACCCTTTTCACCTGGGATATATGGTAGAGAGTCGGGATGAGACTTTTTACCTTTTTGCTTCGTTTAATCAACTGGGATGGGAAACAACTATACCACTCAATTTAATTATGCATGGATGAGATTATGGTTAACATGAACTGGTTAAATGTGATATGGTAATGGGTGATCTAAGCAAGCCTGGTATGTGGATGGGTTGTATGTTATGGTGGTTTGCTTGCTATAGATATAAGGACCGGTTCATGTGAGAATAAGCCAGGACTACCGTGCCACCACGAGGCCAAGTATGGGTGCGGCGTAGCTGATTAATTAGGGCTTTGCTAGTGCTGCTTGGACCATTGTGGATGCTCGGGGAAGGGGTAGTCGGATTGGATTTGTTGATGATTGGTGGGACTATCCTGGGATCCGAATGGCTCAAGAGGGGGCCCTTGGTTGAAGATGTGCTCTGTAGGAGACACCGCCAGCGGTGAAACCTCAGTGGGGTCTAAATAGGCTAGTAATCCCTTTGTAAAGGCTATTTTGTGATCTCTTGGCCATACACCAAAGGAAGTGTAATTGGCATAAGGGAGGTTTCTTTAGTCGTCGACAGGTGATGAAATCACAAACACGTGGGTAAAGTGGTACAAATTCTGCAGAGTCTAATAAACTATCATGATAGCCGTGCTCCCGGTTATGAGCATCTGGACAACTTCCATGATTAGAGAGAACTCGGTATTGGGATGATATTTGGGATGGTTATGGTTGGTATTATGGTTATGGTTGGTATTATGGTTATGGTTGGTTATGGATTTTTTTCTGGTATTGAATATGGTTATTGGCAAATGGTGAAATCTGGAATTATTGATGAGGATGGTGAATTGTAGACTGGTATTATGATATTACTTATGATTATGATAGGTTTACTTCACATACATATAATGTATTACTTTTCAAATGTTTTAATGTACTTTTCAGCACTTTGCCATTATTATATTCGTCATTTGAGTCAGTCACATGTCATACTTTCCACATTTGCTGAGTACGACATGTACTCACTCTTGCAATCCCCCCTAACAGTTGCAGGTCAGGATTGGGAGTTTAATGGTGATAATACGACGTTCTAGGCCGTGTCTACCATCAGCTTGCCTATGGTGTTGATTGGAGCCGCGCTGTACCCTATTGCTTATGCTGCCTAGTTGTTTAGTTTGCTTAGTTGCTTAATTAGAGTATTTCCGCTGCATTAGTTGAACTTGTCATAAATATTCTTTAGAGCTTGTATTCGAGGATAATATGGTTGTTTAATAAAACTTGGTTAATTAATCTTGTTCTGTGGTAATTTTCTGTATACTCTTTTGTGAATGCACTCGTGTATGTGTGTTGAACATCCTGGGCACACATATGCGTTAGCTTGGTTCATTTTTCGGAATCGGGCATCACAGATTGGTATCAGAGCCACAGGTTGACCGTAGGATGCAGCCTAGATAGAATGGACACTTTAGAGCACATAAGAGCACTCAGGAATCGATGTATTTTGGTTGGTGTACTGTTTGCTATATATTGTTTGCTTGTGTGCTTAATAGAGGATTTTGGGATGCCTTAGCATTGCCATGTCCACCTAGGCTAGTGTAGCTAGTTGTTTAGTTTCATATCCCTTGATGCATATAGTTGGGGACGTTTTTCTAATTCTTACCTATTGCGCAGATGGTGAGGACTCGCAACCAAAGGGATGGCAATGATGAGGAGGAGAACCATGAAGTACCTCAGAACAACAATGGGCAAGGACCTTCTCATGGAGCTATCAACATTGAGCGCTTTTGGCCATGCAAAACCAGCTCATGCAGACCATGATACAAACTATGGGACAGCTGCAGGCTGGCAACATCAACAATCAGCCCCACATGCCTCCACCGCCACCCCCACCCCCACCCCCTCATAACCGATTGGGAGAGTTTATGAGGACTAGGCCACCAACCTTTGCTCAAGCCGCCGACCCTATGGATGCGGATGACTGGCTCAAGTCCGTGGAGAAGAAGTTAGCTATTGTCCAATGCAATGACCGGGAGAAGGTGCTATTTGCTTCTCATCAACTCGTTGGAGCAGCTGCGGATTGGTGGGATGCTTATTGCAATGCTCATGAGAACCAAGAGAGAATTACTTGGTCCGAATTTAAAGAGAGCTTCCATTCTCATTATGTGCCGGAGAGAGCTATGATCTTGAAGCGGCAAGAATTTGAGAACTTAAGGCAAGAAAGATCAAGCGTGAGTGAATATCTCAACAAGTTCACTCAACTCTCAAGGTATGCGCCTGAGGATGTGAGTCGGGACAACCGGAAGCAATACTTGTTCATGAGGGGCTTGAACAATGAAATCTAAGTGCAACTACTCAACTGTGATTATGCCAATTTTCAGAAGCTTGTGGACAAAGCAATTGTGGTTGAGAACAAGGTCCATGAGATGGAACAGGACAACAAGAGGAAGGCGCCATATCAAGGACAGCAACAAGGGAGTAATGTGCACCCTCGCTTTGCGATGTCCAATGCATCTTATTACAGCTCTTCTATTCCTGCTCAACGTCCTGGTTATGCACCACGCCCAACTCAGTTTGTGCAGCAGCGCCCTGTTATGCAAGCACCTAGGTCTCCAATGCCTTATGCGCCTCGTGCTAATTTTCCTGCTGCAAGTGTTCAAAACCAAGCTCGTCCCAATAATTCTGGTGGAGTTAAGAAGTGTTATACTTGTGGAGAAGCTGGACACTTTGCGCATCAATGTCCTAAGTCAGGCCTTGGTCAAGGGAGCAATGCGCCGAGGCAAAACCCAAGACCCAATGGAGGACAACCACAAGGGAACCGTGGACAACAGAATTTTGCTCATGGAAACGTGAACCATGTCTCTACGGAGGATGCTCAACAAGCGGATGACGTGGTCATTGGTATGTTTCTCGCCAACTCCAACCCCGCGACTATGTTATTTGATTCTGGAGCATCGCATTCATTCATTGCATCAAAGTATGTTGCCAAGTATAGTTTGCCTATCTCTCATATGAAATTTACTCTATTGGTTAAGTCTCCTGGAGGAGACATGCGGACAAATATAGTATGTCCAAAAGTAAGCCTTAGAATAAGGGGGGTAGACTTCTCCGCCAACCTCATTATTTTGGATTCTCAAGGATTGGACATTATACTTGGTATGGACTGGTTGAGGAAGCACAATGGAGTTATTGAGTGTGCCACGAAAACGGTAAAGTTGACCAATGAGGAAGGGATCACCGTAGAATTTGAAGCATCTCAAACCGCACTGAAGCAATTGGAGCTGAATCATATGGACGGTGCCGCAATTGAGGAGATTCTGGTGGTGTGTGAATTTTTGGATGTTTTTTCTGGAAGAGTTGCCAAGTACACCACCTGATCGAGACATTGAGTTTGTTATTGATTTAATATCTGGAACTGCACCTATAGCTAATAGGCCGTATAGGATGTCTCCTTTGGAATTAGCGGAGCTCAAGAAACAAATTCAAGAGCAACTAGAGAAAGGTTTTATTCGCCCTAGTTCTTCACCTTGGAGAGCGCCCATTCTATTTGTGGACAAGAAGGATGGATCCCAAAGGATGTGCATTACCGAGCTCTCAACGAGGTGACAATTAAGAACAAGTACACCTTGCCATGCATAGAAGACTTGTTTGATCAGATGAAGGGTGCTTGTGTCTTCTCTAAGATTGACTTGAGGTCACGATATTTTCAAATGAAGATTAGACCATCGGACATACCCAAAACAGCTTTTAGAACACGGTACAGATCTTAGGAGTACACCGTGATGTCTTTTGGATTGACCAATGCACATGCGTACTTTATGTACCTCATGAATAAGGTTTTCATGGAGTACTTGGATAAGTTCGTTGTGGTATTTATTGATGACATTATGATCTACTCGAAGGATGAGAAGGAACATGAGGAACACTTGAGGCTTATGTTGCAGAAATTGAGGGAGCATAAATTGTATGCCAAGTTCAACAAGTGTCAGTTTTGGTTGAAAGAGGTGTCATTTTTGGGTCATATCATCTCAGGAGGAGGAATATCGGTTGACCCCGGAAAGGTGAGAGATGTGTTGAAATGGGAACCGCCGCAAAATGTCAAGGAAATAAGGAGTTTTCTTGGGATGGCTGGATATTATTGTAGATTCATCAAGGACTTTTCCAAGATAGCCAATCCTATGACGGAGTTGCTAATGAAGGGAAAGGATTTCCAATGGACTCAAGCTTGTCAAAATAGTTTCGAGGAGTTGAAAAAGAGGTTAACAACAGCCCCTGTTTTGGTACTGCCGGATGTGAGCAAGAGTTTTGATATTTATTGCTATGCATCGAGACAAGGACTTGGATGTGTATTAATGCAAGAAGGTCAAGTGGTTGCATATGCTTCGAGACAACTGAAGAAACATGAGCAGAATTACCCAACACATGATTTAGAACTTGCAGCTGTGGTACATGCATTGAAAATTTGGAGACACTACATCCATGGACATAGGTGTGAAATTTATACAGATCATAAGAGTTTGAAGTATATTTTCACACTAACGGATCTAAACTTGAGGAAGCGGAGATAGTTGGATCTCATCAAAGATTATGATTTGGGGATCAACTATCATCCGGGAAAAGCCAATGTAGTGGCCGATGCTTTGAGTAGAAAAGGAGTAAGTCATCAACTCACAGTTCGAGAGTTACCATTCGAGATATGTAAGGAGTTTGAAAGGTTGAACCTCGGATTTGTAAATGAGACAGAGGTGATGGAGTTAAACCCAACCCTGGAGCGAGAAATTCAAGAAGCACAGGTCGCGGATGAAGAGATCAAGGAAATGAAGGAAAGGACCGAAGAAGGGAGAGAATTTAGATTTGATGAGGACGAACATGGTACCTTATGGCTTGGAAAGAGAATCGTGGTGCCTAATATAAAGCATATTCGGGAGACAATATTAAAGGAGGCACATGACTCATCTTACTCAATTCACCCTGGTTGTACAAAGATGTACAAAGACTTGAAGACTTGCTATTGGTGGGATAGTATAAAAAGGGACATAGCTGAATATGTGACATTGTGTGATGTGTGTCAACGAGTTAAGGTGGAACATCAAAGGCCAGCTGGACTATTGCAACCATTGAAGATCCCAGAATGGAAATGGGAAGAAATCGGTATGGACTTCATAGTTGGGTTACCACGTACTCAGTCCGGGTATGAATCAGTTTGGGTAATTGTGGATTGTTTAACCAAGTCAGCTCATTTTGTTCCCGTCAAGACCAAATATACAGCTGCACGATTAGCCGAAATATACATGGAGCATATTGTGTGTCGACATGGAGTCCCTAAGAAGATAGTCTCGGATAGAGGTTCTCAATTTACCTCCAGATTTTGGCAAAAATTGCATGAAGCTTTGGGAACGAGATTGAATTTTAGTTCAGCATATCATCCTCAAACGGATGGACAAACCGAGAGGACAAATCAGATTTTGGAGGACATGTTAAGAGCTTGTGCTTTAAAGCATGGGAAAAGTTGGGACAAAAGCTTGCCATACGCAGAATTTTCATACAACAATAGCTACCAAGCAAGTTTGAAGATGTCACCATATGAAGCGCTTTATGGGAGAAAGTGTAGGACACCTTTATTCTGGAATGAGGCAGGAGAAACCCAAGTATTTGATCCAGATGTGTTGCAAGAAGCCGAAAAGCAAGTCCAAATAATTTGTGAAAACTTGAGGGCTGCCCAATCAAGACAAAAAGGCTATCGGACAATAGGAGAAGGAAATTAATCTTTGAAGTGGAAGATTTTGTTTACCTCAAGGTGTCACCAATGAGGGGTCATAAGAGGTTTAACATAAGAGGCAAGCTCACACCTCGTTATATTGGACCATTCAAGATTTCGGACAAAAGAGGAGAAGTAGCGTATAAGTTGGAGATGCCAACTCATCTTTCAGACGTACATGATTTCTTTCACGTTTCCCAGCTCAAAAAGTGCTTAAGAGTACCGAAGGAACAAGTGCCAATAGAAGGATTGGAACTAGAGGAAGATTTGACTTATGCCGAACAACCGATCAAAATCTTGGAAACCAAGGAGAGAGTCACGAGGAACAAGGTTATTAGATGGTGTAAAGTTCAATGGAAGCACAACACAGAGAAAGAAGCAACGTGGGAATTGGAGGATGATCTCAAGAAGGAATTTCCCTATCTCTTCTCTTCCGCGTCGAATCTCGAGGGTGAGATTCATTTTAAGGGGGGTAGGTTTGTAACACCCTCATTTTCATGCATCATGCCCTACATACACTCATATACATGTTTAACATTAACCCACAACAAGAGGAACGAGTTTAAAATTGATTTGGATCATTTAAAATTGAATTGGAACAAAACCGTACTTAAAATGTAGGAAAATGCGGACTAGTCTGATTTTACTGAGGACTAGTCCAATTTCTCTCTGACTAAAAACGGACTTGTCCGTTTTTGCTGCGGACTAGTCCGATTTTGCCTCTGGAGACCTTCAGACTTGTCCGATTTTGTGCGGACTAGTCCGATATTCCATGAATCCTTGAAAATTTGCTAAGTCCATGGACTTTTCCGGACTAGTCCGGTGTTCCAACGGACTTGTCCGATTTCCTCTCTGACTAAAGTCGGACTTGTCCGATTTTTGGCCAGACTTGTCCGATTTTCTCTCTGGACAACTTTGGACTAGTCCGGTCCTCTCCGGACTTGTCCGATATTTCGTGACTCCGAGTTGATCTTTTGTTTTACGACTTGTTTCTTAGGTTTCACGTTAAGTGGGCCTAGGGATGTCGTGTCTAACTCTTTTAGAGACCATGTGGGACTCTAAATTGGCCCCTACTTCTCTCAAACTCGAAATCCATCTAACCCTAGCCTCCACCTCTATATAAACAACCCCACCGTTTGGATTGACATCTATTTGCCACTTTTTCACCCCACCCAAACCCTAGTTCGTGGAGAGCCACCATCACAGAGGGAGGAGAAGATCCCAAGCAAGAAGAAGAAGAGGAGGAAACTAAGGAGGATCAAGATCTCCACCAAGTTTTCGTTCTTCATCACCAATTCATCTCCAAGTTCATCACCAACCCTAGATCATCAAGATCCAAGTGTTAACTCCAAGTTTTTTGATTCATTGGAGTTCTAAACACCTGGTATACCTTCTATTATCTTTTCCTTACGTGAATTCAACACCTAATCTCCAATTTTACGTCGATCTAGAAAACCCTAATTTGCTGATCTCGCAAAGTGCGGATTTGTCCGATCCCTAGCGGACTAGTCCGATTTCCCTGGATAAATTGTGTTGAATTAATTCCAAAAACTGACCTAATCAACTCCAAACCTGTATAAACTTGTTAAAAGCTATTAGAACTAGTTAGTGATCATCAAAAGCAATCTAATTACAAGTTCTACCTTGCATTTGCATCAATCATGCATGTCATGACATATTGAGTAATAATTGTGCACTCTTTGATTGTGTTCTTGTCTTGTATGTTTATTGTGTGGATTAAACGGATTTGCGCTAGAGAGTGCCGCGAAGGATCTACATCACTAAGAGTTTGAAGGCTTTGATCCTAATCAACAGCAAGAGCAAGGCAAGTGTCCTTGAAGCATATTGATCCTGTTTTAAATTAAATGTTTTGTTTGCAAACTGCATGCTTGTGTAAATTTGATGGGAATCCTATGATAAGAAGTTTACTAGATTTGTTGACCACCCTTGTCACCTGGGATATATGGTAGAGAGTCGGGATGAGACTTTTTACCTTTTTACTTCGCTTAATCAACTAGGATGGGAAACAACTATACCATTCAATTTAATTATGCATGGATGAGATTATGATTAACATGAAATGTTTAAATGTGATATGGTAATGGGTGATCTAAGCAAGCCTGGTATGTGGATGGGTTGGATGTTATGGTGGTTTGCTTGCTTTAGATCTAAGGACCGATTCATGCGAGAATAAGCCAGGACTACCGTGCCACCACAAGGCCAAGTATGGGTGCGGCGTAGCTGATTAATTAGGGTTTTGATAGTGCTGTTTGGACCATTGTGGATGCTCGGGGAAGGGGTAGTCGGATTGGATTTGTTGATGATTGGTGGGACAATCCTGGGATCCGAACGGCTCAAGAGGGGGCCCTTAGTTGAAGATGTGCTCTGTAGGAGACATCGCCACCGGTAAAACCTTAGTGGGGTCTAAATAGGCTAGTAATCCCTTTGTAAAGGTTATTTTGTAATCTCTTGGCCATACACCAAAGGAAGTGTAATTGGCATAAGGGAGGTTTCTTTAGTCGCCGACAGATGATGAAATCACAAACACGTGGGTAAAGTGGTACAAACTCTACAGAGTCTAATAAACTATCATGATAGCCGTGCTCCCGGTTATAAGCATCTGGACAACTTCCATGATTAGAGAGAACTCGGTATTGGGATGATATTTGGGATGGTTATGGTTGGTATTATGGTTATGGTTGGTATTATGGTTATGGTTGGTATTATGGTTATGGATTTATTTCTGGTATTGAATATGGTTATTGGCAAATGATGAAATCTGGAATTATTGATGAGGATGGTGAATTGTGAACTGGTATTATGATATTACTTATGATTATGATGAGTTTACTTCACATACATATAATATATTGCTTTTCAAATGTTTTAATGTATTTTTCAGTACTTTGCCATTATTATATTCGTCATTTGAATCAACTACATGTCATACTTTCCACACTTGCTCAGTACGACATGTACTTACTCTTGCAATCCCTCCAACAGTTGCAGGTCAGGATTGGGAGTTTAATGGTGATAATGCGGAGTTCTAGGCCATGTGTACCGTCAGCTTGCCTGTGATGTTGATTGAAGTTGCGCTATACCCTATTGCTTATGCTGCTTAGCTGTTTAGTTTGCTTAGTTGCTTAATTAAAGTATTTCCGCTGCATTAGTTGAACTTATCATAAATATTCTTTAGAGCTTGTATTCGAGGATAATATGATTGTTTAATAAAACTTGGTTAATTAATCTTGTTCTGTGGTAATTTTTTGTATACTCTTCAGTGAATACACTTGTGTATGTGTGTTAAACATACTGGACACACATATGCGTTAACTTGGTTTATTTTTAGAATCGGACGTCACACTTACGTCACGGCCACGGGAGCGCTCTCTCTCGTTGAAGGATAAGCATCAAAGTTCATCAGCTGCGTGAGCTCAGCCTCAAAGAAGATGCCAACTGCCAAGACGGCAGGTCAAGAAAGGGGGAGCTTTGTGGTGATGAGATAAAAGGGTTGCGTTTTTTAAATTCACCCTGTCATCACCGTCCTGCAGACAAACCTGCAAAATGTCGTCGCCAATTGATGGTGAAAAAAACTCCACGGGACTCATTAGCGTTCAACACCTTCACGTGGTAGGACAAAACCAAATCGCTTTTTGCTCTTAAACTGAACGAATTAAAAATCCAATGAACGAATCACGAGGGAATTTAGCAACCCAGGTACGATCAAGAGCAAGGTTCGGAAAGAGACAATCCGAGAGACGTGTGCGTCGGGTCACCATCTGCATTATACATTGTTGCTTCACTCTAATCCACCATGGAAGCACACGCGCGGCATAAGAGTCTGCACTCTGGTGCAGTGGTGCTCCAAAAAGCACGCTATATTTATATTTTCGTCATGTTCCCGCACTCGTCATACTATCTGAAATTTCACCTTGTTGTCCCACTCGTCATACTGGCAAAAAAAACAAAGACGAATGAATGGTCCAGATGACCTCCTAGTTTAACTTGGACATCACTACAAACAAAATATCAACTATCGTCCATCCTTTATTATATATTATATTTTTTATTTTTTTACTTTTCATTTGTAAACACTTACGTTTTTAAAAAGTTAGATTGAATTCCTTTTCTTCCTTTTTCCTCTCTTTTCTTTCTTTCTTTTTATCCTCTTTTTTCCCAATTATTTTCCTTTTGTTTTTTCCTCTTTTTTTCATCTCTATTTTCCTTATAGTTTCAATCAAATAGTCATGAACACGTAGATTCTGCTTCTCCTCTCTAATAGTCAATCAAACATTCATACCTTGGAGTTTTTGAACTCTAATAATCATGAAATTTACCGTACTTGGATTTTGTTTCTCCTCTCTTCTTCATAAACATGTGGATATTTGCTAAAATAAATTGAGTGCAACTTATTTCTACTTAAATTTCAATGCAAAAATAATTAAAAACATTATTATAAAATTTATGCTCTTAAAAAGTATCTATGTGATTCGACCAAGAAGATAAGAAACCATTTCTTTGTTACTCAATGGTGAGTTGAATTTGATGATATATTTTGTTTGTAGTGAGTCCAAGTTAAACTAGGAGTTTATCTGGACCATCTGTTCATACTTTTTCAGATAGTCACTCAGTACGTCAACCTAATCTTGAACAGGTGTCAGCAACCAAAGACTACAAAATGTGGTTTTTTTTAAGGCTCACCTGTCGCATGTATCATCACCTGCAACCTTAAGAATTATCAATATTAAAAAAAATCGATGGAGAAAAACTGAGTGTAGGAGCTCCACCTAACGTCTAGACCTGCTAGATGGTGTCTAAGCATTTGGAAAAAAATGGAGTCAACTCTATGTATATGTAGGCGTTGTTTGGAATAGAAGAATAAAAAAACATAGGAATAGATGTAGGAATGAAAAAAATATGAGAATTAAGAAATGACAAAACCATTGGAATCCAAATCAAATGAACGAGAAAAATAAATTGTTTGGAATGCAGAAATAGAAACACATTAACCAGAAAGGCCAGGGGAGAGGTAGAGAGTGAACGTGTTTACCTGGGTTTAAATGGAGGATTCGTTTCCCATGAAAGGCAAATGATTCATGAAAGTGCATCTAGGCATCCCCGTAGATTTTGGATGATTGATGACGATAATTAAGAGACTAATGAGCTGAGTTAATCTTAAGCACAGATGTGACGATTGAAACAAGACAAAATCCCTCAAAAAGGAAAATTTTGAAACGAGCATCGAAGACTCAAGCATAGAAATTAGGGTTTCTATTGTGTTGAGTTTAGACTAGCCGTATCAAGTGTGAGGGTGTGTGTATCAAGTGCATTGAGATCATAAAAGAAGGCTCAAAGTGGTGGATGCGAGAAATACCTAAGTGAGAAGCCTTTGAGAGAAAATCTACAAGGACCGGACTTGTCCGGGCATAAGGCCGGACTAGTCTGGGCGGCCGGTTTAGTCTTTTTTGGTTCAGACTAAACGTCTTTGTTCCAATTCGGACTTGTCTGTATGAGTACGAACTAGTCCGTTCTGCCTCGGTGAGAGTTTGTGAAGCAAAGTCCTGGGAGGACGGACTTGTCCGCCACAGAGGTCGGACTAGTCCGGACCATCCAGAGTAGTTCGTTTTAGGATGAACTAAAGCTTTCTGCCCGAGTTTGGACTTGTCCGTTCGAATACGGACTAGTCCGTTTGGGCCTTAGTGTGAGATTCTGAAGCCAAGTCCTAGGAGGTTGGACTTGTTCGCCTCAGGAGCCAAACTAGTACCGGCTCTCCCAGAGGAGTCCATTTTCAGCCGGACTAAAGCATTCTGTCTGACTTCGGACTAGTCCGTTCGTGGTCGGACTAGTCCGGGTTGGCATGATCGTTTGAAATTCAAATGTTTGGCGGGGACATCACCTCTTTTGTCGATCTGTGACGTTGAATTGTCGGTGGTTCCAAGAGGTTGGACTAGTCCGTGGTCCAGGGCCGGACTACTCCGGATTTGAGTTGTTGGCAATAGTTAGCTGTCGGGACCCCTATAAAAAGGGGAACTCCGGCTCTTATTTGAAGGATCTTGAACCCTAGCGCCGCCACAATCATCCTTGAGCCTTCCAAAGCCTTCTACTCTGCCTACTTGCCCTCTAAGACCAAATCTTGAAGAGATTAGGGTTTGAGAAGGAGAGTGAAGGAAGATCATCGTGCTTTGGCTCTCGGTTTGATCTCTTGCACTTGGTGTTGTGTTTTGTGGCTTGTATGAGTTGAGCTTCGTGTGCTCTTTGCTGTATTCATTTATGGGAGTCTCAACTTGTGAGCAGCCCCAAAACTTGGTGATTACCCTTTGTTATAGTGGAAAACAAGCCGGCCATTTGTGGTGGCTTGGTGAGAAGAGGGTCAAGTGAGGCCCGTTTCTTGTGTGGACTTCTCAACGTGGATGTAGGCTTCTTTGTATAGCTGAACCATGGGATAAATTGTGTCTCTCTTCTCGTTTTACTTTTCGTATCACTAGAATTGCTTTTAGGGTTCATATCATTCTTTGCATTGTTCTTCGTTGAAATCTTGCAACCTAATTGCTTACAATTGTTAATCTAAGTTGTACTAGGTTGCTGGACATTGCATCTATTTTTCATGAACTTAAACTCCGCAAACAACTTGTAGAAATCAAGTTTTTAGATTTTCACCCTGTGTTGAGCAGACTAGTATGGCCCTGATCAGACTAGTTCAGCCGAAGAGTTTTAATCTCGTTTTATTAAGCTATTTCAGGTTGTATTGCCTATACACCCCCTCTAGGTGACTTTCAATTGGTATCATAGCAGGTCTCTTCACCAAGAGTCTAACAACTCGGAGAGGAGACGATCATAAGGGGTGACAATGAGGTCCCAATGATCATCGACGACGACAAGTCGAAGAACGTCGATGTGCTTCAAGATGATCCCAATGACGATGAGGAAGTGCATCTACTCAAGGCGCGACTTTGTGAGAAGTTAGGTCTTCCCAGGAAGGAGACCAAAGCGATGGGTCCAATCAACAACGACAATGGGAGTAGTACACAAGACTACTCCCGATATCCTTACAACTATGAGCGGTTAACTGCTAGCAATCACTATTTGTCTATTCCCATTGAGAAACCTCCCCAATTTGTTGAAAATGATTACTCTATGTGGAAGCATAATATGAAGATTCATCTCATTTCCTTAAACCCTAGCTTATGGCAAATTGTCTTGACAGGTGGTCATCTTCCCAATAATGAGGAAGACGTTACTCCGGAGCAAGCCGTCCTACTCCATCGCAATGCTCAAGCGGTTGGAGTGATCACCTCCTCTTGACTCGAGAGGAGTTCAACCGGATTGAAGGGTTGGAGGTGGTAAAGAAATATGGGACACGCTCAAGACGGCATATAAGGGCAACCATGTTATTAGGGAGGCAAAGATCAAAATGATTGAAGGGAAACTTGGGAGGTTCACTATCATGGATGGTGAGACCCCCCAAGACATGTACAACCGCCTCAAGACCCTCATCAACAAGAGTCAATCTTATGGAGCACGCGATGGACGGACCACGAAGTGGTGAAGAGGATGATTCAGACATTCATGCCTCAAAATGTCACTCTTTGCTCCTTAATTTGTGAAAGTCCGGGATTCCACAAGATTACTCTTGAAAAAAGTACTAGGGAGGATCATCAACCATGAGATGACGGAGCAAGAGGCTATGTTCTACAACAACCTTCAAAAACTCTCCTCCTCCGAGAAGAGAGATGTTGCATTCAAGGCAACGTCCTCAAGATCCCAAGAAAAAGAAGAGAGTGATGAAGAGAGCCCCAACACTGATGAGAAAGAGGCACTCTTCATCAACAATTTCAAGAGAATATTGAGAAGGAGGGGTAGTAGGGATGGCAATAACACCCGCGGGTGTGGGTCCCCGTCGAGTTTGGCACCCAACGGGTGCAGGTTGGGGTGGAATTTTGCACGTGCGGGTTAGACCCGCACCCGACCCGATGTTTTGCAGATTCAGGTTTACTTTTTCACTCGCGAGTACCCATCGGGCGCCCGAAACTGTGTCAAAACGGTCCGGTCCAGTAGCTCTGGCTTCGGCCCAGTAGCCATTGAAATTGACAGAGGCAGATCCCCAGTCCAAGTTCCGTAACCCTAGCCGCAATATCGCTCCATCCTCTAGCTCCACTCGACGCCCTGACGCTATCGATCCCGACTCCCGAGTCTGAAGTTCCGACTCCCTCTCCCATCATCATCCCGGCACCACGCGACTAGCGGCGCCACCGACCACTGCTTCTTGCCACCACCGTCTTCTGCCGCTTTTGCCCCTGACGATGTGCGAGGAGCCGACGACAGACGATGACTCACGGCGTTGATTCATCCCGCCGAGGCACTGATGACAAACAACGGTCGGCGATCGGCAACGACCGGCAATCGACAATGGTGCGTGCCCGTGAGCCCATGATTCCCCTCCATCTGCTCTTAGTTTGCCTAGGATTTGACTTGTTGTTTTCTTACTCCTTGCACTCTTCCGCTGTGCAACTGGTTTTTTGCACTATCGGGGGCAAGAACAAGTCAAATCCTCGATGTGCATCGTCCTCCGAAGAACAAGAACAAATACGTCCCCTTTCTCAGTCAAACCTGAAACCCGCCTGAAACTCGCCCGAAACTAGGCGGGCGCGGGTGCGGGTTTGGATTTTCACCCGCTGGTGCGGGTTTGGGTTTGAATTTTCACCCGCGGGCTTTTTCAAATCTGGTGGGTTTTCGTTCCACCCGACACAAACCCGACCCACTGCCATCCCTAAGGGGGAGCTACCATCGTGAAGGCAAGAGCAAAGACAAGCCCAAGACAAGATCAAAGAGAGATTGCTACAATTGTGGCGAATAGGACCACTTCATTGTGGATTGCCCACATGAAGAGAACAAGAAGAAGAAAGGGGGCAAGTCTCAAGAGAAGAAATACTTTAAGAAGAAGAAGCAACCGGGAAATGCCCACCTTGGGAAGGAGTGGGATTCAAATGAAGACTCCTCCTCCGATGAAGAAGAGAATATAGCAACCATTGCTATTAAGAAGTCAACCACGGAGAACAAGCTCTTTCCCAACTTGGAGAACTCAATGCCAACTTTCCTCATGGCCAAGGAGGAAAGAAAGAAGGTTAAATCTAAACCATCTTCTTCAATTTCTTCACATGATGATTTTGATAGTAGTAGTGAAAATAAATATATGCTTAAAGATATGAGTAAGTGTACCTTGAAAAGATTGGAGATATTGTCGAATGAGATATTTGAGAAGGAAGAGCTCATGAATCGTCAAGAGGACATGCTCATCCAATAAAAGGAGAAATGTCAAGAGTTTGAGGAGCTCTTGGAACTTGAACGAGAAAGAAGCAATGTACTTGAGCGTGAACTTGCTTTGAGCAAGGAAACTTGCTCAAACCTTGAGAAAACTATAATTGTGCTAAAGGATGAACTTGTTAGCTTGACAAAAGTTAACAAGATCCTTGAAACACAAGTGAAGTCTCTCAATGTCAATGCCTTTTTCCTCTAAAATCTCACCTTCCACAAATATCAAATCCGAAACACATCAAGCTCGCAAGTGCTCTAATTTGATCCTTGTAAGACCTATGTGTGCTGAATACATTGGCTTGTAGTGAATACACTTTGCTTTGATGATAAAAGTTTTGAATATCACCAAAACACCTTTTTATCAAGGTCCAACTAGCTCTAAGCTACAGCAAGGTCCGACGGTAGGTCCGACTTGTTTTGGGTAGCTTCGGTTACGTTCGATGCTAGGTCCGACTAGCTTTGGTCAGCTCCGATGAGTTTTGTCTTTAGCTCTGACATGTCTTTGATAGCTCCAGCGTGTTTTTGCTAAGCTCCGAGTTGATTTTTCTAGATCCGACTTTTAGGTTTACTAGTTCTGACTAGTTCTGGTTAGCTCTGGCGCTAGGTCCTGCTAGTTTTGTAAGCTCCAGCGGGAGCTTGGTTGTACTAGTTTTGGTAAGCTCCAGCGCTAGGTTCTACTAGCTTTTGTTAGCTCCGGCTCAAGGTCCGGGTTGCTCTGGCAAGGTCCAGAACTTGACCGCAGTGCTTCTGCTTTTCATTTGCAATGTTTTGTACTTGCTTTACATTGTTGGAAAGTTTGCTTAGTATTCTTTTAATAAGTTTTTAGTGCGTTTTGGTTGATATGGATGATATCGTGTTACTGTGGTTTTGCAACATGCTTATGTGAGGTTCTCATGTAGGGTGTTGTGTTCGGAACTAACTTGAGTCAAGTCGAGGACTAGGCTCGTATGGATTGGTTGTCTATTCATGTGCATGTGTTGCTTGAGTTCAAGACATGGCTGGTGACGGGATCCATTGGAATAGTCTCAGGGAGGAGATGAGGTTCCAACAACCAAATTCAGGAGGAATTGTGGTTGAGCTGATCAGGAGGTTGCGCAGCATGATTGAATCAAGAACAATGCATATGAAGGTATCGTGGACGTCATTGGAAGATGTTTGCACGTGTGCAAGGAGTGCATGGACGTGGCTACATGGTTCCGAGACGTGATGTAGAGATGTGGACGTAAAGAATTGGTCAGAAAGGTCCAACCGACTAGGTTATGGACTCAGCCTGCGGCTGAGTCGGGTTTGACTCAAATATGGAATGATTTGAGTTGGTTATGATAGGATTTCGTGTGGGTCACGAATTTGAGTTGTTTACGAATGTGGGATACGTTCCTAAGGTGTTTGGAAGTCTTAAGATTGCTTCTATATGTGTATAGAAGAATCTTGAGCAGTTATGGAAAGTTACGATTCGTGATCTGAGTAGGATTGAAGTCCTAGTTGATATTGGGTTGACCTAAGAGCTGGTTATATAAGTAAGGGAGCCCAGAGCTCGTGGTGCACGACTTTAGGGCTGTTACTCTTGTGTTCTATTGAATAAAATTCATAGTTTGAAGGAACTTTTGTGCCTTGTTCGTCCGACTTGTTCCAGACAAGTTTTACTCGTCGAGTTTCTGGACAGCACTACCTTTCGTCGGTGGTTTTATCATAACTCGAGTTTTACAGATCCAATTTACGTGATTCTTTTAGGGTTGTCTTCACAACTTGATTGTCTATCATATGTAAAAATTTCACGGTCATTGGATTTGTGGTCTATGCTCTACACGAGTTTCTTTGCAGCGTTCCAGAACTGTTTTTTCTCGGGTAGGACAGATTAACCATTGTTTGATCTTTCGATCATAACTTGAGTTTTTCTCGTCGGATTTGAGTGATTCTTTTTGTGTTGTCTTCGTTACTTGATTATCTCTGATATCTATCACTTTTATCACGGTGAAACACGTTTAGATTAGTCTCACACACGATTTCTTTAACAGATTGTTTTTCTGCCAAAAGGGTTTGGGGTTTAATCGTTTCCGCTGCGTAAGATTTTTAAATCTACCATTCACCCCCCTATGTTAGCTTTTCATGTGCTATTTGACCCTACAATTGGTATCAGAGCCAAGGTGCTCTAATCTTTGTGATTTGCACGTGTTTTTGACTAATCATCATGGAGAAGTACTCCACCAAACCTTGTGTGTTTGCTGGTACTGATTTTCAGGTTTGGAAGGCACGCATGGAGGCTTTCATCCAGGCACAAGGCTTTGCAATATGGGAGAAGGTATACAAGCCTTACGAAGTGCCATCAAACGATCAAGTTACAGCTACAAATCTGAGAGATGTCGACAACAACAACAAGGCTCAGAACTTGATCATATAAGGATTAACACAAAGCGACTTTGACCGTGTTGCACACCTCCGATCTGCATACGATGTGTGGAAAGCACTTTGTGACTACCACGAAGGATCTAACACGATCAAAGAGGTAAGACAAGACATGTTCAAGAAAGAATACATGCGCTTCGAGATGCAACCTGGTGAGTCTATTGATGATCTTTTTGCTCGCTTTAATAAGATTCTCAGCAACTTGCATAGTGTCAATGTTAATTTTTCAGATGCTGAAAATGCTAGGCAATTGCTAAGTGCATTAGATATGTCAATTTGGGAGCTGAAAGTCACATCTATTCGTGAATCTACTGTCATGAGTTCACTTACTTTAGATGTGCTATATTCCAAGTTAAAAACTCATGAAATTGGCATAATCTCACGTAAGAACCCCAATAAGTCTATTGCATTTGTTTCACAACGTGGTATGTCTAGCTCCGGCCAATCATCATCTTGCAATACTCTTGCTTTGTTGTCCTCACTAACCGTGGAGCAGATCGAAGAATTTCCAGAAGAGGAGTTGGCACTCATCTCTACTAGATTCTCAAAAGCATTGCAAAATGTGAGAACTAGAAGGAGAGAAAGCTCCAGACCTCAACGTTGTTTTGAATGTGGTAAAACAGGACACTTTCGTACAGAATGCCCTAACCTTTCAGGTCCGACCACCCGGGAAGAAAAACAAAGCAAGGTTCGGACCTCCTCTGTAAATTTCAACAACAAGAAGAAAGGTACCACAGGACGCAAGATGATCAACAGTTTCATCACCGCGCTTCAAGAGTTCAGTTCAAGCGACGTGGACATTGGAAGTGATGAAGATGAAGATGATTTGGCAAACTTGTGCTTCATGGCGGGCAAGTCAAGATCAAGTATGGAGGAGGCAGAACACAACAACGACAATGAAGAGGTATGTCCTACTTGCAAAGAAATGTGTGATGCTATTTCTCGTGCCACTATTATTGTTAAGAAAAAGGACAAAAAGCTTAGGGATAGTGCTGCTAAAATTGAATCACTAGAATCTGAAATCAACCGTTTAAAAACTTTGATTCCTAGTGATGATGCATGTTCCTCATGTGATTTAATATATGAACAATTGTCCTCATTAAGAAGTGCGCACACCTCCACACTTGATAAACTTGAGTTAGAAATTGAAAAGAACAAAGAGCTTGCTGCACTTAATGATAAAAACTTGAAAGATGCTAGCTGTTCTACAATTGATTTGCATTGTTCTACTTGTGATGATCTTGATAAGAAACTACTGGATGCTATGAATGAAATTTCTATATTGAACAATGCTTTACGTTCTCATGAAGTTAAATTTTGTTCAAATTGCAAACTAAAAGGAAAAACTTCATGTGAAAATTGCCTTAATCTGTCCAATAAACTTGATGACATGCATAGGACATTAGATCAGTTTTGTAATGGGAATAAGAACCTAAACTTGCTGCTAAATTCTTCCAAGACATGCAATGATAAAACTGGTTTAGGTTTTGATTCTCATGCTCATGCTAAGGCAGATCAACCTAAAATTGTAAAGTCATTAGGAAGTGGTTTGATTCAAACAGTTCCTAAACAAAAGGAAGTGGTTTTCAAATCTGCAGGAGTATTGTCTCATTCGGTTTCAAATAAAAATTTTGTTTGCTCATCTAGACATGAACAAAAAGTTAAATTTCATTGTACCTACTGTGGTAGATATGGTCATGTCATAGATTTTTGTTATAGACTAGCTAAACAACAGAAAAGGGAAAGAATGGTTGCTAGATCTCATAACTTTCATGCAAAATTTGCTGCACATATTGAACTGAATGTACAACCTGCTGTTTTGAGTCAAAAACATTCAAAGATTACCTCCGGACCTTCTGTTTTTGCCTCCAGTGCTACTGATTTTTGTGCTACACAAGTAACACCTTATAGGTTAGTAGTTAAGAATAAAAAATCTCAAACTTTGACTCATAAACCTGCTGTTTTGTCTCAGCTTTCGCATGTTTTTCCTGCTGCACGTCGCATGACTCAGTACTGGATTCCTAAATGCCTTTTGACTAACCCCAGTATTGAGTCATCAACGTATTGTGATTCTATGTAAGTTACACGTTTGAGGAAGGAGAACATTTGGATTTTGGATTCAGGTTGCTCACGCCACATGACCGGTAACAAAGATTGTTTCTCTTTCCCCTCTTTTGTGTCACGTGTAGAGAATGTTACTTTTGCCGATAATTCTTCAACTCCTATAATTGCTAAGGGTTCGGTTAGAGTAAATGATCACTACACTTTGAAGGATGTGGCACTTGTCAAAAAATTGAAATACAACTTGCTTTCTGTTGCACAATTGCTAGATGAAAATCTAGAAGTTATTTTCAATAGAAACTGCTGCAAAGTTGTAGGTTCAAATAGTGAGCTTATTTTTAACATGTCTCGGTTTGGAAGAGTTTTTAAAGCTGATTTTGATATGTCTTCCTCTAAGCATAGGTGTCTAGTTGCTAATGATTCAAAGGACTTATATTTTTGGCATCGTAGACTTGGTCACGTAGGCTTTGATCACCTAACGCGTGTTAGTGCTCTTGATCGCATACGTGGGCTGCCTAAGCTTGAAAGGGATAAAGAAATTGTGTGCTCTTCTTGTAGACATGCTAAGATGGTTGCAGGTTCACATACTCCTCTCACAATGATCATGTCAACTGAACCATGTCAACTTTTGCATCTTGACACCGTAGGACCTTCACGTGTTCAATCCTTCGGAGGTAAATGGTATGTTCTTGTTATTGTTGATGATTATTCTAGATACTCTTGGGTTTACTTTATGGCGTCTAAGAATGAAGCTTTTAGTCACTTTAGGACCCTATTTCTTAGATTATCAATTGATCACCCAGGATCTTTAAAGGCAATTAGAAGTGATAACGGAACTGAATTTAAAAATCAATCTTTTAATCACTTTTGTGCTAAAAATGGAATAGATCATCAACTTTCTTCCCCATATGTACCTCAACAAAACGGTGTTGTAGAAAGAAAGAACAGAACCTTAGTTGAGATGGCTAGGACTATGCTTGATGAATATCACACTCCTAGGAAATTTTGGGCTGATGCGTTAGCAACCGCTTGTTATGTCTCAAATCGTGTTTTCTTGCGTGCTAAGCTAGGTAAAACACCATATGAGCTTCGGTTTGGACATAGGCCTATTGTTACACACTTTCGGGTCTTTGGTTGCAAATGCTTTGTTAAGAAACATGGTAATCTTGATAAATTTGAACCTAGATCCTTTGATGGCTTGTTTCTTGGTTATCCATCTCATACTAGAGGCTACCGTGTGCTTTTACTTGACACTAACAAAATTGTGCAGACTTGTGAAGTGTCTTTTGATGAAGCTAGCCCAGGTACTAGCTCCGGTATTGCAGGACCAGATTCGTATTCTCAGGGGGAGGGTATTTTCGAAGATGAAGAAGAGCCGGTGATACTGCCTGGTAGTTCCGAAGTTGACACATGTCCAGCTCCGGACATTGAACAAGCTTCGGCTATCACCTATGCTGGTCCTGATCGTCCACAAGTCACAAGCTCATCAATCTACGATGAATCTAATGAAGAAGAAGCTTGTTAGACATCTGTTCCCCTACGTTTTTACAAAGATCATCCCCCATCACAGATGATTGGAAGCTTGCACGAACGAGTCACACGGTCCAGGTTTTGCGATCCAAACTCTCATGCTCATTCTGCTTTTGTTGCCTCTTTTGAACCCAAAGATATATCACACACACTCACTAATGAATCTTGGATTATTGCCATGCAAGAAGAGTTAGAAAATTTTGAAAGAAATAATGTTTGGAAACTTGTACCTCCACCTCAAGGTCACACTTTAATTGGAACTAAATGGGTATATAAAAATAAACAAAGTGAGGATGGGGTTGTGGTTAGGAATAAGGCTAGGTTGGTTGCTCAAGGTTTCACTCAAGTTGAAGGTCTAGATTTTGATGAAACTCTTGCTCCTGTCGCTAGATTAGAAGCCATAAGAATTTTGTTAGCTTTTGCAGCATCTAAAGGTTTTAAGCTATTTCAAATGGATGTTAAAAGTGCTTTTCTTAATGGCTACATAGATGAGGAGGTTTATGTCAAACAACCACCGGGTTTTGAAAATCCAGATTTTCCTAATCATGTTTACAAACTGTCCAAAGCCTTATACGGTCTCAAACAAGCCCCTAGAGCGTGGTATGATAGGTTAAAAACATTCTTACTTGAAAAGGGGTTTACCATGGGCAAGGTTGATAAAACTCTTTTTGTGCTTAAGCATGGCAATGACTCATTATTCGTTCAAGTGTATGTGGATGATATTATCTTTGGTTGTGCTTCTCATGATCTTGTGTCTAAGTTTTCAGCAATGATGAGTTCCAAATTTGAAATGAGTATGATGGGTGAACTCACTTACTTTTTGGGACTGCAAATCAAGCAAACCAAGGAGGGTACCTTTGTGCATCAAACGAAGTATACCAAAGACCTCCTAAGGTGCTTCAACATGGACAAAAGCAAGCCTCTTCGGACACCAATGGGAACAGCAACAACACTTGAACTTGATGAAGATGGTGAACCCGTGAATCAAAAAGAATATAGAAGCATGATCGGATCACTTTTGTACCTCACGGCATCAAGATCGGACATACAATTCAGCTTATGTCTTTGTGCACGGTTTCAAGCTTCCCCATGTGCTTCACATCGTCAAGCCGTCAAAAGGATTCTCAAGTACTTACATGGAACTCAAAAATTTGACATTTTTCTTCCTTCTCCCTCAACCGTTACTTTGAAAGCTTTTTCGGATGCTGATTTTGGGGGTTGTAGGATTGATAGGAAAAATACTTCTGGTGCTTGTTATTTTCTTGGTAATTCTCTTGTTGCTTGGTCCTCTAGAAAACAAAATCAATTGCACAATCCACAGCCGAATCTGAATATGTAGCTGCTGCTAGTGCTTGCTCACAAATTCTATGGATTGTCAAACACTTAAGGACTATGGGGTTGATCTAGATAGTGTTCCACTGTTCTGTGATAACACTAGTGCCATTTGCATTGCTAAAAACGCCGTGCAACATTCTAGAACTAAGCACATTGACATTAGGTATCACTTTCTCCGAGATAATGTTGAAAAAGGAAACATTGTGCTTCATCATGTAGATACCGAACAACAATTGGCTGAAATTTTTACAAAACCTTTGGATTTCACTCATTTTTGTTACATCCGTAGTGAAATAGGGGTTATGCATCCTCATGGCTTAAATTGAGGGGGAGTTTTTGAAACTTGGGAAGTCTATGTGTGAATCTAAAATTAAAATAATATTAGCATATTATTTCATACATATATGACTTTGTGATTCCTTTTACATGCTGAAAGTTCTTACTACATTACTCGTGTTATACATTTTGTAGTTTTTGCCATGTCTAATAATTGGAATAATTACTTACATTAAATCTGGTCATGGTCGAACCTTCTTGCTGTTTTGAACTTGTTGCATGCTCACAAATGCTTTTAATCATAAAAAATTAATCAAGTAATCAACTCACATGTTGAGTTTTTATGAACAAATAAAAATTGAGAAAAGATCAAGAGAATATGCATGCATCACACTTCTTCTTTTGAGATGGCTTGTCATTGCACTTAGATATGAACTTGGAAGAAGTTGTGTATGACTAAAACCATGTCCTTAAGCTTCTGATTGTCAAATGACATAGGCTTGGCTTGGTTGGTTAGAATAAGGCAGATGCGCATATAATCTCTTGCAAATATCATATGATCTAAATTTATGCTTTGAAAAATATTAAAATGCAGCAACTAGTGTCATGATTTCAGGTTTTGAAATAGTTAAGTTTGTGAGATCATGACTTACTTAAATTGAAAATTACATATGATCTCTAGCATGGCTTACACTACTTTATATATCTCATTGATGTGATAGTGTAAGTTACTTGATAGTATGACTTGGATGAGCTTTGTTTTATATGTATACTTTATAATATGCTCATAACAATTAAAATTTCTCTTTTGCCTTGCTGAATACATTGTCAAAGGGGGAGAGACTAATCACACATTCAAAAAGGGAAAGATAATGTGCATGAGGAGAGATGATAAAGGGGGGTAAATATATGAATTTTGAATTTTGAATTTTTGCTTTTCTTCTTATTTTATTTCTGATTTACAAAAAGGGGAGAAATTGTCTTCAAAACTTTTAATGAGAATAAGCCAATATTCAGATTTTAAATGGTGTTGCCAATGCATTCATCAAGGGGAAGATTGTAAGACCTATGTGTGTTGAATACATTGGCTTGTAGTGAATATACTTGGCTTTGATGATAAAAGTTTTGAATATCACCAAAACACCTTTTTATCAAGGTCCGACTCTAGCTCTGAGCTACAACAAGGTCCGACGGTAGGTCTGACTTGTTTTGGGTAGCTCCGGTTACGTTCGATGCTAGGTCCGACTAGCTTTGGTCAGCTCCGATGAGTTTTGTCTTTAGCTCCGACATGTCTTTGATAGCTCCGGCGTGTTTTTACTAGTTCTGACTAGTTTTGGTTAGCTCCGGCGCTAGGTCCTGCTAGTTTTGTAAGCTCCGGCGGGAGCTTGCTTTACATTGTTGGAAAGTTTGCTTAGTATTCTTTTAATAAGTTTTTGGTGCGTTTTGGTTGATATGGATGATATCGTGTTACTGTGGTTTTGCAACATGCTTATGTGAGGTTTTCACGTAGGGTGTTGTGTTTGGAACTAACTTGAGTCAAGTCGAGGACTTGGGCTCGTATGGATTGGTTGTTTATTCATGTGCAGGTGTTGCTTGAGTTCAAGAAATGGCTGGTGACGAGATCCATTGGACTAGTCTCAGGGAGGAGATGAGGTTCCAACAACCAAATTCAGGAGGAATTGTGGTTGAGCTGATCAGGAGGTTGCGCAGCATGATTGAATCAAGAACAATGCATATGAAGGTATCGTTGATGTCATTGGAAGATGTTTGCACGTGTGCAAGGAGTGCATGACGTGGCTACATGGTTCTGAGACGTGATGTAGAGATGTGGACGTAAAGAATTGGTCAGAAAGGTCCAACCGACTAGGTTATGGACTCAGGCTGCGGCTAAGTCGGGTTTGACTCAAATATGGAAAGTTTTGAGTTTGTTATGATAGGATTTCGTGTGGGTCACGAATTTGAGTTGTTTAGGAATGTGTGATACGTTCCTAAGGTGTTTGGAAGTCTTAAGATTGCTTCTATCTGCGTATAGAAGAATCTTGAGCAGTTATGGAAAGTTACGATTCGTGATCTGAGTAGGATTGAAGTCCTAGTTGATATTGGGTTGGCCTAAGGGCTGGTTATATAAGCAAGGGAGCCCAGAGCTCGTGGTGCACGACTTTAGGGCTGTTCCTCTTGTGTTCTATTGAATAAAATTCGTAGTTTGAAGGAACTTTTGTGCCTTGTTCGTCCGACTTGTTCCAGACATGTTTTACTCGTCGAGTTTCTGGACAGCACTACCTTTCATCGGTGGTTTTATCATAACTCGAGTTTTACAGATCCAATTGATGTGATTCTTTTTGGGTTGTCTTCACAACGTGATTGTCTATCATATTTCAAAATTTCACGGTCATTGGATTTGTGGTCTATTATCTACACGAGTTTCTTTGCAGCGTTCCAGAACTATTTTTTCTCGGGTAGGACAGATTGACCATTGTTTGATCTTTCGATCATAACTTGAGTTTTTCTCGTCGGATTTGAGTGATTCTTTTTGTGTTGTCTTAGTGACTTGATTATATCTGATATCTATCACTTTTTTCACGGTGAAACACGTTTATATTATTCTCACACACGATTTCTTTAACAGATCGTTTTTGTGCCGAAAGGGTTTGGGGTTTAATTGTTTCCGCTGTGTAAGATTTTTAAATCTACCATTCACCCCCCCTCTGGTAGCTTTTCACGTGCTCTTGGATCCTACAATCCTTAAACTTAAAGATGAGCTTAATATGGCACAAAACAACCAAGCACCGAAAGGTAGCATCTTTGACAAGGATAAGATGGCATATACACGTAGTGCGTACACCAACACAAGACATCCTCTTGTCAAAGATGGTCTTGGGTTTTCTAGAGAGAAGAGGCAAAATGCCAAAACTCCCAAGAATAGCAAAGATTTGATTGTTGTTGTCCAAGGAGGTTCATACAACAATGACAAAGTAAAGAACATTGCTACATCTCACAACATGCCAAAAAAGAAACCTCATCCATTGTTTCATGATTTTGATGCTTCATATGTTTTGTTGAGAAACAAGTTTGGAAAGCCTTATGCTATGTATGTTGGGCTACACCGCAAGAGTCCAAAACCTTGTGTGTGGGTTCCCAAGTGCCTCTTTATTAACATCAAAGGACCCAACACCTCTTGGATACCTAAAGCCAAGGCTTAATTCTATTTTGTAGGCATACTTCTCCGGTGGAATCAAGTGGGTTCTTAATAGTGGATGCACAAATCACATGACCGGAGAGAGGAATATGTTTGTGGAGTAAGAAGAAAATGAAGATCCAGGTGAGAGAATTTACTTTGGAGAAAATAGCCAAGGGAAAATCCTTGGCACCGGTAAATTTATATATCCCCTAATCATATTCTTTCCAATGTTTTACATGTTGATTCACTTGATTATAACCTTTTGTCCATATCACAACTATGTGATAAAGGTTATAATTGTTGTCGAAGTGTAGCAACGACACTTCCCCCGGTACTACCAAATGTAGCCCGCGGGGGTTCTTGTTTCGGTTGGGGCACGCAGAGATCAATAACAAGTTGGTGACACGAGGGATTTACGTGGTTCGGGCTGCCTGAGCATAATACCCTACTCCACGGGATGTTTGTTGTTGTATTGAGAATCACTAGGAAGCGTAGTGTCTGGCTTGACTTGGATTTGTCCTGTATCGTGTGGCTCGGTCCCTTTATAGTCCAAGGACTGACCGTTACATCATTTGTCTGGCCCGACATGTGACCCTGGCGTATTTAATAGTCTAATACACTATCTATAAACATTAAGCATGGTTAATAGTGTGATAACGTGCCTTAATGGCTACGTTATCTCTATTAGTAGTGCCCTGATTATGTGTCATTAATACAACATTAATGACATGTAATCAGGTCTTGTAACTGCTGCTTTAACTGTCCCTTGAATGTTCGTGCTGAAGGAGATCCGCCAATGTATTCGTTGGTGATGAAGGTCCGGAGGCTCCACACGTGGCAGCTTCGGAGCTTCCCCTTACAGGGAGGTAGCTCCGGAGCCGCTATACACATGTCGGCACCAGAGCTCCCCTCTGCTGGGGGTTAGGTTCGGGGTTATTGTACACGTGTTAGCAGCGGAACTTCCTTATGTTAGGAGTTTAGTTCTGGGCTTACACTACACGTGCAACCCTGGAGCTTCCCATCTGTAGGGTGCGGGTCTGGTGTAGTGTGACATGTGGGGCCTAAGAAGACCTTCAACTTTGTCAGGTAGAACTCTCTTGCACTTCTTACGATATCGTGGGGTACCAGGGTACCAACAATTTTCTTTTCACTAATGAGGGTATGACCGTCACAAGAAAACAATAACTCAATTGCTTTTAATGGTGTACTTAAGGAAAAGCTCTATCTTGTAGATTTCTTCGCGGATAAAGCCCAACTTGATACATGCTTAATTACAAAAACCAACATGAGATGGCTTTGGCATAGAAGACTATCCCATGTTGGGATGATGAATTTGCACAAACTTCTTAAGGGCGAGCACATCCGTGGTTTAAAGAATGTTATGTTTGAAAAGGATAGGCCATGTAGCACATGCCAAGCTGGAAAGCAAGTTGAAGCTCAACATCCATCTAAGAACATCATGACTACAACCAGACCATCGGAGCTCCTACACATGGACCTCTTCGGTCCGATCGCCTACATAAGCATTAGTGGTAACAAATATGGTCTTGTAATTGTTGCTGATTTTTCACGTTTCACTTGAGTGTTCTTTTTGCATGATAAGAGTGATACTCAAGGTGTTCTTAAGAAATACTTAGGAGATATCAAAATAAGTTCTCCTTGAGAATCAAGACCATAAGGAGTGGCAATGACACTGAATTCAAGAACACTCAAGTTGAAGAGTTTTTGGATAAAGAAGGCATCAAGCATGAGTTCTTGGCCTCTTACTCCCCTCAATGAAATGGGGTGGCTGAGAGGAAGAATATGACTCTCATTGAGATGTCAAGAACTATGCTTGATGATTACAAGACGTCGAACCGGTTTTAGGCAGAAGCGGTTAACACCCCTTGCCATGCCATAAACTGGTTGTATCTCCATCGCATATTGAAGAAGACGTCATATGAACTCCTAATCGGTAACAAACCTAATATTTCCTATTTTCATGTTTTTGGGAGCAAATAATATATTCTCAACAAGAAGCCTAGGACTTCGAAATTTCCTTCTAAGTCCGGTGAGGGTTTCTTGCTTGGTTATGAATCAAACACTTACGCCTATTGCGTTTTCAATAAATTTACAGAATTGTTGAAGTAGCACGTGACATAGTATTTGATGAGACTAATGGATCCCAAGTGGAGTAAGTCGATCGTCATGTGCTAGATCAAGAAGAAGATCCACAAGTGGTGATAGGAAGGATGACACTTAGAGATATTCGACCACAAGAACAACCTCAAGACTCAAGTGATCATCCCATACATCAAGCAAACTCTTCCTCAAGTAATCAAGCTCAAGTCCCTCAAGATGCTCTTCAACAATATGAAAATGGAGTCATCGATCAAGGGGGAGACGAAGAAAATAAGGAAGATGAAGATAAAAATCCAAGACCTCAAGCACCACACCCAAGAGTACAACAAAGCGTTCAATGGGACCACCCCGTTGACAACATCCTTGGAGACATCTCCAAGGGGGTAACTACTCAATTTTGTGTTGCAAACTTTTGTGAACATTACTCTTTTGTTTCCTCTTTGGAGCCTCACGAGGTTGAATAAGCACTACGAGATCCGGATTGGGTGGTGGCCAAGCAAGAAGAGCTCAACAATTTTGAAAGAGATCAAGTATGGGAGCTTGTGAAGAGGCCAAACGCCAATGTCGTGAGCACCAAGTGGGTTTTCCGCAACAAACAAGATGAGCACGGGGTGGTTAGAAAGAACAAAGCACGACTTGTGGCCAAGGAGTACTCACAAGTCGAAGGTTTGGATTTTGATAAAACCTTTGCTCCTGTAGCTGGGCTTGAATCAATTCGTATATTACTTGCATTTGCTACTCACCATAATTTTAAGCTATACCAAATGGACGTCAAGAGTGCATTCCTCAATGATCCAATCAAAGAAGAGGTGTATGTGGATCAACCCTCCGACTTTGAAGTTCAAGACTTCCCAAACCATGTCTACAAATTGCGTAGGGCTCTCTATGGCCTCAAACAAGCTCCTAGAGCCTGATATGAGTGCCTTAGAGACTTTCTAACTGAAAATGGTTTCAAAATTGGGAAGGCCGGTTACACTTTATTCACTAAGCATTTCAATGATGATTTGTTCGTTTGCCAAATATATACCGATGACATTATATTTGGTTTTACTAACAAAACTTTTTGGTTTGAGTTTTCCAAGATAATGACCGAAATGTTTGAGATGTCCATAATGGGGGATTTGAAGTTCTTCCTAGGTTTTTAGGTAAAGCAACTCAAGGAAGGAACATTTATTAGTCAAACAAAGTATACACAATATATACTCAAGAAGTTTGACATGGACAAAGCCAAACCAATCATGACTCCAATGGGAACCAATTAGCACCTTGACCTTAATGAAGATGGTCCAAGTGTGGACCAAAAGGTATATCATTCCATGATAGGTTTATTTCTTTACTTATGTGCATCTAGACCCAATATAATGCTAAGTATTTGTATGTGTGCTCGATTCCAAGCTGCTCCTAAAGTATGTTATTTGACTTTCGTTAATAAAATTCTTAGATATTTGCTTCACGCACCAAGCCTATGACTTTGGTACCCCAAGGGCTATAAGTTTAATCTCACTGGATATTCCGATGCGGATTATGTGGGGTGAAAAGTTGATAGAAAGAGCACCCTCAGAATATGACAATTCCTTGGTAGATCCCTAGTGTCTTGGTCCTTAAAAAAAACAAAACTTCATTGCTCTTTCCATGGTCGAAGCGAGGTATGTCGCCGTCGGAAGTTGTTGTGCACAACTTCTTTGGATGCGACAAACTCTTAGAGACTATGGCATAAACTTGCGCCATATCCCCCTCCTATGTGACAATGAGAGTGCCATCAAAATAGCCCACAATCCATTTGAACACTCAAGGACCAAACATATTGATATCTGCCACCATTTCTTGAGAGATCACTCCATCAAAGGAGACATAGCAATTTCTCATGTGAGAACCGAAAAACAATTGGCCGACATCTTTACCAAGCCCCTAGATGAGAAAAGATTTTGTGAACTTAGGAGTGAGCTCAATATCTTAGATTCTCGAAATATGGCTTGAATATTGCACATCTGATTATTACTTATTTGCTTCAAAATTCACACATGCTTGCGAAAAACTCTTCCCCCTTGATTTTCTACAAAACTATTTGTTGATTGCTTACTGACCATGTTTACAAAGATCTCTTGTGAAAATCTAGTCCAAAAGGATCAAATCTCTTGTGAAAACTCAATATATGTGTGTTTTCAGCCTTTGGACTGGAATAGTCCGCCCCACTGGTCGGACAAGTACGGAGTCCAGCTTCGTCGGGCTCTGATGGATAAGTCCAAAACAGACTTGTCCGTCCCCGGACGAGACTAGTCTAGCCCATCAGAGTAGTGTGGAACCAGTCCGTAGGGCAGACAAGTTCGGGTCTCTAACCGGACTAGTCTGGTCCCTGGGGACTTAACCTCCCCAGAGGACCCCCGACCTCCTCACTTCCACTCAAGCTCTTTGTAAGGATCGAATGCCCAAGAGGGGGGGTGAATTGGGCTTCTTTTCAAAAATTAAGCCAATAAAACTTAATTGCTAAAAGCCCAATTCCCTACACAAACAACCTATGCATTCAAGTAAATAGCAACTTCGCGGTATGTAAAATGCATAAGTGTAGGGTGAGGGGAAGAGGATGCAAACTCCCGAGGAGACACGAAGATTTATCCCGTGGTTTAGCAAGATCGTCAAGATCCTCCTACATCCACGTTGTGGCACCCACCAAAGGGTATAACCACACCCAAGTCACCGAGACTAGGGATCTTCACTATTCTTCTCCGTTTGCCAACCTCGGCAAGGTGGAGCTCAAGCCTTGTACAACTTGGATCTTCCGGGCTTCCACAATCCTCTTGGCAAGCTCCGGTAGTCACTCTCAGTTACAAACACCAAGGGATACTCCCTTACAGCTCTCACTACACTAGAGATTCCAATCACCAAGAATGGAGGCACACAAGCACTATCTCTAGCTAGTTCTAGCCTATCTCTTGGTGTACAAGTGGTGAAAATGATATGGAAGTGGTAGTTCTATGTCTTGAATGCTTGAGGATGTGTAGAGTATGTCTGATGATCAAGACTTGTCGATTTGACAGGTTGAAGGGGTATAAATAGCCAGCCTCCACGAAATAGCCGTTGGAAAAGTAGGCTGACATCACTGCTCTACGAACACCAGATGATCCGATGCTCTCCCTTCAGTTATCATCGGTCAAGTTCATTTTAGCTGATGTCACTGTGTCAGATATGACCGTTGTTAAACCGATGTTACTCTTGTCTTCTCATCGAATGATCCGGTGGCACTTCCTCCAGAATTGGTTCAGACTTGATGCTTACTGGAGTGATTGACCGATGTGTATATTGTTGTACATTGGATGATCCGGTGCTACACTTAGTCCAAGGATATTGCTTACTGTACTGATGGACCGATGTAGCTTTGCCCTTAACATCGGATGATCCGGTGAGTGCTTTGTTCTGAGGTCTTCTTCTTCTGCTGAATCAACTCGACCGATGTGTTGTTCTCTGGAAACATCGGTTGATCCGGTGAGTTGATTTTGTTTGCTTCGAGTTGTTTCTAAGTGATTCTTTTGTATTTTGCTAGATTGACCTCTTAGAAATTTGTTGCAAATATTCTTCTGATGATTTTCAAGCATTGAGTGTTGCCAATTATGTTTGAATGACTTTGACATTTGAGCTTTTACTTCTAATCTTCATAACATTGATTGATCTCATGAAGTGATTGTTTAGGGGTCTCCAATGATCAGTAGTTGATGTTCATATTCCTTTAGATTTCATTTGATTGAGTGATATGGGAGACCTTGCATCCACAAATTCATTAGTAAAATCCAATGGTTGTCATTAATCACCGAAACCATACCTCATGGGGGCCTAGATGCTTTCAATCTCCCCCTTTTTGGTGATTGATGACAACACAACAAGTGAAGCATAATAATAATGAATTTGATAGTACGATACTCAAGAGGATATGCAATGAGTACAAGATATGGCATATTAAACTTGAAGACTCAAAAGAGATTAATAACGCAAAACCTCAATCAATCAATAGCTTACGAGAATAAGTGGTCAAAAGATATACTCAATCGATTAATAGCTTAAGAGTACTCAATGAATAACCAAAGAGTAGCAAAAACATCAAAGTACAAAAGATATAGATAAACTCCCCCTACAGCTAGGACACTCCCCCTGAGGCTAAGCTATCCTCATCCTCCCCTGACTCTTCTCTAACTCTTCTCCCCCTTTGGCATCAAAACACCAAAAAGGAATCCGAGTGCCTAAGAACCCTGAGTGCTCGGAGTGATGACGAACTGGTCACCGTCGGGGGTGCTGTCGTCGGAGCTGCTGCCTGGAGTAGAGGTGGAGGGAGCTGTAGGAGCCGCCATTGGTGCCTGCTGAGTTGGAGCTGCTGGCAACGGGGCACTGACGATGGATGCCGGCGTCTGCTGGAACAATGTCGTAGCCGGCAGTGGAGAGTGGATCGGTGCGCCTGGAGCCAGTAGTGGAGACATACTGATCGTCGGGATCGGCGTGGTCGGCACCGGAGCTGCAGCTGGAGCAAGGACGGGCGGGGGTGGAGCAATGCCTGGCAGCTGCGTTGGCAGAGCAATCCCGGTCTGGGTGTAGAGGTTGGTGATCAACCCTAGTATGCCCATCATCGCCTGCTGCGTCTGCTGCTGCTGGTCGAGGGAGCGCTGGTGCATCTGGTCTATTAGCCCAATCAGCCTATCTGTGTCCTCTCGCCTCTCACGGGCGATCTGGCGCTGCATCTCCTGCTGCTGCTGCTGGAGCTCCAGAAGATGTGCTGCCTGCTCAGCTCGGGCCTGCTCAGCTGCAAGCCGGTCCAGGCGTTGCTGGTCAACCATCTGTTCTAGAAGTGAATTGAGCTCGGATGGCTGAGAGACCTGTGCCTCTGAGACGGGAGGTGGAGTAGGGAGTGGCACTGTCGAGCCTCCAGCCTCCGCGTCGTGCTGCCTGGGTGAGGGAGGAGGTGGAAAGTACACCTCAATGCTGTCATCAGTGTCGCTCTCAGACCATATATGCTGAAGGTCCTCAACCTGAGCCTCTGCCTCTGCCAGCCTCTCATCCTCCTTCTCCAGATCTGACCAATCCTCCTCGGATAGCCGATCACGGACTTGATGCTCGACTGGACGGCCAAGGCGGCGGTCTCCAGGAGCTAGAGCACAGTAGTGGCTAAATCGTGTGACACTCTCGTCAGTGAGACTGTCATGTACGGCGGACTCCTCAGGAACAACCATGGAGAGCAGGTAGCTGATCCAGTGTCCAAACACAAGTTGCCTCATCATGCCAACTCCGTCAGTGATCACATCCTCCATCTCACATATGAGGAGGTCCACAATATCGAACTCCATCCCGTTCATGATGTAGAACAGGAGGGTCTGCTGCAGGCTGGTGAACCCCTCTAGGTATCCGGACCTCGGCAAGAGTGTGAGGCGCAAGGCAAGGTGCACTGTGCGCGCAGCTGAAGTCAGCAGTGCTGGTACCCTCGGCTGGTCTGGAGAGAGAGATGGTCCAAACAGAGAGCGTATCTCCTCCAGTGGTGGTGCTACTCCTCCAGTGAGCGGCCTCCTCGGTGGGTCTGCCTGTCCGTACACTCTCTCGTGCACGCAAGTATCGTGGAGATCCACTCCTAGCAGCTGTGCCAAAGTCTGTCTCGTCAAGTGATGGTGCTGGCCCATGAACATGAAGTCTATAAACCTGCAACCCTCAGAGACACGTAGGGTAGCGTAGAATACACGGACCTAATCCTCCACATATGCACTCCTGTGTAGGACATCAGCTCGACCAACCCTCTATACCTCTCAAAGTAGGGTCGTATCTCTGTCTCGGCTGCCAGTGCAAGCTGATCCCAGTCCAAGAAGTTGTGCTGGAAGAGCTTGTGGCCTCGGCGTCGATACGTCTCGTACAGCGACGCCTGAGTCAAGGTCCAGAACTGGCTGTCCACAAGTGCCTCTCTGGGCTGCGGGAACCATTCCTCAAGCAAAACGCTCCATCTGAGTCTTCTGAGCTGCTTGGCCTTCATCTTCCGGTAATCTGTCAACCGGACACCTTCACCAACATGGACGTTGGTGTCCATCTCGTAGACGGCTCTCTGGGCTGCCCTGTCCTCTCGAAGGTCGGCAGCTGATGGTCTTGAACGTGGTACTGCCGGCGGATGACCCCCACGGGTCCTAGCTGAGCGCCGACGAACAAGCGGCACTTCTGGCTCTTCTTCTGCCTCGGACTCATCTAGCACGATAGGCTGCCTCGAACGAGCCTTGCGGATCCCCAATGATCCTCCTCGGCCACGCTCTCGCTCCTCGGCGGCGCGAGCGGCCATCAACGCCTTCTTTTCCTCCTTCGATAGCTTTTGCTTCTTTGCGGTCGGCTCCGCAATGGCCTTGCCCTTGTTCTTCTTGTCACGAGCCATTGCGATGAGGCAATGCGCGTGAAGGAAGTCGATGATGTCAAGCGCACGGAACGGCTACATGAAAATCGTCGCGGCCGGAAACCCTAGCGTCGAAGAGACGGCGACCGTTGGAGGTACCACGATGGCGCAGAGGGTGGTGGTGGTGTGGCTGCTGGGGGGAGCGGCTGCGGTGGTGGAGAGAGGCGGCGGCGGCGCTGGAGGAAGCGGCGACGGCGGCTGCGGTGGAGGAGAGTGGCGGCGGCAGCGCTGCTGCTGTGGTGCGGTGGCGGCGGCCGGAGGGCGGCGGCGGCGGCGGTGGCGCAGGGCGAGAGGAGTGGCGGCGGCGGAAAGAGAGAGGGGGGAGGCGAGGAGACGTTTAAATAGTAGGTCCCAAACCCTAGCTGAAAATTTAACACCGGATGGACCGACGTTAAAAGATAGAAGCATCGGTCGAATGGCACAGTAAGGGTATTCAAAAAGGTACCATTGACACCGGATGGTCCGACGTGGAAGGGATTAGCATCGGTGGATTTTAGCACAGTTCTAGAAATGTGAACATCGGATGCACCGATGTTTATCAGGTTGAACTCGTCGGTTGATTTGTGATACTGACTGAACTGGCTCTTGGTCTTTGAACACCAACTGATCCGATGATGGTCTGGCCCAAGCATCGGATAATTCGATGACTACAAAACAGAAACATCCCATATATGTCCTTTGACCATACAAACAAACAATGAGAAACACATGTCTTAGGACTTTTTGGGCAACCCCTTACCCCTCAAAAGTACTAATATGCCAATAACTTGGCTAAGACTTAAAGCAAATAGAACGCCGAGAAAATAGGGAGGAAATTACCCAAATAAAATTTAAGGTCCATGCTTTGTGAGCTAGAGGATGAAGACTTCTATCTCTTTAAAGCATGTTCCTTTAGGCACTAACGCACCTAACATTTTGTTCTTCCCACATCATATGAGTTGAGATATTGCATTTCAAACAAGTCTCTTTCTCATGAGATGGGTTCCCCTTTGTGACAATCTACCGTATGCAATGCCAAACAATTTATAATGCAAGAGATTTAAGTATGAGTGCAAGTCTATATGGCAAGTATCATGCAAGACATAAAGTAAATCTATCTTGCCAAGTTTGAACCTTTCAAAGTCTTCTTCAGGGGGAGCCACTCTCCAAGCCTTGGGGAAACCCAAAAGAACCTCCATCCCAAGCTAACCCTTGCTCACCCCTATCCTTTGAAAGTTAGACAAGACCTATATGAGATGCATTCTTACATGATCATGGCAACTTACATGACGTTCGATGCATCTAGCACATTTAACTCACTTCTTAGCCTAGAAAAAGTTTTCTCATCAAGTGGTTTAGTGAAGATATCCGCCAATTGTTCTTCGGACCTAACACCTTGCAATGAGATGTCTCCCTTAGCTTCATGGTCCCTCAAGAAATGATGTCGAATATCAATGTGCTTAGTGCGGGAGTGTTGAACGTGGTTTTTAGCTATCTTAACCGCACTTTCATTGTCACAAAGGAGAGACACACAACCAAGTTTAATACCAAAGTCCAAAAGGGTTTGCTTCATATAAAGAATTTGGGCACAACATGATATTGGGCCTAGATGCGGTAAGATAAAGCAATGAACCAATCTTAGAATGGTAGTTGGATTTATCAATAGGTTTATCGTCCTTATCCGCGTTGAGATGACAATTTGTTGCCATTGGAGTGCTTCTTGAGCTACAATATCCCATCTCAAATTTCTTCAAGAGGTCCTTGGTATACTTCTCTTGATAGACGAAGGTCCCCTCTTGAAGTTGCTTGATTTGGCATCCAAGGAAGAAGTTGAGCTCTCCAATCACTGACATCTCGAATTCCCTAGAAATCATTTTGCCAAACTCATGGCTAAGAGCTTCGTTAGTTGAATCAAAAATGATATCATTGACATAAATTTGACAAATGAATAATCTTTCGTCGATGTGTAGATGTTGGAACTTGAAGCTCCCCCTTGATCACGACTCTCCTCGATTTTAGGCTTGCCATAACATCATTCTTGCTAAAGGTGCATGTTAGCCCAAAATCACAAAGTTTGTGCAATAGAAAGCAAATTGAAACTAAGTGACTTAACATGTAACATATTTGAAATGAATAAACCATGAAAAATACATCCTTACCCAACCGAATTACCTTCCCCTTAGTATTATCACCAAAGGTGACTTGTTCATGATTGTCGGGGGTCCTCTATGGAGGTGAACATACCATCATTGCCGGTCATGTGTTGAGTGTACCCGCCATTGAGTACCCAATGCTTTCCACCGGCTTTGTAGTTCAACTACACACATGAATTCAATTTTTGATTTTTGGCACCCAAGCCAACTTAGGTCCTTGTATGTGTGATACAAGTGTCTTTGGGGCCCAAAGTTGCTTGGAGAGCTTCCCCTTCATGCCCTTTATGTCCTTGACGATGAACCTTGCCTTAACCTTGCCATCTACTTTACTTAAGAGATAATAATGATCATTGAAAGTAGACTTGTAGTTAGTAGGCAATTTTGGAGAAGTCAGTTAGGAAGAGGACACTCCCTTGTATGGTGACCGGTGATCTCATAATGTTGGCAATAAGAGCCAACTTCCTTGATGAAGCTTGTTCTAAGCTCCGGTGAGGGCACCTTTCCTTTGTTAGGCACCGGGAAGGATACAAGTCCTCTCTTGTTGAAGGCTTTTGCTTGTTGGAAGAGGATTTCCTTGTGCTTGACTTCTCATTTTGATAGTCTAGCCACACTAGTGCGGAGACTCTCAATTTCTTCCAGCAAGTCCTTCTCCCTAGTGTTCTTTTTCAAAGGCAAAGACTTGTGCAAAGCATTAGTGGCATGAGAAGTAATGGATATCTTATCATTAAGAGTTTGTTTCTTTATATTTTTCAACTCTTGATCAAGCACTTCATAAGCAAGGTTAAGTGTTTGATGTTCTTGTATTAACTTGTTGTGCTCTCCCAAGAGTGTTTGGTGTGCTAAGTTAAGCTCATGATGATCTAGCTTGATTTTAGTCTTATCCTCCTCAATTTGCTTTATTTGAGCGTGTCATGCTCTTTAAGTATGCTTTCATACTTGTCAAGCAAATCGAGGTTAGCACTCTCAAGCTTGGCACGAGTTTCTTCAAGAGCTTTAACCTTACTCTTCTCCCTCTTAATGATAGTATGATATTCATTTATTAATGAAGTTAAATCATCGGGGGAAAGCTCATCATCGCTAGAGTCATCACATACCTTGGTGTTACCTTTCGCCATGAGGCACATGGGTGGTGGATGAAGAGGTGAGTCATCATTGTTGGCAATGGCAAGGCCGGCCAAACTTTCTTCTTCCGCTTCACTCTCTTCATCACTTGTTTCTTCATCGGTGACCCATTCATTTGCCTCACACATGAACACCTTTTGTGGACCATTTTTCTTCTTTGGGAAGAGTTTTGCCTTCTTGCCCTTGTCATGTCTCTTCTTCCCAAAGGATCTTGGTTTGGGCTTGTCCTCTTCATCATCCTCACTGTCTTCAAGCTTGCGATGCTTGCTCTTGTGGTTCTCTCTTCTTTTGTCCGGTTTTGAACAATCATAGGAGATATGACCTTGATCACCACAGTTATAACAAGTCTTGTTGTCATCTCTCTTTGGTAGAAATGCTTTCGTTTTGGGATCAATGGTGTATACCTTCTTGGCAATCTTGGAGTTTAAGCGAGAGAACTTTCTCATTATTGATGCAAGCTCATCATCGTCATCTTCACTTGATGCTTGCTCTTCTTCACTTGGGCTAGGCTCAACCACTTTCTTTCTGTTGAGATTTGTTCTATTAGTGGAGGCCTTTAGAGCAATTGTCTTTGAAGATGATTGCTCCATCATCCCAAGTACACTCATCTCATGAGCGTGAATTTCTCCAATGAGCTCTGAAACTTCAATGTGGTCAAGAGACTCTTTTTGAAGCATGGAGTTGATGATGTTGTACTTTGGCTTGGGAAGGAGCATGAGGATCTTGCGGTTGATGAGTCCCTTGCCAAGAGAAGCAATGTAAAGAGCATTAATTTCTTCAATAAGCACATTTAAGCGAGAAAACATTTCATTGACATTTTCATGAGGTAACATTTTGAACTCATCATATTTGGCTTTAAGCATATGATATTTTAGTTCTTTGACACGAGAAGAACCCTCATGAATTTCTATCAAGCAAGACCAAATTTCACAAGCTTTCTCTTTGCTAGCAATCCTAGCAAACACGTCTTGACTAATGCATTCATAAATTGCATTCCTAGCTTTAGCATCCCACTAATTTGATCACCAATATAATTGTGCTCACCAAACCCCGTGTGGGTCGCTTCCCATACTTCGGGAGCAATAGCCTCTAGATAAGCGTGCATGTGTGCTTTCCAATAGGCAAAGTTCTTGCCCTTGAAGATAGGAACTGAACCCCCAACCTTGGCCATTTTAGCTCTCTAGAGGTGAAGCTAGAATGATCCTATGAGCAACCTTGCTCTGATACCAATTGTAAGGATCGAATGCCCAAGAGGGGGGTGAATTGGGCTTATTTTCAAAAATTAAGGCAATAAAACTTAATTGCTAAAAGCCCAATTCCCTACACAAACAACCTATGCATTCAAGTAAATAGCAACTTCGCGGTATGTAAAATGCATAAGTGTAGGGTGAGAGGAAGAGGATGCAAACTCCCGAGGAGACACGAAGATTTATCCCATGGTTTGGCAAGATCGTCAAGATCTTCCTACATCCACGTTGTGGCACCCACCAAAGGGTATAGCCACACCCAAGTCATCGAGACTAGGGATCTTCACTATTCTTCTCCGTTTGCCAACCTCGGCAAGGTGGAGCTCAAGCCTTGTACAACATGGATCTTCCGGGCTTCCACAATCCTCTTGGCAAGCTCCGGTAGTCACTCTCAATTACAAACACCAAGGGATACTCCCGTACAGCTCTCACTACACTAGAGATTCCAATCACCAAGAATGGAGGCACACAAGCACTGTCTCTAGCTAGTTCTAGCCTATCTCTTGGTGTACAAGTGGTGAAAATGATATGGAAGTGGTAGCTCTATGTCTTGAATGCTTGAGGATGTGTAGAGTATGTCTGGTGATCAAGACTTGTCGATTTGACAGGTTGAAGGGGTATAAATAACCAGCCTCCATGAAATAGTCGTTGGAAAAGTAGGCTGACATCACTGCTCTACGAACACCGGATGATCTGATGCTCTCCCTTCAGTTATCATCGGTCAAGTTCACTTTAGCTGATGTCACTGTGTCATATATGACTGTTGTTAAACCGATGTTACTCTTGTCTTCTCATCGGATGATCCAGTGGCACTTCCTCTAGAATTGGCTCAGACTTGATGCTTACTGGAGTGATTGACCGATGTGTATATTGTTGTACATCGGATGATCCGGTGCTAAACTTAGTCCAAGGATATTGTTTACTATACTGATGGACAGATGTAGCTTTGCCCTTAACATCGGATGATCCGATGAGTTCTTTGTTCTGAGGTCTTCTTCTTCTGCCGAATCAACTCGACCAATGTGTTGTTCTCTAGAAACATCGGTTGATCCGGTGAGTTGATTTTGTTTGCTTCGAGTTGTTTCTAAGTGATTCTTTTGTATTTTGCTAGATTGACCTCTTAGACATTTGTTGCAAATATTCTTCTGATGATTTTCAAGCATTGAGTGTTGTCAATTATGTTTGAATGACTTTGACATTTGAGCTTTTACTTCTAATCTTCATAACATTGATTGATCTCATGAAGTGATTGTTTAGGGGTCTCCAATGATCAGTAGTTGATGTTCATATTCATGTAGATTTCATTTGATTGAGTGATATGGGAGACCTTGCATCCACAAATTCATTAGTAAAATCCAATGGTTGTCATTAATCACCGAAACCATACCTCATGGGGGCCTAGATGCTTTCACTCTCTCTCTCTCTCCTCAAAACGCGAAAACCGCACCCAAAATCGGCGATTTTCGATTCCTTCCACCAAAACTCGATTCTAATCAGTGGATTGAAGCCCCAAGATGCATGGGAACTCGTCCCCGAGCATCCTATGGTGATTCTTCATCCACATTTCACGATTTGAAGAGGTATTCTTGACCTAAGCCTAAATCCTTTGAAACTCAATTCTTTTAGGTCTTTTGCTAGAAACCTCTTCCCAAAAGTTGTTTTATATGTCATTGTGATCCCATCCTCGGAGTATTGTGGCAAGATACGTAGTTTTTGCAAAAATCCTCAAGATTTAGGTTCTTGCTGTGTAAAACGGACTAGTCCAGCCACACGGTGGACAAGTCTGTCTCCTGCGAACTAGTCTGGCCCTTGGGCCGATAAGTCTGAATTCCATGGCGAAAACCCTAACCTTGATTGTTTCTGTGAATTCGAACGCAATATTCCACTTCCTTGGACTCAATACTCTCTTTTGCATATCTTCTCAGGGACAATGTCGGACCCTAACTATTCGCCTCTATCCCATCCCAAGCATGAGGCAGCAAGGCAGGAAACCTATCGTCATGCTCGAGAGGAGCAAGAGCTTGCTATAGCTTATCTCGACTCGATGACTGAAGCAAGGAATACGAAGAAAAAGCAAAGAGAGACACACAACTCAGCTGCAGTCGAGATAGCCCCAAGGAAGAAGAGACTTGTGACAATGGGGGAGAAAACAAGAACTCAAGTAGACAGGAGATCAAAGGACAAGGGTAAATCGCCAGTTGATGAGGCACCAAAGAAGAGAGCTCCTGCAGTCAAGAAGCCAACCAACAAAGCTAAGAAGGGACCCTCTCAATCCATAGGTCCCTTGATAATGTATTCACCTGCAAGAAACCCCAATTGCCAAGCTACTGTTGAAGCCAACATATTCAGAGGCAAAGGGGCTGAGAAGGTCAGGAGACTTAGATTGGTTAATGTGTATCAACGTGAGAAGAGCATCGCCGACCCTCTTTTTTGGTGTGACTTCCATTGTGACTATTACCAGACCGTCTACATGATGAAGCAGACCCCAGTGATGGATGCCCAATGGATTGACTGAGATTACATGGCAGAGAAGAACCACTCCGCATTCAACATTGTGATTGAGTCCATAGAGCGCCATGGATTGAAGAAACTTATGGCTTTCAAGTATGACTGGAATGTTGAAGTCATTGTGCAATTCTACTCAACTGTCTACTTTCACATCGGTGGAGATCGGAGAATCACTTGGATGACCAATAGAGAGCAATACACCATCACTTATTGATAGTTTGCTCATATTCTTGATTTGGAAAGTCAACTTGAGAATGAGATTATCATTTCCAACCTCAAGACAGTTGATAGAGATGTCTTGGATTACATGTATCCAAGTCATGGAGTTCATTATGAGGCGGGACACACTCAAAACATCAAACCTTTTTATAGTGTGCTCAACCGTGTGCTCTGGAAGACAATAGCCCCCAAAGATAGAGATGTGGGCATTATTCAAGGCAATTTGAGGCATCTAATGGTGCTTATTGATGGAGATGTCAGATTCAATGTGGTGGACTATATCTTTGATGACATCTTCAACATCTCTCACATACCAAACCGATCATGTGGCTATGCACCTTATATCATGTTTTTGATCGAGAAGGTGTCCGAACTGACTTTCAAGAAGGATATCACTCATAGGATACTTCGTCCTCAGATTCCTCCTCTAGAGCCTGTTGCACCAATAAGAAAGAATGTGGATCCTCCTGCCTCATCCTCTCATCCCGTGGCTTCTCCACCTCCTCCTCCTCCATCACAATTCAGAAGTGGCTTATTCAAGTGCTTCAAGGCAATTTTCGCCTCTTGCCGGAAGGTGGAAGTTCGACAACGTCGCATGGAGCTTTTCCAAGAGAAGTATCTCACAATGACGTGCAAAAAGATCGAAGTTCCCATGTCTCCCACCGCGGAGAGTGATGGAGATGACTCTGTTCCCCGAGTTCACCATCGAAGAACTCGCTCAATTTGGTGATGTTTGCACCTGCATGGCGGCACCCTCCGAAGAAGAAGGCGATGATGAAGACGCCGAAGATCCGGAGGCTACGGAGAGCGACAGTGAGCAGTAACAAGGTGACGATGATGAAGAGTAGATCTTAGGTCTCCCCTCTCCTTTTTTTCCTTTTTGGTATCTTGATGCCAGGGGGGAGATTGGAAGGGGGTACTTAGTGTTATTTTTGTTATCTCTTTTGATCCTTCTATGGACGTGTATTATTTTTTAAAAACTCTCGCATTTCAATTTGTGTAAGACTTAATCTGTTAAGGGTTGTATGCACTTTACAATTCTTGTTATGCTTAACTATGATGTGATGCTTGAAATGACTTATTTATCACTCATATTCATTGTCTTATCACAAATTATGAACAAATCACTTAGGCACCCCACCATAACATGTATGTATGATAACTCTCTCAACTTCTTTATTCTTAATGCATACATTGAGGGGGAGTTACTTATACACATACATGTTATGAAAACCAATTAATATGTTTTTGTTGAAGCTTAATGTGTTGTCATCAATCACCAAAAAGGGGGAGATTGAAAATGCATCTAGGCATTCCCGTGAGTTTTGGATGATTGATGATGACAATTAAGAGACTAATGAGCTGAGTTGATCTTAAGCACAAGTGTGACGATTGAAATGAGACAAGATCCCTCAAAAAAGAAAAGATTGACACGGGCGTCGAAGACTCAAGCATAGAAATTAGGGTTTCTATTGTGTTGACTTTAGACTAGCCGTATCAAGTGTGAGGTTGTGTGTATCAAGTGCATTGAGATCATCAAAGAGGGCTCAAAGTGGTGGATGAGAGAAATACCTAAGTGAGAAGCCTTTGAGAGAAAATACCTAGGGACCGGACTTGTCCGAGCATAAGGCCGGACTAGTTTGGGTGGTCGGTTTAGTCTGTTTTGGGGTTGGACTAAACGTCTTTGTTCCAATTCGGACTTGTCTATATGGGTACGGACTAGTTCGTTCTGCCTCGGTGAGAGTTTGTGGAGCTAAGTCCTTGGAGGCCGGACTTGTCCATCACAGAGGCCAGACTAGTACAGACCATCCAGAGTAGTCTGTTATGGGATGAACTAAAGCTTTCTGTCAGAGTTCGGACTTGCGTACTAGTACGTTTGGACCTTAGTCTGAGATACCAAAGCCAAGTCTTGGGAGACCGGACTTGTCCACCTCAGGTATTGGACTAGTCCGGGCTCTCCCAGAGAAGTCTGTTTTCAGTCGGACTAAGCATTCTGTCCAATTTTGGACTAGTCCGTTCGTGGTCGGACTAGTCCGGGTTGCCATGACCGTTTGCAATTCAAATGTTTGGCAGGGACGTCACCTCTTTTTTCGATCGATGACGTTGAATTGTCGGTGGTCCCAAGAGGCCGGATTAGTTCGTGGTCTAGGGCTGGACTAGTCTGAATTTGAGTTGTTGGCAACTGTTAGTTGTCGGTACCCCTATAAAAAGGGGAGCCCCTGCTCCTATTTGAAGGATCTTGAACTCTAGTGTCACCACAACCATCCCTTGGCCTTCCAAAGCCTTCTATTCTGCCCACTTGCCCTCTAAGACCAAATCTTGAAAAGATTAGAGTTTGGGAGATGAGTGAAGGAAGATCATCGTACTTTGGCTCTCGGTTTGATTCTTGCACTTCGTGTGCTCCTTGTTGTATTCATTTGTTCGAGCCTCAACTTGTGAGCAACCCCAAAAACTTGGTGATTACCCATTGTTATAGTGGAAATCAAGCCGGCCATTTATAGTGGCTTGGTGAGAAGAGGGTCAAGTGAGACCCGGTCTTTGTGTGGACTTCTCAACGTGGATGTAGGCTTATTTGTGGAGCTGAACCACTGTATAAATCGTGTCTCTCTTCTCGTTTTACTTTTAGTGATCACTAGAATTGCTTTTAGGGTTTATATCGTTCTTTGCATTATTCTTCGTTGAAATCTTGCAACCTAATTGCTTACAATTATTAATCTAAGTTGTACTAGGTTGCTAGACATTGCATCTATTTTTTGTGAACCTAAATTTCGCTAACAACTTGTAAAAATCAAGTTTTTAGGTTTTCACTCTGTGCTGAGCGGACTAATCTGACCCTGAACAGACTAGTCTGGCTCAGAGTTTTAGTCTCGTTTAATTAAGCTATTTCAGGTTATATTGCCTATTCATCCCCCTCTAGGCGACTTTTAATTCACCGTTCATCCTTTCCAGAGGAACGATTCCTTCAAAAATCTCGTGAAAACCCCTTGTTTCAAGCAAGGCCTTCATTCTATACTGCAATTTGTTTCTTTTTTTTTTGAAGGGGAGTCCTAGCTCAATGTAAAGTTGTTGCTTTGTGACCATGAGGTCACGGGGTCGAGTCCTGAAAATAACATCTTGCAAATGTAAGAAAGACAACCTATAGAAAAAATTATAGTGGGTTGAACCCTTCCCTGACCCTACGCTAGCGGGAGCTACTATAAATTTTTAACTCTGACGATGATGAATACTTCAATCGGTGAGATAAGTAGCCAAAATGGCAAAAAAGTAAGAGAGGGATAAAATTGAACTTCCAAAATTGCTTAATAATGATAGCTTTCACGAAAGCGAAATGTTAAGGCACCGTAGTGTCTAGGGTCACTTTTTCAAACAGGAGATATTATAGAGCTTACACTCACATGTTGTTGAGATAGTCGAGCCGCTCCAAGAGAATCTAATATTTGAGAGAACTTTAAGTGCATGTACATGTAAGGTCTGATTAGAGGTGGGACTTGGACCGTGTCGGATCGGCACGGCACGATCCAGTCGTGCCTCGGGCCGGAACGACACGCGGCCTAGCAGCCTGTTGGGCCGTTTCGTGCCGAGCCGACTGGCACGAGGTGGAAAAATCACGACCGAGGTACGAACCGTTGCACGACAGACCTTGCTCGGCCTGCCCGAACACGGCACACTACCTGCAGATTTGACCCCTGTCGGTTAAACACTTCAATTGAGGTCAACTTTTTTAGAGAATACATGGACATATTTTTCTTTCAAAAAATATGAAAAAATTACTCAATGTTAAGGGCCTTGAAATACATGTGCCCACTGAATTTGACTTAAAAAACCTCAGAAATTGATTGGAAAAAACAAATAAAATCTATTTTTGTTTTTTTTATATCTTGAACAATATAATGATTTTGTGAGCGAATATTTTTGTGGGGATTGTGAATGATTATACCAACCTCTATGATTTTTTTTGGAGATTTTTTAAATTTTGTGTGAATGAATGTGTGTTTGAATTTGTGTGAATGCCATATTTGATATGAGCTTTGAGTTAAATGAGGAGAAATGTGAAGTTATACATGTGTGAGTGTTTGAAAATAAATTATATAAAATTCTAATGTGTACAAATATAGAATATGTACATACACACCAAATTTCAACTGAAGATTTTTTGAAGAGATATAATAAAGTGAATGAAAAATGAATATGTACATACACACCAAATTTGGAGATTTGCATAAATATACAAAATTGAGCTATAGAATTTTGATAATAATGGTTCCAAGTGACAAAATATTTTTTGAAGAATTTTAAAAAAGAATCATTGAATTAAGACCAAACTTGCGGAAATTATACATGTTTGAAAGTTTCAATTTTGAAGCTAAATAAAAAACAACCGGTTGTGGACCATTAAGAGTGTGCTTGGCCGACTGTTGTTAAGCTGTGCTTGTGCGGCCCATGAAGAGCGCGCAACGCGCCTGCGCTCGGCTGCCTAGAGCAGTGTTATCCTAAACGGTAAACGTTAGACAGTCGGTTGAGCTCTGTTTACCGTTTAGAAGGTTTAGACGGCGTTTAAACGGTGTTTAAACAGATTAAACAATGTATACTGTAGTAGTAAGAAAAAATATTTTTACTGTCATGCGCTACGGTAGATGTTCAAATCAAGTTCAAACTCATATTTGAGATCAATTTAACTTCGACATCATATAAAATTAAAGAGATGATCACAATATCACACCATCAAATAATAATATTGAGACTGAAAAAAGTACATGTGGTGTCCTAAACAAATATTTTAAACTTCTGCTGCTAATGGTTGTTTTATTATATTTTTTTGAAACACGAGTAATATTGCTTCTGATGTGTTTAAGTGTTTAAGTGAAGCTTAGAAAATATATTGATTTTAATCAATTTGGTGATATTAATTTTAAACTTGCATCTGACTTAAAAGTGTAAGTTCACTTTGCTTAAACGGTTCTAAACACGTTTAAACATGTTTAAAATCCGTTTTGTTTAGCTCGTTTAGCCCGTTTAAACAGGCGTTGACCCGTTTAAACGGTCAACCGTTTAATCCACCGTTTAGGGGCTAAACTGTGCAGTTGCCCCTGTTTAACGTTTAAACGCGTTTAAACAGACCGTTTAGGCCGTTTAGGATAACACTGGCCTAGAGTAATCCCACATCGGTTAGCTACACGCGCCCAACCAGCATATAAGATCCAATGTTCATTTCTCGGCGAGCTCTTTATGCACGCAGCGCGCACGGATGTCACTCCGTTGTGTTCCTGTTGGGTTTGTTTTGGTCTTGGCTGCGTGTTGTGCCCGCAGGTCTGAGCACGACTCAAATCTCGTGTCTGGTCGTGCCGCTCGATGGCGTAAAATTCAGGACGTCATGTCGGGCCGGCACGATGCGAAAAGCTTTCGTGCCAGGCCGGGACGGGAGTCGTGTTGTCTGATCGTGCTTCGAACTGCTCGAATTTGGTCCGATCCAATTTACAGAACTAGACCTGATAGTAGGATTGAATCCAACAAATCTAGACGCGAGAGACGATGTGATGCATGCCATCACATGCCCCTATATTGGGCAGTAGTGATAAAAAACATGTGTAATCATTGATCAAATTGGGGCAAATACTAGCGATAGAGAACCGTGCATCCATCTTCATACTGCAACTACGCTGTATGAGGACACCTAGGTCGGCGACCAACTCGTGTACTCAGGAGACCTGACAACCTTCTAAAAGAATAATAACACTATCGATATATAGCATGACTGCGAAAGTCGGTATTTAAATGTAAAATCGTAAAAATACTCTAAATAACATTTTTATCACGTATAAGTGGACGGTTGACGACCAAAGATCGGTACATGCTGTTTTCCCGTTTCGTTTCCAATACTAGTCAATTTTTCGAGACGAAATGCCAATGAGCTCGAAGGCTTCGCTTTCCGCTTCTTATTACGAACTATTTGAATTCCGCCTTTGTACTTCTCTCCTCAACCAAACTCAGAAGCGTCGAACCCGCTCGCTGCTCGCCCTTTCTGACACAGCCGCGATGGCGGCGGCGGCGGCCGCAACCGCGGAATCGCCCAGTGCGTCGTTCACTTTCCAGGAGAATGCTCTCCTGCCGGTCCTTGCCGCCCGTGGGTGGCGATTCCGCGACCCCACCGACGAGGCCGTCCAAGCCCTTCTCTACTCCTCCCCCTCGCCGTCGCCGGTGGCCGTGGAGTCCGAGCTCCTGGACTTGGACTTACGGGTGTTCGGCGGCAAGTCCCTCCCCGACCGGGCCACAACTGCCGCCACGGCGAAGCGGCTTTCGTACCTCCATGGCCCCATCGTCCTGCAGGTAGCGCTACTTGGGTGTTAGAAATTAGAAGGAGGATGAAATGCCTTAGTGAATGTTATAATACGCAGTTATGTACTCGTGTTTACCTGTTATTTGAACTTGTACAGGTAGTATCTGTTAGAGATATATACCGAAGCATCATTGACGCTTCCGTTAAGAACCCGCAGCAGCGCCGTCTTCTGCGCTTTGGTCTCACCGATGGGACATCGGAAGCAGTAGCCATAGAGTTTTCTCCTATCCCAGCCATCACTGAGGAGATCACTCCAGGTACCAAGGTCAGTTGACATTGTTGTGCCTCTAGATTCCAGCTGTGAATTGGTCATTCAACCTTCTTTTGGATTGAAGGCTATGTGCCCACTCTGTCTACAAGTACGTACTACATAGTTTAAGACTTCTAGTTGAATCTTGAATACCAGTCATAGTTCTTAAGGCGTCGCTTAAGCGGTAAGGTGGCCCGGGACCGTAAGGCGTCCTGTCGCCTTAACATTGCCGGTAAGGCGACAGAGATGTGGCCGATCTGGGCGGTGGAGAAGGGGTGGCGGCGGCCTGGGGGGGGGGGGGGGGGTCAGATCTGCGCCGTGGAGGAAGAGGTGGCGGCGGGGGAGCCGCCCGTGGAGGGGGAGAGTCGCCGTGGTCCGTGGAGGAAGGTTGGGGGAGCCGCCGTTGAGGAAGGGGTGGCGGCAGGAGAGCTGCCGTGGTCGAAGGGGAGAGCCGCCACATGGAGGAAGGGGTGCGGTGGCGGGGGAGCCGAACAGCGGGGCGGAGGGGGTGCGGCGGCCGGGGAGCCGGACCGCAGGGGGCAGAGGGCATCGGTTGTGAAATGATTGGCGGCTAGGGTTACGGGAGTGGGGGCATCGGTTGTGGGGTGCCTGGCAGCTAGGGTTACGGGAGTGAAAATTGACCTGGCTGGGTGTGCTGGGCCGAAGTGGCTCAAGTTGGGCCAGGCTAGGTGAAAACTTATTCTGATCCAGTGGTTGCTTTAAGGCAGGGCTGGGCTGAAAGCTTGAATTGTGAGAGAAAGGAAGGAAAATAGATTGAAAATACCTTATGCTGCTGTAATTTAATTTTTACACTCAAAAACTAATTATAATTTCCTATTTTTACATATTAGTAAGGCATCGCCTCGCCTTACGCCTTACCGCTTAAAAGGTAAAAAGGGGGGCGGTCGCCTTAGGTCGCCTTACCGCCTTAAGAACTATGATACCAGTGACGTGTTGGAATAAGAAACTAATAGTAGCTTCAGACTACAATCTTGATACTAACGCCGTTGGAATAGGAAAGTAAATATTAGCTTCAGACTACTTGATATTAGAAATGTATAAAAGTATGGAAAAGTATTAATAGCTCTTTACATGATACTATTCCATGTGTCTGGCATGAATGCAACATTCACAACCTTACAAAAAGATCAAGTAGGCTCCTTAACATTTATGTGATATAACTTTCTTTGAGATGATGTCATAACTTTCTATAGTGGTGTAACACTGGAATTAGGTTGGAATTGGAAGATAGCAGTTTCTACTGAACTCAGTTTTCTGCCCGGCAGTCCGTTTGAACATGCATCCCTATGTTTTTTGAGTAAATATGAACTATTGAATTTTGATTACAAATCGTACAAGATGATTTTTAGTGGCCATTTAAACATTTTCATACTCCTACATTCTCAAGTTCACCATAGTTGAACTCTCATACTTTACCTGCAATGTAATACTTTTGCAATTTATTAAACAATACATTCACATGCATGTTTCCTCCTTTTTCCACTCAACAGATTCGCCTTGAGAATAAAATTCCAATAAATAATGGCATTTTGTGTTTAAGTGCAAAAAATGTGAGTGTCATTGGGGGGACTGTCCAATCCCTGTATGAAGAATGGAAGATGAATCAGCAATTTTCTGGCTTACCCCGTCCATCCTTGAGGCTATCTCAGAGTGATGATGGAGCTGGGCCTCCTCCCTTCGAGAAGTTAGATATTGAAGCCTGCCCCCACAGGATGACCAAGACACAACCATATCTTGGTAAGTGGTAACCATTCATAGAACCTCTCTTAATATTTCCACTTGTCTGTCGTTCACTAAAAGTTGTAAATTACGTATAACTGCCTACTTTCAGTAAAATATAGCATCACAAATATATGAGAGGTTGCATTCAATTTGGGTGGTAAAACCCACATGGATGGCATTATAAATGTTCACGACTTTCCTTTATGTAACAATGTTATACTGTGTATTGTTACTCTCTCATAAGTCATTATGCTTCCTTGAGTTTTTATGGGAAGTGTCTGTCAAGCCTTGATAACCTGTACAAGCACCATTAATTGAGCAGTGGAGTGGTTTCTTGTCTTTCTGAAAACCGTGGAGTTCATCACCTCCTCATTTAGGAAACCTGATTGAAATTTATGCGCTGTATTTTCCATGTTAGCAGTGAAGGTGTCCGTACAGACATTCTCGTTTTTTATGAGCAATTATTACGTGCATGTTTGGAAAACATTCAGGCTTTGGCAAAGTAAATGTAAGGAACTGTCTTCCTTTCCCCTTGTGTCGTAGCAGATTATAGAGATAGGAGGTTGGCAGTTAGTCATGACAGTGTGCCGGTTAATTTTTGTGGCAAACCTATGAATGAGATTTCAAGTGATGCAGACAAAGAGGTTACATCAACCAAGGTTGAATCCAAACAAATTATTTCAGATAGCAGACCTAGAGAAGGTCAGTCTCCAAAACCTTCCTCATGTTAAATTACTCAACATTTATTTCAGGGGCAGTTAGAACTTAGAGCTTGCATTGTGCAGTCAGCGATGCTGTTCCTGTTCAAAACCAAGCTGCTGCACAGAAGCTACTGCAGAAAATGGCTCAGGTTGTGCCTGAAGAGAGGCATGGTCGGGGTCAGAGATTCAAGGGCAAAAGTAGGCAAGAAGATACTCAGGTCTTCACCCTTGACGAATGGGAGAAGAGGAAGGCCATGGGTGCCAAATCCTCTGCAGAAAGCTACATGCAAGATACTAGTCGAGACGAGGAGTTAGCTAGGCAGCTTCAGGAACAACTAGATTTAGAAGATATCCATGTTAGTTTCACTCCCTATCATAATATGTTCCTTTCTAGACTCAATCATGCTTGTGTTAAAATGTTGATTCTGATGACAATACGTTGTTTTTCAGGGCGGGCCAGATCTTTTCAATGGCAAGGCAGAGAGTTCGGATGCTGTACGTTTAAGGATGAACATGTTCAGCTTCAGTGGCCCTGACGAAATGGGTGGTGGGAGAAGAGAATTTCGAGGGCGTGGGCGTGGCAGATTAAGGGGCCGAGGACGGGGGCGTGGCAGAGGAAGATTTTAGTCCAATCGCTGCTCTTTAGTTAGGTTTATTTATTATTGTGTGTTGAGTGTAGTCCACGATTAAATAGTTGTAGCAGTGATACGGTGATGGCATTAATTCTTTTCCTCTTATTTTCCTTTGCTTGATGGCTTGTGCTAGCTAATGTCAGAATTCAGGAACACTTTAACACTTCCCTGGAAATTTTGTTGAATTTGCAGCGGTATGTAACAGACGGAGATGGACAGATGGTTGGAAAAAGGAACCGAAGTCTACGTTTTCCAGATGTGTACTAGTTCATCCATCGAACTATATGTGATGTTCTGTTAAATAGACTTTGCTTCCTCTTGATTCTTTTTTTTAGCCTTTTATGTACTCTTTCCGTCTTTAAATATATGATATTTTCAAACTAATTTTAATTTTCAAAATATGATATATTTAGAAACGGAGGGACTAGATTAGAAACCCAAACTTCTCAAAATTGTTTGGTTTCTTCAGATGCATCCAAAAGACCCAAACTCCACGATCGGAGTACTTCAGCAGAAATCCTGGCCTACATGACTGTAATAGTCTAGTCAATGCATTGTGGGGCCTAACTTTAACTCTGAATAACCGGGGTTTCAAGTAAAACTCGCCATATATGACAACTGAAGAAATCTTAGAAAAATAGCAACTGACATCCAATCACATATAGGTGTTATTGTGCATGCAGTTTCTCAAAACAATATAATTTTTATCTTACGGTCCACTCACCAGGGATTATTTATCAATTTGTGTTACTAAACGTGGAAGACTTATGTAAAAAATACGGTGATTATAGTAGAGATGATGTGATCTTACAAGGTAACTGGCGAAGGTAGATTGAATGTGAGAGTGGTGCACTACATTAATTTAGAGTGGTGACTCATAGTGATTCATAGTAATTTATAGGGTAATCAATATTTATATTCTCGTTTACCCTGGTGCCAGTGCACCAGTCTAGTTAGACCTAGCTTTGCTACTGTACAAGGTTGTTGGCATGAGTACATCTGTAAATGATTTATATTAGGAATTTTCATCCTACTGTTATTTTATTTGTTCACTTAAGTCCTTTCATTTAGCAACAGAAATTAAGAAAATAAAGTATAGACCAAACAGTGATTAGAAAAAAATTACACGATTATTCTAAATCATACTATATACTCTAAACCATATTCTATATATTATATTACTTAACCCCTTCTATCTGAGTACATAATTTCCTCCATCTGATTAGGGGGTTAAGTAAAAAATTAAACAACCGTTGGATGCAGATCTAATGGCTAGAAGTGATTGATTGCACGATTGTACCATATTTCAGATTGCATTCTAGTTGTTGCCATATTATGGGCCCATTTGGATGATGGCTAACTTGTCTAAGCTTAAGCTTAGCCACTTGCCACACTTGTGACGCGCCTAAGCTTACTAATGTTAGCATGTGTTTGGATTGCTACTGTCACACCCCATTTTACACAATAAAACAGGGCAAACTTGCATGTATGTCAGGATCAGTTTGATCATACATGCACGACAAAATATGGTAAACAGTTCTATATCGTATAAAACAACAAATAAATACCTTAAAGTGATTACGAGCACAACAGCAGAAGAGGAAAACAAGCAAGGCACGCCACAGGCAAATCGACTGGCAGCAACATGACCTTCTAAACTCCATCTTCACTTGAACATCTTTTACCTGAGCAGCATGACATGTACAAAAAAACAGAAAAGGAAAGAAGCAAGGATGAGTACCTAATGTACACCGCAAGTGTGGAAGTTATGACATGCGGGTTATTCAATGAGGTAAGGCTGACACGGGTTAAGCCTCTATGCACCCTTAATTTCCTATGTTGACCTTAGCATCTTATTTACTAGGTGAAGGACATATATATATCCAATAATAATATATACCGTCGGGTTACACCCACCCGACTCACCACCGTCCAGGTTACCCACCTGGAAACTAACTCACCGGGTTAAACCACCCAGGACCAAACTCATCGGGTTACCCACCCGACTGCCAACTCACCGAGTTACACCACCCGGCTACCAACCAACCAGTCCCAACTAATCAAGGCAGTACTACCAGACGCGCTCGTGACCGTGAGCCCGACTATCTAGATAGATTTATACTCTGCAGAGTTTGTACCACTTTACTCACATGTTGTGATTTCATCCCCTATCTCCAGGTGGACTAAGAACCTTCTTTATGCCAGTGAGGATCAGTCACACTTCACACTACCTAAGGTGTGTGGCCAGAAGGTCACAACAGAGCCTTTACAAAGGGTCTCTCGACAAGTATGAGCACTCGGTTTCGCATACCGCGACATATCTGGAGTACACCCTCCGTCGGGGCAGCCCCCTCTTGAGCCTTGCGGATCCCAGAGCAGATAACGCTGAACTCGTTCCCCGCACCAATCCATTGCCCATACTCATTGAAAGATCTCCTAATTAATTGGCTAAGCCATTCCATACTGTCATGTGGTGGCACGGTAATGTCTGATCGCAATGTCACCAAGAACCGGTCCTTAGAATCTAGAACAGGCACCAACACAATGAACTCGAGTCTCGTGCGTACTGCATCCACCACTCAATCCTGCCTGTCCAGATTCCTATCTACTATATATATATATATATATATATATATATATATATATATATATATAAAACCATATCCATCCAATAAATGATATTAAAAGTATTATATCAAATTATCAATACCACTCAACTAAAGACAGCAAGGCTAAGCATAAACACATTCCCAAGTTCCAACAATACCATCCCAAATCCAGCGACAAGGAATAATATGGAAATCTAGGAAACTTCCTAACATAGGACTCAATTTACGACTTGCATGCAACTAATTCTATCTAAGTCCTTAATAATTCCTAACCGATGCAAAGTGGTCAAGGACACTTGCCTTTTCTTTATTTCATGTAGCTGCTCAATCTTCTGGTAGAACACTCGATCTTCCAAGTCTTCACATCACATCTCGATCATCATGCGAGCATGCACATACTACCGAAAGAGAGATACAGACGAAATACATTCAATAACATTACACCATACAAGCAGAACAAGTAAATGAAGAGTACACCGTGAATACCCTACGGTGTAACGGGAACATACGCACGAAAAGGGCTTAACGCGGGGTTATGCACATTTTATCTTGTTGTACATGGGGTCATAATTTAACTAGCATAATTAAATAATGATTAAGACAACAAAACATGTTTTATGGCAATTCATGAATTGTAACAAGAGAACACACATTCATATTATCATGCAAGCAATAATAAGTTAAACCTAGGTTGTAAATCATTTACAAATGTAAGAACATATTTATCATGCATGTATTAATAGATTAAATCTAGATTATGAATTATTCACATTGCAAGAATATATTCTCAAGTACTTTTCTAGATCACATTCATTATCACATACAATAATACATTTTATTTATCTATCCTATATGCCAAGAATCATTTACTATCTGCAAGAATACATTATTTTATGTGTTTTAAGCATTTATATGCATTAACAAATATTTTCTACACATTAATTAATTAACTCTAAGTCGTGAGTATTTTACAATGTGCTCAAATATTTTATTAATGCCTTTTCAGAGTTTAACAACACAAGCAAATATTTTCCAGAGGTGCTTTAATATAAAAACAGCAACTACTAGGGTTATATGTGTAAATTTAGCAAGGTGCAAGGCCATTTTGGTGAAAACAGCACTGACCAGGGGCTTTTATGCAATAAAAATAGTGATTCCAGGGGCTTCTCTGCTAAAACCAGGGGGTTGCAGAGATACAAATGCTAAGACAGTGAAGTGGATGGGCTTAGATGCAACTTTTACAGATGAAAACATGATTATTATGAAGTCCAGGTTGATTTTACAAATTCCAGGGCTTACTTGTTATTTCTACAAAAGTTCCAGGGGGCTATATGCTAAACAACGAAGGGGTATGCAGAGATCAACTCATGACCGTCGGATATGAATCTAGTGGCTTAGATTGAATATGGTTTAAGGTGCACGCGTGGCCTATTGCAGACCCTAGGATTTAAAAGGCATGGTCCAGATCTAACAAAACGAAAGGGTATAAAGCGTTCTAATCTACACCGTCAAATTGGATCCAACGGCTGGGATCAAAAGAGCCAAGGCTCCTTCATCCCCAGGCCGCACGGCGGCGGCGCCACCATGGGCCGGTCGTGGAGCACGCCAGAGCGCACGCAAATCGATGAGGGAAAACACAGAAAGCTAGTCGCGGCTACACGAAAAGACGGAGGAGGACATGAGGAGCTCACCAAGGGGTGTTTCACGGTCCGGGGAGGAGTGGAGAAGGGTGCGCGACGTGGGCAAACAGAGGCGGCACGTCGGTCTTCGTCGGGGCGACGTAGAGGTGGAGATTCCTTCGTGTCCTCATGCCCAAATCGCGATCTAGGGCGTGTCAAACGTGTGGGAGGGGTTAGTCCGAGAGGAAATCGAGTGAGGATCGAAGAACGAGGAGGAGGGCGGCGCTGCTCACCGGAAAACTCGTCGGCGTCCCCGATTCGGCAATGATCCGCCTCTAAGAAGGGTGGAAAGGCCCGAGTGCGACACTGAGAAGCAAGGCGTAGAGCTGGAAAGGAGTATCGTGGCGTGGAGCGGGGGAATCGCGCGACACAGGGGTGGCTCATCGCGGCGGCGGTGGCGGGTTGGTTTTGGGGAAAAGTGAACCGGGAAGGATCTAGGGTTGGATGTCGTTTTATAGGGGCTAGGCAAGTGAACCGGCTCCGTGCGTTGCAAGTAGGTCGGCCAGATATTTTTGGGGGATCGCGCCTGGATTTTGGCGTCCGCCCCGGTGCCGTGGTCACGCAGATCGCATGACCCGGCCGGAAGAAAGAGGCGGGCGAGAGGGAGGGGAAAGCTGCCAGTGGGGCCCGCGCGACAGTGAGAGTAGGAAAAGGCCAAAAGAGGGGGAATCCCATGTACTGGAGTGGGCCGGCGGGAGAGGGGGTGGGCTGCAGGTTTGACTGGGCTTCGGCCCAAATTGGATTTTCTCTATTTGTTTCATTTTTTTTCTTTTTATCTGCTTTCAAGATTGAATTCAAACAAATTGAGAACAGGTTATATAAAAATTAAATTTTAATTCAGCAGCAACCACAAGTATTCAATTTCTTTTTAATAAAACATTTTTCTATGGATCACTCATTATCACATGATTCTCCTGCTACACATTTCATTTATTTATTTATTTATTTATTTTGCATAAATTTTAGTGTTCAAATTTTTATAAATTCAAACTTGTTTGTGTTTAAATTTTGGGGTGTTACAGCTACCATAACCTAAGCTTAGGCGCGCTTAAAAAAGTTTGATATGTGTTTGTTTTGTTACCATGACTAAGTTTAGGCAAATAACTAAGCTTAGGTGGTTGATTTGAGCGCCACAGTTGAGGCCGTTTTTTGGTAGCCAATTGAAGTAAAAACTGTCTAACTTCTCTGGCACGCCTAACCTTAGTCAACAACCAAACACTCGCCTAAAACAGTGTGGCATGCCTAGCATTAGCCTTAGACAAGTTAGACATTGAACGAAACAGAACCTATATACTTCTAGCACGTGCACTCTGTAAATTTACTCTAAATTTCTCCGTAACCTATCCAATAATCTTTACCGAAAGCTTTACCAGCCCAGATGGTGTAAACCAAAAGCAGTTTGTATTTCTATTCGCGTGTCGTCAGTCACTCTCAAACAGCAGCGAATCACCGGAGCAGCAAGCCACCACGAGTCCACGACACCTTCGGGACGCGTACTGTTGAATAAATGGGCTGGATAAATGGGCTTGGCCCATATAATATTCAGAATTAATTCCCAATAAATCTCAAAGGCCCATTAGGGCAAGAGGGAGTGGTGCTAAGTGTTTAGTCCCACATGGGAAGTGGAAGTGGAGCAACCCCTACATATAAGGGAGGTTGCTCTTCCACTCCTTGAGTGAGAGAGAAGAGAGGAAGAGAGGGGTGGCCCACGCGCGCTCCTCCTCCTCCTCGCTCGCTCGCCTCGCACACGCGCGCGCGCGCTCGTGTGTTCTTGTGAATTCGAGCCTCGAGCCGAGCCCAGATTTTATATTTTTGCAGAAAATTAAATTGGGCTTTAGACTTTTGGGCCTCCGAATTTTTGGGGCTACCGAGTCAGAGTCCAAGTCGTTGGAGACGGACGCGTCTACGACTGCGGAGTCAGTTCAGATATGGACTCTCCGGATCGAATACGAACCGCCTCTGGGACTCTATAAATACGGGCGTCCGCGGTACGGTAGGGCACCCCACGATCAAATCATTCCCACGTTCGCGTTCCTTGCGCCGCCTTCTAGTCTACTCCATCCCGAGCGCCGGCGTGCACCAACGACCGGGAGAGCAGGTCTCCGGAACCGCTCGCCCTTGCGATCCTGCACCGGGAGAGGGCGAATAAGGTTTTTGGGAAGCGCACTGCACGACTGCTCGCGTTCTTCACCACGGCTCGTCTACCGACCAGATCGGGCGCTGCGGCTCAATGTCGTCATCAACGCCTGCAGCGGCGATCTACAGCAGTGCGTTCGACTTCAAATCGGTACGCGTTATTTCTCGTCCTGTCTGTCTGCCGATCGCTGTTGTTTTTCTCGTGTTTTTCGGGAATTATTCAGTAAATTGTCTCTTACTTTCCAACAATCCAAAAACCTTATTAGGCAATTTCCTGAGTTGAACATGATGACTTTGGCCGATGCACTGAGGCCGGAGAAATTCTCTGGCGTGCACTTCAAGAGGTGGCAAGTTAAGGCCACGCTCTGGCTCCAATCGCTGAAGATCTTCTGGTTAACTGAGGGCAGGCCTCAAGGTCCTTTGTCTGTTGAAGAACAGACAAAGTTCGAGGAAGCCAATTCTACCCTGAGAGGATGCATTCTAAGCGTTCTTGATAATAAACTCTGTGATGTCTATCTGACAGTCACAGATGGGAAGGAGCTCTGGGATGCACTTAACGCTAAGTATGGTGCAGCCGATGCAGGTGGTGAACTGTATATCATGGAGAATTTTCATGACTACAAGATGGCTAACAACCTTCCTATAGTTGAACAAGCTCATGAAATACAGTGCCTTGCGAGAGAGCTCAATCTCCTTAAGTGTCCTTTACCCGACAAGTTTGTGGCTGGGTGCATTATTGCAAAGTTACCTCCATCATGGAGGAACTTCGCCACAGCCCTCAAACACAAGAGACAGGAAATATCAGTTGAAAACCTGATAGCATCTCTTGATGTTGAGGAGAAGGCTCGGGCTAAGGACGCTACTGAGAAAGAAGGTGAGGGTCAATCTAGCGCCAATGCTAATATGGTGCAGAAACCCTATGTCAAGAACAAAGGGAACAAGTCTCTATTCAAGCCAAACAAAACTACTGCTTTCAAGAAGAAGAAGTCAAACAAAGCCAATGATGGCTGCTGCTACACCTGTGGGGAGCAGGGACATTTCCAAGAACTGTCCTGAGAGGGCAGATCGCAAAGGGAAAAAGAATGTCAACATCGTGACATCCAGCAATGCAGATGGGTACGGTAATTCCTTTACTGTTCTTTCTGTTTTTCAAACATCATCTTGGTGGTTTGATACGGGTGCTAATGTTCATGTATGTTCTGACATGTCCATGTTTACTTCTTACCAGTTCGTCCGGGATTCCGCCGTCCTAATGGGGAATGGGTCACATGCTTCTGTTCGTGGTGTTGGCACGGTCGATCTGAAGTTCACTTCGGGAAAGATTGTCCAGCTGAAGAACGTGCAGCATGTCCCTACTATGAACAAGAATCTTGTTAGCGGTACCCTTCTATGCAGAGATGAGTTTAAAGTAGTTTTAGAGTCCAATAAAATAGTTGTGTCCAAGCATGGACAATTTATTGGTAAAGGCTATGAATGCGGAGGCCTGTTCCGCTTTTCTCTTTCGGAGTTTAATAATAAGTCAGTAAACCATATTTGTGGCGGTATTAATGATAATGCAAGTGTTTGGCATTCTCGTTTATGTCACGTTAATTTTGGTTTAATGAATCGGCTATCTAGTCTCAAATTAATTCCAGAATTCACTATTGTCAAAGGTTCTAAGTGCCATAGTTGTGTGCAGTCAAAGCAACCTCGAAAGCCTCACAAGGCAGCCGAGGAGAGAAAATTGGCACCATTAGAACTCATACATTCTGATCTATGCGAGATGAATGGTGTGTTGACAAAAGGTGGAAAGAAATATTTTATGACATTAATAGACAATTCTACTAGATTCTGCTACGTTTACTTGTTGCAAACTAAAGATGAAGCTTTAGACTACTTTAAAATCTATAAATCTGAAGTAGAAACTCAATTAGAGAGAAAGATCAAACGTCTTAGGTTAGATCGTGGTGGTGAGTATTTTCCCAAAATATTTGATGATTTTTGTGCAGAACACGGTATTATACATGAAAGGACGCCTCCCTATTCACCCCAATCAAACGGGGTAGCCGAGAGGAAAAACCGCACATTGTGTGACTTGGTGAATGCCATGTTAGACACGTCCGGTTTATCTAAGGCATGGTGGGGGAGGCTCTATTGACTTCATGTCATGTCCTAAACCGCGTTCCAAACAAGAATAAAGAGAAAACCCCTTATGAGGAGTGGGTTGGGAGAAAACCATCACTCTCATACTTGCGTACTTGGGGATGTTTGGCAAAAGTCAATGTGCCAATTACCAAGAAACGCAAGCTAGGACCAAAGACAGTGGATTGTATCTTTCTAGGCTATGCTCATCGGAGCATCACATATAGATTTTTAGTAGTTAAATCTGAGGTACCTGATATGCATGTTGATACTATTATGGAATCTCGTGATGCAACATTTTTTGAGAATATTTTTCCTATGAAAGATATGCATAGTATTGCTAGGATCTCTTCTGAAATTTGTCCTGAATCCACCACAACTAGCGAGTTTCTTGATACACCATTTGAGAATGTCCCAGAGGAAGAACACAATGAAATAACTCAGTCGAGTAAGAGATCACGGATTGAAAAATCCTTTGGTGATGATTTCATTGTGTACCTTGTGGACGATACTCCTAGATCCATAGCAGAGGCATATGCATCACCTGATGCAGATGACTGGAAAGAAGCAGTTCATAGTGAGATGGACTCAATTCTTTCCAATGGAACCTGGGAGTTAACTGAACGGCCATACGGGTGCAAACCAGTAGGCTGCAAGTGGGTGTTCAAGAAGAAGCTCAGACCTGACGGTACTATTGAAAAGTACAAAGCAAGACTAGTTGCAAAGGGCTATACTCAAAAGTAAGGTGAAGACTATTTTGACACCTATTCACCTGTCGCCAGAATGACGACAATTCGTGTACTACTTTCTTTGGCTGCCTCTTATGGTCTAATCATCCATCAAATGGATGTAAAGACAGCTTTCCTGAACGGAGAGTTGGAAGAGGAGATTTATATGGAACAGCCTGATGGATTCGTAGTAAAAGGTGAAGAGACAAAGGTGTGCAAATTGTTGAAATCCTTGTATGGCCTGAAACAAGCACCTAAGCAATGGCATGAGAAGTTCGATAGTACTTTGACGTCTGCGGGCTTTGTCATTAATGAGGCTGATCGGTGCGTGTACTATCGCCATGGTGGGGGCGATAGCGTTATGTTATGCTTGTATGTAGATGATATACTCATTTTTGGTACGAGCATTAATATAATTTCTGAGGTCAAGTCTTTTCTATCAAAGTGTTTTGATATGAAAGATCTGGGAGAAGCTAATGTTATTTTGAACATTAAGCTGAATAAGGATGAGAGTGGAATTACTTTAAGTCAATCCCACTATGTTGAGAAAATCTTGAGCCGGTTCGGCTTTATGGAAAGCAAGATTTCTCCAACGCCTTATGATCCCAGTGTGATACTTAGAAAGAACAAGAAAGAGTCAAGAGATCAACTCAGATATTCTCAGATGATCGGTTCACTCATGTACTTAGCTAGTGCAACCCGTCCTGATATCTCGTTTGTTGTAAGCAAACTGAGCAGGTTCATGTCAAACCCGGGTACAGATCATTGGCATGCACTTGAAAGGGTTATGCGCTATCTGAGAGGTACAATGAGTTATGGAATTCACTATACTGGGCATCCGGCCGTGCCTGAGGGTTATAGTGATTCGAACTGGATCTCTGATGTTGATGAACTCTATGCCACGAGTGGATATGTGTTCACTCTAGCTGGTGGTGCTATATCATGGAGGTCTTGCAAACAGACCATTTTGACGAGGTCAACCATGGAAGCAGAACTCACTGCTTTAGAGACAGCCACCGCGGAGGCAGAATGGCTGCGAGAGCTCTTGATGGATTTGCCTATAGTTGAGAAACCATTGCCGGCAATCCTTATGAACTGTTACAATCAGACGGTGATTGCCAAAGTGACCAGTTCTAAGGATAATGCAAAATCACCAAGACACGTCAAGAGACGTTTAAAATCTGTCAGGAAAATGAGAAACTCCGGAGTTATTACTGTTTCGTACATACAAACAGACAAAAACCTGGCAGATCCCTTTACGAAGGGTCTATCACGTAATGTGATAGAAAGTGCATCGAGATAGATGGGTCTAAGACCCATTGATGTGACACCATAGTAGTAACCCAACCTATGTGATCGGAGATCCCGTGAATTAGGACATGCGAAAACAAGCTAGTGGTTCACCGAGGAGAGTACTTCCTTTATACCCTCTCTATGTGAAGATGCACACTTGTACTCTCCAACTGTAAGGCAGGTTGGCGATTTGCCTTAATGTGTTTCTGTTGGCTATGTGTAGCAAAGATGCCGTCCTACAGGGCAGTCTTGAAGGAAACACACATATATGAGCTCCGATTGTCTAACGTCGCAATCTGTGAGATTTAGGTGATCTCTGGAAAGCTCATAAAGAGACCAGGGAGTACAACGTATATGCTCCACCCGCGGGGTAGACTACTGGTAGCCAAGTACTGGTAATGGTCTTTGGGTGAAGTCAGTTCACACAAAACTTGCAATTCAAGGCGTAGTCCATTGTTCAAGTTGTGACCTGATGAAACTTGAGGATCTAGGCAGAAGTTCAACTTTACAGTCTCTGCCGAAAACACTAGTATATTAAACAAGGAACGAGAATGACCTCTCTCCTAATGGCTTTGAGATCTGGTGGGGGATTGTTGAATAAATGGGCTGGATAAATGGGCTTGGCCCATATAATATTCAGAATTAATTCCCAATAAATCTCAAAGGCCCATTAGGGCAAGAGGGAGTGGTGCTAAGTGTTTAGTCCCACATGGGAAGTGGAAGTGGATCAAACCCTACATATAAGGGAGGTTGCTCTTCCACTCCTTGAGTGAGAGAGAAGAGAGGAAGAGAGGGGTGGCCCACGCGCGCTCCTCCTCCTCCTCGCTCGCTCGCCTCGCCACACCACGCCACGCCTCGCCTCGCCTCGCACACGCGCGCGCGCGCTCGTGTGTTCTTGTGAATTCGAGCCTCGAGCCGAGCCCAGATTTTATATTTTTGCATAAAATTAAATTGGGCTTTAGACTTTTGGGCCTCCGAATTTTTGGGGCTACCGAGTCAGAGTCCAAGTCGTTGGAGACGGACGCGTCTACGACTGCGAAGTCAGTTCAGATCTGGACTCTCCGGATCGAATACGAACCGCCTCTGGGACTCTATAAATACGGGCGTCCGCGGTACGGTAGGGCACCCCACGATCAAATCGTTCCCACGTTCACGTTCCTTGCGCCGCCTTCTAGTCTACTCCATCTCGAGCGCCGGCGTGCACCGACGACCGGGAGAGCAGGTCTCCGGAACCGCTCGCCCTTGCGATCCTGCACCGGGAGAGGGCGAATAAGGTTTTTGGGAAGCGCACTGCGCGACTGCTCGCGTTCTTCACCACGGCTCGTCTACTGACCAGATCGGGCGCTGCGGCTCAACGTCGTCATCAACGCCTGCAGCGGCGATCTACAGCGGTGCGTTCGACTTCAAATCGGTACGCGTTATTTCTCATCCCGTCTGTCTGCCGATCGCTGTTGTTTTTCTCGTGTTTTTCCGAAATTATTCAGTAAATTGCCTCTTACTTTCCAACACGTACTCCTCAAGCGCACATCGATCTAGCAAGCAACTGGTTTGCCATTTGCCAGTTAGCGCCGTTGGTGTTCGCGGCGTCCCCAGGGCGAAGTGGTCGCCCCGATGGATCAACACGTCGGCATCTGGATCCGCGCGGCCGTCGCGGTGGCGGCCGGCGGCGCCATCGCGGCGCGCGCGGTCCGGCGCAAGTCCGTCGACTCGAGCGCTGTCTTCGTCGGCGTACCGGCCATGGTGGCCCACACCGTCGCCGGTTACAGGTGAGAAAGGCGCGCCTCTATTATCGGGAACTTCCATTTTCGTCGGCGGAAGTGCGAATTCGTGATGAGATCTCGAGCTCGAGCCGTGCAGGTTCGCGGGACTTCTGCTGGTGTTCTTCTTCACGTCGTCGCGGGTGACGAGGGTCGGTGAGGCGAGGAAGCGTGCGCTCGACCCCGAGTTCAAGGAGGGCGGGCAGCGCAACTGGTGCGTGAGAGATCGCTGTGTCTGTTGCTCCATCCTTGCCAAAGCCAATGACCCACCATATACGGCCATGAGTTATATGGAATGTGCTTGATTTTAATTTGGGACTAAACTACTAAACTTATATGTCTAGAAACTCCAAATGATTTTTTAATTGGTTATGTAGGGTAATGAGGTAATTCAATAGAAGAGACTGTGGCTGTGATTAGCAATTTTCTGCTAGTACAGATTAGCCACTGGGAGTCGTGTTTTGATTATTCCCTGCAGAGATACTGTAGTTTTGTGGCAGCAATGACAAGCCAAGGGCTTGATATGCTTTTACCCTGAGACATAAATGATCTAACTTCTCATAAGTGGAATGATGATGTCCATGGGTTTGATTTTTTTTTTTATAAAATTATATTGTTTTGATTCTGCTAGGAACTCTAAATTGAATTTGTTACCTAGCTGCCTAGGCGCGCACCTACTTTCGTCAGGTCAAGCAATGTGTTATTAACCGTTACATATATTTCAGTCCTATGCAGAATTTTAATTCAGTGCAAGCAAATAAAAACTACGACCAGTTTCTCTTTGATGTTAATATCATCCTACCCACCCATACATATCTGATTATATGCTTTTAGCTTTCAAAAGTGTTGGTATCACCATTACTGAGATGGATGTCTTCCAATTTCAGAAAAAATCTCCTGAATCCTTCTAATGCAGGTGCGCCCAACTCTTATTGGCAGGAAGCAAGTTTTGTCAAATAGCGGCATTGCAAGTATACTGGTAGTTTTTATATCATTAGTTACTGGAGGGACAGATAAGTGCTTGGATTCAAGGGAGTCGACTGTCGTTACTGCTCTTATTGGCGGTGTTATTGGACATTATGCTTGCTGTAATGGTGATACATGGTCTTCTGAGCTTGGCATTCTTAGCAAAGCTGACCCACGGATTATCACAACATTCAAGGTTTGCATCATAATTTTCTTTTTCGATTGCAGAAACCATTAGCACCATATTGTTTAACTGTCGCTTTAACATGACAATTTATCAGAGGGTGCTAAAGGGAACCAATGGTGGTGTAACCACCGATGGACTACTCGCAGCAGCAGCAGCTGGGTTCTCGATTGGGCTTGCATTTGTTCTGATAGGGTTCTTAACTACTCAGTGTGCTCCTGATGTGTTTTGGAGGCAGCTGCTGGTTATACCCTTGGCTACAGCTGCTGGCCTATGTGGAAGCCTGATTGATTCGTTCTTGGGCGCGACAGTTCAGTATAGTGGGTACTGCAGTGTTCGTAGAAAGGTATTCCATCCTCAACTATTTGGATTTGTTGGTGTCTAAAGTTTACTCATATTACCTCTCATTCGAAAGCTAATTGTTAGTTGTTTCATATGTTGGTTTAGGTAGTCGGAGTAGATGGTCCAACCGTAACGAGGATTTCGGGAATGAACATACTGGATAACAACGGGGTCAATGTGGTTTCTGTGTTCTTGACAAGCCTGTTGACTGCCTTGGCTTGCATATATATCTTCTGATGTCAAACCACGAAGAGTAATGGTTGGACCACATCACCGGTGATAATTAGAAACTCAGATTGATGAATTATAACAAAAAACCTTGTAACAGCCATTATTAATTTCCATACATATAGCGAAGATACAAGTATTCTTAACATCATTTTTATTGGGTGAAAGAAAAAATAATAGAGAAGTTCACCATATGAAAAGTTTTGCTGGGTTTCCCACGTGTCCAATGAACTTGATTCATGTGAACTGTTTTTTCTTCAACGCGTGTCAGGCAATATCATTTTATCTTGCAAACACAGGATCACTTTATTTGTTATGAATCATGGAAAAGATTACATAATTTATATGTTTAATTATGAAAAATTTATCAGACCTAAACCAGGCTCCCGAGTAAGTACTTTTGTAATGTGATTTGAGCATAAGATAAACGCTAGCAATAAGAAACAATAGCTCTATTCTCGACATTTTGACGGCATTAGCATCAGCTGCTCTTGTTTCTACCACCGTCCGTTCCATGTCCATCCATTGAGATAAAGCAAGCAGCTCAGATAGTCGGAGAGACCAATTCGATATCCTTTTCGTCTGTACCAAGTGCAGCAGATTGTTTGCACTGTAAAAATACAGTAAACGGAAGGAAGTCGCTCCCAGAGGTAAACATAAGTTTTTTTAAATGGAATTACATTCCGGCCTTTGTGTGTCCGCTAACAGCCGACACGGACACAACCAGGTTTATTACATAAATTAAAAATAAAAGAAAAAGATACAAATTTAGTATACATGAATGTATGTACTAAATGTTGCCTGCTTCCAGTGGTTTCTCGTCATCATGAGTCACTTGAATCAGCCTCCATAATCACATATAAAGTAGAGAAACAAGCTAATGATGCAACCCATACCGTCATTGATAGAGGAGACGAGATGAATTATTGATCTGATCCGTCAACTCCATCTGAGCATATGAAGATGGGCACGATAGAGATCCGCCGAAGACACAATATGCGGACCGCGAGCCCTCCACCCATACAAAGAGTAGTTACAACCGAAAAAGAAAATCGTAATACCTTCACAGAAATCCTAGAAGTTCAACTATGGGTCATTTGCGAATCATGTCATTGCTTATGCATCCACCGGCATCTCTAGCGAATGTCTTCATGGTTTGAAGAGGGAAGACCGATCGAAGTGAGCGAACATGAGACGCTGAATCTAGTCTCATGTTCGCAGCTTAAGGGAAGGAGATATCTACTCCCTCCCATGAATGCAGCTCTCGTCGATCTGTGAACTCCCTACCGTGAATGCGGCTCTCGTCTATCTTTGAAGTCCCTCCTAGCAGCGGCTCTCGTCGACCTGAGAACTCCCTCCTAACATACGTCTTTTGTCGATCTGTGAACTCCCTCGGGATGCGACTCTCGTCGATATGTAAACTCCCTCCTGTGATGCGAGTCATCTGTCATGATCTCAGACATGCACGTCGATCTATGGTGCCACCCTTATCTGCGGGCATTGGCTTTCACAAATCAGAGGTAAAGCACAACTAGAGGAGGTGACCCCGCCACACCCCCCCCCCTCCCCTTCCACCACCACCCTCGAATCTGGAGGAGAGGAGGTCACCGCCGATTGGAGACGAGGCGCAATCGGAGGAGTCGTCCCTTCGCTCCCCTTCAAATCTAGAGAGGAGGGCGCTGCGAGTTGGGAACTGGTGCCGCCTGACGAGTTGCCCCTCCCCTTCTCTTCGAATCTGGAGGAGAGGAGGGCACCTCCGATAGGAGACTGGCACGGTTGAAAGAGTCACCCTTCCCCTCTCCCGAACTGGTGCCGCCTGACGAGTTGCCCCTCCCCTTCCCTTCGAATCTGGAGGAGAGGAGGGCACCTCCGATAGGAGATGATGCACGGTCGAATCTGGAGGAAATAAGTTTGCCGCCGGTTGGAGACGAGGCAGGGCCGAAGAAGTCACGCCTCTCCCCCTCTTGGAATCTGAAGAAGAGGAAGGGAGGAGGCACCTCCACACCGCCTTCGAGTGGAGGTCTGTGCGGAGGAGGAAATAAGTTCTTGCCCACAAAAAATGAAAAGGAGAAAAGACAACTGCAAACTTGTCGCTCTTCTCATTCAATCCATACCGTCCAGACTACACCGAACACTCTGGTATAATCAGACAAGATATAGGAAAGCAATGCATGCCCATTGCATGAATACATCATACAAAATTAAATATGTTTTGTTCTCAAACCATCAGCTATTAATTACAGACTTGGGCAGGGAGGGGGGACTACAAAGGTGACAAAATGCCTTGTGTATCCCAAGAGAAGCAAGCAACTTCATCTAGCTAGCTAGCAAGAGGTGGAAACGGAGCGTAAATTGGTTCCCATGTCATGTGACAGTGAGGGAAACCAGTTGAACTGATGAAGGGGGTGACGGAAAGCTTGTGTTGGCTATCACTGGTTCGTACCCACGGGTAGCGGTCTGCTCTAGCTGCTCCCACATCTGCCGTCGCCGCTCATCAGTTGCTGCTCGCTTCTCTTCTTCCTCTTGAAAATTGCTCTGGCAAGACAGGAACAATCTTTCATCCATGTCAAGGAACATTTTCCGCACATTCAGCGTAACATTTAGGACCGACTGGTTCCAGTGCCACCGGGTGTTCCTCTCCAGTGCTGGATATATAAGCGGCAGGATTACTTGACGATTTTGGGAGATCATATCAAACAAGTGCTCATTGTTCCATAGGAATAAGGCCCTTTCAGCAACCTGTCAAAAAAAATAGTGGTTCAGTTTTGTGACTTTTTATGCAAGACAGCAATATATATTGTAGGACGCATCCAACTGACATAAGCAGGCACTAATGTTAGGCCATTCAAAATCTTGAATTTATGTATTTGTCAACTGAGAAAATACAAAATAGCAAGAAGACAGTATGCTACATATATATAAGAGAATATGAGTTATGTCCCTCATCAGTGCACACAATTGAAAGGCAGCACAAAAAAATTCCCCTTGTTGACTATGAAGTATCAAGCTCAACTGCTCAACAAAGTGCACATACTTGCAACTACTAATTTATAAAGGAAAATTATTATCATAACTTGAGTTTGTAAAGTAGCATCACATTGTTATGACCCATGCATTTATATCACAGTAAAGAAGATTCCAGCATGTGAACACCCCCACAGCTTCCTATTATCTCCCTTTGGACTGAGAATTTGATCTTTGTGACCTCACTGGGACCGATAAAATGCAGAACTAAAAAATTATAGAGCATTGAGTCTTATGTTAAAAAAGATTATTGCCTGAAGCCTCCGGAAGGAAAGTGAACACTAGCTCCACTTGTAAGCCAGCAACATAAGATGGTCTCACTTTAGCCAACAAGAAGAGAGTTCAACCACTCAGGAAGTGCTTTATCATTAATTAGTAAGCACTGTCATAAAGGCACAGTGGACCATGTAATTGAAATAAGTGACTAGGTGTGACATTAATAAATTAGAAACACAAGTCGAAAAGGAAAGGAGCTAAACAGATTCTTGCATTAAAATAAGCAAATTATTCAATCAGCAAACAACTTTACAACTATTACTTGATAAAACAGATGTACCCAAAATCTCTTATAAGAGAAACACATGACATGTAGGTGTTTCATGCTGGTATTGCTCACCATAGAAATAATTATGAACAGAAAGGCATAATGCACAATATAGAGAAGTCACAAAGTAAAAAATAATCAAGGACTACTTCAAATAAATTTTCTGATTTCAAAATAAACTTACCTGAAAATGAGAGCTATTCAGGCAATTTGCTATTCTCCGGAATAAGGGTACCATGCACTTCTGAAATTCAGCCATGTCAGTCAACTCCAGCACCTCCTCCAACTCTCCCAAGAACATAATTTCCTTCTGACTATTTGTAACTGGCCAGTACTTCAAGAGGCCTCTGATCACAGTCCCGACAAGCTTTGGTTCCTTCTCAATAAATTGTGTAATACAATATGTCAGCTGTGGCAGATACACTCCCACCGATTTTGGCTTATGAAGAGGAATCAGTGCTTTCCATAGGAACAACTTATGTTCCTCCTTCAGTGGCTTGGCAAATCCACTTATCACGCTGCCAAACACCTCCAACAGCTCAGCGATCCCATTGTGATGATCCGTCTCAAACACAAATCTATAGAAAATATTACTCACCGCCTTACGGATGAATGGGCGGTTTCCCATGAACTTCCCATATATCCTGTGCAATATTGTCTTTAAGCAGTCCCTTTCTCTCGGGTCATCAGAATCAAACAAGTCAAGCAGCCTGGAGACAAAAGAACTATCCACATACTTCCTGGCTACCTTGGGATCGATGAATGGTGAGGTCACAAACCTAAGGAGAAACTCATACACCACTTGCAGGTGGTACCAGGATGGATCAAAGAACGGCTCATCCTCTTCTGTCTCCGAAGCTGTGGTGCCGGTCCGAACTTTGGGTGGGAAGACCCTGAATAGGTTGATAGCGAACATTCGCACACACGCCACAATCATAACCTCTGTCAGGGGCTCTTCAGCGGCGCCAATGCAGTCGACCAGGGACATTAGCACCTGCCGCTTCCTCTCCTTCTCCGGCGAGTCCTTGCCCCGGTCAGAGAAGTCGAACACCACGCAGCAAATGTTCACCTTCTGGACGAAGGCGTCCTCCCTGGACCTCACCTCGGCGCCAGCACCCCCTGCGGGCGGCGGAGGCGAGGCGTTCGGCTTCCCCGCAGCCCCATTCGCTCGGGGAGACGGTGGCGGCGGCAACTTTGCCGGCGGCGAGCCCCCACCACCGCCGGAGCTGGATTTCATCGACTTCCACGACAGCTTGCCAATAATCTGCTTCCACATGGCGGCCAGATCCAGCGGGAGCAACACCACATTAAATCGCGCGGATTAAACAGCCATGCGACGAGCCCAGCCTCTCAAGAACACGGCGGCGCAAATCCCGGGTCAAATAAGAGACTGCACTTTAGCAACGGCACCGAGCGTCGGCCGATCCTCCTGCAACAACGGCGAACGGAAGCCGGGCGACGCAAATGCGCCGGATCAAGAAACCACACAGGAAGGAGCGGAAATCGACAGGCCGACCGGCGCAAGAAACGGGGTATGGCAGCCAGCGCAACGGCGCGGGTCCAGCAATGGCGGCCTCAGGGACAGATCCAGGGGCAGGAGGAGGCGGCCATGGATGGGATCTCGGGAGAGGGAAAGCCGGGTGGGGAGGTGGGGAAATTTTGGCGTTTTGAGGGGGAGGGTGGTGGCAGCCACTGGAGGGATGGGCGACGACACACACACTGCGGCGAGTGAGCGAGTTGCTGTGTGCTGCACCTGCTGCAAGGACGACGGGTCGTGAGCTCGGCTCGTCTGGACCGTTGGATCAGCGCTTGGAGTAAATTGTGATTCGCCAAGAGGTACTGGAACTGGAAATAGTAGGGATGTGTAGTTGTGGCTCCGTCACTGTTAAACTGTGATTCCATCGTCAGGCTTATCATCATTCGTAGTTTATTCTGATCATTCGGTAGTTATTTTTGCGTGAGGTTCTGGTTAGTGGAAACCTTGAGCTGCAACTTCATTTTCCATTCGTCTCATATCCCAAAATCTCATCATTACCTTCGCAAACTGTGGCTTGAGTAGTCATGAAGTCCTCCTAGGTCTTTCTGCACATTCAAGATCGTGAACTATATATAAAATAAAAATGTTGTAATATTGAAACACCACATGCTCAAGGTTTGAGTTGGGGCCTCCTTTAAACCGTAAATATGTTCTCTCAGGACGATAATGAAATTTCACTTCTGAAATAAAAATTCCCAATCCGAGAAAAGGAAAAAAAAGAGAGATAAAATTGCAACGACAACCATGCATAATGCATTAGCCCTGTTTCGGCAGTCACCCGAGCACATGGATCGGGCGGTCGTTTTCTCTCCGGTCGGTGCTGACACCATCCGCACCGTACTTTAAAACATACTCTATACACCATTCTCCTTCAGCTTTTACAGTATGTACTCTAAATTACACTGCGAAACAGTGTATCTAGTATGCTTTACAGTACGCCACTGCGGATGGTCTGAACTGCTGATCCGTCGTTGCCATTCAGCGGCGTCGAGACCCATGTCAATCACTAGCCGAACCTGCCTGAGCTGACGCCGTCGCCATCTTCCACCCATCCATGCCACTACAAGAATCCGACAAAGAAGTGTCACAGAAAAACTATAATCGTCGGCCCAAACAACTTAAAGCGTACTAAATTCGTCGACTTAGAAAAGCCGACATTTATACTGTTATGGTCGTCGGTGTCACGACAACGGCCGATGGCCTTAAATATGGCCGTCGGTTACAGCCATAGCGTGGACCTCGCGCTCCGAAAAAACAATGTTCCTACCAAATTATAAGACCGTCGGCTCCAACTCCAGGGTCGACGGCCATAGTGTGGGTCCCGCTCGCCTAAGTTATGGGTGGGTCCCGCATCCCTCAACTAAGATCATTGGCTCGTGATAACCGACGACTTTAACCCTCTTACATCGCGCACACAGGGGAAAAACCTAACACTACACTCGCCCGCGCGTGCGCCGCTCTCGTCTCTCGCTCCGCCGCCGCTCGCGCCCCGCGTCACTGCCCCGCACCCCGCGTCACCGCCCCGTCGCCGCTCGCGCCTCGTCGCGCTCGCCTTGCCGCCCCGCAACCGCCCCACGCCTCGCCGCCTAGCGCCCCAGCGGCCGGCGCGCTCCTCCGTCGCTCCCCGCCCTGCGCGCCTCCGCCTCCGCTCCTCCGATAAGGTTAAAATTTAAGCTTGTCTATAAATTAGGTTTTTGAATTCCGATAAGTGTGCCATTAGGTTTTTGAATTATAGTCTATGAATTGCTATATCATTACTTATGCAATTTTATATTGTGTTTTATTCATATATGTGTATGTTAACTTGATTATCATAATTGTTAGTTATTAGGGTTCAATTATGTTTATTTGAATTTTTTAGTGTTTATGTACTATATGTATATACAATGTTATCAAACCCAGGTGACTAGGATCGACTAAGCGATTAGTCATCGACTAGGGCGATTAGTCGATCATAGTCGACCTCTAGTCGATCTCGTAGTCGTCCAACGTATTTTGGAGAAAAGTTCTAGTCGACACTAAGGAAATAGAGTCGAGAGTACCATCATCCCGGCGTTGAGGAAGGAGAAGGTGGAAGGGACAGGGAAGAACGACGCAATCCCAACGTTGAGGAAGGAGGAGGCGGAGGGAACAGGAGAGAACGGCGCAAGGAGGCGGACATGAGAAGGACAGCGACACACAGTGGAGGAGCAGCGACAGCACACCTGGAAAGGAACGCCATGGCGTCGGGCGGCTCGGTGGCAGCGGGCGGCATGGCAAGACCCATTTAGTAGGAAGTTAAAGCAGGATTCGTAAGATGACACCTAGTCGCTGCCTAGGCATCCAGGCGCTTTGGCCCTGACTTCATGTGCAGTCGCGTGGCCACCGTTGTTTAGGTCTTCGGCGCTGCCTGCCCCTTTTTACTTTAAAAACTGCACCGGATAGGGAGGTGTAGTGTTAAATAAGCGCGTTATGCAGTCGAAATTTTCGGATCTATCCTGGACAATAGATGTAGGGTCGTGATATTAAAAAAAAACTATGAAGTAACAACAAGACTCATTTAGTAGGAAGTTAAAGCAGGCTTCGTAAGGCGTCAAGGCGCTCCGGCCCTGATGTCATGTGTAGTCGTGTGGACGCCGTTGTTTATGCCGCCGGTGCTGTCTGCTCATTTTTACTTTAAGAACTGCACCAGATAGGGGGTGTAGTGTTAAATAGGCGGCGTTATGCTGTTGAAATTTTAGGACTTATCCTGAACAATAGATGTACGATCATGATATTAAACAAACTCTGAAGTAACTATATATGTTCATTAACATATATTTATTTGTTGTAGTTTTAAAATGGGTGACGACCGTAAGGCGATGTATGATGGATGGAGTTCAACTGGTGCGCACACTAATAAATGGGGTCATATCGCAAATGCTTTTCTGAGCCATGCATTTGATAGTGATGTTGTGTTGTGAAGTGTCTGTGTATCAAGTGTCAGAATCGTCGACGTCTGGATAAGTCTGAAGTGGAGTTGCATCTTTGCAAGCACGGATTTATGTCCGACTATCTGGTGTGGCGTGAGAATGGGGAGATAGAGCATGATGATGAGTCAGACGCTAATAAGGATGAAGATCGAATGCATAAGATGATAGCAGACAATGGTAAAGAGTACAAAGATCGCTCACAACCGAAGGAGGTGAAGGAGTTTTATGAGCTTCTTGCTCCCGCAGATCAAAAAATGTATGAGAGCACCAATGTGACCATTTTGCAGAAGATCATACGACTTATGACGATGAAGTCCAGGTTTAATTTCACGAACAATTGCTACAATAGTATCATTAAGCTGATCATTGATCTCCTTCTGTCAGGTCATTAGATGCCGCTGGATCTATATCAATCTAAGAAAATTTTGGTTGGCCTGGGCATGAATTATGAGAAGATTAATGCATGCGGGAATAATTGCATGCTATTTTGGAAGGAACACACGAATGATATCATTCTATGCATTGTAAGAAATATAGATATGTGGACGTCATGAGTGATGATGGATAAAGAATAACTACAAAAGTACCGATCAAACAACTTCGGTACATGCCAATCACGTCAAAGCTTAAATGATTGTTTCTATCCCAAGAAACAACGAAGCACATGAGATGGCATTCTGAAGGGACACGTGAGAACGATGACAAAGACGTTATGGCGCATCCCTCGGATGCCGCGGCTTGGCAAGCTTTAGACCGTTTTGATCCAGAGTTTGCAAGATATTCGAGAAATGTTCGTCTTGAGTTGTCAACAGATGGTTTCACTCCATTCAGCACCAGTAACAGCTCATACTCTTGTTGGCCTATTTTTATCATGCCCTACAATCTTCCTCCCAACATGTGCATGAAAGAAGGATACATTTTCCTTGCGGCGGTCATTCCTGGTCCTAAACATTCATGCAAGAAAATCAATGTGTTTATGCAACCGTTAGTTGAAGAGTTGAAAGAGTTGTGGTAAGGTGTAAAGGCATATGACAGTCATATGAAATGTGAATTTGACTTACGTGCTGCATATCTATGGTCAATTCATGATTTGTTGGCATATGACATTTGGGATGGTTGGTGTGTCCACGGACAATTGTGTTGTCCCATATGTATGAGTGACACTGATGCTATAAGGCTGAAGTATGAGAAAAAAGTCAGTTTTTTTTATTGTCATCGACGATTCCTTCCTTAAAATCATCCTTTTAGGAGAGATACACAATCATTCCGGAAAGGCATAAGAGTTACAAAAGGAGCACCTCGTCGATTGACAAGCGAGCAAAAAATGGCATGACATGCAAAGTTAAACCATCCGAAGAAGATGGTTTCGAATGGTATGGTACAGAACACAACTGGACTCATATTTATTTCTTTGGGAGCTACCATATGCAAAGGCGCTGCTTCTACTGTACACCATTGATTTGATGCACCCAGAGCGTAATGTCGTTGAAAGCATCATAAGCATGTGTTTTAATTTTACCGGTAAAACCAAAGATAATTTGAATGCGAGAAAAGATTTAGCTTATCTTTGTGATCGTCTTGGGTTTGAGATTAGAATAAATGCAAGTGGAAATGAAGTTATGCAACGAGCTCCTTACTGTGTCAAGCTAGAAGAAAGAAAGCAAATACTTAGTTGGTTGAAAACAATAAAGTTTCCAGACCGCTATGCAGCTAACACAAAATGATGTGTTAATCTTAACACCGGTAAGCAGAATGGGCTGAAGAGTCATGATTACCATATTATGATGGAAAGACTTTTACCGGTAATGTTTCGTGGATACTTCAAAACTGACTTGTGGAAGATATTTGCTAAACTTAGCTATTTTTATAGGCAGATATGTGCTAAAGAAGTGTCAAAGAAGATAATGCGGTAGTGGGAGAAAGAAATCATCGTGCTTATATGTAAGATGGAAAAGGTCTTTCCGCCTATATTTATGAATGTTATGCAACATTTGCTGGTGCATTTTCCTTATTAAGCGTTAGTAGCAGGACCTGCGCAGTTCAGGTAGATGTATAGTCAAGAAAGAGAACTGAAAAAACTTAGAGCTATAGTGCGCAACAAGGCAAGAGTTGAGGGGTGTATTGCAGAGGCATTTGCAGCTAAAGAGATTACAAACTTCTCTAGTAAATATTTTGCACGTGCCAACAATATGAATGCATCTATGACACGATATCATGATGCAGAAGAGCAGCCTATGACTGAGCTTAAAATTTTTATTGGAAGGGTAAAGGTGCTGGGGTTGTCAATTCTCATTATATTTTGGAGCAAGAGAGAAACTACACCATGCTTTACATGTTTTTCAACATGGAAGAAGTGTTATCATTTTTTGAAATGTTTAACAATCTGTATTGGACATCTTCTCGAAGGCCGACGCGAAGTCAATTGGATAATCTACGTCAGCATGGCATAAAAGGTGGCGAAAACATAGTGAACTGGTTTTGTGAACATGTAAGATGCTAACTTCTCCGATATACTTTTTTCTTCAATCATAGTTCATATATTTATTATAAGATGTTAACTTTGTATATTGTTGTACATGTAGACTATGAAGGATGTCAACATCTCCTATGATTTGCGACAGATTGTGAATGGTCAACTGAAATCTAGAGATTTTAGCCGATACAATAGCAATGGATACCATTTTCGAACGGCAAGTTTAGAAGCAAATCGCCCCCTTGCAGCCACATCAAATAGTGGAGTGTGTATAACGGCTGCATAGGGTAGTGGAGAAGTGAAGGAATACTATGGTGTTCTTCAAAAAATAATTGAGTACACATTTGGCTATTCGAAAGAACTGAAGCTGGTGTTTTTCGACTGTCACTAGTTTGATCCAACATCGAACACGCGAGTGGATGATTTTGGAATGGTGGAGGTCAACCACAACTCGCGCTATACAACCTCTAACAACAATGTTGTACTTGCCCATCAAGCGGAACAAGTATACTATTTAAATTATCCTCATCTAAGTTTAAAAAATTAGTGAGTTGTATATAAAGTTAACTGTGAAGTGCACCCCCGTCACTATGATGAGTATATAGAAAATCATGAAGACAATGATGGTTGTGTTTATCAAGATGAAGTCGAGGAAGTACAAGATATTAGGATACCTTCTGGGACAGGACTTGCAGAAATTGCTAGTACTACTCTAGAGTTAATGTCTAAAGAACAAGTTGGTCCTTCGAGAAAACGTCTTCGGCAATCTCAAAGGATTATTGAAAAACAAAATAGAATTATTGAAGAAGAGAGTGAAGGAGAAGAGTTTGAAGAAGAGATGGTAGAAGAAGAGAGACATGAAAATATTCGTGCACGTGTGATAGAAGCAAATTCGGATGTTGATGGTCTTTAGCAGATTCTAATGCTGGTGATTTTTAGTTCTTATTGTACGCATTCTTTGAGATTTAAATTTTTATTGTGTACATATTTTAGACTTTATCATTTATTGTTTATTGTTTAATAATCTCATATACTAATCATTATTTTGAAATTTGTGCAGATGTGGAAGCATTTCAAAAAAAGAAAGAAGCGAAGTGATGATATTTCTTCCTCCGCGTCTCACCACAGTAGTGGTTCGGTTCACACATCCTTATTTCAGGTAATTTGTTTTTTTATTATAAACACTTCAATATCATAATCAACTATTTACTATTTGTTATATGTTTATTTGCATTTGTAGGGCACGACCGTGAGTGCAGATAGAGAGAGACAGCTTATGGGGTGTGTGACAGAGTAGGCATCGAGCCAGCTAGCACCAAGTTCAGGAGGAGGCTTAGGTGTGTACTCGGAGGAGGCTCAAGAGCAGGGAGGAGGCTTAGGAGCAGACACAATTGAGGAGGTTCAGGAGCAGGAAGGAGGCTCAGGAGCAGAGGAGGCTCTAATGCAGGCCTTTGGGTCGTCTTCTAAGGGTGGACAAGATGGTACTGAGGGTGGACAGGGTGATACTGAGGGTGAAGAGAGTGGGGAAGAGGAAGATGATCCGGAATGAGAGGCAAGGTTGGCAAGAATGACAGAGTTACAACAGGCAGCAGAGGGGCACAGTGATCGACACCCTTATAGGTATTAGTTTTTGAATTATTTGATAAGCTATCTTATACATTTGGTTTTCTTGTCAACTAACTAATATTATTTGTACAGGATGCGAAGGCACTTTTATGTACTCCAAGTAAAACTCCCGATACGCGGGCGGTTATAAGGCCAAAGAGTACTAGGTGCTGGATCGAGATTGGTTGGGATGGCAGGGGGCATCGACGCTGTGTTAACACAGAGTTGGGAAATGTCATCCGGTTTTGCTTTTCGGGGATGGTTCTTGCGGGCGGTCAACTAATTGTCACACATAATTGAGATCACTATGCACTGAAACCATATGACACTGCAGGTACTTGCCAGGACAAAGTTTGGGAGATTTTTTCGGTAAGTTTGTTTTCATTGTTTAAAATATATTGCATCTTACTTTGGTTCATACTAACTATCGGTTTTATGCAGAGTATATTTAAATTGGAGAAATGTATGGTTCCAACATATGCGAGGTCTGTTTTCGAGACGTCAGCGAGAAAGCTCACGAAGGACTCCTTCTATGATGCACAGATCAAGGTTGTGACCGTGTATTACAAGACCAGGTTGCGTCAACACATGACAAACAAGCAAGCAACTACAATTTATCCGCAGAAGCATGAGTACATGGAAAGTAGTTGTGACACCCGGTTCCGAAAATGAACCAAGTGAACACATATGTGTGCCCATGACGTTCAACACACATACACGAGTGCATCACAAACGATATACAGATAATTACCACAGCACAAGATTAATTAACCAAATTTTATTAGACAAACCATATTATCCTCGAATACAAGTTCTAATGAATATTAATGACAACTTTAACTAATGCAACGAAAATAAACTAAATAAGCAAACTAAGCAAAAGGGATAGCGTAGATCCAATACACCACAGGCAAAGCTGACGGTAGACACGGCCTAGAACTCCACATTATCACCATTAAACTCCTAATCCTGACCTGCAACTGTTGGGGGGGATTGCAAGAGTGAGTACATGTCGTACTCAGCAAGTGTGGAAAGTATGACATGTGGCTGATTCAAATGACGAATATAATAATGGTTGAGTGCTAAAAAGTACATTAAAACATTTGAAAAGCAATATATTACATGTATGTGAATAGACCCATCATAAACCATAAATAAAATCATAGTACCAGTCCATATCCCATATCCATCATCATGTACCAACATCCATATTTGATACCAGAAATTAATTCATAACCATCCATAACCATTATACCAACCATAATCATCCCAAATACCATCCCAGTACCGAGTTCCTTCTAATCATGTGAGGATTCATGTTGCTCATAACCGGGAGTACAACTATCATGATAGTTTTAGACACACTCTGCAGAGGTTGTACCGCTTTACCCACGTGTTTGTGATTTAATCACCTTTCGATGACTAGAACCTCTATTATGCCATCTCACACTTCCGTCGGTGTGTGGCCAAGAGATCACAAAGTAGCCCTTACAAAGGGATTACTAGCCTATTTAGACCCCACTGAGGTTTCACCGGTGGTGATGCCTCCAACTGATCACATCTTCAACCAAGGGCCCCCTCTTGAGCCATTCAGATCCGAGGGTAATCCCAACAATCATCAACAAACCCAATCTGACTACTCCTTCCCCGAGCATCCTTAATGGTCCAAATAGCATTGGCAAATCCCTAATTAATCAGCTACGCCGCACCCATACTTGGCCTCGTGGCGGCACTGTAAATCCTGGATGGTCACTCCACGAACCGGTCCTTAGATCTAAAGCAAGTAAACCACCATACATCCAACCCATCCACATACTAGGCTTGCTTAGATCACCCATTACCATATCATATTTAACCAATTCATATCAACCACAATCTCACTAATGCATAATTAAATTAAGTGGTGTAATTGTTCTTCCATCCCAATTAATTAAGCAAAGCAAAAAGGTAAAAGTCCCATCCCAACTCTCTATCATATATTCCAGGTGACAAGGGTGGTTAAACAAAGCTAGTAAACTTCCTATCATAGGATTCCCATCAAATTGACACAAGCATGCAGTTTTGCAAACAAAACATTTATTTCAAAACAGGATCAATATGCTTCAAGGACATTTGCCTTGCTCTTGCTGTTGATTAGGGTCAAAGCCTTCAAACTCTTGGTGTTGTAGATCCTCCGCGGCACTCTCTAGTGCAAATTCGTCTAATCCGCACAACAAACATACAAACAAGAAACACAATCAAAGAGTGCACAAATATTACTCAATATGACATGACATGCATGATTAATGCAAATGCAAGGTGAAATTTGTTAATGGATTGCTTTTAATGATCACTAGCTAGTTCTAATAGCTTTTAACAAGTTTATACAGGTTTGGAGTTGATTAGATCAAATTTTATAATTAATTCAACACAATTTACCTAGTCGGCAGAAGGCTGGACTAGTCCACACTTCGCAGAACTAGCGAACTTGGGTTTTCTAGATCGACATGAATTTGGAGATTTGGGGTTGAATTCACGTAAGAAAAAGAGAATAGAAGGTATACCAAGTGTTTAGAACTCCAATGAATCAAGAAACTTGGAGGTAACACTTGAATCTTGATGATCTAGGGTTGATGATGAACTTGGAGATGAGCTGGTGATGAAGAATGGAACTTGATGGAGATCTTGATCCTCTTTCGTTTCCTCCTCTTCTTCTTCTTGCTTGGGATCTCCTCCTCCCTCCTTGGTGGTGGATCTCCACGAACTAGGGTTTGGGTGGGGTGGAAAAGTGGCAAATAGATGTCAAGCCAAGGGGTGAGGCTGTTTATATAGAGGTGGAGGCTAGGGTTAGATGGATTTCGAGTTTGAGATGAGTAGAGGCCGGTTTAGAGTCCCACATGGGCTCTAAAAGAGTTAGGCACGACGTCCCTAGGCCCACTAAACATGAAACCCAAGAAACAAGTCATAAAACAAAAGATCAACTCGGAGTCGCGAAATATCGGACAAGTCCGAACAGGACTGGACTAGTTCGAAAATGTCCAGAGAGAAAATCGGACAAGTGTGGCATAAAATCGGACAAGTCCGACTTTAGTCAGAGAGGAAAACAGACAAGTCCGCTGGAACACCGGACTAGTCCAGACAAGTCCAAGGACTTAGCAAATTTTCAAGGATTCTTGGAATATCGGACTAGTCCGCACAAAATTGGACAAGTACGAAAGTTTCCAGAGGCAAAATCGGACTAGTCCGCAGCAAAATCGGACAAGGTCAGAGAGAAACCGAACTAGTCCTCACTAAAATCAGACTAGTCTGCACTTTTCAGTATTTTAAGTGCGGTTTTATTCCAAATCAATTTTAAACTCGTTCCGCTTTATGTGGGCTAATGTTAAATATGTATATGAATATATGTAGGGCATGATGCATGAAAATGAGGGTGTTATGTGTGGATTAGATCTGTGTAGATTCGGCATCTTGGGAATGGTTATGCGAATACTTGGCGTTGAAGGAGTTCAAAAATATTTCGAAGAGAAACCAAAGTAACCGGAAGAGCAAGCCTGGACTACAACGTTATGGGGCAGATGGACATGTGCGGATGGCACAACGAATGGTATGAACTGTTACAATCACTTGTAAGTTGCTTCAAAAAATTGCATTGATTGAACTGATGTTGTATTTTGATGTTGCAGGAAGCTGAAACCGATGTCACTCCTTCTTTTATCGAGGTTTACCTCAGGGGGCACAAAGGCACAGATCCGGCACGCCCAGAGCAGTTGTGTGACGAGGCGGCAAGACAAAAAGTGGTAAGTGTGTTGAGTGCTCTCTATCTACGAACTGAATCTATCTTTTATGACATCCACCCGTGAACTTAATTTATTCTTGCAGACAAAATATGTTAAGTGTCTCAAGAAAAAGCATGAAGATGATGTAGATTATCTAAGAGTGCCGTTGGATGTGGGTGCGGCGTACGAAGCCGACGGAGGCATACTGCATGAGAGGTACGTGTAAAGATTATGATTGTTTAAAAGTTAATTACCATTGATTCATCACATTTGTTTTTTTTGTAGACTTGGATTAGGTGACGGTTATATGGAGCGTGACGCTTATGTGTGACGATGGTCTTCTACTTCTAGTTAGAGTCGATCTCGTGTTGCAGATGAGGAATTAAAAGAAAAATTAAGACAGTACAAGGAGAAAGAGGAACAACAACAACAACAAATACAGATGCAGCAGTAGATGCAATATTTGTATATGGCACAGATAACTTGTAATCTTAACAATTGAATAGTTTATTCGTTTACAAACCGTTTCTACTTAAGATTCACGAATAATTTCCTTCGTGTAGTTCTTGGGTCAAGGCAACACTGGAACTCAATTCAATATGGCACAATAGCCTCAGTTCAAGATGATGTCGCAAGTAAACTACCGTTTTACTTAAGTTGATATACTTATTGCCATATTTGGGTTAAAGTCAGTAACTGAATATTCTTACTTTATGTAGTTCTTCCCTCAAGGTGTCTTTGGATCGCAGTTCGGTATGCCTCGTCCGATGCAGCCCGGACAACAAGTTGGCTCTTCTTCACAGGTATAACTGCATTTCTTATTAGCTCGACTTATAGTACAAAATACTAATCATATTTGTCTCAGGGTTCCAGAGTGGTCAAGCCTATCCTCCACATCAGGGATTCATGTCAATATTGGCCCCTAGATTGCAACCTTATCAAGGTGTTCTCCCATCGTCGCCCTTCGCTTCGGGGCATAGTCAACCATCAACACCTCCGGGCACCGCAGCGCTATGATTACTAAATCATTAGCTCTAATGAAAGCGTAGATTAATTTGAACAACACTTAGCGAATTATTCGATTACATATTTGGTAATACCTATAAGTCAATTACACATGTGAGTTGGACATTTGTGAATTTTAGAAAGATTGAGACATATGAATTGTAACTATTAATGCAAAGTTAACTTTTATTTGTTTCTCGTAGGGTTCCGCTCATGGTTGCGATGATTTCTTCAATTTGAACGCCGAAGGTGCAAGTGGTGGAGGTTTGAATAATGACATGAAATCAGATTAATCTTCACAATGGTCTTTTAGAGTAATTTGGATGTGAAATCGTTGTTATATCGAAGTTAGTTGTTGTATGACTATGTGAACTCGTTGTTTTATTGTGTTTTGCTTATGACTATGGTTTGTATGCAGTGTTTGCATTGTCGTTTTATTTGCTGCTGTTTGAACTTGTGTTGAATGTTAAACTTGTGTTGAACTTGTGTTGAATGGCTTGTATATGTTGAACGTGTGGCCTGTATGGTGGGCCTGGAGACTCCCCACCCGCAAAGCAGTGAATGCAGTCGCGGTATTAAAAAAAAGCCAGTAAGGCCGTCAGTGTGGGCCAAGCCGACGGTCATAACTGCCATATGACCATCGGTTTGGCGCCCAGACCGACGACTATATGACCCCCAGGCGCACACGTGTCAACCGTATGGCCGTCGGTACGCCCAGGGGGCCGACGGTTCTAAATGCAAAAAAGACGTCGGGTCCCTCTAGCCGACACCTTTATGGTGTTATGACCGTCGGTGTGGCTAAGCCGACGGTCTTAGTTGGTTTTCAAACTAAAGCCGTCGGTATCTGGTGCCCGACTGTTTTAATGACTTAGAGTAGTCGACACCGACGGCTATAGGGCCTTAAAAACGTTGAGCAACAGTAGACGGCTATAGCCGTCGGTAAGTCGACATTCTTACTTTAAACTCGTCAGTTACTGTAACTTACCGAGACGATAAAACCGATATTTCTTTGCTCGTTTCCTGTAGTGCTCTAAAGCGTCTATCTAGACCCGATATGCGTAAGCACTCGCGGCAGCAACTGGTGGCGGCTAACTGCTTGTCCCCGGTTGCATTTTGGAGGCAGAAACAGCCGCGTGAATTGACAGCGATCTCACCATCTGCTGCGCGAAATGGAAATGGCCTTTCAGTGGTTCAGTGCCACTGGATTTATCTGTTTGGATCCGAACAACTGTTTGGCAGCCTGACACCAGAAACAGCTCCCCCATCGACTCAAGAAATGTTTTACCTGGTTGGAGGGAGACCTCAACAGTCAAAGGCACATGATCATGGAGTCACCATGATTAGGACAGTATTTTCAATGACCAATTCATTTGGAATTATGCATGAGATAGGTTTAAATAACAGAATCCAGCGTTGACTACATATTCCACCACTACAAAAAATCAGAATGGTCACTCGTCAGTAGTCTATTTCAAAGTGCACACCCTACTGCACGTGGATGGGAAGTGAAGCACCAGCAGACAAGTTTCAGCATGACCAACCTCCTTGATTAATAATCAGAAGGAAGGTGAAAACAGAGCAAATAAGAATGCAACGGCCACATAATAAACTGATTACATCTCATAAGGCTAGCGAACCATGAACTTTAAACAAAACCATAGCTCAACACAATAAGATGCACTAATATGACAGCAACGATGCCTTTGGCCTCACACCTGTAGTATTACACATATATTACCTAACCTCACATATATAGCCTAATATCAAAACAGCAAGCCACGGAGAAACGTCCAATAACATGAGTGCAGTGTGCCCAACCTTATTCATCAAAAGACGTAGCTGTAGGCATATATTTGAAGTTCTATATGTCGAGACTACAGACAGAGTATGGAAACTACTAAAACTTTTTCTCTAACTCGGTAGCTTGAGGAAACTGAAAGTGGTAGGTCACAACTGTACACATTTTTATCACACGTGAAAAACCTCAGGGGAGCAAAAGTTTCCTCTTTCCTTCAAGAAGCCCATGTCTATCAAGCATGGAGTTTGGCTCATCAGGTGGCTCTTGGAGCTGGAACAGAAAAGAAGCAAGTGGTTGAGATGGATGGGAGCGTAAGCACAAAAGGAGCTAACAACTGAACCATGGGAAGGTGAGGTATAGAGGAATATGTACCTAAGTTAACAGCCTCGGAACTTTTCATGAGACGAAGGCGTTGGCAAGATTCAACGAACATCCTGCACGAGCATTAGGAATTGCAGAGGTCAGAAACTTGTCACAATTGAAGTCCAGTGAATATATTTTATATCCTTGGAAGTTCGGTATGAAGCACCACCAAGTTGCAGCCAAGCATAAATACAGAAAAATATAACAAGCACCAAACCAACTAAAGCTCGGAAAATAAGTAATATATTTCCTAGAAGGACCAAGGAGCAATTTGCTCACTAGCGTAGCTGACATCTTTCTGTCAGCGAACAGTGGAAGCAAAGTGTAGTGGAGAATAAAATTAGAAAGGTAACCTTATCCAAAGCACCATAAAGACAGTTCCTTGCATACACAGGTCTCATGAATTGATATGTTGTGGATGGGAACTTTGCATCAAAGTTGCTTGATCTCCTTGAGGCGAAACATCAAATAGTAATTTTGCAAAAAGAAAAAAAAACAGGATTTTTTGTGACTGTTCCCGTGATTGAGGTTTCCAGATGGAACATAAGCTCAAGCTATAAAAGGTGAAAGATTCTATGCTATTTTGGAAGGATTTGAACCTATCTATTTGTCTGAATACTCCCTTCCAGATCTGGATTCGTTTCTACAAACTCGTCTAAACCATGTTTGATGCAAGTCTTCATGGTGCAATCTAATCCCAACAAAACACAAGTCCATCAAAGTACATAACAATCGTACCCTAGGAAATTTATAGATCCACAACATCTCCCTCAAGCCCTCGACGAAACTCTCAAATCATATCAAGGCCTACCACATCCAATTTGATGATTAGTTTTGAAGCCCAATCAATTACCATACACTTACACTAGGAACCACCATCAGAGCACTAAAGCTAGCATTGGAGCACCAACTGGATTGATAATAATGGACCAAAAATGAAGGGGGCGTAGGAGGAAAAATGGGAGCTCACTTCCAGGGGACGTCGCCGACAAGCATCCAGTCGCCGTCCTTGTCCTCGTACGTCGGCAGGTACTCCGTCCCGTTCACCGCGTCCACCAGCTTCCTCTCGTCGTCCCCGAACTTCCCTGCGCGCACACATCCGGACCAAACCATCTTCATGAGCCGGAACTCAATCAAACCGGGCCAAGGGCAGAGGGAAACCAGCAGCACTTCACTCACGGATGGTGAGGTGGGCGAAGAACTTGTCCTGGAGCGCGCGGAGGAGCTGGTCGTAGCCGGCGTAGGCCTCTAAGTCCACCTTCCGCAGGTACGGCGCGCCGTCGACGGCCACCTTGACGAACTTGGCGGGCTGCTTGAAGGCCTTGGTGGACCCGGCGACGTCGGCGAGCGCGTTCTTTCGGTACGACCTCACGGGCGGCCACCCGACGACCAGCGCCCTGAGCACCCGAAGAACAGAACATGAAGCCAAACTTATGGCACCGGAAATAACGCATTTTTATGAGGGAAGGAGAGGGCACTTGGGGGCCGGGGGATCGTCGGACGCCAGGGTGAGGGGGGAGTGATCGGCGTCGGCGTCGGCGTCGGAGGAGGCGCGCTTGCGGTCGGGGTCCGGGGACGGGGACGAGGACGAGGACGAGGAGGACGACGCCGAGACGGAGCCCGGGAGGCGGAGGGTGAGGGCCAGTACGGTGTCCTCGAAGTCGAGGCCGGAGGCGGCGGAGGACTCGGTGGAGCTTCGCTCCGTCTCCACCGACATGGCCGACGGCGGGGAGGAAGCTCTGCGCTGCGCGCGGCGGCTTCTGTTGCGGGCCGGGCCGGGTGGCGGCTGCAGGTGCCGCTTCGTCCAGGCGGGTGGAGGGGGGCAGGAAGGGAAAGCGGTTTGGTTATAGTGGGCGCGTGGTCACCGGTCCGTCTGCTCACCGGCAACGCTTTTGCGTATTCGTACCAGTAAAATGGGAGAATAGATAGTTACGGACGTATTCTGGAAATACTAGAGAACGAAAGGTGCAAAGAGTAATTCGTTACGTAGGTTCGCTTGGGTCAATCAAATCGACAGCCACAGGCAGCGAGACGGAGACGTGTATTGCGTGTGTACCCGGCCGTGCCATAATAAAGCGCGGCACATGTGAACGTGCCCGGTCCGCCGCTGAGCCCGCCCGCTTCGCCGTCGCCGCACTCGGCACCCCGTCCCCGTGGGCTGGTCCCAGATGGACGCCGTGGACGGACGGACTCCATCAGCAGCCGTGCCCGTGCACAGAGGCGCGGGCGAGGACAGCCGGTCCACGCGGACGAATGGAGAACAGCGCGGGCGTGACGTGAGTTCGTGACTGACTGGGTGCTACAGTAGTACTAGTAGCTGCGGATCTCGACGGCTTTCCTTGTCGAGTTCAGGCGCGACAGGGCAGGGCGTCCGGTCCACGTCTGCACGTACAGACGCCAAGCAAATGGATCTTCGGCGGCTGCGCATCTCTGAAATTCGAGCCACGTCGATCGATTAAAATGGGGAGCAGTATCCAATCATAGTCAAACTAGATAATAACTCTAAACTAGATAAAAGAAGTAGATAATATAAAAACCGGCGGGTTAACTTCCACATGCATGCGATCAGGCTGACTCCAACCGGCGAAGCATACAGGCGAACTGAATCAAAATGGGTAGTGAGGAGTGTTTGAACTTCAACGGGTGACTGAAACCGGCGGTTGATTTTGCCTAGCGGGCGGTAGGTGACTGACATTTCGATCTTCTATATGCGGCTACCGATTACTGTTCCAGCGCAGCTAGTTGGTGCGCGAGAATATTTAGGCGGGCAGCATGCAGCCCACTATACCAAACTCGACGATTTGCGACGGCCAGAAAATAAGCCAAATGCCGTCGCAAATAAGCTATTTGCGACTGCTTTTCTTATTTACGACAGTTTTTTGCCGTCGCAAATAAGTCGTCGCAATTAAGCTTATTTGCAGCGGCCACCGTCGGCTAGCAGCGGCCGTTGCAAGTTATTGCCGCGGGCCGGTGGGCCCCGCAACAATATTTGCGACGGCCTAGCCGTCGCAATTAAGTGCCGCTATTTGCGACGGCCGGGCCGTCGCAAACAAGTTCAGTGGGCAGGGCCCACGTGTCCTCCACCGGGACCCACACCACTATATGCGACAGCCAGGCCGTCGCAATTAATCCTTATTTGCGACGGTCGGGCCGTCGCAAATAGCAGTGGCTTAATTGCGATGACCTGAGACCTTATTTGCAACGGTACTGTATAAAAAGCCGTCACAAATAAGGTTTTTTTTTAAACAGAAAATACTAACCGGCTCGATGGCCAGAATCACAGAACAGGCAATATTCATCACAACACATCACAACAGTTTCAAAACACATCACACACATCGTCCAAACATCGCATCAACATCAACATCAACAAACTAAACATGGGCTCACTCGCCCGTCTGACCTCCGTATCCACCTCCGTAGCCACCTCCGGAGCCACCTCCGAAGTCAAAGTCGTCGTCGCGTCTCATTCCAGGTGGCGGTAGCGACGGCGACGGCGTTTGTGCAACCGTCGCGGATCCCTGCAATTAATGAAACATAGAGTTAGAATATAAATGCATCAACATCTCTCTCTCCCTTCCTCTCCCTCTATCTTCATCTAGATCTCCCTCTCTTCCTCTCTCTTTTCATTTCTCTCTTTGTCTCTCACTCTATCTTTCTCTCTCACTCTATCTCTCTATTGCTATCTTTTTCCCTCTATCTTCCTCCCTCTATCTCCATCTACATCTCCCTCCCTCTATCTTCCCCTCTCTCTATCTCCATCTACATCTTACTCTCTCTTCATTCCCCTCCTACTCTATCTAACTATCTTTCACTCTTTCTTCTGCCTCTCTCTTTTTTCTCTCTAACTTCTGTCTCGATCCTTTTCTTCTATCTAACTATCTCCCTCTTTCTTCTATCTCAATCTTTTTACACTGAAGAAGAAGGATTACATAGAAAATTACCTGACCCGCAGAAGAAGGATTGCCTAGAAGGACCGGAGGTAGTACCGGTTCCCCAGACCTTGCGCCCGAGCCATGGCCTGTCATTGCAAACATTAAATGCTATCTATTAGTAAGTCATTTACGCTGAATTAATTAGAACTTTAGTTTTTATTTGGTTACCTCCATTGCTTCCCGCATCTGCGCCAACGCTGCTGCCTGGGTTTGGATCGTGGCCTCCATCGTGATCCTTTGGCGTTCCGACTCCTCCTGTCGCCTGAAGAGGGACTTCATCTCAATGTTCCTCTGCGAGGCGCGACGACTAGTCATGCCCACCGAGAAGCCTGCATGGAGCTGTCTCTCGCAGGTCTCCCCGCCCTCGAGTCGACAACTCCGCGAATATGGCGAGCCTATAAAAAAAGAGAGTCAGTAATATGAAATTGAAATATCTTAAATACTTTGAATTGAAAATGATAAAATGACTTGTAAACTCACCTTCCGTGTGCTTTTCCACCACCGATTGCATACGCGGCTTGAGGATCGATTGGTTGACGTTCCCAATCGAAATCCTCGTCGTGTATCTTCCTAGCCTCCTCCCCGTACTTAGCCTGCAAAACAAGAAAATCATGTAAGTTCAACAATATATATAGTTATATTTAATATGAATGATTTCTAAACTTACCAATCGCTCGGTTGCAGCCTGACTGCACCCCGTTGGCTGAGAAGGGTCCCTGTGACCTCTCTTCCAGATCTCAGCAGGGGTCGGCGGCACCCCCGTCTCGCGCTCCTGTCAATACGTGTTAGTACGAATAATATAGTATGAATATATAAACATAAGTTACACACACTTACCATGCGTTTAGCTAAACGCAAGTGGTTATCTTGCCCGTGCTTGCTCTTCCCCTCGACCCCTCTGCAGTCTCGAGCCTTCTCGGATTTAGCTTTAAACTCATCACTAACCTAGTAGCAACAAAGGGCCCGAAATGCATCGATCCGACCCTGCAACCAGCTCACGTGGCCCTGCACATAGTCGGAAGTAGTTAAAAATACCATCGAGGAAATTATCAAAAAAATACTTACTACACTCCACGTACGTGCGCGTACTCCTCCTCCGTCAGGTGCATCTCGCTCGCTTGCCGGAAGTGTAGCACGGGCTGCTGGTTCGCCTTCAAGTGATCATTAATAATTTGAACACTGGCGTTCGACAAAGCTTGTCGAAGCACTTTGGCAGCGTTGTAGTGAAACACTCGCCTCGCATCCTCAAACTGGCGATGGTCGTTCGGGTCCTCTAAAATATATCTTGTCTGCGATAAAGAATATATTGAAGAGATGTTCAGTAAAAGAGTTTAAGAGTTGAAACTTAGAAACTTTTTTTAACATACTTACCATAAAATCAGCCCATACGGCCTCCTGAAGGTTGCCGTGCTCCTGGTGATGGACGCGTGCGTAGTCCTCCCACGAAAGAGCAGACACCCCGTCGATGACCCCGGGATAGTGCAAACACACTATGGACCCAAGAACACCGTTTACCAGTCTGTGGTGTCTCTCACCAGTGAAAGACGTGTCGTCCCAAACCCTGCAAGATATTTATTAATTCATGACTTAAGTAATCAAAAGAAACTAAAATTGAACACTATAATTTATATTACCTATCTCCGACTGGACGAATCACGATCCTCTGTGAAGGGACCGCAGAAGGACTAACAAAGTGAGTCCTCCTCGTCCTCCGCGTCTGCTGGGGCGCCACATCAGGTGACCCAGACGGCTCCTCACCAGTCGAGCCAAAGGCCTCAGGAACAGAAGGATCGCCAGCCGAGGGCTGGCTGGCCGAGGGCTGGCTGGCCGAGGGCTGGCTCACCGAAGGGTAGCCAGGGTCAACTAGCGCTGCAGCCTCTGAGTCAGCTGGTGAGGACTACAACATTCAAATGATTCATAAGTAAGATTAATGTGAAATTGAATTTAAAGAATTTGTTAAAAGCGAGTGAAATTTACCTGTGACGAAGCTCTAGAGCTGCTCAGAACGTGCCCCAGCAGCTGAGAGCGTCTGCTTCCAGTCGACGAGGCACCAGCAAAAGCGTCTCAGGTCTAGAGGGGTGGAACCCCCTCATCGGCGACACCTTCTTACCCTTCTTTGACACCATCCTGTTTTAATTAGATAATTAGTAAATATGCAAATAAAATATACAAAATTCATGTTACTATCTTCAAGAAAACATTACTTGTAATCACTTTCAAAATTCATCAACATCATTATCATGTGCCTGTGCCCTACTCCTTAAACCAGCCCAACGATCTTCCATCGTGGCCTGTTCTAATTTCCGTTTTCGAATATCATCTGCCTCTACATCTTCAACGTCTTCAATATCTCCAACTAATTGATCGAGTCCTGCACCAAGATCGACGATAAAAGATTCTGGCAACTCTTCTTCTTGGTACACTTCTTCAATGTCTTCACTATCATGGTAACCGTCATCCCCAGGAGTATATAAACGCTCACAAGGATTCACCTTATATACCACCCACCAAGCACTGAGCTTCGTGCATGGATAAGGTAGATAATACACTTGTTCCACTTGATGTGCAAGAACAAATGTATCGTAACCTCGTAGTCGGTCCTTATGTTTCACTTCCACCATTCCAAATTGGTTTTCTCGAGTTTCATGAGTGTGATCAAACCAATCACAATCAAAGAAGACAACTCGAAGGTTCTTATTTCCAATAAAAGTAAATTCAAGAATTTTGTTAATGATCCCGTAATAATCGGTTTAATTCCCCTGAGTGTCCATTACTCTCGTCACAACACCGGAATTTGATGTTGTCGTGAGAGGACGAAGAGCTTCAAAATGAGCTGTACGGAATCGAAAGCCTACGTCATATCGACCATAGCTTCTAACATTCACCAATCCATAAGATAGTTGCCGCAATCTTCATGGACATTGTGAGTCTGACACTGTCATAAATGATTGTAAGTTAAAATAATACTTTTTTAATAATAGTAACTTATAATACATAGAAGACGAGAGAATATTACATAATCTCGAAACTAGGATAGGAAACCCTGCCCCCCATTTATTCTTTCTTTTCGCATCGCTTCTACTTGTTTGGCCGTAGGTTGATGCCTATGTGGCCAACATTGTCTGTGGAACTCGTTGAACATGAAAAAACAACTTTTAGAGTACATGTATAGCAAAATATGTCAATTAGCATTAATGTAGGACAAACACTTACTCGAAGTATTCCTGCATGCCTTATATATTTGCGTACATGCAGAGTAAAGCAACAATCCTTTCATGTTCCGATAGCACGTAGGTCGTGTAGCTACCAATGGTGGTGCCTCTCATTTGAAAAATGGAAAGGTCGCTTAGAGGGGGTGTTTCATCCACATTGTACCGCATCGCCGAAGTATTGATATTGTTTTCTTCCGCAAAGTAGTCACATGAAAAGTATCCTACTTCCTTAAGAGCATATGCTTCAGCGATGCACCCTTCCACCCTTGCCCTATTGCCAACCATTGGTTTCAGATATCGTAGCGCTCTTTCAATGTGATACATACACCTATATTGCACATGACCGCCAACTTTAGCTTCGAATGGAAGATGGATAAGCAGACGTTGCATCGGATTGAAGAAACCCGGTGGAAATTTTTTTTCTATCTTACATAAAAGTATGGGTATATCCTTCTCTAACTTATCCATCATCGCGATCTTGATTTCTTTAGCACAAAGTTGTCTATAGAAATAGCTGAGCTCGGCTAAAACCTTCCACACCGCATCATCTAGATAGCCTCGAAACATAATAGGTAAGAGTCTTTCTATTATAATGTGATAATCATGACTCTTCAACCAGTGAGGTTTCCTGTTTTAACATTTACGGCTCGTTTCAGGCTAGTTGCGTAACCATCTGGGAATTTCAAAGTTTTCATCCATTTAATAACTTCTTTCTTTTCTTTCGATCGAAGACAGAAAGAAGCACGTGGCTTTCCACCACTTTCAGAGATTTCAAGAGTTTGACGGTGATAAATGTCTGTCAAATCTAGTCTAGCTTTATAATTGTCTTTCGTTTTGCCAGGCATATCCATGCAAGTGCTTATGATACTTTTGCTCATGTCACGCTCCTGATGCATGACATCAATGTTGTGCATTAGAATCAACGACTTCACATACGGTAGCTCCCAAAGTCCACATATGTGAGTCCAATTGTGTTCCTCTCCATAACCTACGAAATATCCAGGACGACCTTCATCAGGCACCAGTTTATCCAACATATCAGAAATTTCTGACCCGTTGAGACGCTTCGGTGGTCCTTTAGTGACAACAGTGTTCTTTCGAAAGACATACATCTGCTGCCTAAATATATGATTCGAGGGCAGCCAACGTCTGTGACAATCAAAGTAAGATATTTTGCCTCCATGAGTTAGTCGAAAGCAATCCGTGTCTGAAGCACATATCGGACACATCAGACGACCGTGAGTGCTCCATTCGGAAAACATGCCGTATGCCGGCAAATCATGGACGGACCACAAATAAGCAGCTCGAAGGTTGAATTTCTGCTTCTTGTAACTGTCGTACGCTTCGACTCCTGTCCACAAGACTTTCAATTCTTCGATCAGCGGTTTTAATATCACGTTGAGACGTGACCTAGGATGATCAGGTCCAGGTACAATGAGGCTGAGAAACATGAACTCGTTCTTCGTACAAAAAGCAGGTGGCAGGTTGTACGGAATGACAAAGACGGGCAAACATGAGTATGGCGTGGCGTTTGTACTGAATGGTGAGAATCTGTCTGTCACTAATCGATGCGAACATTCCTCGCATCACGAGAAAAGTCTGGATCGAAATGGTATAGCGCCTTCCATGCATCACCGTCGGACGGATGCGCCAAGAATTCTTTGTTCTAACGTTTACCTTCTTTGTGCCATCTCATGTGTCTTGCAGTTCTTTTTGAAAGAAACATCCGCTTAAACCGAGGTGTCACAGGCAAGTAACAAAGCTGCTTATATGCGACATCTGTCATCACATTATCGCCATCGTCATTAACAACTTCGACATACCTCGATTTACCACATTTCAAGCACATCTTCTCATTGGTGTGCTCTTTCCAGAATAGCATGCATTTGTCTGGGCACACATCAATTTTCTCATACTTCATACCGAGACCAGATATCTTGATATTTGAATGATACATATCGGTCGGCGCATTGTGAGGTTGTGGAAGGATATCGCAGATCAATTTCATGAGATCATTGTAGCAGTTGATGGAAAAAAAGGACTTGGACTTAATTGCCATAAATCTGGTCAAGAAAGCAAGTACGGTCACAACCGTGTGATCATGCAATGGCTCTTGTGATTTCTTCAGCTTCTCGAAGAACTTCTCTGTCTCATTTGTAAGAGGATCCTCCGCTTCCAGAGCTTCTAGCATCTCATCCATTCTATCAACCTCTGTTATATCATCATCCTCATCCACTTCGGCTATGACTCGAGAATTAGTCTCACCGTGAAAGGTCCACACTTCATAATGTGGAGTGAAACCGTTTCAACATAAGTGAAACGAAAGCTCCAATCTTCTCAAAAACTTGGTGTTCCGACATTTTGTACATGGGCACTGCACCATATCTTCCGTTGACAACGAAAATGCTCGATCCAAAAATTGATCTAACTTGATAAACCACTCATCGGAGTGACCACCAGTCCTGCTCTTCCAACCAGTATACATCCAACTGCGGTCTTCACCCATGTTTGGCTCTGCAGTTTAACGCAAAAGAAATTGTCGTTAATGTATTGTTATGTTATGTCATGGCCCTACAACCTAGGCAGATAGATCCTAAACCCACCCAAGAGTGACCGAGCGGAGCGTGCTCATGACGAGACGCGTGATCCGGATTCGAACAAAATTTCGGCAACATAACCCCGCTGTTCTCCACTGCACGCCCAAAAATGGTGCAGCAGAGAACAATAGGGTTACGCCACCGAAATCTCGTCCAAATCCGGACCCGTGTCTCGTCACAAGCCACGCCACCTCGGTCACTCCGAGGCTGTCCAAAAAGGGACAATTCCGAACCTGCACGTCTCACATGCCAATGGCATGTGAGACGTGCCGATCCGAAACGGGTAATACATTGCTATAGGTTACGTTGCTCATTTTCATTTTCAGATCATTTAAGAGAGAGGAAATAACTAGAGAAAGAGTGAGAGGAAAGTTGGTCTTAGATGATAATTCCACATCCATTTCCACCGTCCATGCAATCGCGAGTCATTGACGTCCTTACCAACCCGTTCGCTTCCGTGTCAACTTGACGCATACGGTACCACTACAATGGTCTACACGACATGATCACACTTATTGCGTGTCGTGCCCTTCCGGGTTGGTCCGAGTCGGCTCAAAACCTCTTTATTTATATATATTAAGTAGTCACTCAAATACATTATATCAATGCACTAAAGTCCAAACATACACTAAACAGAATAGAAAAAAATTATTAATTTTAAACACTAACGCAATCAAAAGAACAAGAGAAAAAAATTATTAATTCTAGTAACCTGCATAATAAACATATTTACCAAAGCATGACAATTATGATCAAATTAGGATCCAATTCTCTGACTCAACCCGACCAGGATCTGGACTAAACCCAAACCCAATCCATTTTTTCTGTATCAATCAACCCGGCCCAACCCAGCCTATAAAATAAACATACAAAACCAACCCAACCCAACCCACACCTACTTTTGAGCCCAACCCAAACCGATCTGTTTTCAATAACCACGGTTTGGAACCGGTTCCAACCCACAAGCTCGGCCCAGTAGCCAGACGAGGAGGTTTGTCCTCCTCCATCACCCCTCCCCTGAGATGCCATGCGCCATGTCCGGCAAGGTGACCTGCCCCATAGATGCATTACACTCCGCCCCCCCTTCCCCGCGGTCTCTTGGGCCCCATCCCAACTCGCGAGGCCCTCAGATCGCCACCGTTGCGCCCCCATGGTGTCAACCCCCTCGAGGCCAGGATCTTGCAGCTCCCAGCACGGCGACGAGCGGTTGCGCCTCCCAGCCATGGCGACGATGTTCGCCGCGCAGCCCCCCCCCCCCCCCAACCGACAGTTCCGCCTCCCCGCCATGACGACAATATTTGCCCCTGCATGCCCCCCACCACGACGCCACTGGCGGGTGCACGGGGACACGACGACGATGCCCGACCACTCACTTCCCACCGACGTGATGCCCGGCTCACCCGATCCCCAACGCACGTCGGTGCCGGCGGTGGGCCCCACCCCCACAGGTCGGCAACAGAGTTCCAAAAAATGGAACCATTAGAGTTCCAACCATGGTTTCGAACTGAAACTTAACTATTACAACCCAAACCAGGGTCTGTCTGTGTTGCATATTTGCATTGCATTCCTAACGGAAATGATCCCGTATGCAAAATTGATCCTAATTGATCCCGTATGCACAATGAGAATTAGATGCTAATAACTAATCATTGTGAACTTCAGATTACCATCAATTAGATGCTAATAACTAATACAAATTGATTCGAGGGGGCGACGGGAGAGAGGGGGCGTACCTGGAACGGCAGTGGCGCGGCGGACCGAAGCCGGCGAGGCCAGGGGCGGTGGGGGCGCGGAGGGCCGGGGGCGGCGAGGCCGGGGCGGCGGCGGCGCGGCGGTCTGGCGGCGGGAGCGGGGGCAACAGGGTGCGGCGCGGGGGGGGGGGGGGGCGCGGCGGGCCGGGGCCGCGAGGCTGGGGGCGGTGGGGGGCGCGGCGAGCCAGGGGCGGCGGCGTGTCGGGCCGGCGGCGGGGCTGGGGGCGAAGCGGAGCGGCGGCGGCGGTGGTAAGGAAATGACGAAGGGAACGGTTCGGCCCGACGGTATAGGCTTTAACTTATGACGGCCAGCTTATTTGCGACGGCCCTAGGGTTGGCCGTCGCAATTAATACTATTTGCGACGGCTAGCGGAAAAGGCCATCGCAAATAAGCTTTATTTGCGACGGCCTCCTTATTTGCGACGTCCACTTTGGAAACCGTCACAAATATAGGCTTATTTGCGATGGTTTTACTTATTTGCGTTGGCCATCTGCGGGCTGTCGCAAATAGGTTTATTTGCGACAGTCGGCCATCGCAAATACGGTCGGCCGTCGCAAATGACCGCGTTTCCTGTAGTGGCCGCACGTGTTTTTCTGGCGTGGCGGGAGGGCGAGAACGCATTTTTCTGGCGCGCGCATGGTGCAACCAAAATTTAATGGTGCCAACTAGAGCGGCGGTCCCTTTGTGTCTTGTGTTTGCGTCGTCCGTTGGTGACGACAGTTTTTTGTGTACTCCATGATCCGTTGATGAGACCCAAACAGGTGTATAGATACTTATTTTTACGTCCTCGGTATTGGTTTCGGACGTGCCCGTGCGTCTCGTGCTGTGAGTCATCAGCATGTGGTAACAAAATACAAAAAACAGTCTAGTAAATAAATATTCTGAGTTACATTTTTAGGATCCTAAATTTGATTTCACGTAAAAGCGATTGTCAAATTGAATTTCATAATATTAAATTTATATACTCTATATAACAACTCATGAGTTTCAAACTTGAGAGGTAACTACTAAAGTTATAAGAGAAATGAGTGTCTACATTTGTATTTGATTGTAATAAGTCGATCTTAACCTTTTTTAAGGTCATAACTTGCACCCATTATCTAAAACTAAATGGGACAGACTATTCGATTGTGTGGGTCATTGGCAGTAGGATTGGTCGCCAATAAAAACAAAAATTGAATCAAATCAAAATGTGCAGTTAACTTAAATGTGTGGTTAATTTTGGTTTTTCCTACTACAGCTAACTAACTTTATTCAGTATTCACATGTGTCGGTACCCGACATACCGGGTACCTTTGCGCACAAGTTAGAGCCGCCTAGGTACCCCGCCTTTCAGCAGAGGCGGGGCCCGAGGATGCCACGTGTTCAGAAGGATCGGACCCATCTTCCACAGATGCGGACCCGGGGTACCCGCAAGAGACCCCGAAGAAGAGTTCAGCTCCCCCTTAGAGACGAGCTCCCAAACAGCCACGTGTCCAGAAAGTAAGGATCTCTCTCTCCCGTGAGACAGGGCTCCGGTGCTGCCACGTGGTCCGAGGCATCAGACATGCCATTTCCCGTATAGGCGGGCTCCGACACTTCCACGTGTCCCGCAACCCTAGAGTCTCTGCTCTACTTAGGAACAGACTCCACGGCTGTCGCATGGTCCGTAAGATGGGAGCCGACCTCCTCCGCGGAGGTGAACTCCCAAGATGCCACGTGGTCCATAAGACGGGACCTAACCTCCTCCGCGAAGGTGAGCTCTCGAGCTGCCACGTAGTCCAGTCACTTGCCCTAGATGGAGAGTTGCGGGAGTTAAGAGGGTGGTGCGCCTTGTTCCTATCAAGGATTGAAGATACGCGGCTTCCCCATATGCATGGCGTGGTGCACACCTAATGTCAGATACCGCTATGACCAATCGCATCGCAGTGAAGATGTCGCAGGCCTATCCCACTCCACCAAGTGGGTAGCTTACGGCGACAGAGACAGTTGGACGGGACATCCCCTGTCATTGTCAGCAACAGCGCATGGGCCACTAGCGACTCAGGCGACAAGATGCCGAGTCTTCAAAGCCACGGTCAGAGGAAGCTTATGCGAGAAGCCTTATATCGTTAGGATAAGATCGCCCTGGGACCACCAGTCGTGCCCAGACTCCACTTGTAAGGCGTCCGACCTTGTCTATAAAAGGACCTGACTGCCACCGTTACAAAGGACCTAACATTGAACCCCCTGATACACACACATTCACAAACTAGCAATACAATTCACTGTGGAGTAGGGTGTTATGCTCCTTGCATCCCGAACCACGTAAAAACTACCGTCTCATACACTCTCATACTCGCATACACTTAATTGAGGCCTAAGCCCCGACGAACAAGAACCTCCGCGGGCTGCTCCTTAGCAGATCCGGGGGAAGTGTCGCATAAACACTTTGACATTTGGCGCGCCAGGTAGGGGCTTTTTCCCTCAAAAAATGGTAGCGCTTTCACCACCATGGTGTTTATTAGTCCCGTGGAAGGCGGTTTCCACGATCGTCGTCTGGTGACCAGATCCATCGCTCGAGCGGCGCTCTCTGGTCCGTCACACCCCCGTGCAGGTACAATTGACCAAGACAGGGCGTCGGGACACATTCCGGCCCAGTCGGCTCCTGCGATGCCACCGGCAGCAAGCCCGAAGAGCGCTCTGACAACGGCCAGGGCTCTTCTCCACCACCCACCGTTGCTGAACGCTTCACAGGGATAGGCTCAATAGTGGGTCCAAGACATCGACCACTTCGTCGTCGCGGCCATCAACTCCCCTAACAGGGGAAGGCATCACGTGTCGCTGTCTTGCACGTCGTCCATCGACCGTCGCACCGGAAACTCCCACTACTCCAGGCTTACAAGCACTGGTCGGCTCCCTACAGAGGACCTGAGGGCTGAGCTTGACCGTTGTCAAACTCACATGGACGACCGAGTCATCATCGAGTGGCAGCGAGAGAGGCGGCACAACCTCAATGCCGAATATGGCCCCCAATGCCCTGTTCATATGGCGTTCTCCGTCCAGGGTGTACTGCAGGTAAACCCTCCACCACCTAACCAGAAGTATCTCGGCTCAACAACCCCCCCTGCAGTATTCGGTGTAGCAGGACATGCAGCAGCAGTACTTGGCGCAGCCAGTACCATTGCAGCAATACATGGCACAGTTGGTGCCACAACCGCAGGTCCCACAAGCACCAGACGTTGTGCAGCAGACCCTCCTGGGGTATGCTGTCCCGTATGCCTCTCAGATGAAGCCCGTCAGAGGCTACGCAACGTTGGCTCCATACCTCCGCATCATGACGTGGCCGCGCAAGTTCCGGCCACATCTCCTGGAGAAGTTTGACGGAAGCGTCAATCCGGTCGAGTTCCTACAGATCTACACCATGACGCTCCTTACTGCAGGAGCGGATGAGCCCATCCCAGCGAACTACTTCTCGGCCCCCCTGACCGGATCGACCCGCTCGTGGTTGATGAACCTCCTCGAGGGGTATATAACCTCTTGGGATGAGCTGTGCTGATAGTTCACGGCAAAATTCGGCAGCTCCTACACGCATCCCAACACCGAGCTTGACCTCCACGTCATGTGACAGCAACCCAAGGAGATGCTGCGATCATTCATCCAACATTTTTTCCAGGTACACAACTCCATCCCCAACATTCCGAGTGCCTCTGTCATAGTGGCATTTCGCCAGGGGGTGCGTGACCGCAAGATGCTTGAGAAGTTAGCCACACACAATGTGCAAGACGTCTCCGAGCTCTTCTCCATTGCTGACCAATGCACCAGGGCGGCAGAAGTCTGCGACTGGCATGATCAGCCCACCCTCGGGGCGGGTGGGGCTGGCCAGACCGGAGAAGGAGCCGTTACCCCTGGTAGCGGCAAAAATAAGAACAAGAATCGAGGTGGCAGCCAGAATAAGCCGCTGCATGGGCCCCCTATCACGGTAGCAACCGCGGCCGTCGGTGGCAACCCCCACGCCCCGAGAAGTGCCCGCATCATCCACCTGCCGCTAACGACGACGTCGAGCCCTACCCGGTGCACAAGACTCGCGACCACACTGCGAGCGAGTGTCGGGAGATCAAGAGATGTGCGGAATGCTACCAAGAGCAGGAGCGGCAATGCCCGAACGGCGCCCCGATCCGCCAGCGGGAGGGCAAGCAGAAGGTCAACCCCAAGGTCAATGATGACGAAGAGATGAGTACCAGAAGCAAGAGCGGGCCCTCAAAGTGGTCCACCAAAACGAGGACTCCGACGCCAGCAGCGACCACGAGCGTGACAAGACACCCCATGTAATCTTGATAGGGTCTTGGCTTCGATAGCCCTGCCCCCACTCCGGCGCTGCACCATCGGGGGAAGGAGACGCCGATCAACTTCGACGCCTCTGACTGCCCCAAAAACATCTCCGGGGCAAGGATTCTACCTCTCCAGGGCGTCCCCACCATTGCCAACGTTAAGCTCCACTACTTCTTGATAGATGGCGGGGCCAGACTCAACCTCCTGAGTTGCGCAACCTTCAAGCAGCTGCAGATTCAGATGTCCAAGCTCACCCCCTCGAGCCCATTCTCGAGGGTGGGACCAAGGAGCATCATCCCATACGGCAACATCCAGCTCCGGGTGACCTTTGGGACACCCGACAACTACAGGACAGAGAGCATCCACTTCGACGTTGCTGATGTCAGTCTCCCCTTCAACGCCATCATCAGCAGACCCACCCTGCACCGATTCATGGCCGTAGCCCACTACGGCTACCTTGTCCTAAGGATCCGCAGAGATTGCACTGCTGCAGTGTTAGCCTTGGAGCAGCTCCAAGCCCTCACAGCAGACCCAACACCTGTCCTGGGCGGCGCTGGATCAAGTTAGCCTCCGCCAAGCTCACGTCAGCATGGAGCACCCGCTGCGCCCCGGCTGCAGTCCTTCGACAGCATCGACGCCCCCGTCAAAACCGCCGAGCTCAGTCCCGGCTCCGCTCAGACCACTCGCAAGGCGGGCGGCCAAGGCAGGAAGTAGGGATCCTCACTCATTGCCCCTCTAGTAGCTGTAGACAATGAGGTTGCCCCGCAACCACCACAGCTGCCTTTGGAGCATTGGACACCCCTATTGTAAATACCAACTTAGTAGGACAGTGTAAAGGTTTTCATAGGACCTAGGAGCAGCATTAAGGACAACCGAGCTCCGGAAGGGTCAGGTCCAGAGTGTGCAGTCAGCTTGGCTTGGTCCCGAACCCTGAGCCTATACAACCTGCCTCCCTCATCATCCGGAAGCAAGCTGTTGCCCTCTTTTGTAAAATACTAAAAGTGCATCTAGGAATCCCTTGTGGGTTTTGGATGATTTATGACAAGCAAATGAGATCCTAACCACTTTTTTGAGAAGAGCATAGGTTCTAATGAGAAAATAAGCAAAGTGCCAAAAAGAAGGGAGAATGAGGAGCAATTTGGAAAAGAGCTCAAGGAACAAGTGTAGTAGATCATTGTGTATGGAGTGTGTTAAGGAAACACACCCCAAGAGCTCAAGCACAAATAATCACACACATTGCACAAGTTTATACAGGACCAGACTAGTCCGGCTGTCACCGGACAAGTCCGATATTTCTCTGCACCAGATCGGACAAGTCCGATATCACCACGGACTAGTCCGATATCTCTCTGACTATAATCGGACTAGTCCTCCCCAGTGCGGACTAGTCCTCAAAACACTTCACAAGTTGCACAAAATCGGACAAGTCTGATCACACAGCGGACTAGTCCGATATCATTCTGATGTAAATCGGACAAGTCCGATATTGGCACGGACTATTCCGAAAACCCTCTAACCTAAATCGGACAAGTCCTCCAAGTGCGGACTTGTCACCCAATTCACTTAGGGTTTCACCCATCCGAACAAGTCCGATGATTATCAAACTAGTTCGAAGATTTCCAGAAGCGAAATCGGACAAGTCCGCTTCTAGCCGAACTAGTCCGATATTTGGGGACACTTAGGGTTTGCTACACACAGCACACTGGACTAGTCCGGTGTCCACCACAGACTAGTCCGATATTCCTAAAACCTAATGGTCACTTTTAGAAACCCATATAAATAGATGTGAGCGGCCCACCTCGAACTCTCTCGACCCCCTGTGCCGTCACACCTCCCAAGAGCCTCAAAAACACATCTCTCCCTGAAATCAAAAGCCAAATAGATCAATCCCTTGAGGATACACTTTGGAACATTGGAGAGACACGTTTCATCACTCATTGAGCTCTTGGTTTGATTCCCTAACACACTCCTGTGATTTCCATTGTAATCTTTCGAGTGTGTTCTTGGTGGAGTTCTTGTTATAATCTAGGGGAGCCCTCAACGTGTGAGAAGGCCCCTTGAATTTGGTTATTTACCCTTTGTGATAAGTGAAGAGGATTGGCCTTCGTGGCGATCTGACGAGGGTAGGGTTGGAGAAGACCTGGTCCTTTTGTGGACTCCTCAACGTGGATGTAGGTTGCCTCTGTGGGAACCGAACCACGGGATAAGTTGCTTGTGTTCTTACTTTGCGTTCATCGTTCTTATACATCATATCAATCTAGGGTTTCAATCAATTTTGCTTACTTTACGTTGAAACATTAGATATAAGATTGACTTGTGGTATACCCTAGTTCATAATCGTGTAACACTTCAATTACAAATATATTTCTGCTGCATACATACTAGAATCAAATTAATTGATTAAACTTGATTAACCTAGTCGGCACACACCGTACTAGTCCGATATCTCGAGTTTTAATCTGGTTGTTAAGTGTTGCCGGTTCCGACAAAATTCAAAAAGGCCTATTCACCCCCCTCTAGGCCACATTAAATTGGTATCAGAGCAAGGTTCTTCAAAAGGAGACTAATCGCTCAAAGAGATCATGCCGGACATGAAGGACGTACACAAGAGCAACAACCAAGAGAAGGTCAATGAAGACAAGAACCAGAAATTGGAAATGCTCCTCGATGCTATTCAAGACTTCGAGGATGACGATGAGGAGACGCTGGAACTCAAGGCGCTCCTAAGAAAGAAGACCCTTCCCAAGGGAAAGGTGAAAATTGAAGATGAGAAGAAAAAGAAGGGGAGTAGTCACACCGATTACTCCGGAGAGTCCTTTCAACTATGATTGGCTTAATTCTAGCAATAATCATTACCTATATATTCCACTTGGAAAAGCCCCACATTTTGACGGCAATGACTACTCAATGTGGAGGCAAAATATGAAAATGCATTTAATTTCTCTCAATCAAAGTTTGTGGCACATAGTATGCACATGAATAGATATCCCTGATGATGATGAGGAGCTCACACCTAGCCAAGAGCAAGCGATCCATCAAAACGCCCAAGCTGCTGCAGTTATCACTTCATCACTCAGTCGTGATGAGTTTACAAAAGTGGACGGACTCGAGATCGCAAAAGAAATATGGGATACATTGCAAACCGCACATGAAGGCAATCATCATGTGCGAGAAGCGAATATCGAGATGATTGAAGGCGAGCTGGGAAGATTCGCAATCGAAGAAGATGAGTCACCATAAGACATGTACAACCGATTAAAGACTCTCATCAACAAGATACGAGCATACTGAAACAAGAAATGGAACAACGACGAGGTAGTGAAGCTCATCCTTAGAGCCTTCATGCCTCGCAATGTCACCTTATGCTCAATGATACGAGAAAGCCCCGGATACAAGAAGATGACCCCGGATGAGCTACTTGGGAAAATCATCAACTTTGAGATGATGGAAAAACAAGCTAAACATGTTAAGGAAATTGCCGATCTCACTTCGGCAAAGAAGAAAGGGGTCGCTCTAAAGTCCACCCTTAAGCCCTTGTCTAAAGAAGCTCGAGAAGCTCAACTAGAAGAAGACGGTGATGATGAAAGCAGTGATTTGGATGAAGATGACATGATATTATTCCTGAAGAAATTCAAGAAGATGATGAATAAGAGACAAGGCACTAAATAAAGTGAAGGAAAATACAAGGAAAGATCAAAGCCAAAGTTGAGGCGAGCATGCTATAATTGTGGTGAGTATAGCCACTTTATAGTTGATTGCCCATATGAAGAGAACAAGAAGAAGACCAAAGAAGCAAAGCCTCAACCCAAGAAATTCTTCAAGAATAAGGAACAAGCCGAACAAGCGCATATAGGTAAAGAGTGTGACTCAAATGATGAGTCCTCATCCGAAGAAGAAGAAGAGATGGCTAGCATAGCCATTGAGAAGACATCCAAGAAGTCCACTCTCTTCCCTACTCTTGGCGCATGGAAGGGGAACGACACTTGCCTCATGGCAAAGGAAGGTAAACGCAAGGTAACAACGAAACCCTCTTCCATACATTCCTATTATAGTGATAGTGAAATTGCTAGCGATAATGAAGACATGCTCATCGGACTAGATAAGAAAACAACCACAAAAATGAAAATGTTACTTGATCAACTTGTTGAGAAGGAGAGGTTGATACATCATCAAGAAGACATGATTATCTCCCAAAAGGAGGAATATGTTGAACTTGACAAACTTCTAGAGCTTGAAAAGGAGCAAAGCAAGTCACTAGAGCTTGAGTTAGCTTCAAGTAAGGAAGCTTGCTTGGAGCTATGCGACTCAAATGCTACAATCAAGGATGAACTTGCTAACCTAATCAAGGTTAACAAGATCCTTGAAGTGCAAGTTGAGTCACTCAAGCAAGGTGACCCTTCATCCTCTTCAAGTTCACCTTCCCAACCCATTAAAACTGAAGTTTCTTCTACTTGTACATGTGGTAAAGTTGACACCAGTTTGAAAGACAAGTCATCCTCTACCAAGGACAAGCATCCTTCACAAAATGGCATATTTGACAAGGAGAAGATCAAATATGCACGTAGTGCATACTTGGTCACAAGACCTCTAAATGTCAAATATGGCATTGGTTACTCTTATGGTGAAAAACAACATGCTAGAAGCCATAAGAATAACAAGGAGAGCAATGTATTTGTAAAGGGAAGACTCTCTCAAACTGGAAAATTTAAAAATTAATGAATCCAACACGCATGATCACCGAACTAGTCCGGTCGGGATCCGGACAAGTCCAGTCTTCCGGTCAAGTCCGATCTCCCAGACTAGTCCTGTGTATAAACAACAACAATTGCTATTTAGATCTTTTGATGCATATTATGTCTTAATGAGAAGTAATTTTGGCAAAGTTTATGCTCATTATGTTGGGCCACACCATGGGAACACCAAGTCTCATGTGTGGGTGCCCAAATCCCTTGTGACTAACCTAAAAGGACCCAAGCAAGCTTGGGTACCTAAAACCAAGGCATAATTTGTTTTTGCAGGCTTATTCCTCCGGTGGATCTAAATGGGTGCTAGACAGTGGTTGCACCAACCATATGACCGGATTGAAGAAGAATGTTCGTTGAGTATGAAGCAAATGAGGATCCAAATGAGGATATCTATTTTGGAGACAATAGTCAAGGAAAGGTGCTCGGTACCGATAAAATTGCCATATCACCACAACACACTCTTTCTCATGTATTACATGTTGATTCATTGGATTATAACCTGCTATTCATATCTCAATTATGTGACAAAGGTTATAACTGCTTGTTCACTAACGAGGGTGTGACCGTCTCTAGGAGGAGTGATGGTTCCATTGCATTCAAAGGTATGTTAAAGGGAAAGCTTTATCTTGTTGATTTCAACAAGGGTAAAGCCAAACTTGACACATGCTTGATTGCAAAGACCAACATGAGTTGGCTCTAGCATAGACGGCTGGCGAATGTTGGTATGAGGAATCTTCAAAAACTCCTCAAGGGCGATCACATCCGTGGTTCGAAGGATGTTGTTTTTGAGAAAGAAAGGCCTTGTAGCGCGTGCCAAGCCGGGAAGCAAGTTGGAGCACCTCATCCCGCGAAGAACATCATGACTACGACAAGACCGCTCGAGCTACTTCACATGGACTTATTCGGTCCAATTGCCTACATAAGCATCGACGGTAACAAATATGGTTTAGTAGTTGTTGATAATTTTTCTCGCTTCACTTGGTTTTTCTTTTTACATGATAAGTCAGAAACACAAGGAATACTCAAGAAGTTCTTCAAGCGAGCTCAGAATGAATTCTCATTGAAAATCAAGAACATTCGAAGCGAAAACAGCACGAAGTTCAAGAACACACAAGTGGAGGAGTACCTAGATGAAGAAGGCATAAAGCACGGATTTTCAGCACCTTACTCCCCTCAACAAAATGGAGTTGCCGAAAGAAAGAACCGAACCCTCATAGAGATGGCGAGAACAATGCTTGGGCGGAAGTTGTCAACACCGCTTTCCACGCCATAAATCGACTTTATCTTCATCGACTACTAAAGAAGACATCCTATGAGCTACTCACTGGTAACAAGCCTAATATCTCATATTTTTGAGTTTTCGGTTCCAAATGCTATAATTAGAACAAGAAGCCTAGAACTTCAAAGTTTGCTTCAAAGTCCGATGAAGGTTTCTTGCTTGGTTATGATTCAAACACTTACGCCTATCGTGTCTACAACAAGACCTCCGGACTTGTTGAAGTTGCACGTGACATAGTGTTCAATGAAACTAATGGCTCCCAAAAGGAGCAAGTTGATCCATGTGTGCTAGATAAAGAAGAAGCTCCTTGTCAAGCATTGAGAAGAATGGCGTTAGGCAAAGTTCGACCACAAGAGCCACCTCTACATATGCATGAGGAAATCGAACCTCAAGAGGAATGATCAAGGGGGAGCTTCCATACAAGATCAACTTCAAGAAAGCGAAAATGATCAACAAGTCAATGAGGGCAACCACTTAGGGGGAGAAGAAGAAGATCATGAAGATTCAAGACAGCAAGTACCACACCCAAGAGTACACCAATGCGTCCAAAGGGATCACCCAATCGACAACATCATCGGTGACATCCAAAAGGGAGTAACTACTAGATCTCACATAGCTAATTTTTGTAAGCATTACTCATTTGTGTCCTTTTTGGAACCACGCAGGGTTGAGGATGCATTGAAGGATCCGGATTGGGTAGTGGCCATGCAAGAAGAACCCAACAATTTCAAAAGAAACGAGGTGTGGGAACTAGTCAAAAGACCCAAATCCAACATCGTCGGCACCAAATGAGTCTTCGACAACAAACAAGACAAACACGGGGTGGTGACAAGGAACAAGGCATGACTTGTGGCCAAAGGGTATTCACAAGTCGAAGGTTTGGATTTCGATGAGATCTTTGCTCCCGTAGCTAGAATTGAGTCCATTAGAATATTACTTGCATATGCTACTCACCATGATTTCAAGCTCTATCAAATGGATGTGAAAAGCGCCTTCCTCAACGGACCAATCAAGGAGGAGGTGTATGTGGAGCAACCCTTTGGGTTTCAAGATGAAAAGTTCCCCGACCACGTATTTAAATTGCGTAAGGCTCTCTATGGCCTCAAACAAGCTCCTAGAGCTTGGTATGAATGTCTTAGAGATTTCTTAATTGAAAATGGCTTTAAGATCGGTAAAGTAGATTATACATTGTTTACAAAGAACTTTGACAATAATCTCTTTGTTTTTCAAATCTATGTTGATGATATAATCTTAGGTTCAACTAACAAATCTTTTTGTGAGGAATTTAGTAAAATTATGACAGATAGGTTTGAGATGTCTATGATGGGAGAGCTAATGTACTTCTTGGGATTCCAAGTGAGGCAACAAAAGGAAGGGACGTTCATAAGCCAAACTAAGTACACTCAAGACATACTCAAGAAGTTTGGAATGGACAAGGCGAATCCCATAAAGACTCCCATGGCAACGAATGGTCACTTAGATCTCAATGAAGATGGACCTAGCGTCGATCAAAAGGTATATCACTCCATGATTGGATCTCTACTCTATTTATGTGCATCTAGGCCAGACATTATGTTGAGTGTATGTTTGTGTGCAAGATTTCAAACCAATCCTAAGGAGTGTCACTTGACAGCCGTAAAAAGGATCTTGAGATATTTAGTTCATACACCCAACCTTGGTCTTCGGTATCCAAAAGGCTCCAAATTCAATCTCATTGGTTACCCCCATGCAGATTATGCCGGATGCAAAGTAGATAGAAAAAGTACCTCCGGTACATGCCAATTCCTAGGTAGATCCCTAGTTTCTTGGTCCTCCAAGAAACAAAACTCTATTGCCTTATCCACAGCCGAAGCGGAGTATGTTGCAGCCGGGAGTTGTTGTGCACGACTCCTTTGGATGCGACAAACTCTAAGGGATTACGGTTACAATATGAACCATATTCCACTCCATTGTGATAATGAGAGTGCCATTAAAACTGCGCATAATTCAGTTGAGCACTCTAGAACCAAACACATAGACATCCGACATCACTTCTTGAGAGACCACTCCATGAAAGGAGATATAGCCATTTCCCATGTCAACACCGAGAAGCAATTGGCCGACATATTCACCAAGCCACTTGATGAAAAACGCTTTTGCGAGCCTCAAAATGAACTAAATATGCTTGATGATCGGAATGTGGCTTGAAAATTTGCATACATGTATGAATTCTTCAAAATATGTTGATTGGATTGTGAAAATCATCTCTCTCGATTTTCTCCGAAAAACTATGTCAATTACTAGATCTTGGTGAATTATGATCATTGCTTGATTGTTGTATGCTTACTGATCATATTCATCAAGATTATTTGATTTGATTGTCTCCCTATTTTCTAAATAAGTACCTTCGAATATATATGAATGAACTTAAAAGTTCTTGGCTGGTGACCACGAACTAGTCCGTGGTTACCCGGACTAGTCCGCCCATGCAGACTAGTCCGTAGAGCGCCGGTTAGGCTGAACTAGTCCGACAGACCACAGGCTAGTCCGATATAGCCTCTGGAAAAGTTTGGACTAGTACGATTATTTTTGTACTTGTCCGATTTTTTGTGTCCATAACCCTAGCCGCCGCCAAACCCTAATTTCCTCACCCCCACACTTGCCTCAAGCCTTCTCTCTCCGCGCTCGAGCTCCCCAAGGCGATTCCTTGATTCCTCCATCAAAACTTCGCAAGTTTGGGTGGAAATTGATCTTCTTCGCATAGGGATTGAAGTTCACGGACTTGTCTGGCCTTCAACACCCTCGTCTCCGAGATTCAAGCAATTTTTCGGTAAATTTTCCCCCAAACCCTAGAAATCTCCATTTTCTTCATTGTTGATCGAATAGCCTAGCATCTTTCACTATATACATGCTTTGTTGATGTACTACATTGATGCTAAGCTAGTTGTGTATTAGGAATCACCATTTGTCTCATTGTTTAGGTCTTTGAGGATGAATACCGAACTAGTCCGGTCCATGCACAGACAAGTTCGGTCACCCGGACTAGTTCGTGCCTGAACACCGGACTTCTCCGATTTTTCTGAACTCAAACCTAAGGTTTTATTTCCTCAATGCAATTCCTTGTTATCCCTTCTCACCCATACCTTGCATAATCCATTATCAGGGCATGTCGAACTCTCACGATGAAGTTTCTGACTTCGAAGCCGAGATGGACCAAGAAGCCCCGCTTCGGTCCTTGACGGACCAAAGCAAGAAGCGACCCTCCGAGCCAGCCCCCTCTCCTCCTCAGTCTCAAAAGAGGGTGGCTCGACGTAAGGTGCCTGCTTCTAGGGCTTCTGCTGGTGGTGGCCCTAGCTCGGCAAGTGCCCGCCAAGCCAAGAGCAAGGGCAAAGGAATGGCAACGGGCCCGATTGGCCCCCTAAAGCTGTCTGCTCCAAGGGAAGGGGCCAGAGATCCCGCAGAGGAAAGGTTCAACGGGAAGGGCAGCGACTCAGCAGCTAAGTTCCGAAATGTTGATTGCTAAAGCCGTCCGAAACAAGCCACCGACGGAAGATTCTGGAGCAAATTCCATGCAGACTTTTACAAGTCCGTCTACCTCCAGATGAAGACTCTTGTAGTGCGCATCCAATCAATCGATTGGGCGCATTTTGAGAAGAAGGGCTGCTCACCGTTTGTTGAAGTGGTTGAGGCAGTCGAGAGGCATGGCCTGAAGGATCTCTTTGCCTTCAGGAACAATTGAAATGATGAGGTCATCACGCAGTTCTTTGCGACTTGCCATTTCTCAAGTGACGAGGAAGAGAGTGTGACTTGGATGACTCACGGATCCAAGTACAGTATAACTTATGAAGAATTTGCTGGACTGCTACACCTTGACACCTCAAGCAATGACAACTTGATCATCCACAACTTAGGTGTCATTGAGAAGGACAGGATGAAATTCCTCTATGAGCCCAACTCCAAGTTCAACCCCCCCCCCCCCCCCTCTACAAAGAACATGAAGCCCTTCTTTGTGGTCTTGAACAGAGTTCTGAGGAAGACAATTGCCCCTAAGGATGGGGATGCTGGGAGTGTGCAGGGCTATCTCTGGACCTTGATGAAGGTCATAAGCAAGGACCACAAGTTTGATGTGGCTGACTATATCTAGAACGATATGGTCAACATGTCTTGCACACCCAACAGGTCATGTGGCTATGCTCCTTATCTGATGTTCATGATTGAGAAGGTCACTAGCATCAAATTTGTCAAAGATGTGGAGCAACTTCCCTTGAGGCCCCATATGCCTCAAAAGCCAAGCGTACAAGCTGCTACATCTTCGGCCTCCAGCCCTAAGGCTCCAGCGAGAGCCAGTGCCAGTGCTAGAGCTGCCCCTGCCACTAGGGCAACTCCTCAAAAGGGATCTGCTAGTAGCATCTTCGCCTCCTACAGAAAGGCCGAGGTGAAGGCCCACAAGCTTAACAAGAGAAGAAAGAAAGACATGAAGTATGCCAAGGAAAATGTGAAGCAGATTTGCCAAAAACTGGAGATTGATCCCATTGGATCTCTAGTAATTTCTGATGACTCCGACTCTGACTACACCAAGCTCGGGCCCTTGACTCCCTCCGAGCTTGCCTATTTTGGCATTGGGGGCTCGAGTGGCTCTATTCCTCCTCCTCCTCCTCATTAGCCCGAAGATGAAGATGAAGACGATGAGAGGACCGACATCGAAGCTTGAAGACTTTAGGTCCCTTCTCTCCTTATTTTTGGTGTCTTGATGCCAAAGGGGGAGAGATTGAGGGGGAGTCTTAGGTCTTAGGTCTTAGCTGTAGGATGTGAGGAGAGAGCTTCTTTTTATGCTTTTTGTCTATTTTGTGGGTTGTAAAACATTTAACATGCTCTTATGATTCTTATGGTCCTGTGATGCAATGTTTTGAACTCTTATGAAGTAATTGATGAAATCTGTGATTTTGCTCCTAGAATGAAATATATGCTTGTTGTTGGTGTGTTAATGTCAATTATGTCAATCTCATTGTTTCAATGCACTTAGTTATGCATCTCACAATAAAGAATGCACATATGGATCATATTTTCATTGCTTGATGTATTTTAGACTCATATGTGCACACTTTATCAAAATCTCAATTTTTTATCATATTTTGTGAAATCTCAATTGGTTGTCATCAATCACCACAAAGGGGGAGATTGAAAGTGCGTCTAGGAATCCCTTGTGGGTTTTGGATGATTTATGACAAGCAAATGAGATCCTAATCACTTTGTTGAGATGAGCACAGGTTCTAATGAGAAAATAAGTAAAGTGCCAAAAAGAAGGGAGAATGAGGAGCAATGTGGAAAAGAGCTCAAGGAACAAGTGTAGTAGATCATTGTGTATGGATGTGTTAAGGAAACACACACCAAGAGCTCAAGCACAAATAACCACACACATTGCACAAGTTTATACAGGACCAGACTAGTCCGACTATCACCGGACTAGTCCGATATCTCTCTGCACCAGATCAGACAAGTACGATATCACCACGGACTAGTCTGATATCTCTCTGACTAGAATAAGACTAGTCCTCCCCAGTGCGGACTAGTCCTCAAAACACTTCACAAGTTGCACAAAATCGAACAAGTCTGATCACACAACGGACTAGTTCGATATCATTCTGATGTAAATCGGACAAGTCCGATATTAGCACGGACTAGTCCAAAAACCCTCTGACCTAAATCGGACAAGTCCTCCAAGTGCGGACTTGTCACCAAATTCACTTAGGGTTTCACCCATCCAGACAAGTCCGATGATTATCGGACTAGTCCGAAGATTTCCAGAATCGAAATCGGACAAGTCCGCTTCTAGCCGGACTAGTCTGATATTTCGGGACACTTAGGGTTTGCTACACACAGCACACCGGACTAGTCCGGTGTCCACCACAGACTAGTCCGATATTCCTAAACCCTAATCGTCACTTTTAGAAACACCATATAAATAGATGTGCACGGCCCAACTTGAACTCTCTCGACCCCCTGCGCCGTCACACCTCCCAAGAGTCTCAAAAACACATCTCTCCGCGAAATCAAAAGCCAAAAAGATCAATCTCTTGAGGATAAACTTTGGAACATTGGAGAGACACGATTCATCACTCATTGAGCTCTTGGTTTGATTCCCTAACACACTTCTGTGCTTTTCATTGTAATCTTTCGAGTGTGTTCTTGGTGGAGTTGTTGTTGTAATCTAGGGGAGCCCTCAACGTGTGAGAAGGTCCCTTGATTTTGATTATTTACCCTTTGTGATAAGTGAAGAGGATTGGCCTTCATGGCGATCCGACGAGGGTAGGGTTGGAGAAGACCCGATCCTTTTGTGGACTCCTGAACGTGGATGTAGGTTGCCTCTGTGGGAATCGAACCACGGGATAAATTGCTTGTGTTCTTACTTTGCGTTCATCGTTCTTATACATCATATCAATTTAGGGTTTCAATCAATCTTGTTTACTTTATGTTGAAACATTAGATATAAGATTGACTTGTGGTATACCCTAGTTCATAATCGTGTAACACTTCAATTACAAATATATTTTCGCTGCATACATACTAGAATCAAATTAATCGATCAAACTTGATTAACCTAGTTGGTACACTCCGGACTAGTCCGCACTTGACCGGACTAGTCCGATATATTGAGTTTTAATCTGGTTGTTAAGTGTTGCAGGTTCTGAGAAAATTCAAAAAGGCCTATTCACCCCCCTCTAGGCCACATTCAAATACCGTCTCCTCCTATGAACGCCGATAAAAAAGAATCACTGTCTTACTTCATGTTTTCTTAAAAACATTGTTCATTTTATTACGCGTTAATTTTGTGATCATGCCATGCTAGACTCGTTTATTGTATATTACCTTTATATGCACAGTTGTATGCTCTGTAACTCACCCATGCTAGAGTCGTGCAGTCCTACTATAGGTGGGTTCGCTTGAGGTACCTGCAATATGTGAGGGGTTCTTCCGGCTGCTCTCGTCATTAGGGTCCTGTGGCGCCAGAAGGCTTCGCAGGAAAGGCCCGTGCCGAGCAGGAGGTCCAGGGGGTGTAAACTGCTTAGCTTGGTCCTGTACCCTAGGCATACACACCCTGCCTCCCAACGCTACGACTGAGTACTGGGGCCAGAAAGCTCAGACCCTGAGGACGGCGGGTGTCGAACCCCAGAGCACACCCACATCGAATTACCCAAGCCCTGTGCGTCTGTACAGGACAATAAGACATGACAGAGCTAAGTGAGAGGAACACGTAAACCGGCGAGGAGACTAGTCCCCCCATTTTTTTTATCATATGTGCAGAACAGCTAGCTCTGGCACCTCCCAAGAGGCCCGCCATCGACGTCTCAACACATCAAAGACAGCAACAAACGCGGATAAGCGAGTAAACTCTCCTGCCTCGCTGTTGTTGCTAACAGGGTTCTCTCGTGATAGCCTGTACACCAGGGGCCTGCTGTCGACGTATCTACAAAGATGGTGGACGACACCGAAGCATCCAACTCTGGCACTTCCCAAGGGGCCCACCATCGACATCTCTGCACGTCAACGACAACAACAAGCGCAGATAAGTGAGTAAACTCTCCAGCCTCGCTCTTGTTGCTAACAAGGTTCTCTTGTGATAGCCTGTACACCAGGGGCCTCCCGTCGATGCATCTACGAAGATGGTGGACGACGCTGGAGCATCCAACTTCGACACCTCCCAAGGGGCTTACCGTCGACGCTGAGCACGTCAACGACAGCAACAAGCACAGATAAGTGAGTGAACTCTCCTTCCCCACTCTTGTCACTAACAGGGTTCTCTTGTCATAGCTTATACACCCGGGGTCTGCCGTCAACGCTTCTGCAAACATGGTGGACAACGCTAAAGCATCCAGCTCCGACACCACCCAAGGAGCCTGTCGTCGACGTTTCTGCAATGATGGTTGGCGACGCCAGAGCATCCAACTCCGGCACCTTCCAAGGTCCTGCCATCAACGCTTTTGCGAAGATGGTGGTTGATGCCGGAGCATCCAACTCTGGCACCATCCAAGGGCCCGCTATCGATGTCTTAGCACGTCAACGACAGCAACAAGCGCGGATAAGTGAGTAAACTCTCCTGCCCCGATCTTGTTGTTAATTGGGTTCTATTGTGATAGCCTGCACACTAGGGGCCTGTCGTCGACGTCTTTACAACGATGGTGGGTGATGCCGGAGCAGCCAGCTCCGGCACCTCCCAAGGGGCCTTCCATCGACATTTCTGCGAAGATGGTGGACGATGTCGGAGCATCCAGCTCCGGCACCACCCAAGAGGCCCGCCGTTGATGTCTCAACACATCAACGACAACAACAAGCGCAGATAAGGTTCTGCCGTTGATGTATCTATAAAGACGGTGGATAACGCTGAAGCATCCAGCTCTGGCACTTCCCAAGGGGTCCACCGTCGAAGTGTCTATGAAGATGGTGGCCGAAGCTGGAGCATCCAGCTCTGGCACCTCCCAAGGGACATGCCGTCGACGTATCTATGAAGATGGTGGACAACTCCGGAGCATCCAGCTCTGTTACTTCCCAAGGGGCCCACTGTTAACGTCTCAGCACGTCAACGACAGCAATAAGCGCGGATAAGTTAGTAAACTCTCCTGCCTCGCTTTTGTTGCTATAAGGGTTCTCTTGTGATATCCTGTACACCAGGAGCCTGCCGTCGATGTATCTACGAAGATAGTGGAAAACACCGGAGCATCTAGCTCCAGCACTTCCCAAGGGGCCTGCTGTTGATGTATCTAGGACGATGGTCGGTGACGCTGGCACCTCCCAAGGGGCCTGCCGTCGACGTCTCTATGATGATGGTGGGGGATGCCGAAGCATCCAGCTCTGGCACCTCCCAATGGGCCTGCTGTCGATGTCTCTGCGATGATGGTCGGTGACGCTGGAGCATCCAGCTCCGGCACCTCCCAAGGGGCCCATTGTCGACATCTCTATGACAATGGTGGGCGATGCTGGAGCAGTCAGCTCCGACACCATCCAAGGAGCCTGCCGTCGACATTTCTGCAACGATGGTGGGCAATGCTGGAGCAGCCAACTCCGACACCTCCCAAGGGACCTGCCGTCAACGCCGCCATGACCATGGTGTGCATCAATGAAGCAATCCACTCCAACCCCCTGCTCTGCTGGGGGCCTGTCGAAGACATCCTGCGATCAAGTGATAGATGTGCCCAACCAACTAACCACATCTACCGAGGGGCCTCTAAGGGGGTTCCATAGGCACGAAGTCAACAGACAACACTTTGGCCATATCAATTGTGCAATCGTTGGTCCTCAAAAACTAACAAGCTCTGCAAAGGTTCTACAAACCCTTACACAACTAAGGACTCAGAGCAACAGTTGAGAAGCACATAGACAAGCCAAGAAGTCAAACACAAATTCAAATTCATTGAGGAATATTTACAAAGTGACGAACCCCAGATACAAAGACAGGATGCCAGCCTCAGTCCCTAGCGAATTGCGCTTTGACATGTTTAGCGGCATCCTTAACCTCTGTCGCTGCTGTCTCCTCGCACTCCTCGACAGGGCCTTGAAAGCCGACTCCAACGCCAACTCGGGGTACCGACTCCAGTAGCAAACCAGGACGTGGGATGCCACTGTCTCTGCCACCGCTCTACCCTCAGCTTCAAGAAGCTGGGCCAGCTGATGCTCCTGCTAATTGAGCTCCCGGGCGCGATGCTCTGAAGTCAGCTCCCGAGTGTGGACATCAAGATCCAGTATGAGGAGTTCATAGCGCTCAGCTAGGTGATGCTCCTAATCCAGCGCCAAGTTGCTCTCCCGAAGCTCAAGGTCTTCAGCGTGAGACTACAGTCTGACCCGCTCTACCTCGACCTGAGCCATCATTGCCTGGGATGCTGCCTCTTACTCAAGAACAGCAGCCTCCCGCTCAGCAATGGCGGCCTCGTGGTGATTTTGGGCCTCTCGACCCACTTCGATGGTGCGCAGGCGAGCATCAGACGCCTCGCTGGACGCCTTGACGTCGGCCAAAATCCTCTGGGACATGTCATCTGTGGCCTTCACTAGGCGGCGCCTTAGCTCCAACTCTTCTTCCTCCTGCTGGTGCTTTGCCTTTGCATCGGCAATCGTGGACCTCAAGAGTTCCTCCCAGGACCGAAGGCGATCGCCCTCTGCTTGCAGCCTCTCCCACTCTGCAGCAAGGGCCCTCTGCACCCGGGGGAGGTTGGATTGCACCAGGTCGATGCTAGACTGCACCGATGCTATGATGTTGGAGAGACACTCTGGCTCTGCCGAAGTCAACAAGGGTCACCCGGTAACCATCTCAGAAACCTCTCTTTCTTCTGGCGATGAAGGCGAAACCACTAGTACCGGGGGCCTCCTCTCTGGGGACTGAGAGAAAGCTGTGGTGCTATCTGAAGCAGCAACACCACCATCGCCCAAGGAGCAACCTTTTGGATCAATAGTCTTGGAGGCTGGGCCCTCAGCCCCCTGAGTCAGCTCTGACATCGCCTCCGGTGCAGCAGTCGGAGGTGGCTCTGGGACGGCGACCGGAGAAGCTTCGCTACTTGCACTAGGCGCGGGCACAAGAGCAACGCTCCCCTAAACTGGCTCGACGGTTTGTTCTGCCGGTGCAGCCGTAGACCATTGGGCCGTCTTAAGCGCTCCAAGACACTACCCCCGACGGTAGGTGTGACACCCGATCCCGAAAATGAACCAAGTGAAGACATATGTGTGCCCAAGATGTTCAACACACATACACGAGTGCATTCACAAAAGAGTATACATAAAATTACCACAGAACAAGATTAATTAACCAAAATTTATTACACAAACCATATTATCCTCGAATACAAGCTCTAATGAATATTAATGACAAGTTCGAACTAATGCAGCAGAAATACTCTAATTAAGCAACTAAGCAAAAGGGATAGGGCAGCTCCAAAACACCACAGACAAAGCTAACGGCAGACACGGCCTAGAACTCCGCATTATCGCCATTAAACTCCCAATCCTGACCTGCAACTGTTGGGGGCGGGGGGGGGGGGGGGGTTGCAAGAGTGAGTACATGTCGTACTCAACAAGTGTGGAAAGTACGATATGTGGCTGATTCAAATGAAGAATATAATAATGGCTAAGTGCTGAAAAGTACATCAAAACATTTGAAAAGCAATATATTATATGTATGTGAAGTAAACCCATCATAAGTCATGTAGTTATCATAATACCAGTCCATATTCCATATCCATCATCATATACCAATATCCATATTCAATACCAGGATTCAATTCATAACGATCCATAACCATAATACCAACTATAACCATCCCAAAAACATCCCAATAACCAAATTTCCTCTAATCATGTGAGGGTCCAGGTTGCTCATAACCGGGAGCACGGCTATCACGATAGTTTTAAACACACTCCGCAGAGGTTGTACAGCTTTACCCACGTGTTTGTGATTTCATGACCTTTCGATGACTATAGAATCTCAATTATGCCGTCTCACACTTCTGTAGGTGTGTGGCCAAGAGATCACAAAATAGCCTTTACAAAGGGATTACTAGCCTATTTAGACCAAACTGAGGTTTCACCGGTGGCGATGCCTCCAACTGAGCACATCTTCAACCAAGGGCCCCCTCTTGAGCCATTCGGATCCTAGGGTAGTCCCGCCAATCATCAACAAATCCAATCTGACTACCCCTTCCCCAAGCATCCTTAATGGTCCAAATAGCACTGGCAAAACCCTAATAAATCAGCTACGCCACACCCATACTTGGCCTCGTGGTGGCACTGTAAATCCTGGATGGTCGCTCCACGAACCGGTCCTTAGATCTAAAGCAAGCAAAACCACCATAACATCCAACCCATCCACGTACCAAGCATGCTTAGATCACCCATTACAATATCAGATTTAAACAGTTCATGTCAACCACAATCTCATTAATGCATAATTAAATTAAGTAGTGTAGTTGTTCTTCTATCCCAATTAATTAAGCGAAGCAAAAAGGTAAAAATCCCATCCCGACTCTCTACCATAAATTCCAGGTGACAAGGGTGGTCAACAAAACTAGTGAACTTCTTACCATTGGATTTCCTATCAAATTGACACAAGCATGCAGTTTAGCAAACAAAACATTTATTTTAAAATATGATCAATATGCTTCAAGGACACTCGCCTTGCTCTTGGGATTGATTAGGATCAAAGCCTTCAAACTCTTGGTGCTGAAGATCCTCCGCGGCACTCTCTAGCGCAAATCCGTCTAGTCTGCACTATAAACATACAAGATAAGAATCACAATCAAAGAGTGCACAAATATTACTCAATATGACATGATATTCATGATTGATGCAAATGCAATGTAGAACTTGTTAATAGATTGCTTTTAATGATCACTAACTAGTTCTAATAGCTTTTAACATGTTTATACAGGTTTGGATGTGATTGGATCTAAATTTACAATTAATTCAACACAATTTAACTAGGAAAATTGGACTAATCCGCTAGGGACCGGACAAGTCCGCACTTTGCGAGGTCAGCAGATTAGGATTTTCTAGATCAACGTAAATTTGTAGATTTGGGGTTGAATTCACGTAAGAAAAAGAGAATAGAAGGTATACCATGTGTTTAGGGCTCCAATGAATCGAGAAACTTGGAGGTAGCACTTCGATCTTGATGATCATGGGTTGGTGATGAACTTGGAGATGAATTGGTGATAAAGAACGAAACTTGATAGAGATCTTGATCCTCTTTCGTTTCCTCCTCTTCTTCTTCTTGCTTGGGATCTCCTCCTCCCTCCTTGATGGTTTCTCTCCACGAACTAGGGTTTGGGTGGGGTGGAAAAGTGGCAAATAGATGTCAAGCCAAGGGGTGGGGTTGTTTATATAGAGGTGGAGGCTAGAGTTAGATGGATTTCGAGTTTAAGATGAATAGAGGCCGGTTTAGAGTCCCACATGGGCTCTAAAAGATTTAGGCACGATGTCCCTAGGCCCACTTAACGTAAAACCCAAGAAACAAGTCGTAAAACAAAAGATCAATTCGGAGTCGAGAAATATCGGACAAGTCCGAAAAGGACCGGACTAGTCCGAAGTTATCCAGAGAGAAATCGGACAACTCTGGCCAAAAATCGGACAAGTCGATTTTAGTGAGAGAGGAAAACGGACAAGTCCGCTGGAACACCGGATTAGTCCGCATAAGTCCAGGGACATAGGAAATTTTCAAAGATTCTTGGATTACCGGACTAGTCCGCATAAGACTGGACAAGTCCGAAAGTGTCTAGAGGCAAAATTGGACTAGTCTGCAGCAAAAACGGACAAGTCCGATTGAAGTCAGAGAGAAATTGGACCAGTCCTCACCAAAATCGGGCTAGTCCGCACTTTCCAGAATTTTAAGTGCGGTTTTGCTCCAAGTCAATTTTAAATTATTCCTCTTTATGTGGATTAATGTTAAACATGTATATGAATGTATGTAGGGCATGATGCATGAAAATGAGGGTGTTACAAACCTACCCCCCTTAAAATGAATCTCACCCTCGAGATTCGACGCGAAAGAGAAGAGATAGGGAAATTCCTTCTTGAGATCATCGTCCAATTCCCATGTTGCTTCCTTTTCTGTATAATGCTTCCATAGCACTTTACACCATCTGATGACCTTGTTCCTTGTGACTCTCTCATTGGTTTCCAAGATTTTGATCGGTTGTTCGACATAAGTCAAATCTTCCTCTAATTCCAATCCTTCCATTGACACTTGTTCTTCTAGTACTCTCAAGCACTTCTTGAGCTGGGAAACATGAAAGACATCATGGACATCCGAAATATGAGTTGGCATCTCAAACTTATACGCTACTTCTCATGTTTTGTCCAAAATCTTGAATGGTCCAATGTATCGAGGTGCCAGCTTGCCTCTTATGTTAAACCTCTTGTGACCTCTCATTTGTGACACCTTGAGGTAAACGAAATCTCCCACTTCAAAGGATAATTTCGTTCTCCTATTTTCTGCATAGTCTTTTTGTCTTGATTGGGCAGTCCTCAAGTTTTCACGAATTATTTAGACTTGCTTTTTGGCTTCTTGCAACACATCCGGACCAAATACTTTAGTTTATCCTGCCTCATTCCAGAATAAAGGTGTCCTACACTTCCTTCCATAAAGCGTTCATAAGGTGACATCTTCAAACTTGCTTGGTAACTATTGTTGTATGAAAATTCTGCATATGGCAAGCTCTTGTCCCAACTTTTCCCATGCTTCAAAGCACAAGCTCTTAACATGTCTTCTAAAATCTGATTGGTCCTCTCGGTTTGTCCATCCGTTTGAGGGTGATACGTTGAACTAAAGTTCAACCTCGTTCCCAAAGCTTTACGCAGTTTTTGCCAGAACCTAGAAGTAAATTGAGAACCTCTATCCAACACTATCTTCTTCAGAACTCCATGCAAACATACTATTCTTCCCATATACAGTTCCGCCAATTTCTCTCCATTATAGGTGGTCTTGACAGGAATAAAGTGGGCTGACTTAGTTAACCGATCCACAATTACCCAAATTGAGTCGTAACCGGACTGAGTACGTGATAAACCAACTATGAAGTCCATGCCGATCTCTTCCCACTTCCACTCCGGAATCTTCAATGCTTGAAATAATCTAGTTAGCCTTTGATGTTCCACCTTGACTCGTTGGCACACATCACACAATGCTACATATTCAGCTATGTCCTTCTTCATGCTAGCCCACCAATAACACGTCTTCAAGTATTTGTACATCTTTGTACAACCAGGATGAATTGAGTATGGTGAGTCATGTGCCTCTTTTAATATTGTCTCCCGAATACCCTTCACATTAGGCACGACAATCCTCTTACCAAGCCATAGAGTACCATGTTCATCCTCATCAAATGTGAATTCTCTTCCCTCTTGGGTCCTTTCCTTGATTTCCTGGATTTCCTCATCCTTTGTTTGACCTTCTCGAATCTCTTGCTCCAACCATCTCAGTTGCCTCAATTTCAGATCCGTTTGTGTGAAAATATACTTCAAATTCTTATGATCCGTATAGATTTCACACCTATGTCCAAGGATGTAGTGTCTCCAAATTTTCAATGCATGTATCACGACTGCAAGTTCCAAATCATACGTTGGGTGATTCTGCTCATGTTTCTTCAATTGCCTCGATGCATAGGTGACCACTTGACCTTCTTGCATCAATACACATCCAAGTCCTTGTCTCAATGCATCACAATAAATATTAAAACTCTTGCTCATATCCGGCAATATCAAAACTGAGGCTGTTGTCAACCTCTTCTTCAACTCCTCAAAACTGTATTGACAAGATTGAGTCCATTGGAAAGGCTTCCCCTTCATTAGCAATTCCGTCCTTGGCTTGACTATCTTGGAAAAGTCCTTGATGAATCGACGGTAATATCCAGCCATTCCAAGAAAACTCCTTATTTCCCTTATGTTTTGCGGGGGTTCCCATTTCAACACGTCCCTCACCTTTCCTGGGTCAACCGATACTCCTCCTCCCGAGATGATATGACCCAAAAACGACACTTCCCTTAAACAAAACTGACATTTGTCGAACTTGGCGTACAATCGATGCTCCCTCAATTTCTGCAATGTAAGCCTCAAGTGTTCCTCATGTTCCTTCTCATCCTTCGAGTAGATCATAATGTCATCAATGAACACCACGACAAATTTATCCAAGTACTCCATGAAGACCTTATTCATGAGGTACATAAAGTATGTAGGTGCATTTGTCAATCCAAAAGAGATCACGGTGTACTCATAAGATCCATACCGTGCCCTGGAAGCTGTCTTGGGTATGTCCGATGGTCTAATCTTCATTTGAAAGTATCCCGACCTCAAATCTATCTTAGAGAAGACACAAGCACCCTTCATCTAATCAAACAAGTCTTCTATGCGCGGTAAGGTATACTTGTTCTTGATGGTCACCTTGTTGAGAGCTCGGTAATCCACATACATCCTTTGCAACCCTTCCTTCTTGTCCATAAATAGAACGGGCGCTCCCCAAGGTGAAGAGCTGGGCTGAATGAAACCCTTCTCTAGTTGCTCTTGAATTTGCTTCTTGATCTCCGCTAATTCCATAGGAGGCATCCTATATGACCTCTTAGCTATAGGTGCAGTTCCAGGTATTAAATCAATAACAAACTCAATGTATCGATCAGGTGGCATACCTGGCAACTCATCCGGAAAAACATCCAAAAATTCACACACCACCAGAATCTCCTCAATTGTGGCGCCGTCCATATGATTCAGCTCCAATTGCTTCAGTGCGGTTTGAGATGCTTCAAATTCTATGGTGATCCCTTCTTCATTGGTCAACTTCACCGTCTTCATGGCACACTCAATAACTCCGTTGTGCTTCCTCAACCAGCCCATACCAAGTATAATTTCCAATCCTTGGGAATCCAAAACTATAAGGTTGGCAAATAAGTCTACCCCCCTTATTCTAAGGCTTACTTTTGGACATACTATATTTGTCCTTATCTCTCCTCCAGGAGACTTAAACAATAGAGTAAAATTCATATGAGAGATAGGAAAACTATACTTGACCACATACTTCGATGCGATGAATGAATGCGATGCTCCAGAATCAAACAACATAGTCGCGGGGTTTGAGTTGGCGAGAAACATACCAATGACCACGTCATCCTCTTATTGAGCATCCTCCGTAGAGACATGGTTCATGTTGCCACGAGCAAAATTCCGCTGTCCACGGTTCCCTTGTGGCGCTCCTCCATTAGGTCTTGCGTTTTGCCTCGGCGCGTTGCTTCCTTGACCAAGGCCTGACTTAGGACATTGATGTGTAAAGTGTCCAGCTTCTCCACAAGTATAGCACTTCTTAACTCTACCAGAATTATTGGGATGAGCTTGGTTTTGAACACTTGCACCAAGAAAGTTAGCGCGAGGTGCATAAGGCATTGGAGGCCTAGGTGCTAGCATAATAGGGCGCTACTGCACGAACTGAGTTGGGCGCGGTGCATAACTAGGACGCTGAGTAGGCGCAAAAGAGCTGAAGTAAGGCGCATTAGGAGGCGCAAAGCGAGGGCGCACATTACTTCCTTGTTGCTGTCCTTGATATGGCGCCTTCCTCTTGTTATCTTTCTCCATCTCACGGACTTTGTTCTGCACCACAATTGCTTTGTCCACAAGCTTCTAAAAATTGGCATAATCACAGTTGAGCAATTGCACTTGGATCTCATTGTTCAAGCCCCTCATGAACCAGTATTTTTTCCGGCTGTCCCGACTCACATCCTCAGGCGCATACCTTGAGAGTTGAGTGAATTTATTGAGATATTCACCCACACTCGATCTTCCTTGTCTCAAGTTCTCAAATTCTTGCCTCTTCAAGATCATAACACCCTCCGACAATAATGAGAACGGAAACTCTCCTTAAATTACGCCCAGGTGATCCTCTTCTGATTCTCATGAGCATTGCATAGTGAATCCCACCAATCGGCAGCTGCTCCAACTAGTTGATGAGAAGCAAATAAGACCTTCTCCCAGTCACTGCATTGGACAATAGCAAGCTTCTTATCCACGGACTTGAGCCAATCATCCGCATCCATAGGGTCAACGGCTTGAGCAAAGGTTGGGGGCCTAGTCCTCATAAACTCACGCAACCAGTTATGAGGAGGTGGGGGTGGTGATGGAGGCATGTGGGGCTGATTGTTGATGTTGCCAGCCTGCAGCTGTCCCATAGTTTGTATCATGGTCTGCATGAGCTGGTTTTGCATAGCCAAAAGCTGCTAAATACTCATAGCTCCATGAGCAGGTCCTTGTCCATTGTTGTTCTGGGGTACTCCATGGTTCTCCTCTTCATCATTGCCATCCCTCTGGTTGTGAGTTCTCACCATCTGAAGAAAAGCAATAGGTAAGAATTAGAAAATGGCCCTAGCTATATGCATCAAGGGATATGAAACAAACAACTAACTAGCCTAGGTGGACATGGCAATGCTAAAGCATCCCAAAATCCTCTATTAAGCACACAATCAAGCAATATATAGCAAACAACATACCAAGCAAAAACACATTGATTCCTGAGTGCTCCTATGTGCTCTAGAGTGTCCATTCTATCTAGGTTGCATCCCACGATCAACCTGTGGCTCTGATACCAATCCGTGACACCCGGTCCAAAAAATGAACCAAGTGAACACATATGTGTGCCCAAGATGTTCAACACACATACACGAGTGCATTCACAAAAGAGTATACCTAAAATTACCACATAAAAAGATTAATTAACCAAATTTTATTACACAAACCATATTATCTTCGAATACAAGCTCTAATGAATATTAATGATAAGTTCGAACTAATGCAGCGAAAATACTCTAATTAAGCAACTAAGCAAAAGGGATAACGCAGCTCCAAAACACCACAGGCAAAACTGACGGCAGACACGACCTAGAACTCCACATTATCACTATTAAATTCCCAATCCTGACCTGCAACTGTTGGGGGGGATTGCAAGAGTGGGTATATGTCGTACTCAGCAAGTGTGGAAAGTACGACATGTGACTGATTCAAATGATGAATATAATAATGGCCAAGTGCTGAAAAGTACATTAAAACATTTGAAAAGCAATATATTATATGTATGTGAAGTAAACCCATCATAAGCCATGTAGTTATCATAATACCAGTCCATATTCTATATCCATCATCATATACCAATATCCATATTCAATACCAGAATTCAATTCATAACCATCCATAACCATAATACCAACCATAACCATCGCAAAAACATCCCAATAACCAAATTTCCTCTAATCATGTGAGGGTCCAGGTTGCTCATAACCGGGAGCACGTCTATCATGATAGTTTTAAACACACTCTACAGAGGTTGTACCGCTTTACCCACGTGTTTGTGATTTCATGACATTTCGATGACTATAGAATCTCAATTATGCCGTCTCACACTTCTATAGGTGTGTGACCAAGAGATCACAAAATAGCCTTTACAAAGGGATTACTAGACTATTTAGACCAAACTGAGGTTTCACCGGTGGCGATGCCTCCAACTGAGCACATCTTCAACCAAGGGCCCCCTCTTGAGCCATTCGGATCCCAGGGTAGTCCCGCCAATCATCAACAAACCCAATCTAACTACCCCTTCCCCAAGCATCCTTAATGGTCCAAATAGCACTGGCAAAACCTTAATTAATCAGCTACGCCGCACCCATACTTGGCCTCATGGTGGCACTGTAAATCCTGGATGGTCGCTCCACGAACCGGTCCTTAGATCTAAAGCAAGCAAAACCACCATAACATCCAACCCATCCACGTACCAAGCTTGCTTAGATCACCCATTACCATACCAGATTTAACCAGTTCATGTCAACCACAATTTCATTAATGCATAATTAAATTAAGTAGTGTAGTTGTTCTTCCATCCCAATTAATTAAGCGAAGCAAAAAAGGTAAAAATCCCATCCCGACTCTCTACCATAAATTCCAGGTGACAAGGGTGGTCAACAAAACTAGTAAACTTCCTACCATAGGATTTGCCATCAAATTGACACAAGCATGCAGTTTTGCAAACAAAACATTTATTTTAAAACATGATCAATATGCTTCAAGGACACTTGCCTTGCTCTTGGGATTGATTATGATCAAAGCCTTCAAACTCTTGGTGTTGAAGATCCTCCGCGGCACTCTCTAGCACAAATCCGTCTAATCCGCACAATAAACATACAAGACAAGAAACACAATCAAAGAGTGCACAAATATTACTCAATATGACATGATATGCTTGATTGATGCAAATGCAAGGTAGAACTTGTTAATAGATTGCTTTTAATAATCACTAACTAGTTCTAATAGCTTTTAACATGTTTATACAGGTTTGGATGTGATTAGATCTAAATTTAGAATTAATTCAACACAATTTAACCAGGAAAATTGGACTAGTCCGCTAGGGACCAGACAAGTCCGCACTTTGTGAGATCAGCATATTAGGGTTTTCTAGATCGACGTAAATTTGGAGATTTGGGGTTGAATTCACGTAAGAAAAAGAGAATAGAAGGTATACCAGGTGTTTAGGACTCCAATAAATCGAGAAACTTGAAGGTAGCACTTGGATCTTGATTATCTAGGGTTTGTGATGAACTTGGAGATGAATTAGTGATGAAGAACGAAACTTGATAGAGATCTTGATCCTCTTTCGTTTCCTCCTCTTCTTCTTCTTGCTTGGGATCTCCTCCTCCCTCCTTGATGGTGGCTCTCCACGAACTAGAGTTTGGGTGGGGTGGAAAAGTGGCAAATAGATGTCAAGCCAAGGGGTGGGGTTGTTTATATAGAGGTGGAGGCTAGGGTTAGATGGATTTCGAGTTTCAGATGAGTAGAGGCCGGTTTAGAGTCCCACATGGGCTCTAAAAGAGTTAGGAACGATGTCCCTAGGCCCACTTAACGTAAAACCCAAGAAACAAGTTGTAAAACAAAAGATCAATTCAGAGTCGCGAAATATTGGACAAGTCCAAAAAGGACCGGACTAGTCCGAAGTTGTCTAGAGAGAAATCAAACAACTCTGGCAAAAAATCGGACAAGTCCGATTTTAGTCAGAGAGGAAAACGGACAAGTCCGCTGGAACATCGGACTAGTCCGGATAAGTCCAGGGACTTAGCAAATTTTCAAGGATTCTTGGAACACCGGACTAGTCTGCATAAGACTGGACAAGTCCGAAAGTGGCCAGAGGCAAAATCGGACTAGTCTGCAGCAAAAACGGACAAGTCCGATTGAAGTCAGAGAGAAATCGGACTAGTCCTCACCAAAATCAGACTAGTCCGCACTTTCCAAAATTTTAAGTGCGGTTTTGCTCCAAATCAATTTTAAACTTATTCCTCTTTATGTGGATTAATGTTAAACATGTATATGAATGTAGGTAGGGCATGATTCATTAAAATGAGGGTGTTACAGTAAGGGTGTCAAAACTACTGATGTGGCCCTGCAAATCGAAACCAAGGCCTGATCAAGACAAAATAAAAGGCAACACGGGAAAGCAGGATAGGACTCCACCCTCGAGGTCGTTGCCTCTCCCCAGGGTGGACCCAGGGGCCACTGTCGGTACCCGACATATAGGGTACCCTCGTGCACAAGCTAGAGCCGCCTAGGTACTCTGCCTTCCAGCAGAGGCGGGGGCCCGAGGACGCCACATGTTCAGAAGGCCCGAACCCATCTGCCGCAGATGCGGACCCAGGGTACCCGCAAGAGACCCCGAAGAAGAGTTCAGCTCCCCCTTGGAGATGAGCTCCCAAGCAGCCACGTGTCCAGCAGGTAAGAATCCCTCTCCTCTGTGAGACAAGGCTCTAGTGCTGCCACGTGGTCTGAGGCATCAGACAGGCCACCTCTCGTATAGGCGAGCTCCGGCGCTGCCACGTGTCCCACAACCCTAGAGTTCCCTCTCTACTCATGAACAGGCTCCGGGGCTGCCACGTGGTACGTAAGACGGGACCTGACCTCCTTCGCGGAGGTGAGCTCCCAAGCTGCCACGTGGTCCGTAAGACGGGACCTGACCTCCTTCGCGGAGGTGATCTCCCGAGCTGCCACGTAGTCCAACCACTTCCCCTAGACGGAGAGTTGCGGGAGTTAAGATGGCGGTGCGCCTTGTCCCTATCAATGATTGAAGATACACGACTTTCCGAGATGCATGGCGCGGCACATGTCTAATGTCAGGTACTGCTACGACCAATCACATCACAGTGAAGACGATGCAGGCCCATCCCATTCTGCCAAGTGGGTAGCTTATGACGACAGAGACAGTTTGATGGGACATCTTCTGCCATTGTGAGCAACGGCGCATGGGCCACTAGTGACTCAGGCGACAAGACAACGAGCCTTCAAAGCCACAGTCAAAGAAGGCTTATGCGAGAAGCCTTAGATCTTTAGGATAAGATCGTCCCGAGACCACCTGTCGGGCCCCGGACCCTACTTGTAAGGCATCCAACCTTGTCTATAAAAGGACCGGACTGCTACCGTTACAAAGGACTGAACATCGAATCCCCGATACATACACGCATTCATACACTAGCAATACAATCCACCGTGGAGTAGGGTGTTACGCTCTTTGCGGCCTGAACCACGTAAAAACCACCGTCTCATACTCTCATACGCGCACACATTTGATTAAGGCTTAAGCCCCGCCGAACAAGAACCTTCGCGGGCTGCTTCTTAGCAGATCCGGAGGAAGTGTCACATAAACACTTCGACAACATGTATTAACCGAACTACCGATTTAACCAAAATATGAACGTTATATCCAACTCCCCACCATCTTATGGCTTAAAAAACGAAGTCCAATAGTATTGATCCCCAACTCTATCAAAATTTTCTCACAGCTCGACCCAATCTTGACAATTTCCATCCACCACCGGCTCATATATCTCATTTTTATGTTTATTTATATAATTATATTTATTACTCTATGCATTCCAATTTATTCAACATTGAGAAAACTAGTTTATCAAATAGATTAGATTATACACTAATATGTGACTAATTGCATAATCAAACCGAAATAACCAATAACCAAACAATGCGGACATGATTTCTCTTATGGTATTTTCGACTGTTATTTCTCAATAACCAAAGTTCAACTGAAGTTTTTTCGCGAACAAGCACCCTGGTTTGCGGAGTGCTCGTTGGAAGCTTCCTGGTCTGAAGTCGTCAATACCAAGAGTCAAGAGACATCGTTATGTGGAAAAAGTGCCCGGTTTTGCTGTGTGTGTGTTGGTGATAACACGTTTTCATGCTGCGGGTTGCGTCAGTACCGAGCACAAAGGCAAAATTTTCAGGTGCCTGAAAATTCCAATCTCTGCAGGCGATACTGTCAACGCTTCGATTAGCATCAAGATTCGTACGGAGTCAATCATCTACTAACCCACACGATTGTGCGTGCCTGACTCTTCTTCTCCGCTCGATCCAGCGGCGCTAGATGATGGCGGGCAGCACAGAAGCGACATCGGGGGCGCGCGGCGAGCTTATGCAGGTGTGCGGTGGCTCGATGGCGGCGAGCTTCTCCGGCACCGCAGCCCGCATGGTGCGGTAGCAGCAGCTCATGGCGTAGCGGCTATGCAGGAGATATGGTGCGGCTCGACGGCGGCCCCATGGCGCGGCTAGGCGGCGGCGAGGCAGCGGCTCGACAACGGCGCAACAGCACGGCGGCAGCGCGACCGCGGCTCGACAGAGGCGCCACATCTGAGAGGTATTTGTTTATAATTGTAATTTTTAATCTGTGATTTGTATAATTGTAATTGTTAATCCGTGATTTTTAAGACTATATTAATTATAAAACAATAAAATAAAAAAATTTAATTGATTAATCTATAGAATTAAGGGTTAATTAGAAAATTAATGGTTAATGATAGTAATTAGCTACTAATTACTTGGTGCCTGAAATTTCTTCAAATTTCAGGCGCCCGACAAATAGACATTCCCAATTTTAAAACATCCATCGTTGGACCGGTCACACCGGACATCTCAGTATCGCCCGCGTTTGGGATATAGCGGGCAGGTGCATAACGAGCCTCAGCACCAGGGGTCCAGGACGGCCCGCTATCATAGCTGGAGCTACGGTCGGCTATCCGCACTCGTATACTCTAAACACTTATTTACATAGGTCTTATAAATTTCCAGCAACTTTCTCTGAAATTTCTAACATCCTCTAAATTTACAGCACAATGAGCTGCATTCATAGAAAACTCTTTGTTCACCACAAACAAAGCGATTCATACAACACATCAATATTTGAATAAGAATCATGCTAGGATTGGTTATTTCATCCCGTGAAAATACACTGTGATTTAGAACACACTACATATATGAACAAAGTTATTTCCCCTTTTCTCTCCCACGCACTCAACCCTAACCTGCCAAAATTGAAATCTAAGTCCAACCCTAATCATAACACCTTCAAAATTGAAGATCCAATCGAAGGGATGGATCCTAACCGGCCCATCAAACCCCAAATCGAACATACAACCCTAATCCTAGCCAGGAGTTGGAATTTCAAATGCAATACCTATCACACTTATTGTTGGACTAAGTTGTCGATTCCGAGAGTGCCGACGAGTTCAACCTATCCACCCAGTGCCGCTTCGTTCCTCCGATGGACCGCACAGGCGTCTTCTTCTCTGGCGTAGATCCGGCTAGCCTCGATGACCTCCGTGGACCAACGCCGGTCGACGCCCTTCTACGTCCCTGCCTCCTGTTGTCACTTCGGCCCATCGTGTTGTCGGAGCGTCGCCGCCGCCAGAGAGGCCACGCTAGAGAATCGCCTTGCGGTGGAAGCATTCGCGAGAGCTTTTGCGGGGTGAGCGAGATAGGAGGTCCCGTGACTCCTAGTAGGTTTGGACCCTGTGACCCGGACCCATAATTTTTGCCGGATACCGCTACGAAAATCTTACTAGGTCCCACCGTTTTTTTGCCATTACGTAAGCTTTTCTGGATGACGAGTGTGGACGATCTAACAGCACTGATAGACACAGTCTAAGGCTATCCGCACCAGCGTACTCTAAAGCATACACTATACATTATTCTACTTATACTTTTATAGTACGGCCCGTGGTGAAGAACGCGAGCAGTCGCGTGAAGCGCTTCCCAAAAACCTTATTCATCCTCTCCCGGTGCAGGATCGCAAGGGCGAGCAGTTCCGGAGAGCTACTCTCCTGATAGCTGGTGCACACCAGCGCTCGAGATAGAGTAGACTAGAAGGCGGCGCAAGGAACACAAACGTGGGAATGATCTAATCGTGGGATAATCTGCCCTGCAATGGACACCCGTATTTATAGTCCTGCAGAGGCAGTTTGGTTGCGATCTGGATGACTCACATCCGATGACTCCGCAGTCGTAGACATTTCCATCTCCAACGACTTGGACTCTGTCTCGGAAGCCCAAAAATTTGGAAGCCCAAAGCCCGATTAAATTTTCAGCAAAAATATAAAAATCTGGACTCGGCTCGAGGCTCGAATCACAAGAACACGCGCGCGCACGTGTGCTGTGCGGGGCAGGGCATGGCGAGGCGAGCGAGCGAGGAGGATGAGCGTGCTTAGTCCACCCCTCTCTTCTCCTCTTCTCTCTCACTCAAGGAGTGAAAGAACAGCTCACCTTATATGTAGAGGTTGCTCCTCTTCCACTTCCTATATGGTACTAAATATTTAACACCACCCTCTCTTGCTGCAATGGGCCTTTGAGATTTATTAGAATTAATTCTGAAATAAATATTGGAACTAGCCCATTTATTCCAATAATCCCCCACCAGATCTCAAATCTGTTAGCAGAGACGACATCCTCATTCCTTGTTTGATATACTAGTTTTTGGGAGAGACTGTTAAGTTGAACTTCTACCTAGATCCTTAAGTTACATCAGTTCACAACTTGGATAATAGACTAGCCTTGAATTGCAAGTTTTGTGCGAACTGACTTCACCTAAAGACTATTACTAGTACTTGACTACCAATAGTCTACCCCGCAGATAGAGCATATGCGTCGTACTCGCTGGTATCCTCAAGAGCTTTCCCGAGATCACCCAAATCTCAGTGACTGCGACATTAGACAGGTTGAGCTCATATAGGTGTGTTTCTTTCAAGATTTCCTTGTAGGACGATATGTTTTTTACACATAGCCAACAGAAACACACGAAGGTAAATGGCCAACCTGCCTTACAGTTTGAGAGTACAAGTGTGCATTTTCGTATAGAGATTCTAAAGGAAGTACTCTCCTCGGTTAACCACTAGCTTATTTTCCCATTTCCTAATTCACAAGATGTCCGATCATATAGGCTAGGTTACTACTATGGTATCACATCAATGGGTCTCAAACCCATCTCTCTCGATGCACTTTCTATCACATTATGTGATAGACTCTTTGTAAAGGGATCTACCAGGTTTTTATCTATTTGTATGTATGAAACAGTAATAACTCCAGAGTTCTTCATTTTTCTGATAGATTTCAAACGTCTCTTGGTGTGTCTTGATGATTTTGCATTATCCTTAGAACTGGTCATTTTAGCAATCACTGTTTGATTGTCACAGTTCATAAGGATTGTCGGGAATGGTTTCTCAACTACAGAAAAATTTATCAAGAGCTCTTGCAACCATTCTGCCTCTGCAGTTGCTGTCTCTAAAGCAGTGAGTTCTGCTTCTATGGTTGACCTCATCAAAATGGTCTGTTTGCAAGACCTTCATGATATAGCGACACCAGCTAGAGTGATCATATATCCACTCGTGGCATAGAGTTTATCAACATCAGAGATCCAATTCAAATCATTATAACCCTCAGACATGGTCGGATGCCCAGTATTGTGAATTCCATAACTCATTGTACCTCTCAAGTAGCGCATAACCCTTTCAAGTGCATGCCAATAATCTATGACATGAACCTATTGAGTTTGCTCACAGCAAACGAGATATCAGGACGGGTCGCACTTGCTAAGTACATGAGTGAACCAATCATATGAGAATATTTAAGTTGATCTCTTGACTCTTTCCTATTCTTTCTGAGTATCACACGGGGATCATAAGGCGTTGGAGAAATCTTGCTATCCATAAAGCCAGACCGACTCAAGATTTTCTCAACATAGTGGAATTGACTTAAAGTAATCTCACCCTCATCCTTGTTATGCTTAATGTTTAAAATTACATTAGCTTCTCCCAGATCTTTCATATCAAAACACTTTGATAGAAATGACTTGACCTTAGAAATTATATTAATGCTCGTACCAAAAATGAGTATATCATCCACATACAAGCATAATATAATGCTATCACCCCCACCATGGCAATAGTACACACACCGATCAGTCTCATTAATGACAAAGCACACAGACATCTAAGTGTTGTCGAACTTCTCATGCTATTCCTTAGGTGCTTGTTTCAGGCCATAGAAGGATTTCAACAATTTGCATACCTTTGTCTTTTCACCTTTTACTATGATCCCATCAGGTTATTCCATATAGATCTCCTCTTTCAACTCTCCGTTAAGGAAAGTTGTCTTCACATCCATTTGAAGGATGATTAGACCATAAGAGGCAGCCAAAAAAAGTAGTACACAAATTGTTGTCATTCTGGTGATAGGTGAATAGGTGTCAAAATAGTCTTCACCTTCCTTTCGAGTATAACCTTTTGCAACTAGTATCGCCTTGTACTTTTCAATAGTACCATCAAGCCTGAGGTTCTTCTTGAACACTCACTTGTAGCCTACTAGTTTGCACCCGTATGACTGTTCAGTTAACTTCCAAGTTCCATTAGAAAGAATTGAGTCCATCTTAGTATGAACTGCTTCTTTCCAATATTTTGCATCAGATGATCATGCATATGCCTCTGCTATGGATTTGGGAGTATTGTTCACAAGGTACACAATGAAATCATCACCGAAGGATTTTGCAATCTTTGATCTCTTACTCGATTGAGTTATTTCATTGTGTTCCTCCCCTGGGACACTCTCGAACGATGTGTCAAGAAACTCGCAAGTTGTGGCGGATTCAGGACAAATTCAAGAAGACATCCTAACAATGCTATGTATATCTTTTATAAGAAATATATTCTCAAAAAATGTTGCATTACGAGATTTCATAATAGTATCAACATGCATATCAGGTACCTCAAACTTAACTACCAAAAATCTATATGCGATGCTCCGATGAGCATAGCCTAAAAAGACACAATCCACTGTCTTTGTTCCCAGCTTGCATTTCATGGTAATTGGAACATTTACCTTTGCCAAACATCCCAAGTACGCAAGTATGAAAGTGATGAGTTTCTCCCAACCCACTCCTCATAAGGAGTTTCCTCTTTATTCTTGTTTGGAACTCGGTTTAGGACATGACATGAAGTCAATAGAGCCTCCCTCCACCATGCCTTTGTTAAACTGGATGTGTCTAACATGACATTCACCAAGTCACACAATGTTCAGTTTTTCCTCTCGGCTATCTCATTTGATTGGGGTGAATAAGGAGTCATCCTCTCATGTATAATATTGTGTTTCTCATAGAAATCATCAAATATTATGGGAAAATAGTCGCCACCACGATCTGACCTAAGGCATTTGATCTTTCTCTCTAATTAATTTTCTACTTCAAATTTATAGATTTTAAAGTAGTCTAAAGTTTCATATTTAGTTTGCAACAAGTAAACATAGCAGAATCTTGTAGAATCATCTATTAATGTCATAAAGTATTTCTTTCCACCTTTTGTCAATACACCATTCATCTCGTACAGATCAGGATGTATGAGTTATAATAGTGCCAAGTTTCTCTCCTCGGTTGCCTTGTGAGGCTTTTTAGATCGCTTTGATTGCACACGACTATGGCACTTAGAACCTTTGGCAATGGTGAATTCCGTAATTAATTTGATATTAGACAGCCGATTCATTAAACTAAAATTAACTTGACATAAACAAGAATACTAAACACTCACATCATCATTAATACTGCCATAAATATGGTTCACTGACTTTATTAAACTCCGAAAGAGAAAAGTGGAACAAGCCTTCGCATTCATAGGCTTTACCAATAAATTGTCCATGCTTCGACACAACTATTTTATTGGACTATAAATGTACTTAAAACCCATCTCTGCATAGAAGGGTGTCGCTAACAAGATTCTTGTTCATAGTAGGGACATGTTGCACATTCTTCAGCTGGACAATCTTTCCTGAAGTAAACTTCAAATCGACAGTGCCAACACCATGAACATAAGCATGTGACCCATTCTCTATTAGGACAGTGAAATCTCAGACAAACTACTAAAAAGTAAACATAGACACGTTAGAACATAAATGAACATTAGCACTCGTATCAAACCACCAAGATGGTGTTTTAGAAATAGAAAGAACAACAAAAGAATTACTGTACCCATCCGCATTGTTAGATGTCATAATGTTGACGTTCTTTTTCTCACTGCAGTCTGTCCTGTCAGGACAGTCCTTGAAAAAATGTCCCTGCTCTCCACATGTGTAGCAGCAGCCATCATTGGTTTTGTTTGACTTCTTCTTCTTCTTGAAGGCAGTAGTTTTATTTGGCTTGAATTGAGACTTGTTGTTCTCTTTGTTCTTGACATTGGGTTTCTGCACCATATTAGTATTGGTGCTAGATTGACCCTCACCTCCTTTCTCAATAGCATCCTTAGCTCGAGCTTTCTTCTCAACATCAAGAGATGCTATCAGGTTTTCAACTGATATTTCCTATCTCTTGTGTTTGAGAGTTGTGGCAAAGTTCCTCCATGAAGGAGTTAACTTTGCAATAATGCACCCAATCACAAACTTGTCAGGTAAAGGACACTTAAGGAGGTTGAGCTCTCTCGCGAGGCATTGTATTTCATGAGCTTGTTCAACTACGGAACAGTTGTTAGCCATCTTGTAGTCATGAAAATTCTTCATGATATAAAATTCACCGCCTGCATCGGCTGTACCATACTTAGCGTTAAGTGCACCCCAGAGCTCTTTACTATATGTGACTGTTAGATAAATATCACAGAGTTTGTTGTCAAGAACACTTAAGATACATCCTCTCAGGGCAGAATTAGCTTCCTCAAACTTCGTCTGTTCTTCAATAGACAAAGGACCTTGTGGTCTGCCCTCAGTTATCTAGAAGATCTAAAGTGACTAGAGCCAGAGCGTGGCCTTAACTTTCCACCTCTTGAAGTGCACACCAGAGAATTTCTTCGACCACAGTGCATCGATAAAGTCATCATGTTCAACTCAAGAAATTTCCTAATAAGATTTTTTTATTGTTAGAAATAAAAGGCAATTTAATGAACAATTCTGAGAAAACACGCGGAAAAAAGCAGCGATTAACACTGGTAGACGGACGAGACGAGAAATATGGTGTACCGATTTGAAGTTGGAGAAACTGTTGTATATCTTGTTACGAACAACCATTGCATACGTTGGTGTCGACTTTGGGCTGCAGCGCCCATTCTCCTCAGTAGACAACCTGTGGTAAAGAACGCGAGCAATCGCACGAAGTGCTTCCCAAAAACCTTATTAGGCCTCTCCCGATGCAGGATTGCAAGGGCGAGCAGTTCTGAAGACCTGCTCACCCGATCACCGGTGCACTCTGACACTAAAGATGGAGTAGACAAGAAGGCGGTGCAAAGAACGCTAATGTGGGAACGATCTCATCGTGGGATTATCGGTCATGCCGCGGACGCCCATATTTATAGAGTCCCGCTGAGGCGGTTCGATTGCGATTTGGAGGACCCACATCCGATCTGACTCTGCAGTTGTAGACGCGTCCATCTCCAAAGACTTGGACTCTGTCTCAGAAGCCAAAAATCTCGATTAATTTTTTTGCAAAAATCTAAAATCTGGGCTCGGCTCGAGGCTCAAATTCATACAAACACAGGAGCGCATGTGTGTGCAGGGCGGGGCATGGCATGGTGAGGCGAGTGAGCGAGGAGGAGGAGGGCGCGTAGGCCACCCATCTCTTCTCCTCTTCTCTCCCACTCAAGCAGTGGAAGAACAACATCCCTTATATGTAGGAGTTTCTCCTATTCCATGTGGGAAATATTTAGCACTACCCTCTCTTGACCTAATGGGCCTTTGATATTTATTGGAATTAATTTTGAAATAAATATTGGGCCTAGCCCACTTATTCCAACAAAACTTATACTGCACTACAATGTATATAGTATGCTTTACAGTGTGCTACTGTGGACAGTCTAACACCATAGATAGAGATCACACCAGGAAGAGAGAGAGAGAGAGAGAGAGAGAGAGAGAGTCATGCCGTTTAATGGTTTGCTTCGTGCGGTAAATGGGATTCGCGTTGGGAGGACGACGACGAGACAGTGAGGCACGGCGGCGAGATGAATTTGGGTGATCAACGCGTGGAGGCGCTCGTCTCGGGAAGATGACAAAACGACCCTCGACCTGATGATGAGGACGAAGATGCGCTCGGAGAGAGGTGGCCAAGGCGGATTTGGACACAGGGTGAGGAGGATCTGAGTGCCGGAAGGTGGAGGTCGTAGGTGGAAAGGACGATGCTGAGCGGAGGACGATGTAAAGGCTCTAAAAATCATAATGTAGAATTTAGTAAATGAATCTAGTGAGAAGAAGTTTACTTAGGACTCATGTGGAGTATGGAGGTTAAATATTCAAAACGGGAGTTTCAAAACAAATCAAAATATTCAGTTCAAATTGTCAAAACTTCAAATTCTCATTCTCTAACATGCTCCTCATGATTCAAATATTACTCCTGTCAATTTAGAACATTTTGAACCATTTTTGCTAATTATTTGAATCAAGCCAAGTGAGGGAATTCAAATTCAAATTTGAATTCAAATTTCATTGTTCACTTTTTCAAATGCCAAATCTGATTTCATATTTGAACTCACCACAGCTGAGTTGACCTAGATACCAAATTTCAGATTTTTCTGAGCATGTTCATATTTCCATTAAATTTTAACAGAGAGGGGTGGGTTGTATGTGCAGTGGACCCCACTTGCCAGCGAACCAGTTTTCCTCTGTTTCTCTGCCTCTTCTCTGAGTGATACCGTATGACATGCAAACGCCAGCAGCAGCCTGCCTGCTTGCTTACTTGCTCGATTCCAGCTGCGGACTTCACACCAAAGCTTCCTCTTCATCCTCATCTAAGCACCAGAGTGGATTATTTGGTCTCTGTTTTGTTCTCCCGCACAGGAACATGTTCTTCACCGTGTTTCCTCCTCTCCAGCCGAAATCAAGACAGGGTAGTCGGTTTTGATCACCTTTCTGCATCTCTACTTGCTCACAAACGTATTTCGCACCTGTATGATCAATTCCTTGTGCAGTTTGAGCCTTCCCAACGAAAGACAAGACGACTTGCCGGCCGCCGTGCTCTATTCTTCAGTGTCCGCCCTCTGCTCCTTTGATGCCCCAGCGATACATGCATTTTCTCACCTTGGTCCTTGAACGAAAAGGTGCGCATATATCCACAGTAGCTGCTGGTAAAATTTGAGCCCTTGCCATGAAGCGTAGCACCCGTATTTCCATTTTTCCCGACGAGTTTGTGGTATGAACATACCTAGGTCTCCCCTTTAATTCATTTTATAGGTGTGACAATCATCTAAGCTAGTTAGGTTATAGTTTCCAAACATCCAGGCGCACACCCTCAAACAAATCCCATAAAAAACCATCGATTGAACACCTCGGAATATGAATTTTCCTAGCTGTCGGTTTGAGCACCCCACCTTGCCGTCGAAATCTTGTTTCCATGGGTTTTTACCGCACTTAGAACTCTCATACATGCTCCCTAGGTTTCTAGGAAGCATTTGGAAGTTTTCTCGTGTGAAATTATGCACCGTAGGGGCTGGCCGACATGGCCGGAACCCTAGTCTGTGCCGCCGTTGCCGGGCACCATTTTCTAGCCATCTATCGCCGCCGTGGATCGCACCAGTGAGTTCCCTATTGAATTCTAGGTGGGGGCAGAGAGATTTGGAGGCCGAGCTTCCCTAGGGCAGGTTGCGGCTTGGCACCGCCGCTGGCCGCGATCGGGCGCCGCTCCTGGCGCCGCCAGCCGTGAGGAGGAAGACGACCCGGGTGGGCCCGAGCCGTCAGCGAGTGTGGGCGAGGCCCCGGATCTGCTGTGTGTTGGGATCCGGTGTGGCCAAAGCTGAGAAGTCTATAGCTCCTTGTGGCTGCAATGCTATTGGAGGATTTTAAACCCATGGGCCCCTTGATTATGCACACTTTTCCAATTCAGTTTTAATTCATATTTCCATCAAACTTTGAAATTCAACATCTCCTAGGATTCTTGTGCCAAAATTCCCAAATAATTTTATTAGCACCAGGATGATATCTTTTTCAGGTGGTGCACTTGGATCTGTATGAAAATCCTTAATGTGTCCTCAATAATTCCATGAATCAAAATTCTATTGAAATTAATTACTGGTGCTCTTTTCTTTCAAAAATTCTCAAAATTGTCCATGTCATTCTAAATATTTCCCTTGACTTCCAGTAAAAGTTTCAGGTCTATTTTAGTTGATTTGTATAGCCAAATTATGTTTCCAATCTGTTTGTACCTGAAAATTCCAAAATGTCCATAAACTTTTCAGCAAATTGTCCAAACTTGTAAATTCAATATCTCACAGTAAAATGCTTAAAAAATTATGAAACAAGTTTTGTTGGATCACTCTTGACCTCCTATAAACATAAAACCAAGTCTTGGCCATGTCAAAGGTACAAATTGTTCCGCAAAATTCTTGGAAGTGTTTAGGTTCATTGAATTTCATACAACAGAGACTTCCAATAATTGATCCTAATTTTGACTAGAACCTCACTCATAGTACTAAGAATTGATTCCAAAATTTCCAGAACCAGTGGGCATGATTTCATATACTTAACTGTCTTTCCTTTGAGCTATATCATAATATCGGCATTGATTCACTTGCATTATTCTTTGCATATCAATTAGTTGCCGAGATCGAGAGGACCCCAGGGCCACTTGAAGTCATCCCTCTGGAGATTAAATTTGATACCGTCTCGCAGCCAGGCAAGCGCCGGTTTGCATTTAATAGCGTTTTAAACTTTGATTTGTATCACACTATATGGGTTAGTATGTATGTGCATTAAGTCTATGTTTCTTGGAGTTTTCCACTTGCACGACCAGAACAACCATGAGAGAAGGGTAGATGTTTAAGTTCTCTATGTGTCCATGCTATGCTTAATATTATAGTTGCTTCGGTAGAAGTCGAGTAGTTGGAATCTACTCGTGAGTTCAGAAATGGGGTTCACAAAGGTTTGGTTCGAGCGAAAGGATCACCATGATGGAATATGAGACCGGGCATGGAATAGGAATAACAGGACATAGGGGCTTGTGAGCTGTAGCTCTGCCTGTGTCGGTCAAGGACCGATTCGCCTGCGGCCTTGTTGATCAAGTTTGAAATGTACCGGAGTCATACTAGATATATAGGGTCCAAGAAACCGATGTACCTTGGGAATCCTTTGTTGAGACTTTTTCGATCGCCTCAAGTTTTCGGTCGTAGCACAGTAGACGGAAACTCGCTCACGACATCTCCACAACAGAAAGGTGCACCATGAGTGGGAATACTGTCGTAGACAATTGAATCAATTCAACTTGGGCATAATTTGGGAAAGGTTGCTGCGTACAACGTTCATGGAGTGAACCTACGTGACTTCCAGTACTAGCGTACGTGTCATGTATTCCGGTTATCTTTGATTTGAATTACTGTCCCTCGTAGTATTGAGTACCACTAGTTCACTGCGTTATGACATAGTTAATTATTTGGAGCTGAATATTATTGAATCATGCTTTATGAATTAATCTTGTATTGATACTTGCAATGCTCTAGACAGGATGCTCACTTTCCATGAAGCCTTAATTTGCTACTAAAGCTGAAAATAAGGACGAAGAATTAGGCGAGTCTTTTATTGCAAACTGCTATCCTATATTACGTATATCCTGCATATAGAGTTTTCTGTTTAGTGGAGACCGGTAAGTCTTGCCGAGCCTTCATGCTCACGGTTGCTATATTAGTTGTTTTGCAGGTACAAGCCTCTATGCTTATGTTTTTGGTTGTCTGGTGAGACTCGGAACTCTTCGAGTGTTATACTCACAGGAAACCATGCCGCTGCCGTATGTTCTTTGTGTGGCTAGTGAAGAGCATACGTGGGTTGGACGACTTCTCTTTTGCTTATTAGACTTGAGTACGAGTGTTGTAATCTTATCTTCCACTGTAGTTTATTTTTATAAAATATTTGTAAACTGAACAACCTTGTAAATTTCAGCAAGTTATTTATGTAATACGTGTTCCTTTATATGTGTGTTGTTGGGTGCTGCATCGCACGGCACCATCCAATGCGATTCCTGGAATATCGGGACCCGATCCTCACAGTCTGGTATCAGAGCCGCATTGGGAATAGCACACTAAATAAGGATTGTATTACAAGAAAAACATAGGACATGATGAGATTACGATACTAGGCCCATATAAGGACTATATTAGCATAAATTATTAAGGTGGCAAAAACTAACCTATGTGTTATTATATTCAGTAACGACACTTCAACGTCAATTAAGAGGTAAGGTACGCCACCACAAGCGGATCAATTGCGGTAAGCTCCCCGTACGAGAGGTAGTACGATGATTGTCCCCCGTGGCTTGGCATGGGAGTTAATATGAGTCTCTCAACCTTCTCATGGTTCTGAAAACATATAAAAATGCTACTCCCCGACGTGCTTCAGCCAAAAGTGAGGATACCCCACCGTGTGGTAAAAAACACGAAGTATGCAACTCTTGAACGTTCAATGTTCAAAGGGCCATATGCAGCTCTGACCCCTATCACAACAGATAAATGACGTGGGAACCTATCGTGCGGTTGAAAGGCATGTAGTGTGTTTTTTTAATAAACATGCGAAAGCGCCTCCTACTAGTGCATCATTAGGCAAAGACGTGGGACTCTGTCGGGTGGTACATAACCCGATGCGCCTCCTACTGGTGTAGCATTATGCAAAGACGTGGGACCCCCATCGGGTGGTAGAAAATCCGGTCATGTACCTCGAGACGTGGCTCAGCTCGGGACGACCCGTATGGAATGATACGGGGCGGATGTTCTTACTTTGATATATATTATTGTGACTGCCTGAAATGATCGCCCATGCGGGCCGTGCCGTACGACACCATAATGAGTGGTCTATACATTGCTTGTCTTATGCAGGTACACTAACCGCATTATCGTATTGCGCTCAGAAAATGTTTGCGAGTGACAGTTTATAGTGCCACCGATTTAGACGTATATACCGGTATAACCAATTAGGATTTTCACTTTTGTGAGGCACGTAGTACCGACATATATCCCATTGATGCATTAATGAATTTACTGTAAAATGGAACCAAGAAGATGTAATAATTCATATATTAGCTATTGAGCTCTGATTTTGAAATAAGTTTTCAAAATTGGAGTAGGTTTTGAACCCACAAGATTCAAAAACAGAGTGTCCTGTTCTGCCAGAAAACACCCTGACTCTGAGAAAACATATCTCCCAGTACAAAATTCCAATGAAGGTGTATCTTACATAGATGGAAATTTTAGGAAGTCCTCTAAAACAGTTATGTTCAACTCCAAGGCTGAATTCCCCTCTAATCTGTTCAAAATTTCAAAGTTCCAAAGTCTGCCAAACTGGACAGAAACTGGAACTATCTCTGGACTCCTTACCGTTTGACCATATCTCCCTCTAGAAAAATCGAACGGGTCATGCGAAGGATTTTTGGAATCTTTTTTTATTGTATTACAACTTTGTAATCTGTGGCTTTTGTAAATTTTGATGTTTATATGTCTGGAAATTGTGGACAAAAACAGCCATAAACAAAGGAGGTGCTGTCAAAATTTCCAAAAAAACTGTCAGGTTTGCAAAGCCATATCTTCTCAACCAGAAAATATCTGGAGACAAACAAATACTTTTGGAAATTTCTTGAAGTGTACTGCAACTTTGTAGTTCACCTCAAGATCTGATTCTGCCAATTACTGGGTCAAACCGGTGTTTGAGTTCAGACTGGTCAGGTTTCAACAGAAACTTAATCGCTTTGACATATTTTGGTTCTGTTATTAATCTGGTCCTCAATTTTACTTCAAGAAGTGTCGTAACATACCAGATGTTGATTCTCAACCATTTACCAGTGGGAGTGAGAGTTTGACCCAATCAAACCTCATTTCTTTTGATGGCCATGTTTGTCTCTTATTGAAGAAAAGTGTGAGGGTGTGCATTTGATAACGTGCATAACATTCCGTCGCGACCAATGATAGTCGAAATGAACTTTGATCCATGGAGTTCATTAGTTTGGAACTCGCTATCGTAACATCAGTCCAGGGATGATATATTTGGTATAAAGTTTATACTTTATCAATATATAACCGTTATGCAAGTTTGGTTATTAATATGCACACTATTGTTTTTATCCTCATGTGATCTTGCAATATCACGTCTCATGTTGGATTGATGGCTGTGGCTGCAGAATGGATCACACCCCCGCAATGTTTGAGGCTGGTGGTTCAAGTTAGAGAGGGGATGCTTCCAGAGAGCCGGAACAGCCGGCGCAACAGCCACCACCTCGACCTTTGCTTACATTGGCGGATGATATAGCAGCCATGGTGGGTTCGCGCGACGAGCGGACCGAGCTGCCATGAACCCTCATGCAGATTACAACGCGTCAGGGGGACATCAAGCCGAAGGCATTCGTCAACCTCAACAAGTCACATACTCGGAATTCTTGGCGACTGCACCGCCCATGTTCAGTGGGGATGGTGAACCTCTAGATGCAGTCCATTGGCTCCGCACCATTGAGTCTATGTTCGGACTGTTACAGTGCAGTGATCATATGAAGGTATTATATGCAGCACAACAACTACATGGCATCGCCGGTGCTTGGTGGGTGAACAACATCGCCTCCTTGGCCGCCGGATAGCAAGTCACTTGGACGGAGTTCCGGGAGGCATTCCATGCCTATCATGTTCCTCCCGCCATTATGAGAAGGAAGCTTCAGGAATTTCTTGATTTGAAGCAAGGAGGAATGAGTGCTCAAGAATACTTAAAAATCTTTATTAATCTAGCGCAATATGCGTCGGAGTATGTGAGTACGGAGGATGAGAAGCGAGAGTACTTCAATCGAGGTCTAAGCCCCATGTTGAAAGACAAGCTTGCTGAAAGTGCATCTAGGACTCCCTTGTGGGTTTTGGATGATTTATGACAAGCAATTGGGATCCTAATTCTTTTGTTGAGATGAATGCAGAAAAATGATGAAAGATGAGCAAAGTGCCAAAAAGAGGAAATTGAGAAGGAAAATGGATTTGAGCTCAAGGAGAAGAAACTAGTAGTTTAGTATGTGTGGAGTGTGTTAAGGAAACACACCCAAGAGCTCAATCTCATTTAATCACACACACACATGCACAAAGCTATACAGGACCGGACTAGTCCGATGTCCACCGGACTAGTCCGATATCACATTCTGCACAAGATCGGACAAGTCCGGTCATCACCGGACTAGTCCGATAATTCTTCTGTTCCACTTCGGACTAGTCCTCCCCAGTGCGGACTAGTCCTCAACACAATGCACAAGTCACTAGATCGGACAAGTCCGGTCTCCACCGGACTAGTCCGATATCCTTTCTGATCCACTTCGGACAAGTCCGGTGTTTACACGGACTAGTCCGATATACACACTGATCTAAATCGGACAAGTCCTCCAAGTGCGGACTTGTCATCCTAAACACTAAAGGTTTCACAGGTCCGGACCAGTCCGATGACAATCGGACTAGTCCGAAGTTTTCCAGCAGTGAAATCGGACAAGTCCGTTTTGAAACGGACTAGTCCGACATTCCTGGACACTTAGGGTTTGCTTCTCACAGCACACCGGACTAGTCCGGTCACCACCACGGACTAGTCCGAATTTTCTGAACCCTAACGGTATCTTCCAGAAACCCCTTATAAATAGAGGTGCACGGCCCACTTTCAAACTCTCTCGAACCCTAGCGCCGTCACACCTCCCAAGAGCCTCAAAAACTACCTCTCTCCACAAAACTAAGTGCTAAATTGATCACTACATTGAAGATCACTTGTAGATCATTGGAGAGGGCACTTGATACGCGATTGAGCTCTTGGTTTGAATCTCTAACACACTCTTGCATCTCAGTTTGTATATTTTGAAGTGTGTTATTGGTGGTCTTGAATCTTGTAATCAAGGGAGCGCTCAACTTGTGAGATCGCCCCTTAAACTCGGTGATTTACCCCTGTGTGATTAGTGGAAGAGGATTGGCCTTCGTGGCGATCCGAACGAGGGAAGGGTTAGTGAAGACCCGGCCCTTTTGTGGGCTCCTCAACGTGGACGTAGGCTGCCTTCGTGGTAACCGAACCACGGGATAAATCTTGTGTCTTTCATTTGTGTTCTTTATTCTAGTTGATCAACATTATCTAGGGTTTGATTAGATTTGTTGAATACAAAGTTAATAGTTGAAATAAAGTCATATCCTTAATAGAATCTGTTACACAACTATTGAACTGATCACAAAGTTTATATTTCCGCTGCAAAAGTCAACAAACAATCAAATTGACCTAACTTGATCAACCTAGCCCGTAAAATCCGGACTAGTCCGCACTTTACCGGACTAGTCCGTTATATCTGTTTTTGATCTCGTTGTTGAAGTGTTACAGGAACCGATAAAATTCAAGAAGGCCTATTCACCCCCCCCTCTAGGCCAACATTCAATTGGTATCAGAGCAAGGTTCTTCAAGAAAGAGTGCAACCGCTCGAAGAGATCATGTCGGACATGAAGGAAGTCCAAAAGATCAACAACCAGGAAGAGATGAACTATGACAAGCATCAAAAGCTTGAGAAGTATCTCGAAGCCATTCAAGACTTTGACGATGATGATGAGGAGACATTGGAGCTGAAAGCTCTCCTTAGAAAGAAAGCGCTTTCCAAAGGGAAAGCCAAAGTTGAAGAAAAGAAGAAGGGGAGTAGTCACACCGACTACTCCCGATATCCTTTTAATTATGACCGTTTAAATTCTAACAGCAATCACTATCTATCCATTCCCCTTGGAAAAGCCCCACACTTCGATGGGAGTGACTACTCTATGTGGAGGCAAAACATGAAGATGCACTTGATTTCCCTTAACCCAAGTTTATGGCATATTGTGTGCACAGGAATCAATATCCCAGATGACGACGAAGAGCTCACGCCAAGTCAAGAGCAAGCCATCCACAGGAATGCACAAGCCGCAGCCGTCATCACCTCATCTCTAAGTCGAGATGAATTCACAAAGGTGGACGGATTAGAAATTGCCAAAGAAATCTGGGATACCCTACAAACAGCGCATGAAGGTGACAGACATGTGAGGGAAGCCAAGATTGAAATGATTGAGGGCGAACTAGGAAGGTTCGCGATTGAGGAAGATGAGTCACCCCAGGACATGTACAACAGACTGAAGACTCTCGTGAACAAGGTTCGATCATATGGGAGCAGAAAGTGGAATGATCACGAGGTTGTAAAGCTCATCCTTAGAGCTTTCATGCCTCGCAATGTTACACTTTGCTCTATGATCCGAGAGAGTCCGGGGTACAAGAAAATGACTCCTGATGAACTGCTTGGCAAGATCATTAACTTTGAGATGATGGAGAAGCAAGCCAAGCACGTAAAAGAAATAGCCGACCTCACATCGGCCAAGAAGAAGGGAGTTGCCCTAAAGTCCTCACTCAAGCCTTTATCCAAAGAAGCAAGAGAAGCACAGCTTGAGGAGGACAGCGATGATGAAAGCAGCGAGCTAGATGAAGAAGATATGATTTTGTTCATGAAGAAGTTTAAGAGAATTATGAAGAAAAGACAAGGAACAAAATCAAATGAAGCAAAATACAAAGAAAGGACGAAGCCAAAGATGAGGCGGGCGTGCTATAACTGTGGTGAATACAACCACTTTATAGTCGACTGCCCGTATGAGGACAATAAGAAGAAGAACAAAGAGTCCAAGCCTCAAGCAAAGAAGTTCTTCAAGAAGAAGAAACAAGCTGAACAAGCACACATTGGAAAGGAATGGGACTCAAACGATGAGTCTTCATCGTCCGATGAAGAAGAATTGGCTAGCATAGCCATCGAGAGCGTGTCCAAGAAACCCACACTCTTTCCCACGCTCGGTGCAAAGAAGGCAAATGGGACTTGCCTCATGGCTAAGGAAGGTAAAAGCAAGGTAAATATCAAAACTCCTTCCTTACATTCTTATTCTAGTGATGATGATTTAGATAGTGATGAAGATATGCTAGCTGGCTTAGATAGAAAAACTGCTGCAAAAATGAAATTCTTGCTTAACCAACTTGTTGAGAAGGAAGAGCTAATCGATCGTCAAGAAGACATGATTATCTCCCAAAAGGAGAAGCATGTGGAACTTGACAATCTTCTAGTTCATGAAAAGGAAAGAAGCCACTCACTAGAGCTTGAGCTAGCTTCAAGCAAGAAAACTTGCTTGGAGCTAACCAACTCAAATGTTGCAATCAAGGACCAACTTGATGACCTGATCAAGGTCAACAAGATCCTTGAAGTGCAAATTGAGTCACTCAAGCTTAGTGAACCCTCCTCCTCTTCAAGCCTACCTTCTCAATCCACTTCAAGTAATAATACTCATATCTGCAAATGTGAAAAGATAAACACCAGGTTGAAAGAAAAGTCCACCCCCACAAAGGACAAAAACCCTATCCAATGTGTAATATTTGACAAGAAAAGGATCAACTATGCACGTAGTGCATATTTGGTCCAAAGACCTCCAAATGTCAAGTATGGCATTGGTTATTCCTATGATGGAAAGCAAAGAGCTGGAAATCATAAGAATAACAAGGGAAAGATTACCTTTGTGAAAGGAGGACCCTCACAACCCGGCAGCACGAAAACTAAAAATCTGAACTCTCATGAAAACCGGACTAGTCCGGTTGTGGTCCGGACAAGTCCGGTCATCCGGACAAGTCCGGTCACACAGACTAGTCCGACCAATAATCAGCAACAACTCCTGTTTAAAACCTTCGATGCTTCATATGTATTGATGAGAAACAATATTGGCAAAGTGTATGCTTATTATGCTGGGCCACGCCATGGGAACACAAAATCCCATGTGTGGGTGCCCAAATGTATTGTCACTAACCTCCAAGGACCCAAGCAAGCTTGGGTACCTAAAACCAAGGCGTAACTTGTTTCTGCAGGCCTACTCCTCCGGTGGATCCAAATGGGTGCTAGACAGTGGATGCACAAACCACATGACCGGAGAAAGGAGGATGTTTGTGGAGTATGAAGTGAACGAGGACCCAAATGAAGGGATCTACTTTGGAGACAACAGTCAAGGGAGGGTCCTCGGTACCGGTAAAATAGCCATATCCTCTGAACATACTCTTTCACATGTTTTGCACGTTGAATCTTTAGATTATAACCTGCTGTCCATATCTCAATTGTGCGACAAGGGTTATAATTGCCTGTTTACTAACGAGGGTGTGATCGTCTCAAGAAGGAGCGATTGTTCTATTGCATTCAAGGGTATGTTGAAGGGAAAGCTTTACCTTGTTGACTTCAACAAGGATAAAGCCGAACTCGACACATGCTTGATTGCAAAGACCAACATGGGTTGGCTGTGGCATAGACGGCTGGCACATGTTGGTATGAGGAACCTTCAAAAACTCCTCAAGGGCGATCACATCCGAGGTTTGAAAGATGTTGTGTTTGAGAAAAACAGGCCATGTAGCGCGTGCCAAGCAGGGAAACAAGTTGGAGCACAGCATCCTGCGAAGAACATCATGACCACAACAAGACCGCTCGAACTACTTCATATGGACTTGTTTGGTCCAATTGCTTACATAAGCATCGGCGGTAACAAGTATGGTTTAGTTGTTGTTGATGATTTTTCCCGCTTCACTTGGGTGTTCTTTTTGCATGAAAAATCAGAAACACAAGGGACACTCAAGAAGTTCTTCAAGCGAGCACAAAACGAATTTTCATTACAAATCAAGAGTATTCGGAGTGACAATGGCACGGAGTTCAAAAACATACAAGTGGAGGAGTACCTTGATGAAGAAGGAATCAAGCACGAATTTTCAGCACCATACTCCCCACAACAAAATGGAGTTGCCGAAAGGAAGAACCGCACGCTCATAGAAATGGCAAGAACTATGCTCGATGAATACAAGACTTCGGACCGATTTTGGGCGGAAGCAATCAACACAGCTTGCCACGCCACAAATCGCCTCTATCTTCATCGACTACTAAAGAAGACCCCCTATGAGCTACTCACCGGTAACAAACCGAACATTTCATATTTTCGAGTTTTTGGTTCTCCTTGCTATATTTTAAACAAGAAGCCCAGGACTTCAAAGTTCGCTTCGAAGTCCGATGAAGGTTTCTTGCTTGGCTATGATTCGAACACTTACGCCTATCGTGTCTTCAACAAGTCCTCCGGACTTGTTGAAGTGGCACGTGACGTAGTGTTCGATGAAACTAATGGCTCCCAAAAGGAGCAAGTTGATCAATGTGAATTAGGTAAAGAAGAAGCCCCCTATCAAGCATTGAAGAGAATGGCTCTAGGCGAAGTACGACCACAAGAGTCAACGTCACAAATACAAGATGAAAGTGAACCACAAGATGAAATCAACCATCAAGGGGGAGCCTCAATACAAGATCAACCACAGGAGTACGAACATAATGAACAAATCAACGAGGACAACAACTCAGGGGGAGAAGAAGATGATCACCAACACACGACTCCCCAAGTACCACACCCAAGAGTACACCAATGCATTCAAAGGGATCACCCGATCGACAACATCATCGGCGACATCCAAAAGGGAGTAACCACTAGATCTCGCATAGCAAATTTTTGTGAACATTACTCGTTTGTCTCCTTTTTGGAACCCCGCAGGACTGAGGATGCATTGAAGGATCCGGACTGGGTAGTGGCGATGCAAGAAGAGTTGAACAATTTCAAGAGAAACGAGGTCTGGGAACTTGTGGCAAGACCCAATGCAAATGTTGTAGGCACCAAGTGGGTTTTCCGCAACAAGCAAGACGAACACGGTGTGGTAACAAGAAACAAGGCACGACTTGTGGCCAAAGGTTACTCACAAGTCGAAGGTTTGGATTTCGATGAAACTTTTGCTCCAGTAGCTAGGCTTGAATCAATTAGAATATTACTTGCATATGCTACTCACCATGATTTCAAGCTGTATCAAATGGACGTGAAAAGCGCCTTCCTCAACGGACCGATCAAGGAGGAGGTGTACGTGGAGCAACCACCCGGGTTTGAAGACGAAGAGTTCCCCGATCACGTGTATAAACTGCGTAAGGCTCTCTATGGCCTCAAACAAGCTCCTAGAGCTTGGTATGAGTGCCTTAGAGATTTTTTAATAGATAATGGTTTTCAAATTGGCAAAGTAGACTATACGTTATTCACAAAAAATCTGGATAATGATCTTTTTATTTGCCAAATATATGTTGATGATATAATTTTTGGGTCAACTAACCAATCCTTCTGTGAAGAGTTTAGCAAAATTATGACAGAGAGATTCGAAATGTCGATGATGGGAGAATTGAAGTACTTCTTGGGATTCCAAGTGCGACAACAAAGGGAAGGAACTTTTATAAGTCAAACCAAGTACACGCAGGACATCCTCAAGAAGTTTGGCATGGACAAAGCAAAGCCGATAAAGACTCCCATGGCAACGAATGGGCACTTGGACCTCAATGAAGATGGAACGAGCGTCGACCAAAAGGTATATCGCTCCATGATTGGATCTTTACTATATTTATGTGCATCTAGGCCAGACATCATGTTGAGTGTTTGCTTGTGTGCAAGATTTCAAGCCAACCCCAAGGAATGTCATTTGACAGCCGTTAAGAGAATCTTAAGATATTTGGTTCATACACCCAACCTTGGTCTTTGGTACCCAAAAGGCTCAAAATTCAATCTCATTGGGTATTTCGATGCAGATTATGCCGGGTGCAAAGTAGATAGAAAAAGTACTTCCGGCACTTGCCAATTTCTAGGAAGATCCTTAGTTTCTTGGTCATCCAAGAAACAGAATTCCATTGCATTATCCACAGCCGAAGCGGAGTATGTAGCAGCCGGGAGTTGTTGTGCACAACTTCTTTGGATGCGACAAACTCTAAGGGATTATGGTTACAATATGAACCATATTCCTCTCCTTTGTGATAATGAGAGTGCCATTAAAATAGCACACAATCCAGTTGAGCACTCTAGAACAAAACATATAGACATAAGACACCACTTCTTGAGAGACCATTCCATGAAAGGAGACATATCCATCTCTCATGTCAACACCCAAAAACAATTAGCCGACATATTCACCAAGCCACTTGATGAAAAACGCTTTTGTGAACTCCGAAATGAGCTAAATGTTCTTGATTCTCGAAGTGTGGCTTGAAAAGTTGCATACCTGTATGTTTCTTCAAAATTTTGATTGAATTGTGAAAATCATCCCTCTTCACTTTTCTCTCGAAAACTATGTCAATTATTAGATCTTGATGAATTTTGATCATAGTATGATTGTTGTTTGCTTACTGGTCAAATTCATCAAGATTATTTGAATTGTTTTTTCTCTCTAATCTCTAATATTGAACCTTCAAATATATATGAATGGGCTATGCATTTCTCTCCTGGTGACCACGGACAAGTCCGTGGTTACCCGGACTAGTCCGCCCATTGCAGACTTGTCCACAGAGTGCCGGTTAGGCCGGACTAGTCCGACAGACCACGGACTAGTCCGATATAAGTTTCTGGACGACTTCGGACTAGTCCGGTCATGTCCGGACTTGTCCGATTTTTCGTGTCCTTAACCCTAGCCGCCACCAAACCCTAATTCATTCACTCTCACACTTGCCCCAAGCATTCTCTCTCTTGCGCTCGAGCTCCCAAGGCAAATACTCGATTCCTCCGTCGAAAAGCCTCAAACTTGGGCGGAGATCAAGCTTGAAGACTCGGGGATTGAAGTTAGCGGACAAGTCCGGCCTCCAACCCCCAAAATCTCAAGCCTCCTTCGATTTCTTGGTAAATTTTCTTCAAACCCTAAGAAATCGCAAATTTCTCCATTGCTTATCGTTTGGCCTAGCATTCTTCACTAGTTACATGTCCATTAGATGTACTACGTGTATGCTAGACTATTTTTGGCTTAGGGATCAAATTTTACCCAATCTGTTAGGTTTTTGCGGATGAACACCGGACTAGTCCGGTCCAGGTACGGACAAGTCCGGTCCACCGGACTAGTCCGTGCCTGTGCACCGGACAAGTCCGTTGTTTCTGAACCAAAACCTAATTCCTTCATTCCCTAATGCCTTCCATTGCCATATTATCTCACCAATACCTTGTATAACCTGTATTTTACCTTGATCACTCATTCTCAGATCATGTCGAGCTCTGACTACGAAATGTCCGATTTTGAGTCCGAAGTGGCACCTCGGCCCTCGGCGGGTCTTGGCAAGAAACGCCAAGAGAAACCCTCCGAGCCAGCTCCCTCACCTCCCCAAGTCAGAAGGAAAGTGTGTGTGAAGAAAGCTGCATCGAAGGCCGGCACCTCCTCAAGTGGCCTTCGACAAACCAAAGGAAAGGGCAAAGGAGTTGCCACAGGGCCAATTGGGCCCCTCAAGCTGCATGCCCCCAGAGAAGGGGCCCGGGACCCAAATGAAGAGAAGTTCACTGGCAAGGGCAGCGAGGTGGCTGCTAAGCTGAGAGGGGTAGACTGCTATGCAAGATCCAAGCAAGCAGCAGATGGCAGATTTTGGTCCAATTTCCACTCGGACTTCTACAAATTGGTCTATTTGCCTATGAATACCCCAGTGGTGCGCAGTCAATGGATTGACTGGGCACACCTGGAGAAGAAGAAGTGTGCAGCCTTTGATGAGGTTATTGCAGCTGCTGAGAAACACGGACTGAAGGACTTGTTTGCCTTCAGATATAACTGGAATGATGAAGTGATTGCACAGTTTTATGCAACATGCCACTTCTCCAGTGAAGACGAGGAAAGTGTGACTTGGATGACTCATGGATCCAAGTACTCAATTACTCAAGAAGAGTTTGCCAGTTTGCTGCACCTTGAGTCTGGAGGACATGACCACCTCATTATCCACAACATAGGGGTCATTGAGAGGGACAGGATGAAGTTCATGTATGAGCCCAACTCCAAGTATGTCGCTCCCTCTACCAAGAATATGAAGCCTTTCTTTGTTGTGCTCAATAGAGTCCTCCGGAAGACAATAGCCCCCAAGGATGGGGATGCAGGGAGTGTACAAGGCTACCTCCGGACCCTGATGAGGGTCATAAGCAAGGACAGAAAGTTTGATGTGGCTGACTATATCTGGAATGATATGGTCAATATCTCAAGCACCCCCAACCGATCCTGTGGCTATGCCCCCTACTTGATGTTTATGATCGAGAAGGTCACAGGGATCGAGTTCGTGAAGGATGTGGAGCACACTCCACTGAGGCCTCAGAAGCCTCAGCCAGTAATTGTCCAAGCTCCTCCATCGCCGGCCTCAAGCCCCGAGGCACCGGCAAGACAAGAAGAAGCTGCTAGGGCTCCTCCTCCCTCCAGTGAAGCCCCTAAGAAAGGATCCGCCAGTGGGATCCTGAAGTACTTGGTGTCTCTTCTCTCCTCCTGCAAGAAAACTGAAGTGAAGCTTCATAAGCTCAACCAGAAGAGGAAAGAAGACATGAGGTACATAAAAGCAAATGTGAAGCAGCTGAGTGAGAAACTGGAGATCAACCCAATAGGGTCTCCAGTCATTTCTGAAGACTCTGATCTGGACGTCACTGAACTCAGCCCCTTAACTACATCCGAGCTTGCCTATTTTGGCATTGGGGGCTCGAGCAGCTCCGTTCCTCCTCCTCCCTCTCAACCTCGCCAAGAAGAAAGCGATGAAGATGATGAAGACGATGAGAGGACTGACAGCGAAGAGTGAAGCCCTAGGACCTCCCTCTCTCTCTTTTTGGTGTCTTGATGCCAAAGGGGGAGAGATTGAGGGGGAGCTTCTAGACTTAGCTTTAGCTGCATAGAATGCGAGGAGAGAGTCTCCATGTATTTTCTATTTGTGATTGTAATTGTTTAACGCTATTTTCATATCATGTTTGGTCCTATGTTAAATTGCTCAGTTAATTTGCAAGTGTGTGATGAAATCTGAATTTTTGCTCCTGAAATGCTATATTCACTTGATATTAGTTGATCAATGCAAATTCTGTCATTCTTAATGCATTCATGCTCTTAGTATGCATCCCACCATAAAGAATGCACATATGAATGATTCTCTTGTTGCTTGATGCATTTTTGAGTCATATGTGCACACTTTATGAAAAATCTCATTTTATACCTCATTTTGTGAAATCTCAATTGGTTGTCATCAATCACCAAAAAGGGGGAGATTGAAAGTGCATCTAGGACTCCCTTGTGGGTTTTGGATGATTTATGACAAGCAATTGGGATCCTAATTCTTTTGTTGAGATGAATGCAGAAAAATGATGAAAGATGAGCAAAGTGCCAAAAAGAGGAAATTGAGAAGGAAAATGGATTTGAGCTCAAGGAGAAGAAACTAGTAGTTTAGTATGTGTGGAGTGTGTTAAGGAAACACACCCAAGAGCTCAATCTCATTTAATCACACACACACATGCACAAAGCTATACAGGACCGGACTAGTCCGATGTCCACCGGACTAGTCCGATATCACATTCTGCACAAGATCGGACAAGTCCGGTCATCACCGGACTAGTCCGATAATTCTTCTGTTCCACTTCGGACTAGTCCTCCCCAGTGCGGACTAGTCCTCAACACAATGCACAAGTCACTAGATCGGACAAGTCCGGTCTCCACCGGACTAGTCCGATATCCTTTCTGATCCACTTCGGACAAGTCCGGTGTTTACACGGACTAGTCCGATATACACACTGATCTAAATCGGACAAGTCCTCCAAGTGCGGACTTGTCATCCTAAACACTAAAGGTTTCACAGGTCCGGACCAGTCCGATGACAATCGGACTAGTCCGAAGTTTTCCAGCAGTGAAATCGGACAAGTCCGTTTTGAAACGGACTAGTCCGACATTCCTGGACACTTAGGGTTTGCTTCTCACAGCACACCGGACTAGTCCGGTCACCACCACGGACTAGTCCGAATTTTCTGAACCCTAACGGTATCTTCCAGAAACCCCTTATAAATAGAGGTGCACGGCCCACTTTCAAACTCTCTCGAACCCTAGCGCCGTCACACCTCCCAAGAGCCTCAAAAACTACCTCTCTCCACAAAACTAAGTGCTAAATTGATCACTACATTGAAGATCACTTGTAGATCATTGGAGAGGGCACTTGATACGCGATTGAGCTCTTGGTTTGAATCTCTAACACACTCTTGCATCTCAGTTTGTATATTTTGAAGTGTGTTATTGGTGGTCTTGAATCTTGTAATCAAGGGAGCGCTCAACTTGTGAGATCGCCCCTTAAACTCGGTGATTTACCCCTGTGTGATTAGTGGAAGAGGATTGGCCTTCGTGGCGATCCGAACGAGGGAAGGGTTAGTGAAGACCCGGCCCTTTTGTGGGCTCCTCAACGTGGACGTAGGCTGCCTTCGTGGTAACCGAACCACGGGATAAATCTTGTGTCTTTCATTTGTGTTCTTTATTCTAGTTGATCAACATTATCTAGGGTTTGATTAGATTTGTTGAATACAAAGTTAATAGTTGAAATAAAGTCATATCCTTAATAGAATCTGTTACACAACTATTGAACTGATCACAAAGTTTATATTTCCGCTGCAAAAGTCAACAAACAATCAAATTGACCTAACTTGATCAACCTAGCCCGTAAAATCCGGACTAGTCCGCACTTTACCGGACTAGTCCGTTATATCTGTTTTTGATCTCGTTGTTGAAGTGTTACAGGAACCGATAAAATTCAAGAAGGCCTATTCACCCCCCCCTCTAGGCCAACATTCACTTGCATTGTTCAATCACGGTTCATTCAATTCTATGCTTAATGCCGCAATTACGCAAGAGGATGCCATGCGTGAGTGAGTCGCAGAGGAGTCAAAGAAGAGACTTGCCGTGTAGGACAGCACACATAATATTCCTCAGAAATACCGTGTGGTGTACCGATCACCGTCCAGTCAGAGATTGCAGCCGGCTGTACAACTGAGTTTATATCAAATTCATCCGTTTGAAGTATCAAATTTCCAACCAGCAGTACATCAGAAGCAAGAACAGTCCCAAAATGTTCCAGGGGCATTTATCTCACAGCGAGATGCAGGACAATTCAGGCCTCAAGTCAGCAGAACGTCAAATCGGTATAGGTGTTTCACATGTGATCGTGTCGGGCACTATACCAAGGATTGCCCAGAGAAAATGTTGAGCAGCGGAGAAGTACCACTACAACAGTGTATTCAGCCCTGTGTTCTACCTGAGAGGACAACACTACAAACTGGAAGTGTTCAAGATATAGTGATCGAGGGTTTCCCGTAGGGAGCACCGGTATTAGCGGGCATGTTCGCTATCAAAGACATACCCGTACTCATACTCTTCGATTCCGGTGCTACCCACAATTTCATCAGTAAATCATGTGTGGATCAGCACTAGTTCTCCACCAATACTCCCAAGAATAGTTATCTTATAAGTTCACCAGGAGGAAGTATCTCTGTCAGTCAGATTGTTCCCCAAGCAGCTCTATGCTTGGGAGGCAGAATATATCTAACGTCGCTGATTATATTGGATGGACAGAAGATCAACATAATATTGGGGATGTCACGGTTAAACATCACGATGCCGTTCTTAATATTGGTACCTGGACTGTCCAAATTGACTCTCCAATGCATGGGCAGCAAACACTATTTTTGGACAGCATGGAGCAGGACAGTGCAGCTGCATATAACACGGAAGCAACTAAACTTGAAGATATTCCAGTAGTCCGTGAGTATCCTGATGTTTTTCCCAATGACTTACCTGGCATGCCGCCTGAACGTGATGTGAGTTCAAGATTGAACTTGTACCGGGAACCACACCGATCTCTCGAAGACCGTATCGAATGGCACCTAATGAGCTATCTGAATTAAAGGAGCATTTGAAGGACCTTTTGGACAAGGGTTTTATTTGCCTAAGCTTGTCACCTTGGGGCTGCTCAGTGCTGTTCGTTAAGAAGGATGAAATGTTGCAGTTATGCGTGGATTATCAACCGCTCAATGTCGTGACTATAAAGAACAAGTACCCGCTGCCCCGCATCGACATTCTATTCGATCAACTTGTAGGTGCGCGGGTGTTCTCGAAGATGGATCTTCGATCCGGATATCATCAAATCAAAATCTGACCGGAGGATATACCGAAGATGACATTCTCGACGCGATATGGATTATACGAGTATCTTGTCATGTCTTTTGGTCTCACCAATGCTCCGGCTCACTTTATGTATCTAGAACTCAATATTCATGCCGGAGTTGGACAAGTTCATCGTGGTCTTCATCAACGACATATTGGTTTATTCCAAGTCAGAGGAAGAGCATGCTGAACATTTGCATATTGTGTTGCAACGGTTGAGAGATCACAGGTTATACACAAAGTTCAGCAAGTGTGAATTTTGGATCAGCCAAGTGCCATTCTTGGGGCACATTATTTCAGCTGAAGGTAACACTGTGGACCCAAGTAAAATTGTCCAAGTGCTGAAATTGGAATCTCCTAAATTTGCCCACGAGTTCTGAAGTTTCCTCGATTTAGCGGCATATTATCGGAGGTTCATCCCGAGCTTCTCAAAAATCTCTAAACCGATGATGGAGCTACTGAAAAAGGGCACTAAATATGTTTGGAGTTCAGCTTGTGAAGAAGCGTTAAAGACATTAGTGCAGCACCTTACGACAGCCCCGGTTCTTGCTCAGCCGGACAGGACAAAACCGTTTGATGTTTATTGCGATGCATCCGGCATCGGTCTTGGCTGCGTTCTTATGCAAGAAGGATGTTTTGTGTGGTCGCGTATGGATCTCGACAAATCCAAAACCATGAGCAGCACTATCCGATTCATGACCTTTAGATTGCTGCCGTGGTATTGGCATTAAAGATGTGGAGGCATGACTTACATGGAAATCTTGTACACCTCTACACTGACCACAAAAGTTTGAAATATATCTTCACGCAGAAGGAGCTTAATATGAGGCAACGAAGGTGGTTAGAGCTGATCAAAGATTACGAATTTGAAATTCACTACCATCCTGGTAAAGCGAATGTAGTTGCCGACGCACTTAGTCGGAAAGCCCATGTCCACAACATCACCAGGGCTGAAATGAAAGATGAGGAACCAAATCCATATGTGATTCCATATGGAGCTCTCAATAATCTTCTCTCAGTCCCACCATCCGAGAGGAAATTATTGAAGCCCAAAAGAAGGATAAGGGCATGTCACACGTACGGGAAACAATGGACAGCGGTGATATGAAATGCTTTTGGAAGGATGAACATGGTACTTTATGGTTCAAGAATCGGATCGTAGTGCCCCGTGATATGGACCTTTGGAAGAAAATATTAGACGAAGCTCACTTGTCTAAATATTCCATTCATCCGGGCAGCAATAAAATGTATCAAAACTTGAAGACTAAGTTTTAGTGGACACGAATGAAGCGTGAGATTGCAAAGTACGTATCCGAGTGTGATACGTGTCGGCGGGTGAAGGCCGACCATATGAAGAAAGCGGGAAAGCTGCAACTGCTGTGTATCCCGGCATGGAAATGGGAGGATGTGAGTATGGATTTCATCATCGGATTACCACTCACATTCCGGAAGCATGATTCTACTTGGGTGATAGTCGACTGACTAACCAAAACAGCACATTTCATTCCAGTAAATGTTCGATTCAGTGCCAAGAAGTATGTGGAGTTGTACATATCAAGAATCGTGTGCCTACACGGTATTCCTCATACGATTATTTCAGATCGAGGCTCGATGTTCATTGCTCTTTTCTGGAGCAGCTGCATGCCTTGTTGGGTACTAAACTAATTAGAAGCTCCGCATATCACCCGCATACCGATTGACACACCGAGAGGGTGAATCAAGTACTTGAAGACATGTTACGCGCGTGTGCCATCCACCACGGTAAAATTGGGATGATCATTTACCATTGATGGAATTCTTGTACAACAATGGATATCAAGCGAATATCAAAATGGCACCCTATGAAGCTCTCTACGGCCAGAAATGTCGTGCGTCGCTGAATTGGTGTGAGTCCGGCGAAAGGGTCACATTCGGGATTGATCTAGTCAAGAAAGCCGAGGAACAAATTCGGATCATTCAAGCGAACTTGAGAGCGGCACAATCTCGACAGAAGAATTATGCAGACAAGCAGCATCAACCGCTGCACTTCAATATCGGAGATCACGTAACTAGTCCGATATTCAGCTGCTCGAACCCTAACTACACGATAATGGAGTTTCTCAATGCAAAAGTGACGGAATGTAGTTGTAATACAATCAAGGAGGCATGCATTGACAAGAGGAACTAGTCTATTTGAGCAAAAACAAGGAAAATTGAAGGTTCTAGGGTTTAGAGAGAAATTTTACCAAATCCTTCGATTCACGACATTGAAGGAGTTTTGGTGTGGACAAGTCCGTGCTCTTCGATCCCCTTGCAATGGAGATCAATTCCCATTGAAACTTGAGGGGATTTGACGGTGAACTCTTGAAATTGCCTTGGGAGAACTTGAGTGAGTAAAGAGAATGTGAGGTGAATTGTGAGGTAGAAGATTAGGTTTTTGGCCGGACATAGGGTTATGGAGTCAAAAAATCGAACTAGTCCGTGGTCGGACCGGACTAGTCTGGACTACCGGACACTCTGCGGACTAGTCTCTAATGAAAGGAATTCACCAGTTCGGTGTAAAAGGAAAGCTTGCTCCCCGAATTATTGGTCTGTTCGCTTTGGCAGAGAAGTGCGGACCCGTGGCTTATAGATTGGAATTGCCGAAATCTTTCGCTGGTATTCACAACATTTTCCACGTATCTCAGCTTCGGAAATGTCTCAAGTTCACAACTGCAGTCAATACCGATGAAATTGTCGAGCTGCAATCGGATCTCACATACTATGAACATCTGGTTCAGATTCTCGACGAGAAGACTCAAACCACGCGGAACCGCACGCTGTGGTTTCATAAAGTCTTATGGAACAACCATACCACGGAGGAAGCGACATGGGAATCCGAAGAATATCTCTGCTCCAACTATCCGGATTTCTTATCATCTCATATCTAGTAATTTCTCTCCTACTTCGTCTTTTCATTATAATCTCGGGACGAGATTCCTTTAAAGGGGGAGGAATGTAAAGTCCCTAAAAATCATAATGTAGAATTCAGTACATGAATCTAGTGAGAAAAAGTTTAATTAGGAACACAGGACTCATGTGGAGTATGGAGGTTAAAATTCAAAATGGGAGTTTCAAAACAAATCAAAATATCCAGTTCAAATTGTCAAAACTTCAAATTCTCATTCTCTAACATGCTCCTCATGATTAAAATATTACTACTGTCAAGTTTGAACATTTTGAACCATTTTTGCTAATTATTTGAATCAAGCCAAGTGAGGGAATTCAGATTCAAATTTGAATTCAAGTTCCATTGTTCACTTTCTCAAATGCCAAATCTGATTTCATATTTGAACTCACCACACCTGAGTTGACCTAGATACAAAATTTCAGATTTTCCTGAGCATGTTCATATTTCCATTAAATTTTAACAGAGAGGGGAGGATTGTATGTGCAGTGGACCCCACTTGCCAGCGAACCAGTTTTCCTCTGTTTCTCTGCCTCTTCTCTGAGTGACACCGCATGGCATGCAAACGCCAGCAGCAGCCTGCCTGCTTGCTTACCTGCTCGATTCCAGCTGCAGACTTCACACCAAAGCTTCCTCTTCATCCTCATCTAAGCACCGGAGTGGATTATTTCGTCTCTGTTTTGTTCTCCTGCACAGGAACATGTTCTTCACCGTGTTTCCTCCTCTCCAACCGAAATCAAGCCAGGGTACTCGGTTTTGATCACCTTTCTTCATCTCTACTTCCTCACAAACGTATTTCACACCTGTATTATCAATTCCTTGTGCAGTTTGAGCCTTCCCAACGAAGGACAAGACGACTTGCCGGCCGCCGTGCTCTGTTCTTCAGTGGCAGCCCTCTGCTCCTTTGACGCCCCAACGATACAAGAATTTTCTCACCTCGGTCCTTGAACAAAAGGGTGTGCATATATCCACAGTAGCTTCTGGTAAAATTTGAGCCCTTGCCATGGAGCGTAGCACCCGTATTTCCATTTTTCCTGACGAGTTCATGGTATGAACATACCTAGGTCTCCCCTTTAATTCGTTTTATAGGTGTGACAATCATCTAAGCTAGTTAGATTATAGTTTCCAAACCTCCAGGCGCACAACCTCAAACAAACCCCATCGAAAACCATCGATTGAACACCTCGGAATATGAATTTTCCTAGCCGCCTGTTTGAGCACCCCATCTCGCCGTCGAAACCTTGTTTCCACGGGTTTTTACCGCACGTAGAACCCTCATACATGCTCCCTAGGTTTCTAGGAAGATTTTGGAAGTTTTCCCGTGTGAAATTATGCACTGTAGGGGCTGGCCGACATGGCCGGAATCCTAGCCGGCGCCGCCGCCGCCGGGCACCATTTTCCGGCCATCTATCGCCGCCGTGGACCGCACCAGTGAGTTCCCCATCGAATTCTAGGTGGAGGCAGTGAGATTTTGAGGCCGAGCTTTCCTAGGGCAGGCTGCGGCTTGGCGCCGCCGCTGGCCGCGGTCGGGCGCCGCTCCTGGTGCTGCCAGTCGCGAGGAGGAAGACGACCTGGGTGGGCCTGGTCCGTCAGCGAGTGTGGGCGAGGCCCCAGATCTGCTGTGGTGTTGGGATCCGGTGTGGAAATAGCTGAGAAGTCTATAGCCCCGTCTGGCTGCAATGCTATTGGAGGATTTTAAACCCGTGGCCCCCCTTGATTGTGCACACTTTTCCAATTCAGTTTTAATTCCAGATTTCCTTGATACATTGAAATTCAACATCTCCTGGGATTCTTGTCAAAAAATTCCCAAATAATTTTTTTATAACCAGGATGATATATAGTCTCAATTGGGGCACTTGGATATGTATGAAAAATTCTTAGTGTGTCCTCAATAATTCCATGAAACAAAATGCTATTGGAATTAATTACTGGTGCTCCATTCATTCAAAAATTCTCAATCTTGGCCATGTCATTCTAAATATTTCTATTGAGTTCCTGTAAAAGTTTCAGGTCCATTTGATTTGATTTATATAGCCAAATTATGTTTCCAATCTGTTTGTACCTGAAAATTTCAAAATGTCCAGAAACTTTTCAGCAAATTGTCCAAACTTGTAAATTCAATATCTCACAGTATAATGATTAGAAAATTATCAAACCAATTTTTTTGGATCACTCTTGACCTCTTATAAACATAAAACCAAGTCTTGGCCATGTAAAAAGTTATAGATGTTTCCTCAAAATTCTGGGAAGTGTTTAGGTTCATTGAATTTTATACAATAGAGACTTCCAAGAATTAATCCTAATTTTGGCCAGATCCTCACGAATAGTACCTAGTATCCTCTGTAAAATTTCCAGAACTAGTGGGCTTAATTTCATATACTTAACTGTCTTTCCTTTCAGCTATACTATAATATTAGTATTGATTCACTTGCATTATTCTTTGCATATCTATTAGTTGCCGAACTCGAGAGGACCCCGGGCCACTTGAAGTCATCCCTCTGGAGATCAACTTTGATGCCATCTCATAGCCAGGCAAGCCCTGATTTGCATTTAACAACGTTTTAAACTTTGATTTGTATCACACTATATGGGTTAGTATGTATGTGCATTAAGTCTAAGTTTCTTGGAGTTTTCCACTTGCATGACCAGAACACCCATGAGAGAAGGGTAGCTGTTTAAGTCCTTGATGTGTCCATGCTATGCTTAATATTATAGTTGCTTCGGTAGAAGTCGAGTAGTTGGAATCTACTCGCGAGTTTAAGAATTGGGTTCACACGGGTTTGGTTCGAGCGAAAGGATCACCGTGATGGAATATGAGACCGGGCATGGAATAGGAGCAGCAGGACACAGGGGCCTGTGAGCCGTAGTTGTGCCTGCGTCGGTCAAGGACCGATTCGTGTGTGGCTCTGTTGAGCAAGTTTGAACTGTATCAGAGTTATAGTGGATATATAGGGTTCAAAAAACCTATGTACCTTGGGAAGCCTTTGTTGAGACTTATTCGATCTCCTCAGGCTTTCGGCCGCAACATAGTAGACGGAAACTCGCTCACGACATCTTCACAGCGGAAAGGTGCACCGTGAGTGAGAATACTATTCCTAGACGATTGAATCAATTCAACTTGGGCGGAACTTGGGAAAGGTTGTTGCGTACGACATCCGTGGAGTGCACCTACGTGACTTCCAGTACGGGTGCACATGTCGTGTATTCCGGGTATCTTTGATTCGAATCACCGTCCCTCGCAGTTATTGAGTACCACTTGTTGACTACGTCTTAACATAGTTAATTATTTGGAGCTTAATATTATTGAATCATGCTTTATGAATTAATCTTGTATTGATACTTGCAATGCTCTAGACAGGTTGCTCACTAAGTTTACTTTCCATGAAGCCTTAATTTGTTGCTAAAACTGAAAATAAGGACGAAGAATTAGGCGAGTCTTTTATTGCAAACTGCTGTCCTATATTCCGTATATCCTGCATATAGAGTTTCATGTTTAGTGGAGATGGGTAAGTCTTGCTGAGCCTTCGTGCTCACGGTTGCTATATTAGTTGTTTTGAAGGTACTAGCCTCTATGCTTATGTTTTTGGTTGTCCGACGAGACTCGGAACTCTCTGAGTGTTATACTCACATGAAACTATGCCGCTGGCATATGTTCTTCGTGTGGCTAGTGAAGAGCATCCATGGGTTGGACGACTTCTCTTTTGCTTATGAGACTTGAGTACGAGAGTTGTAATCTTATCTTCTGCTGTAGTTTATTTTTATAAAATATTTGTAAACTGAACAACCTTGTAAATTTCAGCAAGTTATTTAAGTAATACGTGTTCCTTTACATGTGTGTTATTGGGTGCCACATCGCACGGCACCACCCAATGCGATTCCCGGAATGTCGGGACCCCGGTCGTCACAGAGGACGAGGCCGATGAAGGCGGGGAGGTTAGGAGAAGTGGTAGTGCTCTGATTGGGTGGGCATGGGGAGGCCGCGATGCTCGGATCGGGCGAGCATGGAGGTGGTAGCACTGGGTGAAGGAGGAGATGCGGTGGAGGAGCATAACGAGATAAAGTCTCAAATGTAGTGGAATCATCGGGCGAGGGAGGCTGGGAGGCGGCAAAAATCAGGAGACGACAAGAAAGTTCTGGAGATGGGGAGTAGATAAAGGATAGGGAGAGAGTAAAAAAAGAAAAAGAAAAAGAAGAAAAAATGAGAAAATAAGAATTTAAGATCGTGAAATAAAGTGAGGAAAATTAAATGGAAATAAAGTGAGAAATATAAGTAGTTATATGGTAAAACAAAAAAAGAGGTAGTTGAATGAAATGTTATAAAATAGATGGTAGTTGATATAGAGGGATGATTTAGAGGTGAACGAGTGTGGATAACAAAACTGTAAAGCTGAGAATCTTTTAGAGGTGACTGTAAAAGTCTAAGAATATTCTTTTAGACGTGAAATTTTATTCATTAGAGCTGAAATTTAGATGTGAACTTGATGAGATTAGCACAACATCACCATAAATACAAAATGTTCGGAGGGTGCGCTATGTTGTTCACACCTTGACATCCTCCTTTTATACACACTAGAGGACTTGGTGGTGTTGCATATTTAGAACCATACTTGACAGAAGAAGAGCTTGAGTCAAGGACGACTCTAATTCAAGAGCGAGAGAATGATGAGGATACCACTCTTATGGATACACACAACATTCCATTGAATATACACGGTATAATCACTAGAGTTCAAACACAAAAATTGAACTTAGAGGTGAACTCGTTCTTATATGTTTCCTTATATATTTTTGAGAATAGATTGCTACCTAATGACTTAATTGTAATTATGATCAATAGAAAGGTTCAATGAGTACTTGGAGGAAGGTTAGGGGCATGGAGGACCAGAGAATACATCTAAAGGAGATAGAGGCCAAACCCAACTCCAATTTGAGTCCAACTCGAAGCCCAGGAGCACTTTGCGCTAAAATGGATGTCCAGGACGCATACGGATTCCATTTTGTATATTCTACATATGCACGAAAAGTTGAGAGGATAACCGTTCAATGACTCTTGGGACAAGTAAAAATTCCTTTGGAGTCGATAGGAATCATCGAAACATATTTGAATTTAGAATGTATCATGGTGTTGTGCACAGAAAGTATCGCTGTAGCATTTCACCCGAGAGTATTCTCTAAGGTATCATATTTATTTTATCCCAATGGAAGGCAAGTGAAGTGTGGTAAAATCATAGGAAGAGTAGGATGATCTAGTGAGGATCCTAGTACAATGGATAAATGATAAAGTTGTATAGTATGACACACACCTAAGCAACCTACTCTGAAGGGTAAGATTGTCTTATTGAAGGTTATACTACGAGAAGGGGTTACTCCTATTGTGCTCTAATTTCTTAAATACATAGTCTAAGAATGTACACATGAATATGTTAATGGTGAATACTAGGGCTTAGTGGTCCAACACATTGGTCATGGGTTTACCCCTGGCGTAGCCGAATGCGAAGAATGGACAGGGCTGTGACCACATGCTGCCTACCCTTATAACCCATGGATCTACGAGACATCCAATGCTATTTAACTATCTAAGCAACATAATTATATGTTAATTAAATGCCTTTAGAGCTACAGTAAAATTACCTTCCTAAGGCCATGACTAACTTAAACATCGATGAACCAATATTGGGACCAAGCACTAATTCATATTAACATAGTCATGTTATTACCTAATTAGACTATAATGCAGGTGTATGGTGTTTACAAAAATATAATAAATATATTATTATTGGATCATAATAACACCTACACCTATCACATACATGGACTCCACAATCAAGAAATAAATGTTTTGCACAAGTACATGAATAAAAGAGACTAATAACAATATTATTAATATGCATGAAGTCACAAAAGGAAAGAAAGATACATGAACCATACCTTTCCAAATTTGGACTTGGGACTAGAGGCTCCTCTCTACAGCCTAACCTCCACTAAGGACTAAAAGAATTAGTCTATACAATGGAGTGAATGCTCAAGTGGTATGTGTTCAAGTGAGGGTGAGATGTCCTATTTATACACGGAGTTCAGTCGATTCCCGCCATCTTTTACACGTGAGTCAGAATTCACTGCCATCAAGGAGCCACAGGAGAACGCAACACGTCCGTTGACCGAGAATGGTTCCAGAAACAAGTATGCCAAGATAGGGGTTCAACCGACTTGGTCCTGGCCCCCTCGGCCTGTGCATTCTCCTAGTGACTGATTTGTGGGCCCTGACCTCTTTCCCATGTGAGTCGACATTAGATTCCCTTGAATATGGTTGGGAAGGGGTACATGTATTCATGTGATGCCACATGTCATCACGTGATTGGTAGAGATGTCACTTTTTTAGATTGCTCTCCTCATTTCTCCTCATTTCCGCAATAAAATAGTTGCATGCACTATTTCTCCAAGGACAAGTGGAATTATGTTAAATGTGAGAGTGACATGTGTAAGAAATATTTATTCCTTCACATAATTGAGTTATATTGACGGTCAAAATTGGTATATGTTAGTATTTCCTAGCACTACAAATCATCTTCAAAAGGAGTTGAGGTTCAGAAGCGCACAAAAGATATCGTTGTAGCATTTCACCCAAGAGTATTCCGAAGGGTATTGTATTTATCCCAAAGGAAGGTGGTGAAGTAAAATAAACACTATTCTTATGATCTAAGTATAGGGTACTAAGTAATTATCAAGACAGGGTAAGTTCATAATAAAAGTAGTGTGACACACACTAAGCAATCTACTCTAAGGGGTAAAGTTGTCCTAGTGAGAGTTAAGTTATGGCTGGGGCTACTCCTACTATGCTCTAATTACTCATATACATAGCCTAAGAATGTACACATGAACATGCTAATAGTGCATTCTAGGATTTAGTGGTCCAACACATCAGACATGGGTTTACTCCTAACAATATGAGGACAATTCCCGCTAAGAGCCTGTGGCGTAGCCGAACGTGGGGAGTACAAAGGACGGACAGAGCTGTCACCACCTGCCGTCTACCTCTATAACCCGTGGGTCTACGAGACATCTAACACTACTTAACTATCTAATCACCAAACTTACATATTAAGTAAATATCTTAAAGACTCGAGTACAAGTACCTCTCTAAGGCAATTACTAACCTAAACACCATTGAACCAATGTTGGTACCAAGCACTAACTTATTCAATTTAACATAATCATGTTATTACCTAATTATACTATAGTGGAGGTGTATGATGTTTATGATAATATAACAAGGATATTACTATCATATCATAATGACACCTACACCTATAACATACATGGACTTCATAATCAAACAAGAAACGCTTTGCCCAAGTATATGACTAAAGAGAGACTAATAATAATAATATTAATATGCAATGAGTCACAAAAGAAAGAAAAGATACATGAGCCATATCTTTCCCAATTTGGACTTGGAACTAGAGACTACTCTCTATAGTTTAGCCTCCACTAAGGACTAATAGAACTAGTGTATACAATGGAGTGAATGCTCAAGTGGTGTGTGAGTGAAGTGAGTCACCTTCCCCCTATTTATGCAGGGAGATGAGGCGGTTCCCGCCACCTAATACGCACAAAGCAGTCACCATTCTTATCACCAAACCACAAGAGTGTGCCCCATGCAAGTTGATCGAGAATGGGGGGGAGAACAGGTCAGCCAAACTGGTGGTTTGTCCACACCCGAGGTGCTCCCAACAGCTCTGGTTTTCCTCCGTGTGGCTGATCTGTGGGCCCTCAACCTGGATGTGGGTGATTCTAGTGTGTTTTAGCTGATTTAATCCTCCGAGTGGATCCATGGATCTCGTGCTTGCGCCTGATTGGTCAGGAAGTGTGTTTTCTTGATTGCTCCCCTAGATTCACCTCAATTCTGTATAGAATACCTACATGCACCATTTTCCCCAACTACAAGTAAAACTAGGTTATTTTTAAAATCAAAGCGTGTAATAAATATCTACTCTTTTACATAATTGAGTTATATTGACGGTCAAATTTCATACTTAACGACTGTGAATAGTATATAATGACCATCAACAATAACCAATGGAGCTTTGATGTATTGATTGCAGGAGTTGTCTTCGGATCATCAATGTCGAGATCTCCATCAATTGACTTATCCATTACCTATCAGAAGATTAGGCCTACCCTTGTTCCATCAATTGATATCAGCGTCCATGTTGTTGGTTAGGTAATTTCATCTATTGTCAGTGTTTTAGAAGCTGACTAGTAAATATATATTGAATCACATTCATCTTCGTATGGCTAGCTCGAAAAGACAAGAAATTTATCCTGGTTTGGGTAAAAAAAGCCCTACGTCTAGAGGGAGTATATATGTGATATTTGTTAGCTCAAAAGGCGAGAGAACAAATTATAAGCAAGCCTTGCTCGAGTACATGAACTCTAGGTAAGTAAAATAAAATCTAGGAAAGGAATGCATAATAGAAATGTGCACGGGCGTTTAAAGTAAGGCACAACCGCAAATGCATCAAAGGAAAAGTGCGTAAGGTAAATGCATTAGGTAAAATGCGTAATTAAAGTGAGTACAAAGTGAATTCGCCCCACTAGCGGAAGGCCTTGGGGGTCCTTTTATAGCGGGGTGAGGCGGTCCTATCTAACCGACATTCCTCATAGTGGGGCCATATTGTACAGTGTTCGTTCTATGCACCCGAACTGCCCGGGTTGTGGAAGCTTCACAGTCTTGACTTCTTGGATTCCAAGGCACCATCTTGTGTGTGGGTTAATCATTCCTCTGCAACAGATGGGACGGATGGCAGGCTTATCCTGCAAGAGGTCACATCACGCGTTTATCTCTTCTATCAATGTTATTGTGCCCACCATCGATCATAAATGCCCCCAACTGCCCACTTCTCTTAGGATCAAGCCTGGGAGGAATCGTCTATCCAACCGCTTAGGCAAGAACTTGGGCAGGCTTGGTACACCTACTTCGCACGGGCCGAGGCGTTGGTGGTGGATGCCTCCTCAAGACAGAGGATAGCTATAGTTCCTAGTCGCATAGTGGTCACGTACCATCAGGCCCCGCACATTTGGTACCTCGCGTACAGAACTCCATTAGTAGTCCCCAAGCCTTCGACCGAGTCTTCGCGGAGTTGGTCGTAGGTTGAACTTTCACTTGTGTCGGGGATCTTTAAAAACAAGAGTTTAATAATCGTGTTAGTATCAATTCAATATACATTGAATGTGGCCTAGAGGGGGAGGGGGTGAATAGGCCTTTTTGAATTTTAGTCGAAACCTGCAACACTCAACAACTTGATCAAATACTGAGAAATCGGACTAGTCTGGTATGTGTAGACTAGGTCGATCAAGTTTGATCGATGATCTCGATCCAAGACTCTACGCAGCGGAAATTAAGATGTAACTAGAGTATGTTGCTTCAATTAAATTGAAGATAGCACAAGGTGAACTTAGTTTCAAGTTTTAACGTAATTTGACTAAGATCAATTAAACCCTAAATGCAATGAACAATAAGCACAAAGTGAAGACACAAGATTTTTATCCCGTGGTTCGGTTCCCACAAATGCAACCTACATCCACGTTGAGGAGCCCACGAAAGGACCGGGTCTTCACCAACCCTAACCTCGTTGAATCGCCACAAAGGCCAATTCTCTTCCACTATCACAAAGGGGTAAGATAACCGTGTTCAAGTGGCCTTCTCACAAGTTGAGGGCACCCCAAGATTACAAATCAAAACACCACCAAGAAACACTCGTAAGATCTGCAATGAAACAACAAGAGTGTGTGAGAGAATCAAACCCAAGAGCTCAAGACGTGAAGAATCGTGTCTCTCCTTTGATCTAAAGTTAATCCTCAAGGATTTGATCTTTCTTGCGTTGAATTGTGTGGGGAGATGTGTTTTCTAGGCTCTTGGAAGGTGTGATGGCACAGGGGGTCAAGAGATAATGATTAGGGGTCGTGCACCTCTATTTATACTATGGTTTCCAAGGGTTACCGTTAGGGTTTTCAAAGTTCGGACTAGTCCGTGGTGGACTCTAGACTAGTCTGGTGTGCGGCGTGTGGGAAACCCTAAGTGTCCTGAAATATCGGACTTGTCCGACTAGGGGCAGACTAGTCCAATTTTGTCTCTGTAAATGTTCGGACTAGTCCGGCCATTATTGGACTAGTCCATCTGAGGTGAACCCCTTAGTGAATTGGGGACAAGTCCGCACTTGGAGGACTTGTCGGATTTTAGTCAGAAGGTTTTCGGACTAATCCGTGCAGATATCGGACTTGTCCAATTTAGGTCAGAAAGATATCGGACTAGTCCGTGGTAATATCAGACTTGTCCGATTGTGTGCAAGGCTGTGAAGTACTGAGGACTAGTCCGCACTAGGGAGTAATAGTTCGTTCTTAGTCAGAAAGATATCGGACTAGTCCGTGTTAATATCGGACTAGTCCGGTCTGTGTAACCCTAGACTGTGCAGACAAGTCTGCACTGGGAGGACTTGTCCGAATTTGAACAGAGAGATATCAAACTAGTCCGAGGTATATCGAACTAGTCCGGACCTGTATGAATTTGTGAGTGAATGAGTTTTCTTGTGCTTGAGCTCTTGGGATGTGTTTCTCCAACACACTCCGTACACAATGATCTACTCTATTCAGCTCTTGAGCTCTTTTCCATATAGATCCTCATTGTCCTTTCTTTTTGCGCTTTCTTCATAATTTCATTAAAACCTGCACTTATCTCAACAATTTGGTTAGGATCTCATTTGTTTGTCATAAATCAACCAAAACCCACTAGGGATGCCTAGATGCACTTTCAATCTCCACCTTTTTGGTGATTGGTGACAATCAATTTAGATTTCACAAAATATGATAAAAATACAGAATTTTCATAAAGTGTGCACATAAGAGTTTGGAACAAATTAAGTATTGAAAACATAAGGCATATGTGCATTATTTATGGTGGGATGCCAAACTACATGTGTGTGAACAATAATTGTGATGAGAAAGAAATAATTGACATAAATTTAACAACATCAAGCATAAATGTCAATTTCAAAGCATAGGCACAAATTATATCAAACTTTCATCACAGATTTCACAAAAAGTGACTTGGAAGCATAAACTTAGTCATTGTATCACACCAAAAGACCAAAAGCATGAGATAACATGATTAAAGTTTTACAACCCAAAAGAGACACAAATGGAGCTCTCATCTCGCAACCTACAGCTAGGACCTAGTGACTCCCACTCAATCTCTCCCCCTTTGTCATCAAGACAACAAAAAGAAGGAGAGAGGGGATCTAGTGGCTCATTTCTCACTGTCGGTCCTCTCCTCGTCTTCATCTTCATCTTCAGGGCAAAACCACTCGAAGTGCCCCCAATGCCCGAAGTAAGCAAGTTCGAAGGGAGACAAAGGTGGAAGATCACTGAAGTCTGAAGCTGAGTCATCTGAGATAATGGGAGATCCAATAGGCTCGATCTCCAGCTTCTGGCAAATATGATTGACATTTTCCTTGACATACCTCATGTCGGCCTTCCTTGCCTTGTTCAGCTTGTGAAGCTTTACCTCAGCCTTCTTGCATGAGCCAAAGATTGCGGCCAAGTACTTCAAGATTCGACTAGGAGACCCTTTTTGAGGAGGGGCCCTAGTGGTGGAGGTAGGCCTCCCATCTCCTTGTGCTCTCCTGGGAGCCTCTTCACTGGACACTGGAGATGGATCAGCTGAGAGAGTAGCTTGAGTAGCCTTCTAAGGCCTCAGGGGAGTGTGCTCCACATCCTTAACGAACTCAATTCCTGTGACTTTCTCAATCATGAACATGAGGTAAGGTGTATAGCCACAAGAGCGGTTCGGTGCGCAGGAGATGCTCACCATATTGTTCCAAAGATAGTCAAAGACATCAAACTTTCTGTTCTTTCTTATCACTTTCATCAAGGTCCTCAAATACCCTTACACACTTTCTGCATCTCCATCTTTTGGAGCTATTGTCTTCCTTAGTACCCTGTTGAGAACCATGAAGAAGGGCTTCATGTTCTTGGTCGATGGAGGGTTGTACTTCAGACTAGTATCATAAAGGAATTCCATCTTATCCTTCCCCAAGACACCAATGTTGTGGATAGTTAGCTCATTGTTGCCAGTGTCTTCTAGGTGAAGCAGTCTTGCAAGGTCATCATAGGTAATAGTGTATTTGGATCCATGCGTCATCCAAGTCACCCTATCCTCTTCATCACTGGCAAAATAGCACGTTGCATAGAATTGAGCAATGATTTCATCGTTCCAGTTGTACCTGAAGGCAAATAGGTCCTTCAGTCCATGCCTTGCTGCAGCCTCCACCACTTGATCAAAAGCACCACAGCTCTTCCTTTCAAAATGATTCCAGTCAATCCACTGGTTGCGGACAAATGGAGTCTTCATGGTGAGATATACAGAACTGTAGAAGTCCGCGTGAAAGTTGCTCCAGAATCTGGCGTCAGCTGCCTTCTTCGATCTGCTATAACAATCCACCATTCCGTGCCCGGAAGCCGTATCGCTTCCCTTGCCATTGAACTTCTCTTCGGAGGGGTCCCTGTTTCTCTGTCTTGGTGCATTCATCTTGAGAGGGCCGATCAGCCCCAATGAAATTCCCTTTCCCTTGCCTTTAGCTTGGCGAGGAGCTGACGAGCTAGAACCAGCCGCATCCTTGGCTTTGGACGCAGGCTTCTTGACTAGAACCTTGTGTCGCACCTGAGGTGGAGAAGGTGCCGGCTCGGAGGCACGCTCTTGCCTCTTGTTGGCACGAGACTCCAAAGCTCGTGACGACAAATCTTGTTCCATCTGATCTTCAAAGTCGGAGATGTTCTCGTTCGACATTGTCCTGACAAAGAGATTATGCAAGGAATGGATGAGTGTTGATGGTAAGGGTATGCATTGAGTAGTTGGAATTTTAGGGTTGAGTTCAGTTAAAAATCGGACTTGTCCGGTGCTCATGTGCAGACTAGTCCGGAGGGACCGGACTTGTCCGTACAGGGACCAGACTAGTCCGGTGTTCAACATCTCAAACCCTCTATGAGACAAATGGTGTTGCTCAATGCAAAAATAGCTTAACATAGATGTAATTGATCAAGGAAGCATGTATTAGCTGAAAGGAACTAAGCTATTTGATCCAAAACAGAAGAAATTGAAGTTTATAAGGTTTTGGGGGGGAATTTACCGAGAATCTTTGATTATTGACGAAGGAGGAGTTGGAGGTGCGGACAAGTCTTTGGTCTTCAATCCCCTAGCAATGGAGATCGATTTCCACCCAAACTTGAAGGGATTTGATGGAGAAAGTGCCAAATCACCTTGGGGGCTCTCGAGTTAAGAGAGAGAATGTGAGTTGAGCTGTGAGGGTGAAGGATATTAGGTTTTGGCGGCGCCTACGGTTATGGAGTTGAAAAATCAGACTTGTCCGGGGTCTACCGGACTAGTCCGGACTACTGGACTCTCTGCGTACGAGTCTGCAATGTGCGGGCTAGTCTGGGTAACCACGGACTAGTCCGTGGTCACCAAAACAGAATCAATTACCCATTCGTATATATTTGAAGGTGCCTATAGAGAAAATAGGGGGGCAAAACAACCAAATAATATTGATGAATATGATTAGTAAACATACAACAATCAAGCAATGACCATAATTCATCAAGATCATGTATTTGAAATAGTTTTTTGGAGAAAATAGAGAGATGATTTTTGTAACACAATCAATGAATTTTGAATAAGCCGTACAGGTATGCAAGTTTTCAAGCCACGTTCCGAGCATCAAGGATATTTAGTTCATTTTGGAGCTCGCAAAAACGTTTTTCAACAAGTGGCTTGGTAAATATGTCAGCTAGTTGTTTTTTGGTGTTGACATGTGTAGGATCGAAGAGAACGTGAAAAACTACCAGAGGGGGGGGGGTGACTGGTATATTTAAAAATCTTATGCAGCGGAAACAAATAAATCTCAACCCCTTCAGCAGAAAAACGATATGTTAGAGAAATCATGTGTGAAACTAATCTAAATGTGTTTCACCATGACAAAGTGATATATATAATAGAGAATCAAGTCACATAGAAAACATAAGAAGAATCACTCAAATCCGCCAAGATAAACTCAAGTTATGATCAAAAGATCGAACAAAGGTCAGTCTGTCCTACGTGAGAAAAACAGTTCTGAAACACTGCAAAGAAACTTGTGTAGATCAGAAACCACAAATCCAATGACCGTGAAATTTTGACAGCTGATAGATAATCAAGTTGTGAAGACAACCCAAAAATAATCACATCAATTGGATCTGTAAAACACTCGAGTTATGATAAAACCACCAACGAAAGGTAGTGCTGTCCGGAAACTCGACGAGTAAAACTTGTCTGGAACAAGTCGGACAAACAAGGCACAAAAGTTCCTTAAAACTACGAATTTTATTCAATGGAACACAAGAGGAACAGCCCCAAAGTTGTGCAGCACGAGCTCTGGCCTCCCTTGCTTATATAACCAGCTCGAAAGTCAACTCAACTCAAATCAGGACCCTGATCCTACTCGAATCGAAACTTTCCATAACTACTTAGGACTCTTCTATACACAGATAGAAGCAATCTTAAGACTTCCAAACACCTTAGGAACGTATCCCACATTCCAAAAACAACTCAAATTTGTGACCCACACGAAATCCTATGATAACCAACTCAAAACATTCCATATTTGAGTCAAACTCGACTCAGCCGCAGCCTGAGTTCATAACCTAGTCGGTTGGACCTTTCCGACCAATTCTTTACGTCCACATCTCTTGATCACGCCTTGGAACCATGCAGCCATTTCCATGCACTCCTTGCACACATGCAAACATCTTCCAGCGACGTTCGCGATACCTTCATATACGTTGTTCTTGATTCAAACATGCTGCGCAACCTCCCGATAAACTCAACCACAATTCCTCCTGAACTTGATTGTTGAACCTCATCTTCTCCCTAAGACTAGTTCAATGGATCCCGTCACCAGCCATGTCTTGAACTCAAGCAACACTTGCACATGAATAAACAACCAATCTGTACGAGCCCAAGTCCGCAACTTGACTCAAGTTAGTTCCGAAACTACAACACCTTACGTGAGCACCTCACATAAGGATGTTGCAAATCACATCAAAACGATATCAGCCATAACCACCTAAACACACCAAAAACTTAGTAAAAGAATACTAAGCAACCTTTCTATAAGTGTAAAGCAAGTTCGAAACATTTTACATGAAAATTTGGAACATTACGATCAAGCTCTGAACCTTGCCAAAGCTAACCGGAGCTTGAGCTGGAGCTTACCAAAGCTAGTACAACCTAGCGCTAGAGCTTACCAAAGCTAGTCGGACCTAGCGCCGGAGCTAACTAAAACTAGTCGGAACTAGTCATCCCAAAAGTCGGAGCTAGAAAAATATGTCGGAGCTAACCAACATAAGTCGGACCTAGCAAAACATATCTGAGCTTAACAATGACATGCCAGAGCTATCAAAGACATCCCGGAGCTAAAGACAAAACTCACCGGAGCTACCCAAAAACATGTCGGGTCTAGCCAAAGAAAGTCGGACCTATTGTCAGACCTTGCAGAAGCTCGGAGCTAGAGTCGGACCTTGCTAAGAAGATGTTATGACAGCATTCAAAACTTTTATTGTCAAAGTCAATGTATTCAGCACACATAGGTCTCACAATCTCCCCCTTGATGAATGCATTGGCAACACCATTTAAAATCCGAATATTGGCATGAAAAGTTTAGAGAACAATTTTCCCCCTTTTTGAAAAATCAAATGAGATAGAAATAAATTCCTCCCCCTATACATATTTCTCCCCCTTGCATAATTCACCATATTATCTCTTCCCCTTTGACAATGTATTCAGCAAGGTTCAAAAGAGAAATTTTAGTTGTTATGAGCATATTATAACATATATATAAAACAAAGCTCATCCAAGTCATACTATCAAGTAACTTACACTATCACAACAATGAGATACAAAAAGTAGTGTAAGCCATGCTAGAGATCAAATGTAACTTTCAATTTAAGCAAGTCATGATCTCACAAACTTAACTATTTTAATACCTGAAAGCATGACACTTGTTGCTGCATTTTATTATTTTCAAAGCACAAATTTAGATCATATGATATTTGCAAGAGATTATATGCGCATCTGCCTTATTCTAACCAACCAAGCCAAGCCTATGTCATTTGACAATCAGAAGCTTAAGGACATGGTTTTAGTCATACACAACTTCCTTCCAAGTTCATATCTAAGTGCAATAATAAGCCATCTCAAAAGAAGAAGTGCGATTCATGCATATTCTCTTGATCTTTTCTCAACTTATATTTGTTCAAAAAAACTCAACATGTGAGTAGATTACTTGATTAATTATTTATGATTAAAAACACTTGTGAGCATGCAACAAGTTCAAAACGACAAGAAAGTTCAACTATGACCAGATTTAGTGTAAGTAATTATTCCAATTAGTAGACATGGCAAAAACTACAAAATGTATAATCCGAGTAATGTAGTAAGAACTTTTAGCATGTAAAAGGAATCACAAAGTCATATATGTATGAAATACTATGCTCATATTATTTTAAGTTCAGATTCACACATAGACTTCCCAAGTTTCAAAACTCCCCCTCAATTTAAGCCATGAGGATGCATAACCCCTATTTCACTACGAATGTAACAAAAATGAGTGAAATCCAAAGGTTTTGTAAAAATGTCAGCCAATTGTTGTTCGGTATCTACATGGTGAAGCACAATATTTCCTTTTTCAACATTATCACGAAGAAAGTGATACCTAATGTCAATGTGCTTAGTTCTAGAATGTTGCACAGGGTTTTTGGCAATGCAAATGGCACTAGTGTTGTCACAAAACAGTGGAACACTATCTAGGTCAACCCCATAGTCCTTAAGTGTTTGAACAATCCAAAGAATTTGTGAACAAGCGCTAGTAGCAGCTACATATTCAGATTCGGTGGTGGATTGTGCAACTGAACTTTGTTTTCTGGATGACCATGAAACAAGTGAATTGCCAAGAAAATGACAAGCACTGGAAGTACTTTTCCTATCAATCTTACAAACTCCAAAATCAGCATCGGAGAAAGCATTCAAAGTAACGGTTGAGGAAGAAGGAAGAAAAATGCCAAATTCTTGAGTTCCATGTAAGTACCTGAGAATCCTTTTGACGGCTTGATGATGTGAAACACGTTGGGAGGCTTGAAACCGTGCACAAAGACATACGCTGAATTGTATGTCCGGTCTTGATGCCATGAGGTATAAAAGTGATCCAATCATGCTTCTATATTCTTTTTGATCCACGGGTTCACCATCTTCATCAAGTTCAAGTGTTGTTGTTGTTCCCATGGGTGTCCGAAGAGGCTTTCTTTTGTCCATGTTGAAGCGCCTTAGGAGGTCTTTTGTATACTTAGTTTGATGCACAAAGGTACCCTCCTTGGTTTGCTTGATTTGCAGCCCCAAAAAGTACGTGAGTTCTCCCATCATACTCATCTCAAATTCTGAACTCATCATAGCTGAAAACTTGGACACAAGATCATGAGAAGCACAACCAAAGATAATATCATCCACATACACTTGAACGAATAATGAGTCATTGCCATGCTTAAGCACAAAAAAAGTTTTATCAACCTTGCCTATGGTAAACCCCTTTTCAAGTAAGAATGTTTTTAACGTATCATACCATGCTCTAGGGGCTTGTTTGAGACCGTACAAGGCTTTGGACAGTTTGTAAACATAATTAGGAAAATCGGAATTTTCAAAACCCGGTGGTTGTTTGACACAAAACTCCTCATCTATGTAGCCATTAAGAAAAGCACTTTTAACATCCATTTGATATAGCTTAAAACCTTTAGATGCAGGAAAAGCTAACAAAATTCTTATGGCTTCTAATCTAGCAACAGGAGCAAAAGTTTCATCAAAATCTAGACCTCCAACTTGAGTGAAACCTTAAGCAACCAACCTAGCCTTATTCCTAACCACAACCCCATCCTCACTTTGTTTATTTTTAAACACATATTTAGTTCCAATTAAAGTGTGACCTTGAGGAGGAGGTAGAAGTTTCCAAACATTATTTTTTTCAAAATTTTCTAACTTTTCTTGCATGGAAATAATCCAAGATTCATTAGTGAATGCGTGTGGTATATCTTTGGGTTCAAAAGTAGCAACAAAAGCAGAATGAGCATGAGAGTTTGGATCGCGAAACCTGGACCGTGTAACTCGTTCGTGCAAGCTTCCAATAATCTGTTGTGGAGGATGAATTTTGAGAACCCGAAAGGGAGTGGACACTTCACAAGCTTCTTCTACTTCATGTTCATCACAAATCGATGACCTTGTGACTTGAGGAGGATCTGAACCAGCAGTGGTGGTCGTCGGTGCTGGCTGTGAATCAAAATCAGGAGCTCGAACAATGTCATTAGCTGCTGAAGTTTCGGGCAGCAGCTCCACCTCTTCCTCATGTTCAACGAAAATGCTCTCCCGCTGCGGATATGGATCTGGACTTGCAAAATTTGAACTAGTACCTGGGCTAGATTCATCAGAAGACACTTCACAAGTCTCCACAATTTTGTTAGTGTCAAATAAAAGCACATGGTAACCTCTAGTATGAGATGGATAACCAAGAAACATGCCATCAATGGATTGAGGTTCAAATTTATAAAGATTACCATGTGTCTTAACAAAGCATTTGCAACCAAAGACCCGAAAGTGTGTAACACTAGGCCTATGTCCAAACCGGAGCTCATATGGTGTTTTACCTAGCTTAGCACGCAAGAAAACACGATTTGAGACATAACAAGCGGTTGTAATCGCATCAGCCCAAAATTTCCTCGGAGTTTGATATTCATCAAGCATGGTCCTAGCCATCTCAACTAAGGTTCTGTTCTTTCTTTCTACAACACCATTTTGTTGAGGTACATATGGTGAAGAAAATTGATGATCTATTCCATTTTCAGCACAAAATTGATCAAGAGATTGATTTTTAAATTCCGTTCCGTTATCACTTCTAATTGCTTTTAAAGATCCTGGGTGATCAATTGATAATCTAAGAAATAAAGTTCTAAAGTGACTAAAAGCTTCATTCTTAGATGCCACAAAGTAAACCCAAGAGTATCTAGAGTAATCATCAACAATCACAAGAACATACCATTTACCTCCGAGGATTGAACACGTGAAGGTCCTACAGTGTGAAGGTGCAAAAGTTGACCCGGTTCAGTTGTCATGATCACTGTGAGAGGAGTATGTGAACCTGCAACCATCTTAGCATGTCTACAAGAAGAGGACACAATTTCTTTGTCCCCTTTAAGCTTAGGCAGCCCACGTATGCGATCAAGAGCACTAACACGCGTGAGATGATCAAAGCCTATGTGACCAAGTCTACGATGCCAAAAATATAAATCTTTGGAATCATTAACAACTAGACACCTATGCTTAGAGGAAGACATATCAAAATCAGATTTAAAAACTCTTCCAAACCGAGACATGTTAAAAATAAGCTCACTATTTGAACCTACAACTTTGCAGCAGTTTTTATTGAAAATAATTTCCAGATTTTCATCTAGCAATTGTGAAACAGAAAGCAAGTTGTATTTCAAATTTTTAACAAGAGCCACATCCTTCAAAGTGTAGTGGTCATTTACTCTAATCAAACCCTTAGCAATTATAGGAGTTGAAGAATTATCGGCAAAAGTAACATTCTCTACACATGACACAAAAGAGAGGGAGGAGAACCATTCTTTGCTACTGGTCATGTGGCGTGAGCAACTTGAATCTACAATCCAAATGTTCTCCTTCCTCAAGCATGTAACCTACATAGAAGCACAATACGTCGATGACTCAATACTGGAGTTTGTCAAAAGGCATTTAGGTATCCAGTACTGAGTCACACGACGTGCAGTAGGAAAAACACGCGAAAGATGAGATAAAATAGAAGGTTTATGAGTCAAAGTTTGAGGTTTTTTATTCTTAACTACTGACCTATAAGGTGTTACTTGTGTAGCACAAAAATCAGTAGCTCCAGAGGCAAAAACAGAAGATACGGAGGTAAACTTTGAATGTTTTTGACTCATAACAGCAGGTTGCATGTTCCTGGCATTCGGTTTAATATGTGCAGCAAATTTTGCATGAAAGTTATGAGATCTAGCGATCATTCTTTCCCTTTTCTGTTGTTTAGCTAGTCTATAACAAAAATCTATGACATGACCATCTCTACCACATTACGTACAATGAAATTTAACTTTATGTTCATGTCTAGATGAGCAAACAACATTTTTATTTGAAACTGAATGAGACAACACCCCTGCAGATTTGAAAACCACTTCTTTTTGTTTAGGAACTATTTGAATCAAACCACTTCCTAATGATTTTACAATTTTAGGTGGATGTGCCTTAGAATGAGAATGAGAATCAAAACCTAAACCAGTTTTATCTTTGCAAGACTTGGAAGAATTCAGCAGCAAGTTTAGGTTCTTATTCCCATTACCAAACCGATCTAATGTCCTATGCATGTTATCAAGTTTATCGGACAAATCAAGGCAATTTTCACATGAAGTTTTTCCTTTTAATTTGCAATTGGAACAATATTTAACTTCATGAGAATGTAAAGCATTATTCAATATTGAAATTTCATTCATATCATCTTTTAGTTTCTTTTCAAGATCATCACAACTAGAACAATGCAAATCAATTGTAGAACAAGAAGCATCTTTTAAGTTTCCAATGTCAAGTGCAGCAAGCTTTTTGTTCTTTTAAATTTCAAGTTCAAGTCTATCTAGAGTGGAGGAGTGTGTAGTTCTTAGTGTGGACAATTGTTTATAGATTAAATCACATGAGGGACAAGAATCATCACTAGGAATCAAGGTTTTCAAACAGTTGATTTCAGATTCTAGTGATTCAATTTTAGCAGCATTATCCCTAAGCTTTTTGTCCTTTTTCTTAACAATAATAGTTGCACGATCACACATTTCATTACAGGTAGAACATACCTCATCGTCGTCACTGTTGTGTTCTGCATCCTCCTGACTTGATCTTGATCTTGTTTTGCCCGTCATGAAGCATAAGTTGGCCAAATCATCTTCATCTTCGCCACTTCCAATGTCCACGTCGCTTGAGCCAAGTTTCTGGAGTGCGGAGATAAAACTGTTCACCAGTTGACGACCTGTAAAGCCCTTCTTCTTCTTCTTCTTCTTCTTCTTCTTCTTATCATTAGTTGAGGAGTGCTTCATCCTTGATTTTTCTTCTTCTCGGGAAGTAGAACCTGAAAGGTTAAGGCATTCTGTACGAAAGTGTCCTGTCTTACCACATTCAAAGCGTCCTTGAGGTCCGGAGCTTCCTCTCCTTCTAGTTCTCACATTTTGCAATGCTTTTGAGAATCTAGTAGAGAGAAGTGCTAGCTCCTTCTCTGGAAATTTCTCGATCTGCTCCAGGGTTAGTGAGGACAACAAAGCAAGAGTATTGCAAGATGATGATTGGCCGGAGCTAGGCATATCACATTGTGAGACAAATGCAATAGACTTATTTGGGTTCTTACATGATAAGATGTCAATTTCATGAGTTTTGAGTTTAGAGTAAAGCACATCTGAAGTAAGTGTACTCATGACAGTAGATTCACGAATAGATGTAACTTTCATCTCCCAGATTGACATGTCTAATGCACTAAGAAGTTGCCTAGCATTTTCAGCATCAGAAAAATTAATGTTGACACTACGCAAGTTACTGAGAATTTTGTTAAAGCGAGCAAAGAGATCATCAATGGACTCACCGGGTTGCATCTCAAAGCGCATGTATTCTTTCTTCAACATGTCTTGCCTTACCGCCTTGATCGTCTTGGATCCTTCGTGATAGTCACAAAGTGCTCTCCATACATCGTATGCCGATCGGAGATGTGCAATGCGGTCGAAGTCGCTCTGAGTGAGTCCTTGGATGATCAAGTTTTAGGCTTTGTTGTTGTTGTTAACGTCCTGTAGGTTTGTAAATGTAACTTGATCGTTAGGTGGCACTTTGTTAGGATTGTACACCTTCTCCCATATTGCAAAGCCTTGCGCCTGGATGAAAGCCTCCATGCGTGCCTTCCAAACCTGAAAATCAATACCAGCAAACACACAAGGTTTGGCGAAGTATTTCTCCATGATGATTAGTCAAAAACACGTGCAAATCACAATGATTGGAGCATCGTGGCTCTGATACCAATTGTAGGATCGAAGAGCACGTAAAAAGCTACCAGAGGGGGGGGGGGCTGAATGGTAGATTTAAAAATCTTACGCAGCGGAAACAATTAAATCCCAACCCCTTCGGCATAAAAGCGATCTGTTAGAGAAATCATATGTGAAACTAATCTAAACGTGTTTCACCATGATAAAAGTGATATATATATCATAGAGAATCAAGTCACGAAGAAAACAAAAGAAGAATCACTCAAATCCGTCGAGAGAAACTCAAGTTATGATTGAAAGATCGAACAAAGGCCAATCTGTTCTACCCGAGAAAAACAGATCTGAAATGGTGCAAAGAAACCCGTGTAGATCAGAAACCACAAATACAATGACCGTGAAATTTTGACAGATGATAGATAATCAAGTTGTGAAGACAACCCAAAAAGAATCACGTCAATTGTATCTGTAAAACTCGAGTTATGATAAAACCACCGACGCAAGGTAGTGTTGTCCAGAAACTCGACGAGTAAAACTTGTGTGGAACAAGTCGGCCAAACAAGACACAAAAGTTCCTTCAAACAACAAATTTTATTCAATGGAACACAAGAGGAACAGCCCCAAAGTTGTGCACCTCGAGCTCTGGCCTCCCTTGCTTATATAACCAGCTCGAAAGCCAACTCAACTCAAATCAGGACCCTGATCCTACTCCGTTCACAAATCGAAACTTTTCATAACTGCTTAGGACTCTTCTATACGCAGATAGAAGTAATATTAAGACTTCCAAACACCTTAGAAACATATCCCACATTCCTCAAACAGCTCAAATTCGTGACCCACATGAAATCCTATCATAACCAACTCAAAACATTCCATATTTGAGTCAAACCCGACTCAGCCGCAGCCTGAGTCCATAACCTAGTCGGTTGGACCTTTCCGACCAATTCTTTACGTCCACATCTCTTGATCACGCCTTGGAACCATGCAGTCATGTTCATGCACTCCTTACACACGTGCAAACATCTTCCAACGACGTCCGTGATACCTTCATATGCATTGTTCTTGATTCAAACATGTTGCGCAACCTCCCGATCAACTCAACCACAATTCCTCCCGAACTTGGTTGTTGAACCTCATCTTCTCCCTAAGACTAGTTCAATGGATCCCGTCACCAGCCATGTCTTGAACTCAAGCAACACCTGCACATGAATAAACAACCAATACGTACGAGCCCAAGTCCGCGACTTGACTCAAGTTAGTTCCGAAACTACAACACCTTACGTGAGCACCTCACATAAGCATGTTGCAAAGCATATCAAAACGATATCAGCCATAACCACCTAAACACACCCAAAACTTAGTAAAAGAATACTAAGCAACCTTTCCATAAGTGTAAAGCAAGTTCGAAACATTTCATATGAAAATTTGGAACATTACGATCAAGCTCCGAACCTTACGAAAGCTAACCAGAGCTTGAGCTGGAGCTTACCAAAGCTAGTACAACCTAGCGCTGGAGCTTACCAAAGCTAGTCGGACCTAGCGCCGGAGCTAACCAAAACTAGTCGGAACTAGTCATCCCAAAAGTCGGAGCTAGAAAAACATGTCGGAGCTAACCAATATAAGTCGGACCTAGCAAAACATATCGGAGCTTAACAAAGACATGCCAGAGCTATCAAAGACATGCTGGAGCTAAAGACAAAACTCACCAGAGCTACCCAAAAACATGTCTGGTCTAGACAAAGAAAGTCGGGCCTATTGTCGGACCTTGCAGAAGCTCAGAGCTAGAGTCGGACCTTGCTAAGAAGATGTTATGGCAGCATTCAAAACTTTTATTGTCAAAGCCAATGTATTCAACACACATAGGTCTCACAACATGGGATATGGCTATGTCTCCTTTCATTGAGTGGTCTCTCAAAAAGTGATGCCGGATGTCTATGTGTTTGGTCCTAGAGTGCTCAACGGGATTATGGGCAATTTTAATAGCACTATCATTATCACAAAGGAGTGGAATACGACTCATATTGTAACTGTAATCCCTTAGAGTTTGTCGCATCCCAAGGAGTTGTGCACAACAACTCCCGGCTGCAACATACTCCGCTTCGGCCGTGGATAAGGCAATGAAGTTTTGTTTCTTGGAGGACCAAGAAACTAGGGATCTACCTAGGAATTGGCATGTACCGAAGGTACTTTTTCTATCTACTTTACATCCGATATAATCTGCATCGGAGTATCCAATGAGATTGAATTTGGAACCTTTAGGATACCAAAGGCCCAGGTAGGGTGTATGAACTAAATATCGAAATATTCTTTTGACGGCTTTCAAATGACACTCCTTAGGATTGGCTTGAAATCTTGCACACAAGCACACACTCAACATAATATCAGGCATAGATGCACATAAGTAAAGTAGGGATCCAATCATGGAGCGATATACCTTTTGATCCACGTTTGGTCCGTCTTCATTTAGATCCAAGTGTCCATTTGTTGCCATGAGAGTCTTTATAGGCTTCGCCTTGTTCATTCCAAACTTCTTGAGTATGTCTTGAGTGTACTTGGTTTGGCTTATAAATGTCCCTTCCTTTTGTTGCCTCACTTGGAATCCCAAGAAGTATTTCAACTCTCCCATCATGGACATCTCGAACCTATCTGTCATAATCTTACTAAATTCTTTACAAAATGATTTGTTAGTTGAACCAAAAATAATATCATCAACATAAATTTGACAAATGAATAGATCATTGTCAAAATGCTGTGTGAACAATGTATAATCAGCTTTGCCAATTTTAGAACCATTTTCAATCAAAAAATCTCTAAGTCACTCATACCAAGCTCTAGGAGCTTGTTTGAGGCCATAGAGAGCCTTACGTAGTTTGAACACGTGGTCAGGGAACTCTTGATCTTCGAATCCAGGGGGTTGCTCCACATACACCTCCTCCTTGATTGGTTCATTGAGGAAGGCGCTTTTCACATCCATTTGATATAGCTTGAAATCATGGTGAGTAGCATATGCAAGTAATATTCTAATAGATTCAAACCTAGCTACGGGAGCAAAGGTTTCATCAAAATCTAAACCTTCGACTTGTGAATACCTTTGACCACAAGTCGTGCCTTGTTCCTTGTCACCACCCCGTGTTCGTCTTGCTTGTTGCGGAAGACCCATTTGGTACCAACGGCGTTGAACTTGGGTCTTTCGACGAGTTCCCACACCTCGTTCCGTTTGAAGTTGTTCAACTCCTCTTGCATTGCCACCACCCAATCCGGGTCTTTCAATGCATCCTCAATCCTGCTCGGTTCCAAAAGGGATACAAAAGAATAATTCTCACAAAAGTTAGCTATGCGAGATCTAGTGGTTACTCCCTTTTGGATGTCACCAATTATGTTGTCGATTGGGTGATCCCTTTGGACGCATTGGTGTACTCTTAGGTGTGGTACTTGCGGTCTTGTATCTTCATGTTTGTCTTCTTCTCCCCTTGGATGATTGCCATCATTGGTGTGTTGATCATCTTCATCTTTTTGAGGTTGATCTTGTGTAGAAGCTCCCCCTTGATCGTTATCCTCCTATTGTGGTTCATCTTCTTCATTTGCATTTGGAGGTGGCACTTGTGGTCGAACGTCACCCAACGCCATTCTTCTCAATGCCTGACATGGAGCTTCTTCTCTATCTAGCACACATTGATTAACTTGCTCTTCTTGAGAGAGGTTAGTTTCATCGAACACCACGTCCTGTGGTACTTCAACAAGTGTGGAGGCTTTGTTGAAGACACGATAGGCATAGGAGTTCGAATCGTAGCCAAGCAAGAAATCTTCATCGGACTTCGAAGCGAACTTTGAAGTCCTAGGCTTCTTGCTCAAGATATAGCATTTGGAAGAAAACTCAAAAATAGGAAATATTAGGCTTGTTACCGGTGAGTAGATCATATGATGTTTTCTTGAGAAGTTGATGAAGATAGAGTCAATTTATGGCATGACAAGCGGTGTTGACCTCTTCAGCCCAAAACCGATCCGATGTCTTGTACTCATTAAGCATTGTCCTCGCCATCTCTATGAGGGTTCGGTTCTTCCTTTCGGCCACTCTGTTTTTTTGAGGGGAGTATGGTGCTGAAAACTCATGTTTTATGCCTTCTTCGTCTAAGTACTCCTCAACTTGGGTGTTCTTGAACTCCGTGTCGTTTTCACTTCGTATGTTCTTGATTGTCAACGAGAATTCATTTTGGGCACGCTTGAGGAACTTCCTAAGGGTTCCTTGAGTCTCTGTCTTATCATGTAAAAAGAAAACTCATGTGAAGCGTGAAAAATCATCAACAATTACTAAACCATATTTGTTACCGCCGTTGCTTATGTAAGCAATTGTACCAAATAGATCCATGTGAAGTAGTTCGAGCGGTCTTGTCATTGTCATGACGTTCTTCGCGGGATGAGGTGCTCCTACTTGCTTCCTGGCTTGGCACAGGCTACAAGGCCTGTCTTTCTCAAAAACAACATCCTTCAAACCGCAGATGTGATCGCCCTTAAGGAGTTTTTGAATATTCCTCATACCAACATGTGCTAGCCGTCTATGCCACAACCAACCCATGTTGATCTTTGCAATCAAGCATGTGTCAAGTTTGTCTTTATCTTTGTTGAAGTCAACAAGATAAAGTTTTCCCTTTAACACACCCTTGAATGCAACCGAGTCATCACTCCTCCTAGAAACGTTCACACCCTCATTAGTGAACAAGCAATTATAATCCTTGTCACATAATTGAGATATGGACAGAAGGTTATAATCTAAGGAGTCAACATGCAAAACATGAGAAAGAGTGTGTTGAGGCGATATTGCAATTTTACCGGTACCGAGCACCCTTCCTTGACTATTGTCTCCAAAATAGATGCCCTCGCTTGGATCCTCATTTTCTTCATATTCTACAAACATTCTTTGTTCTCCGGTCATATGGTTAGTGCATCAACTGTCTAGCACCCATTTTGCTCCACCGGAGGAGTAGGCCTTTCTTTTACCTTCCTTCGCCATTAGACATGTGTCGCTGTCCTTCCTGGCGCCAATAGATGGGAAGAGAGTTGATTTCTTCGTCGTCTTTTTGATGGCTATGCTAGCCATCTCCTCTTCCTCTTCGGACGAGGACTCATCATTTGAGTTCCACTCCTTTCCTAGGTGCGCCTGTCCCACTTGCCTTTTCTCCTTGAAGAACTTCTTGGGTTGAGGCTTCATTTCCTTGATCTTCTTCTTGTTTTCTTCGTATGGGCAATCAACTATAAAGTTGCCATATTCACCACAGTTATAGCAAGCCCACCTCAACTTTGGTCCTGACTTTTCTTTGTGTTTTCCTTCACTTGATTTACCCCCTTCTCTTCTCTTCATCATCCTCTTGAATTTCTTCATTAAGAGGATCATGCCTTCCTCATCTATGTCACTACTCTCATCATCGCTGTCATCTTCCTCTTGAGCCTCTCGAGCTTCTTTTGACAAGGGCTTGCAAGTGGATTTTAAGGCGACCCCTTTCTTATTTGCTGAGGTGAGGTCGGCAATCTCCTTGACATGTTTTGCTTGCTTCTCCATCATTTCAAAGTTGATGATCTTTCCAAGCAATTCATCCGGGTCATTTTCTTGTACCCGGGGCTTTCTCTAATCATCGAGCACAACGTAACATTGCGAGGCATGAAAGCTCTAAGGATGATCTTCACCACCTCGTGATCGTTCCAATTTTTACTTCCATATGCTCGAACCTTGTTGATGAGAGTCTTTAACCGGTTGTACATGTCTTGCGGTGACTCATCTTCTTCTATGGTGAATCTTCCCAATTCGCCTTCAATCATTTTGATCTTCGCCTCTCGCACATGACGATCGCCTTCATGTGCAGTTTGCAATGTGTCCCATATTTCCTTTGCAATCTCGAGTCCATCCACCTTGGTGAACTCGTCCCGACTTAGTGATGATGTGATGACCGCTGCAACTTGAGCATTCTGATGAATTGCTTGCTCTTGGCTTGGTGTGAGCTCTTCATCGTCGTTTGGGATATCTATACCTGTGCACACTATATGCCACAAGCTGGGGTTAAGTGAGATTAAATGCATTTTCATGTTTTGCCTCCACATTAAGTAATCATTGCTATCAAAGTGTGAGGCTTTTCCTATAGGAATAGACAAAGAATGGCTATTGTTAGGATTTAGACGATCGTAGTTGAAAGGATATCGGGAGTTGTCGGTGTGACTACTCCCGCTCTTCTTCTTCTCGTCCTCGATCTTCATTTTCCCTTTGGAGAGGGCTTTGTTCCTTAGGAGCGCCCAGAGTTCAAGCGTCTCCTTATCGTCATCCTCGAAGTCCTGAATGGCGTCGAGGAGCTTCTCCAATTTCTGAGCCTTCTCATCATCAACCTTCTCTTGATCGAGGCTCTTGTGTACGTCTTTCATGTCCGACATTTTCTCTTCGAGCGATTAGTCTCCTTTTGAGGAGTCCGACTCTGATACCAATTGAATGTGGCCTAGTGGGGGGGGGGGGGTGAATAGGCTCTTTTGAATTTTTGTCGAAACCTACAACACTCAGCAACTTGATCAAATACCGAGAAATCGGACTAGTCCGATAGAGTGCGGACTAGTCCAGTGCGTGCAAACTAGATCGATCAAGTTTGATCGATGATCTCGATCCAAGACTCTACGCAGTAGAAATTAAGATGTAACTAGAGTATGTTGCTTCGATTAAACTAAGATAGCACAAGATGGACTTAGTTTCAAGTTTTAATGTAATTTGACTAAGATCAATTAAACCCTAAATGCAATGAACAATAAGCACAAAGTGAAGACACAAGATTTTTATCCCGTGGTTCGGTTCCCACAAAGGCGATCTACATCCACGTTGAGGAGCCCACGAAAGGACCGGGTCTTCACCAACCATAACCTCGTCGAATCGCCACAAAGACCAATTCTCTTCCACTATCACAAAGGGGTAAAATAACCGTGTTCAAGGAGACTTCTCACAAGTTGAGGGCACCCCAAGATGACAAATCAAAACACCACCAAGACACACTCATAAGATCTGCAATGAAACAACAAGAGTGTGTGAGAGAATTAAACCCAAGAGCTCAAGACGTGAAGAATCGTGTCTCTCCTTTGATCTAAGTTAACCCTCAAGGATTTGATCTTTCTTGTGTTGAATTGTGTGGAGAAACGTGTTTTCTAGGCTCTTGGAAGGTGTGACGGCGCAGGGGGTCGAGAGATAATGATTAGGGGCCGTGCACCTCTATTTATACTATGGTTTCCAAGGGTTACCGTTACCGTTTTCAAAGTCCATACTAGTCCGGTGTGCAGCGTGTGGGAAACACTAAGTGTCCTGAAATATCGAACTTGTCCGACTAGGGGCGGACTAGTCCGATTTTGTCTCTGTAAATGTTCGGACTAGTCTGGCCATTATCCTACTAGTCCATCTGAGGTGAACCCCTTAGTGAATTGGGGATAAGTCCGCACTTGGAGGACTTGTCGGATTTTAGTCAGAAGGTTTTCGGACTAATTCGTGCAGATATAAGACTTGTCCGATTTAGGTCAGAAAGATATCGGACTAGTCTATGGTAATATCAGACTTGTCCGATTGCGTGCAAAACTGTGAAGTACTGAGGACTAGTCCGCACTGGGGAGGACTAGTCCGATCTTAGTAAGAAAGATATCAGACTAGCCCGTGGTAATATTAGACTAGTCCGGTCTGTGTAAACCTGGACTGTGCAGACAAGTCCGCACTGGGAGGACTTGTCCGAATTTGAACAGAGAGATATTCTGGACCCGTATGAATTTGTGCAGTGAATGAGTTTCTTATGCTTGAGTTCTTGGGGTGTGTTTCTTTAACACACTCCATACACAATGATCTAATCTATTCAACTCTTGAGCTCTTTTTCATATAGATCCCCATTCTCCTTTATTATTGCGTTTTCTTCAAAATTTCATTAAAACCTATTCTTATCTCAACAATTTGGTTAGGATCTCATTTGTTTGTCATAAATCAACCAAAACCCACAAGGGATGCCTAGATGCACTTTCATACATGCCTGATCACTAGCGGTCCGAACTAGTCGGTGGGGCACACGCGCCCATTCATTGACTCGTTGTTAGCCCAGATCGCATGGCGGACCCCAAACATCTTACGAGGCTAGGTTGTCAGCTCATAAGTTTGTTTGCACCCCATCGATGAGTTATCTATGGCTCGGAGGGGTAAGCAGGTCAGAAAGCTCCCATGGTAGGGTCTAAATCCCGCGCTCGTTGAGTTATCTAACAGGTAATCCAAGTGAAACTCGATCAAGCTAGTTCGTTTGGGGTGACTAGAACGCATCCATCGCTGTTCGTTAAGGATGGCAGCACATCACGACATAGATGCCCGCATTTCATAAATCTGCCTAGATACATCTACATAGTTCTCAAGTCCACAGAGGGATCCAAGTGGCTTAGGAGCCAACCCTCCGTCAGGATACTAAGGAGTCGCACGAATAGTTGGAGACATCAGGGGGAGCTGCTCCTTCAAGTGTGCCTGACTACAGGCCATCTCGGGTCATACATCCCTTACTCTTGTTCATCCGGGAAAACATATTATGACATGTCAGATAGGTAGGTGCCACAAACTATACGTGGCCCCAAAAGTGAACCGGAAACTTAACTTCTTACCTAGGCTTGCTGGCCAGCGGGTCTCACTTTGTGGGAGATGAGGAGGCATCGCACAACTAGGAGTTGGCGCCAGTACGAATTGGAAGTAGGTGGGTTGCCGCAGCAGCTTTTAGATTGCCACCCGTTTCCATGGGTTTCGGGTATGCTGTGCAAAACCAGAGATATTGGAGCAGCACCGATTATGAGTAGCCGGTGGTGCGTGGCGCCATCCATGTCCGTTTTGACCAGTGGGTCCATCATGATGCGACAGGCATGGTGGTGTGTCCTAAATGAATGCCCCCACGTCTACTACTTCGCAAGGTTCAAGGCTTTCCCCGTAACCTCCCCAATAGACGTTATAAAAGGGCCTTGGCGTTTGTCTCCCCTTTCCTCATTAATGTTTCCTTGATTGTATCCCTCCTTGCACTTTGCCTTCCTTCCTATATTTGCAGAGGGGGGGGGGGGGTAAAGAAAGTGGCGAGGTCACTGTCTGCTCGACTTTTCATTTGATGGAGTCGTGGCTGAAGTCCCACATGAAGGAGGATCAGGTCAGCACATTGGCTGAGAAGCTTGCTGTACCGCTAAGTGACCATAACTTCCGTGTCCCCGGGGGAGATGTCGCCCCCGATCCGAGGCCTAACGAGGTGGTTTTCTTTCTTTTCTTCCATGAGCGGGGGTAGGGCTTCTAGCATGTTCCTTCTCTCGATCGCTTCTGTAGGAATGAGGGATGGAAATCCAGCACCTGACGCCGCTCGACGTCCTCCACATCTCCTTGTGTGAGGCCTTTCTGGGCATCCCCTCATCCTGTTACACTAGAGGTACTTCTTTCGGAACCAAACCGCACGAGGAGAGGGGCCAGCTTCCGGCTGGGGGTTGCGCTTGCGTTTAGCTCCGAGCTACATCGAGCTCCCTACGTTGAGTGTCCTCAAAGGTTGACATGAGTCTTAGATCTACATTCGGAACTCCAAACTCGGGGTTCCATCTTTCATTGAAAATATCCCTAGGGAGCAAGATTCCTGGGGTTGTCACGTTACAGGGGAAAAATAAAGCGAGGTGGAGAAATATATCACTACGGTGAAGGTGATGAAGGAGGCTGGCCTTACGAGGTGGCAATTCTTTGTATTTTCATCGAGTGGAGGACTCAGCTGGTCCAAGTTCGATCGTTGTCGATGTGGTAATACCATCCCCGAGGCTGGGATCCGCACGTGAGCCGTCTGAGGTTTAGATCATCTAGCGGGTCAAGGGCATGACTAGAAAGAAGTTGGGGACGACCAAGACCGATTTGATTCTACTGGCGGTGAATCAACCTTCTAATTGGGTCTTTAGCAGACTCGACCACCTGTTGGATGCGCCTCGACATGGTGGCACGAGGGTGGCAAAAGCCTGAGGCACCGTTGGAAAGGGGAGGACAAGGGCAACAAAGATTTCTCACGAGAAGTCAAATGTTGAGGTGGCCTGAGAGCGCATAGAGGCGAAGGAAGCTTAGGATAACGTGGAGCGGGCCTAGAGGGAAATAGACAATTAGCCCTTTTGTTGTCTCGCGTTGAATCTCTTCTTCCTTTGGTTGGTTGTGTTCATTCACCGGGTCCTCTGTGGCCCTGCAAGTTACCCATCGGTTGTCGAAGAGTAAAGCCCAAGTATGGTGGAACAAGTTAGACGTCCTTCAAAAGGTTGCAGCTGTTGGTATTTCATAACACCACAGATTGTCTACAGTGAGATATGAGATCCGCAGGTGCACGAAAGATACCTTTGTAGCATTTCACGCAAGATTATTCCCAAAGGTATCATATTTATCCTAAAAGAAGGCAGTGAAGTAAAGTAAACACTATTCTCAATATCAAGATATAGGATACTATGTAATTATGAGAATAGGAATAAGTTGATACTGAGGATAGTATGACACACATTTAAGCAATCTGCTCTAAGGGATAAGGTTGTTCTAGTGAGGGTTAAACTACGAGAATGAGCTGCTCCTACTATGCTCTAATTACTCATATACATAGTCTAAAAATGTACACATGAATATGCTAATGGTGAATACTATGACTTAGTGGTTCAACACATCGGGCACGAGTTTACCCCTCACAACATTAGGACAACATTAGGACGATTCCCACTAAGAGCCTGTGGCGTAGCCGAACGTGGGGGAGTGCAAAGGACGGACAAGGCTATTGCCACCTGCCGTCTACCCCTACAACTCGTACGTCTACGAGACATCCAACACTACTTAACTATCTAAGCATCACACTTACATTTTAAGTAAATACCTTGAAAGCGTAGGTACAAATATCTTTCTAAGGCAATGACTAAGCTAAACATTGTTGAACAAATGTTAGAACCAAGCACTAACATATTCATATTAATATAATCATATTATTACCTAATTAGACTATAGTGGTGGTGTATTATATTTATGATAACATGATATGGGCATTATGATCAGATTGTAATAACATCTACACCTAGCACATACGTGGACTCCACAATGATAGAATGCTTGAGTGGTGTGTGTAGTGAAGTCAGACACCTCCCTCATATTTATACATAGAGATGAGGAGGTTCCCTCCACCAAATACGCGTGAAGGAATCTCTGTTCTTCTCACCAAACCACAGGAGTGTGCCACGTGCAATCTGACCGTGTTTCGCACCTTTACCAGGTTGACCTAACCCTGGGCTCGCCTGTTTGCACTGGTGTTCCTCTTTGACACTGGTTTGTGGGCCCTTAGCCTGGGAGCAGGTGGTTCCTATGTGTTTTAGCTGATTTAGCCCTCCGAGTGGGCCCATGGATCTCGTGTTTGCACCTGATTGGTCGGGATGTGTGTTTTATGGATTCCTCCCCTAGATTAAATTAAATTCTATATAAAATACCTGCATGCACCATTTTCTCCAAGTACAAGTGGAACTAGGTTATTTCTAAAAGCAATGCGTGTAAGAAATGTGTACACCTTCACATAATTGAGATATATTGACGATCAAAATTGGTACTTAACAACCGTCAACAAATTCCCCCAAGCTTATCCTTTGCTCGTTCCGAGGAAAAATAAAAGACTTAAGTGGGGCTTTTGCCTTCTCCTCTTGTTGCGTGGTTGAAAGATAGAACAATTCACACAACATGCATTATTCCTAATGTCTAAGTTCCATTCGAATCCTAGAGAATTTTAAATATCTTTCAAAACCAAGATTAAGTTCCTCAAATTATAGTCTCAATCACTCCTTTGTGTAAGTGGAATTTTCCTCACCAAGGCAATGTCTTTCTTGTCCTATATCTAAATAATACTTTTTTTGTGAATCCTGGTAAGGAACGAGAGTAGGCATATTTGCAACACATATATTGCTAAGTCAAAAGAGTAAGCCTTAGGAGAAAACAAATCATACCTCTAGATCAAGATTGTGCAAGTGTGGTGGTGGAAGATGACTCCTTTTTATGCACTCTCTTTTTTTAGAGATGAAACATGGCTATTTTTTTCATGCTCATTCCTTGAGAGCATGCTTTATTCTTTTTTTTTCTTTTTTTTTGTATCCATGTCTTCTACTCCTTTTCTTTTCAAATAAAGTTGAATAGAGGTTTTGTCATTGAATATATGGAGTATATTTTTGGAGGTGGAAAATGGAATGATGAAAAAATTGCTAACTTCCAGTATAGAAGTTTAGCACTTGCATGTGTGTAATCTTGATCATGGAAGTATGTAAAGATTTTTACATAGGTCTATACTAGTTTGACTTAGCTCAATGTGAAAACAAATAGCATATGCAAGGGGTTTATCAAATAAGAATATCATATGACTTTGGTAGGAAATTCAAATCAAATGAGGAACTTCATTTTAAATCAATTTGGAAATTTCGTTGGAGATCAAGTTTCACTTTGATCGGGAAACTAGCAGCCTATGTTTTGTATCATATCTCACAACAATCAAGAATTGGATCATGCTCATGCTACCAACAATTTTTAAGTTCTAGGTGAAGTACTTAAAGCTAATAAACTCAATAGTTGGAGAATCTTAAATTGTAAATTAAGTACTAAAGAAGAATAAAACAAACAACTATTCATCATTTCAACTTATTAAGGAATCCAACATTCTTACCGTACAATTTTATTTAATCCTATGTTAAGTGTTTTTTTAAATGCATTGATGTGGAGAAGGGAAAATGAAATGCAAGGTGATATGTAATACAAGTTACCTCAAGTGGGGGTCCTCCCCCAAGCTTGTTCTTGGTCAAGGTCTGCGATAGGGGTTGCAAACATAACAGCAGAGGTAGGCCATGAGGTCGGCCTATCCTTGATGCAACATGGCTTCAACATTGGAGGGTTGAGTGTCGATGTTGTTTTGCCACCCATGGGTGCCTTGCACTACAAGAATCCCGACCATAAACGACGACCAAAAACAGTCGTCTATAAGGATCTTACTGTCATTTATAACTTATAGACAATAGTTTTAGTCAATTGGCAACAATTTCCGGCCGTCACCAATAATTTGTTGTTTATAACACTATTGGCGATGACAACCGTCGTTTATAATATAATTGGTGACAGCCACCGCTGCCCGTCGCCAATTACTTCAACGCGCCACATGGCGACAAGGGAGACTAATTGGCGATGGTACTACTGGCCGTCGCCAATAAGTGAGGCTTATTGGTGATGGTGGGCCAGGCTATCATTAATTATTATGGCTTATTGGTGATGGTCAAGTACCAAAAACCGTCGCCAAAAAGGAAGGTAATTTTTTTTAAAAAAAATAGAAAATGCTGCCCCTGGCTTCAAGGCCAACCCTGGCTTGATGGGCAGCTCACACAGGCATATAAACAAATTTACACAAGCATATAAATAGGCATATAAACAGAAACTCTAGCTTGCCAAACATTGGATTCCCCCTCAAGTTTGCCAGACATCTAGCGTGCGGCCCTGACCCGACGACGAAGGGATGAGGAGGCGGCAGAGTTCACCCATGCCAACGCATCGACACAACTGGGAAACACTGGCAAGGGAGCACACGAGCTGCATGGACTCGTAGCGGTTGTCGAATGCCTAGATGAGGAGATGACCGCCACGGATGTTGAGGACGGAGGCTGTAGAAGACCTCTCGAAGACATCGGCGAAGAAGGCGGCGGCGCGGCGAGTGGCGGCGGCATCGAGCTCTGGTAACATCGGGCCAACTGGGAGGAACCACGAACGCCCAGGTGTCGCAGAGGCGAGGTAGACCCCAAGACATGCAGCGGGTGGCGGGCCCGGAAGCAGCAGAGGAAGGCGGGGTCAGAGGCATGGCAACACCAGCAACGATAGATGTGGGCGCCCTGGAGGATATTGGGGAGGCGACGCAGAGCAGGATCTCTGCAGGTGGCCGTCATCGCTGAGGACCAAGGAAACTGATGTCTATGCCACCATTGGTGGTGTAAGGTCTGTCGTTCTGGTGGTGTAAGACGGCGGCTGGTGGTGTGCGGCTAGAAGTGGGCAAGTGGCGGCGGCGTGGTTGAAGTATTGAATGGTTAGGTTTGGCAGTTCACAAGTGGGAATATAAAAAGAGGGACTGTGCACATAGAGGATTGGAAATTCGTAGAGTAAGAGAGTGTGGGAATGCAATCGTCACTTTATTCATTCAGGCGAGCTGGCTTTTATAGATGGAAGCCATACATGCTCCAAGGATGGAGCAGGTACATCTGTTGAGATCGATCCTACATTGTCGGACACTCCCGAGTCCTGGGCAACGGCCCCGCACGTGGTGCGCTGGACTCGGCCATACGGCCAACAGACTCTGACTTCCAACACCCCCCTCAGTTTGTGCTGAATCACTAATGGCGCACAAGCTGTTTCTAAATTCTTCAAACATTTTTGTGGGAAGTCCTTTTGTCATGATGTCGGCGAACTGGAGAGTTGTAGGAACATGTAAGACTCGTAGATGTCCAAGCGCCACTTTTTCACGGACGAAGTGAATGTCCAGTTCGATGTGTTTGGTGCGGCGATGGTTGACTGGATTCTGTGACAAGTACACTGCAGAGATGTTGTCGCAGTACATGACAGTCGCCTTGGGCACATCAACATGTAGTTCTTGGAGAAGTTGCCGCAACCAGCAGCATTCAACAGTGGCATTAGCGACGGCCCGATATTCAGCTTCAGCACTAGATCTGGATACCGTTGTCTGTCTCTTGGAAGACGATGAGAGAGTCATCGAGATAGATGCAGTAACCTGACGTGGGCCTTCTGATGTCTGGACAGCCAGCCCAATCTGCCTCGGAATAGGCTGTTAAGGTGGTATCTGACGAGGAGTGAAGTTGAAGGCCATGCGAGACAGTACCTTTGATGTAGCGAAGGATTCGCTTCACGAAACTCCAGTGTGCGTGACGGGGCACATGCATGTGCAAGCAAACTTGATTCACTGCATACACGATATCAGGGCGTGTGAGGGTCAAGTATTGTAGTGCCCAAGTGACGCTTCTGTAGAAGGATGCATCTTGTACGAGGTTGTCGTCATTTCTGGATGCTTTAGGCTTTGTGTCGACAGGTGTGGTTGACGGCTTACAGTTTGTCATTCCAGCATGTTGGAGTAATTCTTGTGCATAAGATGCTTGATCCAGGAAGAACCCGTCAGACGACCTGGGCACACGAATGCCAAGAAAGAAATGTAGTGATCCCATGTCTTTCATGGCAAACTTGGTGCTAAGCTGTTGGATGATGCTTTGGATCAAGGATGTCGATGAAAGCCGCGAGGACGATATCGTCGACATATAGTAGGAGGTAGGCCATCGCCGATCCGTGTTGCAGCACGAACAAGGAGGTGTCAGACCTCGAACTTTTGAAGCCAAGCACATGCAACACGCCCGCGAATGTTTGGAATCATGCTCGAGGCACTTGCTTGAGGCCGTACAGCGACTTGGAGAGGAGGCAAACATAGTCTGGATGGTTGACATCGATGAAGCCCGTCGGTTTATTGCAGTAGACTCGTTCGGCGAGCGCTCCATGTAAGAGCGCGTTCTTCACGTCGAGCTGATGAACGGGACAATTGTGAGACGCCGCGAGGTGGAGCACCGTGCGGATCGTCGCAGGTTTGACGACAGGATAGAATGTTTGGTCGAAGTCGATCCCCTGTCGTTGATGGAAGCCACGAACGACCCATCTGGCCTTGCGACGTGCGAGGCTGCCATCGGCATTCACCTTGTTCTTGAACAGCCACTTGCCGGAAATGACGTTGACTCCGCTCGGACGTGGCACAAGAGTCCACGTGTTGTTTGTGCGAAGAGCTTGGTACTCCTCTTGCATGGCGGCGAACCAAGCTGGATCGCGCATGGCGGCGCGGACGGATGTTGGCGGAGGCGAAGGCTAGCTTGTTGCAGTAGTAGCGTACTTTGGATTTGGTTGATGAATGCCGTCGCGTGCCCGGGTGATCATGTGATGACGAGAGGTCGAGGCATGAGTTGGTGCTGCAGGCTCTCGCGATGCATGGCACTGTGGTGGGATATGTCCTGCACTGGAAGAACCTTGAGCTGCAGACGAGTCAACTGAAACGTCGAGCAGAGGGAAGTTGAGTAGTTGCAGCTGATCCGTGTGTACAGGCTGTTGATGTGCAGCGCCTGGATCTACGAATGTTGTTGTAGCATATATGGATGCGAGTCGGGCGCCAGGATCAACGCAGGGTAGTGGCCGGCTTGTTGAGTTGTTGCGGCCGCCCGCGTCGGTAGTGGAGACCCCACGAGGCCCCTGTGCATGCATGGGTGGTGCAGCACCTGGACACATGCAAGTAGTTGGAGCAGATGACGATAGGAGAAGAGCGTCTTTATCCATGCAAGGCGGTGGCCTGGTTGTTGAGTTGTTGAGGCCACGTGACCCTTGACCATGCATGGGCGGTTGCAGATGTGCATGCCCCGAGTCGCCCGCCGGCGTTTGTTGACGCTGCGTCGCGTGGGTCCTGCAGCTGGGCCTCGCCGAAGCCACCGGAGTGGCCGCATGAACCGGGCCTCGTGAACCGTGAGGTTCCCATGCACGTCGTGGAAGGAACACCGGATATATATCCGGTGGTTGTGCTCCGGTCGTAGAAGGTGCCAGAGGAGGGTGCTCCGTGCGAAGTTCCCTGAAAGGAAAAATTCACTCGTCGAAGGTGACTTGTCGGGAGGTTAGTACTCGACGTGTGGCTGGATTATAGCAGCGGTATCCTTTGGTGTCTGGAGGATAACCTACAAAGATATACGGTGTGGAACGTGGTGCGAGTTTGTGGGTGCTGGTGGGTGAGGTGTTAGGGAGGCATAGGCATCCGAAAACATGAAGATGGTCGTAGGATGGAGTGCGTCCCAATAAAAATTCATATGGAGTGATGTTTTTGCGTACGCAGCAAGGAGGGCGCACGTTGAGTAAGGTGGTTGCCGTGGCTAGAGCATCTGGCCAGAAGGTGGGAGGGGCACCCGCGTGAAGAAGCATAGTGCACATGCTGTCATTAAGGGTGCGGATGATCCGTTCCGCGCGCCCATTTTGTTGAGAGGTGTAAGGGCAGGTTAGACGTCGGATAATGCCATTGCTTGCGAGAAAAAGATCGGGCAGCGAGGTTATCAAATTCTCTCCCATTATCTGTTTGTATGGCTGCAATCTGTTGTCGGAATTGTGTGTGGACAAAAGCGTGAAAGGCAATGAGTGTGGGTAGAACATCAGACTTATACCATAGATCGAGGGAAGGTCCAAGTAAAATGCGAGAAATCATCAAGCAAAATGAGATAGTATTTAAAACCGGAATTGCTTGGAACAGGAGAGGTCCATACATCGCAATGCAACAATTGAAAAGGGAAAAAGGACATGCTATTTGAGGAAGAGAATGGTTGTCGAACGTGTTTGCCCAGTTGACATGCCTCGCATGTGTGACTCTCAGCTTTGACGCAATGATAGCCGAAGGAAGACAACACACGTTGAAGCTGCCCATGTCCTGGGTGTCCAAGTCGTGCGTGCCAGAGGGACGACATCAGTGTGGCCACGAAGGTGCGATGACGGGCTTTATTGTTGGCGGGCTGGTGAAGAGAGTAGAGGTCGCCGGTCGAGTCACAGCGGAGAAGAATCGTCCCCGTGCGAAGATCCTTAATGGAAAAACCAAAAGGGTCAAATATAACGGAGATATTATTATCACGAGTTAATGCACGAACAGAAATCAGGTTCTTTACTAGGTTGGGTGAGAACAGAACATTTTTGAGGTGCATTGTGGAGTGATGAGTGGGGATGCTGGCATGGCCAATGCGATGAACCGGCAAGGAGTCGCCGTTGCCAACAACAATGGTAGATGATGGAAAAGGCAGGTGTGAGGAAGATAAAATACCGGGATGGTTCACCATATGAGAGCTAGCACCTGTGTCGAGCACCCAGTCTGTTCCAGCGTACTGGTTTGGTGGTGGCACGCTGTTCAGAGCAGTGAGCAATGCCGGAGGTGCTGCTGCGAGCTGCATGCTGTCGTAGTTGTTCATCTCTGGAAGTTGGTAATTGACAGTAGCAGTCGTATGCAATGCCTGTTGATTGGCGTTGCCTGGTCTGGGACCCAGCAGACCAGAGGAAGACGGACGCCAGAGCGGGACTGGCCACGCCTGCACGAGTCCTGTCCAGGGTCGGTATGCTGTGCAGGGGCTCGGTCCAGTGCGCGCGCCGGTAGAGGCGCTGTTGGAGTCGGCCGACGGCGTGTGGCCGCCACGTCCGCCATTTCTGTTGCGGCGACGACGGAGGTCACCAGCGTTTTTGTTGGACGCCTGCTGCTGAGTAGACGTGAAGGCCGCAGCAGTTTGTTGAGGATGCGATGCCGCAACGGTGATCGACGATCTTCCTGCTGCCAAAAGGGACGTGTTGGCTTCCATTTTGGTGGTGTGGGCTTGGCGCGCCTCGTCTTGGAGAAGATAGTCATGCACAAACAGGAACGTCGGCAGAGGCTTGTAGGCAGTGATGACGGAGATGGCGTGACTGAATTTGGAAGACAGGCCACGCAGTGCGTTGATGACCATCGCCGACTCAGAGATCAGGTGCCCAACGTCCCGGAGCAGGTCGGCGAGCTCCTTGAGTTTTCCAAAGTAGGCGGAGATAGTGAGTTCGCCTTGGTATAGCCCGTGAAATTCTTGAAGGGCGTAGACAGTACGTTGATCGGCGTTGTCAAGGAAGAGGCTGCGGATTGCCTCCCAAAGGCGATGCGCCATCGGACGAGGCACATGGACCATCTTCATGAGACTTGGAGTAACCGAGTTGTAGAGCCAGGACACAATGCACTGGTCGGCCTACAGCCAGTCAGCATTGTGCCACATGCACTGGGCATCAACGGTGCCGTCGATGTGCTCAATCAACCCAAATTTCCGGAACATGACGTCGAAGAACACACTCCATATGGAAAAATTTGATTCGCCATAGTCTAGGACGATTGGGACATGCAAACGTATATTCACATGTTGTAGAACTGTGGCTGTGGTTGATTGTGGTCCAGACGAGTCAGCAATAGGGTTGGAGGTGGAGGAGCCGGAGACGGAAGAAGATGGACTCGTGGGCATGTTGAAGAAGCGGAAGCAGTACAGGATGTATGAGGTGAGATACCATGTGGGAATGCAATCGTCACTTTATTCATTCAGGCGAGCTGGCTTTTATAGATGGAAGCCATACACGCTCCAAGGATGGAGCAGGTACATCTGTTGAGATCGATCCTACATTGTCGGACGCTCCCGAGTCTTGGGCAACGGCCCCACACGTGGTGCGCTGGACTCGGCCATACGGCCAACAGACTCTGACTTCGATCAGAGAGAATTGGAAAAATATTCTATGCAGCAGTGCTGTAAATCCACCTTTTTACAGCACATTTTTTATGTACGCCACGTGTTCTGTGAAAGAATCTCAAAGTAGACTCATCTCTCTTGCCTCACCTGACTCATGCTCGATGTCGACTTTGCTTCCTGCCCTTTTAGCCCCGGACGCGACACACACGCAACTTTGACATATACATACCTGTTCAAACCCAGCCATGACCCGCTCCTCGTCGCAGTCCAGTCCTCCGTCGGCGGCACCGTCGACGGCTGCCTCTCCACCGTTGGCCCCTGCGGCATGCACCCCATTTTCTCTGCGCGTCGTCCATGCTCCTCGGTTGGCTCCCGTCGTTCTCCATTTTCTCTGTTCACCTCGCGACAGAGTGATACTACCACCATGCGTCCCTGGAAGCAGACAGGGCCGGCTCTACGTCTTGATGGGCCCTAGGGCAAAGTTTACGATATGGGCCCATAAGAACATATATAAGTACTCTCTTTGTCTTACAAAAATAAACTACAAAGCGACAAATTTTTTTGAGACGGAGAAAATATATATATATATATATATATATGATTATTTTTACATGCAATTTTTTAGCCATATATTCTTAAGACTTTATTACAAAAATGCTTCAATTCTTCATAAAAAAGTTATTCAAACATTTCTAGACATAAAATCATATCAGAATCAATATTGTCTAAAATAGCCTTATGAATATGACATTAGTGGTTAATACGTTGTAATTAGATAAGTTACTTGGAAAATATGACAGAACGAAAGACCAAGGAAACAAAGAAGAATGCACAAAATTGCAGGTGCTGCACCAAACGCTGGTGGTTGTTTCGAGGAAGCAGACAACCCCCAACCGGGCCTCCAGTGCCAAGTGCTGATGAGAACTGATAGCATAGCGTGATCGCACCTCTAACCTGTCGCCAATCACGCAACACAATCAAACTCAACACTCGTCTCAGGCCTCGGGCCTTCACGCAATAACACACGCAGCTTCATAATGGCGCCATATACGCATGTGCTGAGTACTACGTTGGTCTGTGAGGACAGCTGATTGCAGCTCCATTTTTTAGCCCAATAGCCTAACATGGAGCATCATGGGCCCCCACCCGGCCTGGGCCCTAGGCGGCCGCCCCTCCCGCCTAGGCCCAGAGCCGGGCCTGGAAGCAGACCATGAGGAGCAGATGATGAGCGGGCTGACGCCGCCGCCGGAGGCACATAGTGGGCCTGCTCCTCAGGCACCGGCTGCAGACGCCGTGGTGTGAAGGTCAGAAGGAGGAGACGAGGAGTCCACGAACGCAGAGGAAGCGAACGTTCAAGACGAGAACCAGCAGCACCACACGCATGAGTTATCGTTGCGGCTAGGACCAGCTGCCCCTGTCACTGCCGACAACGAGGCCACTGCTGCTGTGGAGAGGCCGGGGAAGAATAAGCCGAGAAATAAGATGGTGACGAAACCTTCCAAGCGGCGGGCGCGCTCGACGGGTGGTTGTCGTGGGCCATCACGCGAGCGGCAGTCGTGAGCCATGGAGCGGGCGGTGGCTATCACGCTGGCGGCGGCGGTCACGAGGTGGGAGGCGACAACAGCGAATACAGGGGTGTCGTCACGTGTGGGAAAGAAGAAATAGAGGAGCGGAGCTGCAGCCAGCCGGCAATCAATTGCGAGCCGTGGCAGAGCTGGAATTTTTCGCGTGCGATCGAGTCGGGGAGCGCTCGGATACATCGTTTGCTTTGAGATGTGTTCGTGACACGTGGTGAGTATCCGATAGGTGCTGTATAGAGATGAATTTGCAGCCCTGCTGCATAGAATTTTCTTCCAGAGAATTGGGGGCCAACAGATGTAGCCGTCAGCCTGGAAACTGAAGCTAACAGCTTTAGTCTATGACCGTCGGGCAAGACAGCAAACAGACCGTTTTAAAGATTGGATGGAAGAGGCTGTTTTTGGGGGCGCCGGATCCACCATATGACAATCGTCCTTGGAGCAGAAACCGACGCCTTTATGTAAGGCCGTCGAGATTCTTGGAGGAACCGGCATAAATTATTATGGTCATCGGCCGCCACAAAGGGACCGATAGTTATATCTTTTTTGCCATCGGGAGGACTAAACCAATGGTGTTATACTACTTAAGTTCGACGGCCCCGACAATTATAATTTCCTTGACGCCCAATTGATAGATTCTTGTAGTGATATGCGACCCAACCTAATAGTCACAGTTAATGAATTTGTAATTAGAAAACTAAAATACACAAAAGAGCACATGAATGCTATCAGTTCATTGCATTAGAAAATCATCAAACCTTCTACTTATAGCTGAACCTGTTCATTCTTTTATTTGACAACTTAATTAATTCCACAATATAGGACATGTAAACCGCGATGCAGCATCATAATGGAGAGAAAGATTGCAGAATAACCAAAATTTTCAAGTTTATCTCTACTTAATAGTAAACCTCCAAATTAATGAAACCATACATAACTAATATTATATTAAAAGGAGCTTAGTACAAAATGTTGGATCCTTAATGTCTAGCCACTATGATCCTTCGGGATGACAGTAAACAATGGAGTACTAGGGTTCTAATCACATAAAGTATAGAACATGATCATAGGCAGGCATATATAGGAGATTATAGATGAGCGTACCATGGCCTATGGGTGTAGTGGCCGCCATGTTGTGGATGAGGACGAGGGTGACACAGTGTGGAGGTGGTGGTGTCCGGCGGGATCCTTCCCCGAACTTCCCACGCGAGCTAGATCTGTAACAATGAGAAAACGAGAGTGGTTAGATGTGCGTGTGTTCAACAACAAAACTAACCGACTCTCTCTCTTATGTATACGCAGGAGTGAGAGGGTCCTCCAACCGTTCGGTTGGTTAGCGCCCCGATGAAAGCGCGGAAGACTTGGACTCGGTATGGGAAAACAACCCATATCGGTTCGGGATCAATCTGGCATTCTCCCTCTTGATGACAGAACTAAAGACTTACCAACTTACTTAATTAATTACTGAACTTAGTGTCCATTCTCACATGCTTTGATATAAAGGGTACGACACATCAAAACAGCCATTCATGCACTACTTGACTCGACGACCACTATACATATCACATTTAGAAATATCCTTACACTCAGCTAGCCCCTTAGTATCCAAGATAGTTCACAGGCTTTCACTAAAAACCATGCATGCTACATGTTCACTGAACACATTGGGTAGAAAATCTTTCATAAGCGGTACCACAAACACTTGCTTGATTCTTATATGCTCTATACTAATATTGTGATCCTGAACTTTTCTTTCACAACACAAAACTTAATATCGATGTGTCTGGCAGTTCTACTCGACTTTTTGTTGTGAGAGTATGATACTACGACCTTATCATTGTATTATTACTTAAGTGGTTCACTCTGTCGACCATTGCAAAAACCAAGCAAGAACATATCGCTTGCTCAATAGCCTCGTAACATGTTACAAAACTCAACACGCGGTGTGGACCATGCTGTAACAATTTGTTTGGAGCTGTTCCACGAGATAGCTCCTTTCACGAGGATGGATTTGAAAGTTGACGTGGAATTCTTAGAATCTACACAACCTGCAAAAACAAAACTGAATGGCTCACTACCTCGAGTGAGTTTTACTTACTATACATTAACATGAGGCCTTAAGTGCATTGCACATACCTTAATTATTTCTTAAATGCCTTCTAGCGATCCATCACTGGTCTAACCTAATATCTGCCAATTATGTCGGTGGTTGAATCCGGCAGATCTCCCGACACTACTGTTAGTAGTCCACGAAGTTTGTAGTTTGGTAATGGGCGCGCAGAGATTCAAGAGATGGTGGCAAATTGACACAGAGGTTTACGTGGTTCGGGCCGCCTGAGCATAGTACGCTACTCCACGGGGTGTGTTGTTCTTGTATTGAGCGTCTAAGAGCTTTCAATGATTGTGTGTGCTTGAGAGCGCGTGAGAGTCTCGAGAGCTCAGAGAGATCTCCCTCTGTGTATCTTCGATCGGTCCTTTTATAGTACAAGGACCGGTCATTACACAGTTATCCTGGCCCGACATGTGGCCCCGACGGTTACTAATGTTTGATACACAATTAATGGGGTTAATTACCTTTAATAGCGCGGTAACGTGCCTTAACAGTGCCATTACTGGTATTAAGGGCCTTCAGACCGAGTGTCATTAATATGGTATTAATGCCACTTAATCGGGTCTTGAAGTCCTTGATTGCTCCTTGAAGGTCCGAGCTGTTGGGGGTCCACCAGACTGATTGTTGAGGCTGAAGGTCCAGCGTCCAGACACGTGGCAGCTCTGGAGCTTATCATCATGGACGCGTAGGTCCGGTGCTGTTGGACACGTGTCGGTACCAGAGCTTCCCTCTGTCTGGGGTTAGGTCCGGGGGTGCCATACTGGTATCCAGTCCGGAGCTTTCCCATGTGTGGGCAATAGCTCCGGTCTTATGATACACGTGGCGGGCCTGAGACTAACCATGTCGGGGAAGCAGGTCCGGTTACGACTGACATGTGGCGCCTTAGGAGGTCTTCAAATCTGGTAGATGAAGTTTCCTTGTGATCTTTGCAATCCCAAGGGGTATCCGGTACGCAGGGTACCGACAGTGGCCCCTTGGGCCCACCTTTGGGAGAGATCTTTTGGATGAAGTCATTCTGCCGGAGGTGGGTCCATTCTTCAGTTTTTGAGCCGTGTCTTCAAGGGTCTTCAGATGTGCCGTTGGTGATAGTTTGTAGTTAAACTAACACCACGTGGCATATCCTGGATGCGGCAGGTGAGATCTTAGCGTGCGGATTTCACTCAATTGAAGGTCGGCAGTTCCCGATACAAGTATCGTATCGGTTCCGCGCCCTGTCAGGTCGCCGCCTTCGGGTTTCCCGCCTTTCATGATGACAACCGTTCGCCTGGGGTAAGGAACTCGACTTGATCGTCAGGTGGCCCCAGGCCCCCTTGTCATTGGCAGGGTGATGTTTTGACTGGTATCATCGGCTCCTCTGCGGTTTCCATCCAAGCATTGCGGGGGCTTACTTAAGAAGGAAAGCACACACCGTTTGGGGGTTCTTTACGCATTTCATTCGAACTTGCACTCAAATCCTCCAAACTTTCACTTGCTTTTCATCTCTCGCCCTGCTGTGCTGCGATGAAGTTGGGACTCCCCAAAAGCCGCATTGGGAGCAAGAAGGAGTTGTCCAGGGTCCGAACCTACATGGGTGGTCCAGTGACTCCTTTGACAACGACATTCGCTATGGTGAGCTTCCCCTTGAGAAGAAGCGAGCCAGAGATATGGTGTACTTCCTTGGTTACGCCATGGCGGGTTTGATCCCGCCTTTCTCCTCCTTCTTTCTGATGTTGCTAGATTTCTATGGCCTGTAGCTCCACCATCTGGGCCCTCATTCCATCTTGCTGGTGGCGACTTTTGTCCACTTTTGCGAGATGTGGGTGGGCGTTCCCCCTTGCGTGGAGTTGTTCCGGACCTTCTTCACTGTCCACCCGACTGGGAAGAGTGATGAGTTCATCGGCTTCTACTACTTCGTGAAGTGGAAAAACTCTCCCCTCAAGTACTTGAGGTCCTTCCCTTCTGGCAAGTGGGACGACTAGAAGGAAGACTGGGTGGTCATCACCGTTGAGGGACACGAGAGGCTAGAGCTGCCTGAAGGCCTTCCTCGCATCGACACCGACACTTGGAAGGACGTACCGGCGCTGCCGAGGGAGTACAGGCCCATCCTGGATAGAATCCAGGAATGTGTCGAAGGTGGGGTGACCCCGCAGATGGTCTTCAGCAACTTCTTGATGAACAGGTGGGCCCTGCTGAGGGCTAGGAGCTGGCCTACCTAGGCCTTCAACAGTGAGATGGATACCAACCACATTAAAGTCAGTTTGGACACCAACTTGGCTGGTGAAGCCTTGAAGACTCATCTCAAGAAGTTCTAGCCTGAGAACATTGGTCCTGGCGACATGTCTCCACCGGTGGCCTTCCTGCCTCTGAATATGATTCCAGAGGAGTGGAGGGAGCTCCGAAGGAAAATGCCGATGTTGGATGACTTGGGCCTGGTGGAGAGGCGATCAACCTCTGGGGTGGCAATCCCCGGGGCTTCTGAAGGCGGCTTCACTCTCGCCCCAAAGCCAAGAACCGAAGTCGTAGGCAAGGGCAAGGAGTTGGCTGAGCCCTTGAGCCGCAAGAGGAAGCTAAAGCATGCTGACAGGAGGTCCGTCAGACCTGCTCCCTCCTTGACGGCTCCTTCTCCCCGGCGGAGGAGGTCTTCGGTGGCGGCAACTACTCCAGCATCAGCGTCTCCCTGGGGCGCTAGCTCCGGCCATGTGGCTCTAGTACCAGGGCTAGCTGAAGGCTCTGGGTTTGGAGGTCCTTCCCAGTTGAGGGGCGCCTCAAACGAGGCGACGCTGATAGTAGCAGCAAGCTCCGGGGAACCTTCCGGAGCTGGCACGCCAGGGGCGACAGGGTTTGATGCCGAGCGTCCGGGAAAGAGGTTCCACGCTAGCTAGAGCAAAAACCTTCCAAGGTAAGTTTGATTTTTTACCTCAGTTGATTGTTTTTTGTTGTAACTGTGTTTTGAGTTTCTTCGTCCTTCATCCACAGCGTGCCCAAGAAAAGGGCTGAAGCTTCGGTTCCTGCACCAACAACTGAGGCTGTGTAGGCGGATGCTCCAGCTCCAATTCCAGCACCGCCCCAAGAGGTGGCTGAGGCTGTGGTAGCTCTGGCGCTGGCTATCATGGTTTTGGACCTCGACTCATCCCCAGAAGCTCCCGTGGTAGCGCCGGACCATGGGAATGAAGATGTACCAGCGGCACCTGTCCCGGAGGTTGATGCTCCAGGTTCGGATGCTAAAATGATGGACGCTCCAGCCTCAGAGCCGGAGGTAGCTGCAAATCTGGCTCTAGAGCCGGATGTTGTTGAATCCTCGATAGTCGAGCCGATGGTTGATGAAGTCCTGACGATAGAGACGGGTGTTGATGAAGTCTTGGCGCTTGAGCCGGTTGTCGAGGAAGCTCCGGCGGTAGAGCCGTTTGCTACAGAAGTTCCGACGGTAGAGACGGTCGTCGAAGAAGTAGTGGCGCCTGAGCCAATTGCTGTAGAGGTGCCGGCGCTCGAGCCCATGGTGGTCGAGGCGTCAGCACCAGAACCGGCGGTGGAGGAGGCGCCATCGTCAGAGCCCAACGTGGCTTCAGCTCCGGCGGAATCTTCTACACCCGCCCCGGAAGCAATGGTCCCGGAGGTGCCCGCACCTGAGCCAGAGTGCCAAGACGAAACTGCCGCCCCCCCGCCAGAGGGGCCAGTTGTTGATGACCTGGCGACGGGACCTTCAGAGCCAATTCCGGAGGTCGAAACTTCTACTGCAGGACCTTCCTCGACGGCGGTCGAGGCTATCCCGGAGGACGGCCCTAGTGCCGTGGAAGCTCAGGTGACCGCTCTTGTAGAGTGGGACCCATTTTTGTCATGGAGAACCCGCTGGAACCGGCGGAGATGATCCCGACAGGTCCTGACCTGATCCCCCTATCGTTGTCTATTGACAACGCCTGCTCCAGCCTTCGTCAGGTCCAGCTAGCTTTCTACCATGACAGCAAGGCCCTAGAGGAGGAGCATCCAAACTCTTAGGAGGTGACGCAATCGACTCCATTTCGAGACCAAGCTGGCGCAATCGAGGCTGGCTGACGACAAGGAGTGGGTGTAGAGGGAGAAGGTCTGCCTGGAATACTGGGGTAAACTGCTGGATGAGAGGGAAAGCATGACGCGATCCCTTGACAACCAGTACTGGGCCATCTATGAGCAGGCCAAAGCTGCTAATAGCGCATCGGATGATCGCCAGGAGAGGCTCGACGCCATCCATGCTAGTCTCGTCAAGCACTGGGACGCTCTTGAGGAGCGGGAGAGAAAGCTCGAGAATGAAGAGCAAAAACTCCTGGAGCTGCGTGATGACGTTGTGAAGAGGGAAGAAGAGCTCACTCAGAGGCTAACTCTGGGTGACAAGAGTCTCGACGAGCGCACCAAGAAATTGGAGGAGCGCTGCGAGAGAGAGGAGAAGAAGGCCTGGGAGCGAGGGCAGGAACTGCACAGGAGGGAGAATGCCGTTGCTGCTAGGGAGAAGAAAGTGCGGGGCCGGGAGAAGGACCTAGTCGACCGCCGGAACAAGATCCACCTCCGGGGGTAAGAGCTCGGAAAACTCGAAAGGCAAGTTGCTGAAAAGATTCAGTAGAACGCCAAAGAGGTTGAGCGCCTTGCCCGTGGGAATTCGGATCTTGCGGCGACCAGAAGATCCTTGGAGGAAATGTGAGGCTCGAGGACTGTGGAGTCCCAACAAGTTTGGGACTTCCTGGGCAAAGCGAACGACGCGTTGACGCCAATGGGTTTTAGTCCCGTGCGTCCAGATGATCCGGAGCCGGAGCTGGACCTGGCGTTGCAGGCGTTGAGTTCGGCAGGCAACAAACTCACCAAGATGGGCGATGTCATCGTGGACCAGCTGGAGACCGAGAGACAATCCCTGGCGAAGGACGTCGTAGAATTCATGCTGACGTGCTACACAAGCCGGGACCCTCAATTCCCACTGGACTCGGTGCTTAAAGGCCCCATCGAAGGAGAGGGAGAAGCTGCCCAAGCCAGCGTATCAGAGGCTACCCAGAAGGTCACCTCCTTCTTCCATAGGGTCTAGGACCATCTCTTTGTAGCTCCCACTTGTATCCTCTCTTCTTTTTCTCCAATTTTGTAATCTCTTGTCTCCAGATGAATGAAATCCAAGTTTTTTGTGAATTTCATTTTTTGTCTTCAACACCTTTGTCCCACTTGGCCCCCTGGTTGATTGTGATTGTGAACATGTACCAAGAGGATGTAACAGTTGTTGAAGACTTGCGCACATCGAACTTGTAGAATGTACGTCCGAAATCTTCAATAGTGGAGGCCCCCTGAGGTTGTCGGAGCTTAGTAGCTCCGGCATTGACCATCGTTGGAGCTTAGTAGCTCCGACAGTAGTCTCCATCAACGCGTAAAGCATTGACGGTTAGTCCTCTGAGGTGTCGGAGCTTGGTGGCTCCGGCAGTGACCTCTGTCAACACTTGGTGTGCCGACAGTAGACTCCACTGTAGAGTCTTCCCACCATCTTTTCTTCACGTTGATGGCTGGCCCCCTAGCTTTACCGGAGCTGAGTAGCTCTAGTGACGCTTGCTATCAATGTTTGAACATCAACCACAAGCCACCTAGGGGATGTCGGAGCTTTGGTAGCTTCGATCAGTCACCATCATTGTGTGGTCTTTATTTTTCCTGGACACTGAAGTTAAGAAAAACAGTAAAATCCATTTCCTATCTATAAATTCATTGCAGCTTACTATTCCCAAGAAAGTTTTAGGTCGAATACAATTCTAAATACAATCAAGTGTGCTGCCTTGTTTCCTTCAGGTCCGATCGTTTCTGGACTGGCCTTACTTTGGCCTGCCGGGGTGTAGGTAGAGTGGCGTACTTAGGGTGCATGACTAGGCTAAGTCGATAGCACACTCCGGCCCTAGATTGGCTTGGCGACATTCAGACGAGTAGACCATCAACAATGTTTGGACTCAGAAGAATAGACGATGCTACTCGAATTGTACATGAACTGGTCGAGCTAACGTTTCTTAAGAACTGCACAACTTTGTTATAGACAAGAAAGAGAAAAATAAAAAATGTTGAGCCTGTACAAAATAAATACACGTGGAGTCTGTTTTCACACAATGATGTCTTTCATTATAGGTCCGGGGTACAGGGGAAACAAGTACACTCTTAGGGTATGGAACCAGACTAAGTGTGTTTCGTTTCTCGTTTGACCCAAGGTAGCTAGTTACAGTTTTAGTTCTGAGACTGTGAGAAGTGTTGCATGGACGTTGCGGACCTTACGGGGTAGGTCCGGTTGTCCTCCCGGAGGAGCTACCCGACTCTGTACAATGACTATATAACATACATCACATGTAATTACAAACTCACCTCTGTGATATTAAGTGTAGAACTTACGGAGGTGCTCAATGTTCCAAGGATTAGGGAGAGGTGTCCCATCCTCGTTTGCCAAGCGAACGCATCCAGGACGGGATACTTTAATCACTCAGAAGGGTCCTTCCCTGCCGGGGGAAAGTTTGTTTAACCCTTCTCTGGATTGTATTCTCCATAGCACCAGATCGCCTTCCTCGAGCTGTCGGCTGTGAACATGCCTTTGGTGATAGCGCCGAAGAGCTTGGCGGTATTGGGCATTCCGAACAGCTGCTTGGCACCTTCCCTCTTCAAGGAGGTCAAGGTCTTCATGCCGGAGCTGGTCCTGCGTGGCTTCGCCGAAGGTCCGGACCCGGAGCGAACCCAAGGTGATTTCCGGAGGAAGGATTGCTTCAGCTCCATACACCAGGAAGAAGGGTGTCTCTCCAGTTGACCGGTTTGGAGTTGTCCTGTTGGCCCATAGAGTGGGAGGAAGCTCTTCGATCCAGTTGACTCCATGTTTTTTCAGGCGCTCATAAGTACGCGTCTTGAGTCCTTTTAGGATTTCTACATTTGCTCTCTCGACTTGGCCATTGCTTTCCGGGTGAGCTACGGAAGCGTAGCTGACTTGGATGCCTAGGTCTTCGTAGTATCCTTGGAAAGAAGAGATTGTGAACTGGGTCACATTATCAGTTATGATTTTGTTTGGGACTCCAAATCTACATACGATGGACTGCAAGAAGTTGATAGTTGATTGCTTGTTTATTGTCACAACTGGAGTTGCTTCCAGCCATTTGGTGAATTTATCAATGGAAACATACAGGAACTTGTAACCTCCGACGGCTCTTGGGAAAGGTCCCAAGATATCCATCCCCCACACAGCAAAAGGCCATGTGGGAGGTATCATTTGTTGAGGCTGAGCCGGCGTGTGAATTTGTTTTGCATGAAACTGGCATGCTTCACATTTCTTCACCAGCTCAGTTGCATCCTGGAGCGCTATAATCCAATAGAAGCCATGCCGGAAGGTTTTACCAACCAGCGTGCGGGAAGACGCGTGATTCCCACACTCGCCTCTATGGATTTCCGTGAGGATCTCACGGCCTTCTTCCCTTGTGATGCACTGCATTAGGACGCCGTTGGCACCGTGCCGGTAGAGATCCCCTCCTACCAACGTGTATCTTTTTACCAATCTGACTATCCCGTCTGCGGATACATCATAGTCAGGAAGGATATTGTCTTTCAAGTAGATCTGGATCTCTGAGATCCATGCATTAGAGCTTGCTTGAGCATTTGAGTCTTGCATGCTGGGTTGCTCGGAGCTTCCGACAGCACCTACGACCCTTGATGGCTGCCATGGTAACAGGGCCATCAGGACCGCCAGCTTCAGGATGCTGGTCTCGCCCCCTTCGCTCAGTTCAGCAGGCTGAGCTGTGGGTTTTGACAACCTCCAGACGAAGGTTCCGTCGGGAACCGGAGCTCCGGTTGACGCTTTCGTCGAGAGTTCGTCAGCTTCAGCGTTATGGAGACGCTGGACATGGTAGAGGTCTAGGACTTCGAAGTCCTTCTGAAGCCTCTGGACTTCAAGGAGATAAGCAGCTAGTTGGGGATTGTTGCAGGAGCATTCACCCTTCACCTGTTTGATGATGAGCTGCGAATCTCCCTTGACCAACAACTGCTTGACACCGTATGACAGTGTCACCTTTAATCCGTAAATGAGTGCTTCATACTCTGCCATGTTGTTGGTTACCTTGAAGTCAAGGTGGACCATGTATTAACCTTCTCTCCGGTCGGAGTGAGGAGAAGGATTCCAGCTCCGGCCCCCTGCTTTTGCATGGAGCCGTCGAAGTAGAGAGTCCAGTGAGGCTCGGTGAAGATCGGAGCCTTGAGTTCGAGCTTCTACTCACTAGGGCTCCCAGGGTTTGATGGAGAGGGGGGTCCATTCCACCACGAAGTCCGCCAATGCTTGACTCTTGATCGCTTGTCTTGGGACGAATTCAAGATCGAATTCGGCTAATTCCGCAGCCCACTTTGCAATGTTCCCAGTGGAATTGGGATTATGCAAGATCGCACGCAGTGGATAATAGGTCACCAATGAGATCTTATGAGCTTGGAAGTAATGGCGAAGCTTCTTGGAGGCGATAAGAACTGCATAGAGTAGCTTATGCACCTCTAGGTATCGAGTCTTGGCATCATGGAGTACTTCGCTGATGAAGTACACTAGTCGTTGGACTGTCCGGACCCTCCCGGAGGGGCCCGGAGCTTCCTCTTCATCGACCCAGACCCTCCCGGAGGGGTAAGGACCTTCTTCGGGGACCTCCGGGTCCTTGTTGAAGGAACCCGAAGCTTCTTCTGGAGTGACCCGGACCCTCCCGGAGGGGTCCAGATCCTCTTGTTCAACTAGAGTAACTCCTTGTAGATCCAAGTCTGGGGGCTGGGACCCAGACTCGCCTTCAGGAACCTCCTGACCCTCCCGGAGGGGTCTAGATTCCCGAGCTTGTGAGGGTTCTGGTCTCTCCGCAACCAGTACCATGCTGACAACTTCGTCAGTTGCCGAAATGTAAAGCAGTAGAGGCTCACCAGGGTTCGCAGCTACCAAGGTTGGTAGAGTGGTGAGGAGCTGCTTCAGCTCCTAGAACGCCTTTTCTGCTTCTTCAGACCATTGGAATGGTCCGGACTTCCTCAACAGCTTGAAGAAGGGAAGTGCCCGTTCCGCCAGTCTTGAGATGAACCGGCTGAGGGCGGCTAGACATCCAGTCAGCTTCTGGACGTCCTTGATGCGGGCTGGTGGCCGCATATCTTCAATGGCTTTAATCTTCGCCGGATTCGCCTCTATGCCTCGGTGGTTTACCAAGAATCCAAGAAGCTTCCTGGAGCTAGCCCTGAAGACACACTTGTGTGGGTTCAGCTTTGTGCGGGTGATCTGCAGCTTGTCGAAGACAGCTTGCAAGGTGTCTAGAAGTGACTCCTTGTCCTTAATCTTGATGACGATGTCATCAACATACACTTCCACTACGTCTCTGATGAGCTCTCCAAAGGTTTTGTACATAGCTCGTACAAATGATGAGGTTGCATTCTTGAGACCAAATAGCATGGCAGTATAACAATACAATCCATCTACTGTGATGAAAGAAGTATGTTCTTCATCTTCCTTAGACATTCTGATTTGATGGTACCCAAAATATGTGTCTAGGAAACACAGTAATTCACACCTGGAGGTGGAATCCACTATCTGATCTATTCTAGGTAGTAGGAATGGATCTTTTGGACATGCCTTATTCAATGTTGTGTAGTCGATACACATCCGAAGCTTCCCGCCGGCCTTGGGTACAACGACTGGGTTTGCCAGCCATTTTGGGTGGAAGACTTCTCAGATGAATCCAGCTTCGAGCAACTTCTTCACTTCCTGTCGTATGAAGTTCTGTCGCTCTACTGATTGCTTCCGAGGCTTCTGATGTACAGGGCGAGCGTCAGGATAGGTCTTCAGATTACGCTCGATCACTTCCCTAGGGATCCCAGACATTTGCGACAGTTGCCAGGCAAACACGTAAAAATTAGCCCGAAGGAAAGTGATGAGCGCGAGTTCCTATTTGTCATTCAGACCTCGCAATATACGGGTGGTCTGAGCGGCATCGGAACCGATTTGGACGACTTTGACGGGAATGTCGGTGTCACCGCTTGGTTGCACACAAGGTGCGGAGGTTGAGCCTCGTTGACGAATGCTCGGGGGTTTCAGAGCTTGCTCCTGCCTGGACTCTTCCTCCTGCACTGTAGCAAGCGCGTGACGTTCTTCCAGAGCAGTCACTCCTGCAGTGCAGTGTCTGAAGATTCGGAGAACACCAACTGGTGTCGGCATCTTCAACACCAAGTAGCCATAATGAGCCGCAGCCATGAACTTGTACAAGGCTGGCCTGCCCAGAATGGCGTTAAAGGGTAAGTTGATCTGAGCAACGTCAAAGACCAACTTCTCAGTTCGATAATTCTCCCGAGTCCCGAAGGTCACGGGGAGAGTAATGGCACCAAGTGGGGTTATGGCCCCCAGACCTACTCCAGAGAAAGGTCGGGGGGGGGGGGGGTCAAAGATTCGAAGGTCGGAGCTGAAGCTTGACGAAAGCTTTGAAGCTTATGAGGTTCAGCCTCGAACCTCTGTCCACCATTACATGGTGGAGTTGGATGTTGTTGATGGTCGGAGATACCATCAATTGGAGTTGGCCAGCTCCAATCATGTTCCGAGGGCAGTCTGATGCATCAAAAGTGATAGCAGTATCCATCCACTTCTGTGCGGCTCCACCCTGGCGGTGGGAGCTACTGAGGCCATGTCCCACCACATGGTCTTGAGGACACGGCGGGAGGTGATGTCCCACGAACCACCAAAGATGGTGTTTATGGTTTTCCGACGTTCATTATCGGAGACGTCAAAGTCATCGTCAACGGAGGTGTATACAACCTTCAGGACCTTTTTAGGGTCATGAAAACCTAACTCCTCTTCAGCCGGAGCTTCATCGACTTTCTGTTTTCCTTCCCTTTGTCAGAAAGGAACTTCTTCCCGATGCTTGTTGTAGCGCTCGGCAAGGTTCTGGACCTCTCGGCAGTCTTCTAGGTTGTGGCTGTTTGACTTATGAATAGGAGACCACATTTTGGAGTTGCTGCCATCTTCAGATAAAGGTCGAGGTCGTTTCTCGGGGCGTGGCCCCCGACCACCCAGAGCTGCAGCTGCTGCAGCAGTAGGTGTGCCAGCGGACGACTTTTTCTTACCGTTGGACTTTTTCTTCTTTTTGCCACTCCCAGAAGTAGTGGCTTCGCCCTTGGAGGATTTTTTGTTATCCTCCAGAGGTGGTTTGGAGTGCATTTCATGGCGCTCCACAGCTTTGGCACACTTGTCTGCCAAGCTGAAGAGCTCCGTGACGCTGGTGATCTCCTTGATCGCCAGCTTCTCCAACATCTTCTTGTCTCATACGCCCTGTCTAAATGCCACAATAACAGAGGCGCTAGAGATAGAAGGAATAGTGTTCCATACCTGGGAGAACCTCTGGATGAAGGAACGCAAAGATTCTCCCCCCTTCTGCGTTACAGCAAAAAGGTCCAGTTCAGTGCCTGGTCGGGTGTATGAACTCCTGAAATTGGTGGTGAACTGTTGGCACAATTCTGCCCAGCTGTTGATGGAGTTGGGCGAAAGTATCATGAACCAGGATCTGGCGGTCCCAGTTAAAGCCACGGGGAAGTAGTTGGCCATTACGGCCTCGTTACCTCCGGCTGCAAGGCTTGCAGTGGAGTAAATCGGAAGAAACTCAATGGGATTGACAGTCCCGTCAAATTTCTCCGGTAGGTGAGGACGGAACTTTTGTGGACATCTGACCATGCGCATGTGCATGGCAAGGGCAGAACAACCTCCTCCTATTCCCTCAGGAACAGGACTGTCTCGAGCTTCTCACCTTTCTCGAGCATGCTCGATATGGACGCGGCCGTCCTGTTGACGGTAACGGCGATCAAGCTCCGCCCGGAGGTCGTGAGTTGAGAGCCTAGTTACCGTATGGGTGCGTCACGCCCCGGGAGGCAACGACGTTACTTATTGAGATGCAACACACCTCCTATTTTGGGAAGTGTGCGGACCAAGTCTGTCCGACAAAGTCCGATGCTGCGATGGGGCCCGCCCCGAGGGGGAGGACCTTGGTTGCTGATGCGATCGGTTGCTGCTGCAACCAAGTGTTCTACATCAGCCCTCCACTGCTCCATTGCACCCTGGGATGCACCTGGAGGTGGTGGGCGTTGGAGGAGAGCACGCGCTGCATGGAGCGCGTGTTCGGGGTTGTTGTTATTCGCCGATGCGGTGACCGACGCAGATGCTCTGTCCCGCTGTCCAGCTTGATTTGCTGGTGCAGGCGGTGGCGGCGGAGGCATGACTCCTGCTGGAGCCACGACACTGGCTGGTTGTTGCATGTTGTAGAGATTGCCCCCCCCGCAGGTTGCGCAGCGAGGTTGCCGTTGGACGATCCAACAGCTGAGTTCACCATTCTTGAAATCTCGGGCACCCCCTACCTGGTGCGCCAACTGTCGGTGGTTGAATCCGGCAGATCTCTCGACACTACTGTTAGTAGTCCGCGGAGTTTGTAGTTTGGTAATGGGCGCGCAGATATTCAAGAGATGGTAGCAAATTGACACAAAGGTTTACGTGGCTCGGGCCGCCTTAGCGTAATACCCTACTCCACGGGGTGTGTTGTTCTTGTATTAAGCGTCTAAGAGCTTTCAGTGATTGTGTGTGCTTGAGAGCGTGTGAGAGTCTCGAGAGCTCAGAGAGATCTCCCTCTGTGTATCTTCGACCGGTCCTTTTATAGTACAAGGACCGGTCGTTACACAGTTAGCCTGGCCTGACATGTGGCCCTGGCGGTTACTAATGTTTGATACACAATTAATGGGGTTAATTACCCTTAATAGCGCGGTAACGGGCCTTAACAGTGCCATTACTGGTATTAAGGGCCTTCTGATCGAGTGTCATTAATATGGTATTAATGCCACTTAATCAGGTCTTGGAGTCCTTGATTGCTCCTTGAAGGTCCGAGCTATTGGGGGTCCACCAGACTGATTGTTGAGGCGGAAGGTCCGACGTCCGAACACGTGGCAGCTCCGGAGCTTATCGTCGTGGACGCGTAGGTCCGGTGCTGTTGGACACATGTCGGTACTGGAGCTTCCCTCTGTCTGGGGTTAGGTACGGGGGTGCCATACTGGTATCCAGTCCGGAGCTTTCCCATGTGTGGGCAATAACTCCGATCTTATGATACACGTGGCGGCTCTGGGACTAACCATGTCGGGGAAGCAGGTCCAGTTACGGCTGACATGTGGGGTCTTCAGAGGTCTTCAAATCTGGTAGATGGAGTTTCCTTGTGATCTTTGCAATCCCAATGGGTATCCGATACGCAGGGTACCGACAATCTCGGTTGCTAATATCAAGTCAAGGTAAATACTTAATTAAGCATACGTTAAACTTCTGACAGCAGAAGCTATGGAATCGAACTTATATGGTTGACCTCCAATTGGTTTCCTAAAAAATACAAAACCTCTAACTTACCTTCCTTGATTGTCTAAGTAGGCCAAGTTTTACTCGCGTACATGCTGTACTTCTCGAGTACACTATGTATACCTTCTGTGATAAAACTAATACCCCCTTACTATGATCCTTGTGAATTTATGATTCTTAGCATGTAGGATTCTTCACCTAGATCCTTCACATGAAGTTGAAGGAAAAATCTCTTAATTTCTTATAGCAGATTGGTATTATTACTCACATGTAATGTCTTATCTGCATCACCCACTTAACATACATACAAATGTCCTTCACATTCTTCTTGGAAACCCAAACTTTTTGATAATATCATTGCTCTTGGGATAGATTTGTCAATGCTTTCTTAAATCCATAACTGAAATTCGCTAAGTTGTATCTCAAGAGTTGCTTACTCTTAATGACAAAACCGTTTGGTTATGGCACGCGGGCATCCTATTACATATCCCAATTGAAGAACACCCTTTTACATGAATTCGATGCATGACTAAGTCATAATGCGCTGCTAATGGCTTAATGATATTAAAAGAATCTTTAGTTGAGTGAAGCTTTTCATCAAAAATCTGATCTTAAACTTAATTTTTCCTTGGGAGTCACGCTCAATGTTGTAGACCCACTACAACCTACTGTTTTGGATCCTTTAGGAATTCTAACTGAATCAGATCTTGTTGGTGTCTATATACCTCATCTCATCCTATGTGGTTTTACTCCATTCATATGATCAAGATCTTCTAAGAGTGTTTCCAAATGAGGTGGGATCACACTTCGTTTGAACTCCTTCAGTCATATAAATCTCATAATTTGCACATTATCTTTGGATTAGGACTATTGTCGCTTTTCATCATTGGCGGTAACAGACTCACTAAGCGCGGAAGATTGAGCCCGTCTTAATTTTTGTGTTGCCGATGAGGGACCAACAACATGTGTCGAATCATTAGTCATAGGAACCAATGATTCAACAACAGCATGTATCGTTATACTCATATAATCTCTCATCCTACCGTGCTCCTCCTGAACAAGGCATCCCTTAAAGATGACATGTCTTACTACTACAACTTAGTATAATGATCTGTACAGTATAAATGATACATCTTATTCTTATCTTAATAGTCAATATAATGACAACAAAATGACAACTAATCGTTTTACAGTCCAGCTTACCAATGTTTGGATTTTATTAGTCTCAGTAGGACAATCTCATACATATGAATAGCTTAAGTAGGGCTTACGTCCTGTCCACATTTCACAAATGGTGCCTTAAATGCTGACTTACTAGAATCTCGATTTAGCATGTAAATCGACAAGGTCTAATAACTTAACATACTTAATTAGCAAACACCATTTTGCTGAGGCTCTATAAATGATTACACAATTTCCTACAGAAACCTCATTAAAGGTTGGCCACAGGGGTATTCCGATCATAGCACTTCCGTCTATGATCAGATCTTATTTCTTTAATACTAAAAGTTATCCAATTCTTCGAAAAATCCTGAATGGATAAAAGATTACACGTGTATAGTAATATGTGTTATGAACGAATCACAACAAATATGGAGACTAAGTTAATGTCTTTCATAAATGTTCAATGCATTCTTATGAATAAAAAAATCTAATGGGCAAAAGAGAATCGGTGAAGAACCAATACAAGAAATGGGCAATAGGCCATCGGGGAAATTAGAGGCGTCAGGGCCGACGAATATAAATGAACTATAACCGTCGGTTTCTAAAGACTGATGTACATATTAAATGACCGTCGGCCTCACTAAAACTACTAACGGACATAAGCATAGCCGCCGGCCGCACAAAAACAACTGACGCCTCTATTAAAGTCGTTATCCAAACTAGAGAAACCGACAGCTTTAATAAATCTATCGGCCCGACATCCATACTGGTGGGCCTGGCCAAAACCTCCACATCGCGTCCACATGTGTGTGTTTACGGTCGAAACATTGAACCCTCGCTCTGCAACAGCGTGCATAGCCTCTGAACCCTTGCTCCGCGCACCACTGCCGCCAGCTCCCTCTTTGCCCGCGTGAAGGCACACTGCCGCCCCAATCCTTGAGTGCAGCCGCCTCTCGGGTGCTCCCGAGCCTCGCGAGCTACCCCTCTGAGCCCTGAGTGGCGCCTCGCGACCGTCCCTGATCCCGCGTGTTGCCTCCATGTCCCCGAGCCGCGTCGCCTTCTTGTCCCTGAAGGCTACCACCTCCGGCCGTGGACGAGGTAGCTGCCTCCCTCTCCTCCGTGGAAAACGTCGCCGCCTCTCAGCCGTCCCTGAGCCCTATGCACCGCCTAGATGCGGAAAGACATATACCAATCTAAGAAGCTTTTGGCTGATCAGGACATGAATTATGAGAAGATTGATGCGTGCGAGAATAGTTGCATGCTGTTTTGGAAGGAATGCAAGAACAATACTTATTGTATGCATTGCAAAGCATCTAGATATGTGAAAATTCTGAGCGATGATGGAGAGGAAATAACCACAAAAATACCTATCAAACAGCTTCGATACATGCCTATCACTTCAAGGCTTAAGCGATCGTTTCTGTCCTAAGAAACAGCAAAACAAATGAGATGGCATTTTGAAGGGATACATTAGAGCGATGACAAAGATATTATGATGCATCCTTCGAATAACACGGCTTGGAAAGCTCTAGACCGTTTTAGTCGGTACCTTGCGTACCGGGTACCCCATGATACCATAAGAAACACCGAAGAGTTCCACCCGTCTGAGTTGAAGACCTCCAAAGGCTACACGTGCTATACAACACTGGACCTGCCTCCCTCGTTGGGGTAGCTCCGGCATTGCCACGTGTAACGCAAGGCCGGAGCTAACTCCCCCTGTAGGGAAGCTCCAGTCTTGCCATGTGTCCAATGACCCCGAACCTAACCCGCAGTAGAGGGAAGCTTCAGAGCTTCCACGTGTATAGTGGCTCCAGACCTGCGTCCCCACGACGGGAAGCTCTGGAGCCACCACGTCTCAAGCCTACAGACCTAAAACAACATCGAAGAGATTGGCGGATCTCCAATGGCGCGGACACTCAAGGAGGAGTTAAACCTACAGGTACGAGACCTGATTGTGTGTCATTAATGCCATATTAATGACACACAATCGGTGGACTCTTAACAACGGTAATGCCACCATTAAGGCACGTTATCACACTGGTAATTGTGCTTAATATTCACATATCCTGTATTAGGCAATTAACTACCGCCAGGGCCACATGTCGGGCCAGTCCTTATACTATAAAAGGGTTGCGCTGCATGATACATGACAACTTAGCTCACATGCTCACAAGCGTCTTACACATACATACAACAACACAACTCGTGGAGTAGGGTGTTACGCTCAGGCGGCCCAAACTATGTAAAATATCTCATGTGATCATCTTGCTCATAATCTCATTCACGCCCCAATCAATCAAGAACCTCCACGGGCTACGATCTAGTAGTACTGGGTGAAGTGTTGATCGCACACTTCGACATTTGGCACGGCAGGTAGGGGCGTCCTTGAGATTTCAAGATAGTGAACTCCGCCGCGGGATCATCCAATGGCAACGCTGAGAAACCTCTTGGAGGAAATCCCTCCAACGTGCAACAACCGGTGGGTGCTGTTGTCCCGGCGGGCGTCCTCCCACCACCACCAACATCTGCTATGGCTAACAATGCTAGCCAGCAGGATGGAGTCTCGGTGTCGGTCACTGCATCGATGCACAACTTCCCGGAGAACGCACTAATTTATGCGCGTACTCTTCTCCAACGTCCACCGCCGCCAGGTGCACCTCAGGTTGCCATGGAGCAGTGGCGTGCTAATGTGGAACATCTGGTTGTAGCTGCAGCCGATGGCCTCAACAACCAAGGTCCTCCTCCTTCGGGGCAGGCACCATCTCAGCACCAGATCTTGTCTGGAAGACTTGGTTCATAGCACTGGAGGCATTCTGTATCTCAGCAGGTGACGTCGTTGCCCTCCGGGATGCGTCGCACCCACACCACGTTGAGACTTTCAACGCACGATCTTCGGTCGGAGCTCGACCGACGATACAGACAGCAGGACGGCCGCGTCCATATCGAGCGCGCTCGCGAGAAGTGAGAAGCTCGGGACAACCCTTCTCCTTTGAGAGTAGGGGCGGCTGTTCGGCTCTGGCCGTGCACCTTCGCATGGTCTGATGGCCGTAGAAATTTTGGCCTCATCTGCTGGAAAAATTTGATGGGACTGTCAACCCCACCGAGTTTCTCCAAATCTACTCCACTGCTATTCTTGCGGCAGAGGGCAATGAGGCTGTGATGGCCAATTATTTTCTGGTGGCTCTGGCTGGACAGCCAGGTCCTGGTTCATGAGTCTTCCGCCTGACTCTATCAACAGGTTGGCGGAGCTATGCCAACAGTTCACCGCCAACTTCGGGAGCTCCTACACTCGACCTGGCTTGGACCTTTTTGCTGTACAACAAAAGTCAGGAGAATCGCTGCACTCCTTCATCCAGCGGTTTTCTCAGATACGAAACACCATCCCTTCCATCTCCAATGCTTCTGTCATCGTGGCATTCAAACATGGTGTCAGAGACAAGAATATGTTTGAGAAGCTCGCGACGAAAGATGTTACAGTGTCACAGAGCTATTCAGCCTGGCTGACAAGTGCGCCCGGGCTGCAGAGGGCGGGAAATGCACTCCAAGCCAGCTCTAGAGGCTAACAAAAAGTCCTCCAAAGCTGAGGCCACTACCTCTGGTAGTGGAAAGAAAAAGAAAAAGTCCAACGACAAGAAGAAGCCGTCGGCCGACACACCTACTGCTGCGGCAGCTGCAACTCCGGGTGGCCGGGGGCCATGCCCCGAAAAGCGACCTCGACCTCGTTAGGATCCAGCTATGAATCTCGGACCTTCGTCCCTCACGTCTTTTATCTGGGGTAGGTACGGGAGCCATCAGCTCTCTTGGATCCATTACACTCCCAGTGACCTTCAGGACCCGGGAGAAATATAGGACCGATAAGCTGGTCCTCGATGTCACACACATCAGCTTGCCCTTCAACGCCATCCTAGGAAGGTATGCCCTGTATAGGTTCATGGCTACAACTCACTACATCTATCTGGTGTTCTTCGGGCGTTCTTCGGATTCGTGGAGATCGCACCGCGGGAGTCACTGCGCTGGAAGAACTCCACGCGCTTTCTACAGCGCAAGAGGGAACCTCCGACAAAGATCTAGCTGCTCAACCTCTGAGCACTCGTCATCGAGGCTCAACCTCTGCACCACATGTGCAGCCAAGCAGCGACACCGAGTTCTCATCAAAGTCGTCCAAATTGGTTCTGATGCTGCCCAGACTACCCATATATCGGGAGGTCTGGACAACAAATTGGAACTCGCGCTCATCACTTTCCTCCGGGCGAATGTTGACGTGTTTTCCTAGCAACCGTCACAAATTCCTAGGATCCCTAGGGAGGTGATTGAGAACAACCTGAAGATTTATCCCGATGCACGACCAGTACACCAGAAGCCCGGAAGCAATTAGTCGAGTGATAGAACTTCATCCGACAGGAAATCAAGAAGGTGCTCAAAGTTGGTTTCATTCGGGAGGTTCATCATCCAAAATGGCTAGAAACCCAGTTGTTGTACGTAAGGCCAGCGGGAAGCTTCGGATGTGTATCGACTACACCACCTTGAATAAGAAATGTCCAAAGGATCCATTTCCACTGCCTAGAATAGATCAAATAGTGGACTCCACCTCTGGGTGTGAGCTACTGTGTTTCCTAGATGCATATTCTGGATACCATCAGATCCAAATGTCTAGGGAAGATGAAGAGCATACTGCCTTCATAACAGTAGATGGATTGTATTGTTATACTGCCATGCCATTCGGTCTCAAAAATGCTGCTTCAACTTTTGTGCAAGCCATGCACAAAACATTTGGAGAGCTCATCAGGGACTTTGTGGAGGTGTATGTTGATGACATCATCGTGAACGTCAAGAACAACGAGTCACTCCTTGACAACCTACAAGCCGTCTTCGACAAGCTGCGTGTGATGCGCACTAAGATAAACCCGGACAAATGTGTCTTCAGAGTTAGCTCGAGGAAGCTCCTCGGATTCTTGGTGGCTCACTGAGGAATTGAGGCAAAACCGGCAAAGATCAAGGTCATTGAAGACATGCGGCTCCCAACCCGCATTAAATATGTCCAAAAACTAACTGGATGTCTAGCTGCTCAGCCGGTTCATCTCAAGACTGGCAGAGCGGGCACTTCCCTTGTTCAAGTTATTGAGGAAGACCAGGCCTTTCCATTGGTCTGAAGAAGTAGAAAAGGTGTTCCAAGAGCTCAAGCAGCTCCTCACCACACTACCAATATTGGTAGCTTCGAACCCTGGTGAGCCTCTACTGCTTTACATTTCTGCAACTACGGAGGTTGTTAGCATGGTCCTGTTCGCAGAAAGACCGGAGCCATCTCTAGTTCAGGAGCCTAGACCCCTCCAAGAGGGTTCGAAGCTACCTGCAGGCGAGTTTGGGTCCCAGCCCCTAGGCACGGATCTTCTAGGTGAAATGCTAGAGGATCAACCTCTCTCAACTGAGGGAGTTCACACGGCTGATCAAGAAGATCCGGACCCCTCCGTGAGGGTCCGGGAAGCTCAACAGGAAGATCCGGACCCCTCCAAAAGGGTCCGGGTCGATGAAGAAGAAGCTCCAGGCCCCTCCAGGAGGGTCCGGACCGTCCAGCGCCCAGTGTACTTCATCAGTGAAGTACTTCATGATGCCAAGACTCGATACATTGAGGTGCATAATCTACTTTACACAGTTCTTATTGCCTCAAGGAAGCTTCATCACTACTTCCAAACCCACAAGATATCAATGGTAACCTCCTATCCACTGCTTGCCATACTGCACAATCCCAACTCTATTGGGAATATTGCCAAGTGGGCAGCAGAGCTGGTAGAATTCGATCTGGAATTCTTGCCACGACAAGCTATCAAGAGTCAAGCCTTGGCTGATTTCATGGTGGAGTGGACACCTTCTGCATCAAATCCTGGGGGCCCCAGTGAGCAGAAGCCGGAACCCAAGGTCCCAGTCTTCACCGAGCCTCACTGGATCCTCTACTTTGACGGCTCCGTGCAGAAGCAGGGGGCCGAAGCTGGAATACTTCTCCTTGCTCCGACCGGGGAGAAGGTCAAATATATGGTGCACCTAGATTTCAAAGCTACCAACAATATGGCAGAGTATGAAGCTCTCATTTACGGGCTCAAGGTGGCACTTTCATATGGCATCAAGCAAATGCTAGTGAAGGGTGACTCGCAGATCATCATCAAGCAAGTCAAAGGTGACTACAGCTGTAACGACCCTCAACTCGCTGCTTATCTTCTTGAAGTCCAGAAGCTGCAAAAGTACTTTGATGTCCTGGACCTCTGCCATGTCTAGCGCCTCAATAATGCTGAAGCTGACGAACTCTCGACGAAGGTTTCAACCGGAGCTCCGGCTCCCGACATAGTTTCTGTCCGGAGATTGTCAAGACCAACCGCTCAACCTGCTGAACTGAGCGAAGGGGCGAGATCGACACCTAAAAGCTGACAGTCCCGGTGGTCCTGTCACCGTGGCGTCCACCAAAGGTCGTAGGTGCTGCAGGAAGCTCCGAGCAACCCAGCACGTAAGACTCAGAAGCTCAAGTTAGCTCCAATGCATGGATCTCGGAGATCCGGAGCTACTTGAAAGACAATGTCCTTCCTGAAGATGGTGCATCCGCTGACCAAATTGTCAGGTTGCCTAAAAGATATACATTGGTAGAAGGGGATTTCTACCGGCGCTAGGCCAACATCGTCCTAATGCGGTGTATTGCAAGGGAAGAAGGTCGCAGGCTTCTCGCGGAGATCCATGGAGGCGAGTGTGGGAACCACGCGTCTTCCCACACGCTGGTCGGTAAAGCGTTTCGGCATGGCTTCTACTGGCCTACAACACTCCAGGATGCAGTCGAGTTGGTAAAAAAGTGTGAAGCGTGCTAGTTCCACGCGACAATAATTCATCCTCCGGCTCAATCACTGCAAATGATACCTCCTACATAGCCATTCGCTGTGTGGGGGATGGACATTTTGGGACCTTTCCCAAAAGCCATCGGAGGTTACATGTTCGTGTATGTCACCATCAACTAGTTCACCAAGTGGCCGGAAGCTACTCTAGTTGTGACTATCAACAAGCAGTCATCTATCAAGTTCTTGAAGTCCATAGTATGCAAATTTGGAGTTCCAAAAAGAGTCATCACTAACAACGGAACCCAATTCACAAGTGCAACATTCCAAGAGTATTGCGAAGACCTCAACATTCAAGTCAGCTACGCATCAGTAGCTTACCCGACAAGTAATGGCCAAGACAAGAGAGCAAACACATAAATATTGAAAGGACTCAATACTTGCACATATGAGCGCCTGAAGAAACATGGAGCCAACTAGATTGAAGAGCTTCCGTCCGCACTATGAGTGAGAAAGACAACACCTAGCTCGTCAACTAGAGAGACCCCCTTCTTCCTGGTGTATGGAGCTGAAGCTGTCCTTCCTCCGGAGATCACAATGCGGTCGCTCCGGGTCCAGACCTTCGACGAAGCTGCACAGGACCAGCTCCGATGTGAAGACCATGACCTCGTTGACGAGGGAAGGTGCCAAGCAGCTATTTGGAATGCACGTTATTGCCATGTGCTCCGGCGCTATCATCAAAGGCATTTGCGTAACTGACAGCTCAAGGAAGGCGATCTGGTGTTGTGGAGAATACTAACTCGTGAAGGGATGAACAAACTTTCCCCCAGCTGGGAAGATCCCTTCCGAGTGATCAAAGTATCCCGTCCTGGATGCGTTCTCTTGGCAACGTAGGATGGGACCCCGCTTCCTAATCCTTGAAACATCGAGCACCTGCATAATTTTTATGCTTAGTTACACGGAGGTTAGTCTATAATTACACGCAATGTAAGTTATAGAGTCTATACACTGAGTCGGGTAGGTCCTCCGGGAGAACACCCAGACCCCTCCGGGAGGGTCCGAGCAGTTCAAGCAACATTTAACTCGGTCCCTGTACTGAAAGTGTGGCTTACCTACCCTGGGTTAGAACAAGATGTATAGCACACTTAGCTTGGTTCCGTACCCAAAGTGTGTCCTTATCTCCCATGTAATCTGGACCTATAATAGAAGACATTGTTGTGTGAAAGCAGACTCCACGTGCATTAATTTTGTACAAACTCATTTTCTTTTTATTTATCCTTCTCCTTCTTGTCTATAACAAAGTTGTGCAATTCTTTTTGACCTTTAGTCCAAGTTACTCATATGTTGTACAAGTTATATTATGGTTTTTTCGGATCTTACCATTGCTTTACGGTCTACTTGCCTGAACGCCAAGCCAACAAAGGTCCGGAGTGTGCTATCAGCTTAGCCTGGTCCAGCACCCTAAGTACGCCACTCTACCTACATTCCGGCAGGCCTCAGTAGGGCGGGACCTAAAGGCATTTGGATCTAAAAAGATTATATCAATGTACTTGTTATAATATCGAGTTCCTTCGTATCTAAAATTCAAATAAGAATAGTAAGTCACAAAAGAGTTATAGATGAGAGGATGGATTTTATGGGTTTTCTTGTCTTTAATGTGCAGATAAAATGAAAACTCATAACGATGGTGGATGATGCTGGAGCTATTAAGCTCCGACATCCCCCAAGGGGGTCCGCCATCGATGTTTCTAACATTGAAAGTGGGCATCCTCGGAGCTACTAAGCTGCGACAACTCCCATGGGGGCGAGCCATCGACGTGAAGCATGATGACAATTCAAGCGAAGATGGTGATATAACCCCGAGGGATTCATCGTTGACGTATTCTACGTTGATGGTGGATATCGTCGAAGCTGAGAAGCACCGACAATCCTAGGGTGCCCGCCTTTGACGTTTTACGCGTTGACAGTGGGTGCCGTCGGACCTACCAAGCTCCGACAACCCCAGGGGCCCCGCCGTCGACGTTTCATGCATTGACAGTGGGAGCCTTCGGACCTACAGAGCTCCGACAACCCCAGGGGGCCCACTGTCAATGTTTCATGCATTGACAGTGGGTGCCATCGGACCTACCAAGCTCCGACAACCCCAGAGCGCCCGCTGTCGATGTTTCATGTGTTGACAGTGGGTGCCGTCGGACCTACCAAGCTCTAACAACCACAGGGGCCCACCAACAACGTTTCATGCATTGACAGTGGGTGCTTTCGGACCTATCAAGCTCTCACACCTCCCAAGGGGCCCCACCATCGACATCGCAAAGGGTCCTTGGAGATGTCAGACGTAAACTTCGAACCTGAATGCTAAGTGTTCAAGCTACAAGTTCGAAGCGTTCAACTCATCAAGACATTATAAAACCTTTTGTTACATGTTCGCAATCAAATTGTGTACATCTACTTGGGGGCCAATAAGATAAAGGACAATGTATTGAAGACAAACACAAAATGGAATTCAATCATCCGAAGAGTGGATTTCATTCATTAGAAGTACTTGATTACAAAATGAGGATTACAACAAAAGGCAAAAGAGAAAGGTCCTATCTACTGGAAGCTCTAAGTCCTGTGGAAAAACGAAGCAACCTTCTCGGCAGCTTCATGGATGCTAGCCCTGGCAGCATCCTCTTCTTCGATAATGGGTCCTTTGAAGACCGGATCTAAAGAAAGTTGGGGGTCTTGGCTCTTGTAACACGCCAGAACATATTCGATGACGTTCTTGGCCGGAGACTTCCCCTCCGTCTCTAGTCGGTCGATGATGACATCACCCATCACGTCGAGTTTGGTGCCAGTAGAGCTAAGCGCCACCAGCGCCTGGTCTAGCTCCGTTGCTGGGTTCTCTAGACGTACCAAACTGAAGCCATGTGACACCAAGGCTCTGTCGGTATGCCCCAAGAAATCTCACACCTGATGGGACTCAGTTGCTTTCGAGCTCCGCAGCTCCTCTAGTGACCTTCTGGCCACCGCAAGCTCCGATCTCTCCCGGGCGATGCGCTCGACCTCTTTGGCATGTTGCTGAATGCTTTCAGCCACTTGCTTTTCACAGTTAGCGAGCCTCGTCTCTCGGAGGTGGATGCGGTTCCTCTGTTCGACCAGGTCCTTCTCCCTACGTCTCACTTTCCCCTCTCTGGTGGCAACATTAGCTACTCTTGTAGAGAGCTCCTACCCTAGCTTCCATTGCTTCTCTTCCTCCTGCTTGCACCGCTGATCGAATTTTTTGGTGCGATCCGCCAAGTTCTGCTCCCCCAGAGTCAGTTTCTGGGTGAGCTCCCCCTCTCTTTTCAAAATATCTTCCTGCATCTGCAGGAGCTTCTCTTCCCTCTCATCGAGGTCCGCTCGATGCTTCAAAAGAATCTCGTTCAGCGTGTTGAGGTTGTTGTGACGATCGTCAGGAGCCTCATTGCTTTTCCTGGCGTGCTCGAGAATCTCCCGACTCTTGGCGTCGAGAGCCCCGATGGAGGCCTCCCTCTCTTCCAACAGATGGCCCCAATACTCCATCCGGGCCTTTTCCTTCTCGACCAACTCCCGTTGGTCGGCAAGCCTTGTCTGCGCCAGCTTGGTTTCAAAATGAAGTCTGTTGCGCCAATGCCGTAAGGTGTGGTGCTCTTCTTCGAGGACCTTGCTATCGTGGTCGAAGGTGAGATGGACTTGACGGAGACTCAAGCAGGCGTTGTTGATAGACAACGCCAAGGGAATAGGCTCCGGACCTGCCGAGGTCATCTCCGCTGGCTCCAAGGGGTTTTCTAGAACAAAAATTGGGTCCCAAGCCACAAGCGTGGTCCCCTGCGGCCCTGCGGCACTTGGGCCGCCCCCAGAAGCTCTTCTTCTTCTACTGCCGCCGACGAGGGTCCCACTAAGGGAAAATCAACCTCCGTGGCTGACGCTGAAGGTCCCCCCTCTGGATCTTCAACTGACGGTTCAGCGGGTGGAGGGCTCACCGCTGACTCCTCTGGATGCTCCGGCTTGTACATGTGCGCCTCCGGAGTAATCGCCTCTGGGGCAGACGTTGGAGCTTCGTCCTGAGCTCCCACCACCGATGGCTCAGGCGTCGGTACTTCTACTGCCGTTGGTTCGGGTGCTGGATCTTCAATGACTTCCGGCACAGAGACCGGGACTTCGGGCACCTCTGGCTCGATTGCTGGCTCTTCAACAACTTCTGGCACAGGCGTCGGAGCTTTGGTTGCCTCCGACTCAAATGTTGGGGCTTCCGCCATCTCCGTGTCCTGAGCTAGAGCTTTAGCCGCCAACGCTCCTGCTGCTGGTGCATCTTCACAAATGTCTCCTCCATGGTCCGATGCTACCACGGGAGCTTCTGGTGTCGCTTTGGGATCCAGATCCACGACAGCCAGCGCTGGAGCTGTCGTGACCTCAACCACCACTTGGGGAGGTGCAGGGGTTGGAGCTGGAACTTCCACCTGCACATCCTCAGTCGCTGTGGCGGGTGTCGGAGCTTCCGTGCCTTTCTTCATTGCCCTGTAAACAAAGAATCAAAAGTTTCAATACATGACAAAAATAAAAACAGCAACTCAAGGTGTGGATGTAATGTTTACCTTGGGAGGCTACCGCTCCAGCTGGCGCGAAACTTCTTCACCAGGCAATCGGAGCCAAAGCCCACTGTGTTTGGTGTGGCTAGAGCTTCGGACTGGTGCCTCGGACTTGTCGCCGTCCTTGGCGTCACCTCAGCCGGGACCTCCCTCGGCTGGGAAGGACCTTAGGATCTGGAGCCCACGCCCGGTGCTGGGACTGGAGTTGATCTGCCGGAGCTAGCGCCCCTTGAGGATGCCTGCACCGAAGGAGGCATGGCCAACAAAGATCTGCCTCGCTAGGGATACGGGGCATTAGTAGCTGGAGCTGACCTGATGTGGCTCCCGTCAACTTGCCTCAACTTCCTCTTCCGGCTGGAGAATTCGGCCGGCTCCTTGCCTTTGCCCTTGCCCTTGCCGACGTCATCGACTTTCTGGCTCGCGGTAGGGGTGGCCACCCTGCCTAAAGCTCCGGGGATTGCAACCCTAGAGATATGGCGTCTTTCCAGCATGCCTAGGTCGTCCAATGCCGACATTCTCCTCCAGATCTCCCTGGTAACCTTCGTAACCTTGTTCAAAGGCAGAAAGGCAACCAGTAGAGCCAAGGCATCACTGGAGATACCTCCATTCTGAAACGTCTTTAGATGGATCTTCAAAGCTTCATCATCCAAGTTGGTGTTCAAACCAACTTCAATTTGGTTATGATCCATCTCACCATTGAAAGCCCATGCGGGCCACTACCTAGTCTTCAGCGGAGCCCACCTGTTCACCAAGAAATTGCCGAAGACCGTTTGGGGGGTCACTCCTCCCTCTATGCATTCTTCGATCCTTTCCAGGATGGGCTTGTACGCATCCGACAGCTCTGGAACTATGTTCCAGGCATCGGTGTCGACATTGGGAATTGGGCCTCTCTAGCCTCCCGTGCTCCTCCACAGTGATGATCACCCAATACTTCTTCCAATCGTCCCACTTGTCGAAGGGGAAGGTCTTCAAGTACTTGAAGGGGCAATTCTTCCACTTCATGAAGTAGTAGAAGCTGATGAGCTCCATCCCCTTGTCGGTGGTGTGGACCGTGAAGAAGGTCCGAAACAGCTCGATGCAGGGAGGCACACCCACCCACATCTCGCAGAAGTGGACAAAATTCGCCACTAGCAAGAGGGAGTGGGGGCCAAGATGATAAAGCTAGAGGCCGTAGAAATCCAGCAACATCAAGAAAAATCTAGAGAAAGGCGGGATTAGCCCCACCATGGCGTAGGCAGAGAAGTACACCATCTCCCCCGTGCACTCCTTCTTGAAGGGGAGCTTGTCGAAGCGGATGTCCATGTTGCAGGAGTCGTTGGACCACCCCATGTAGGTTCAGACACTCTCCATCTCTTTGTTGGTCTTGACCTTGCTGCGGGGAAGACCCAACTCCATCGCGGCAAAGTGGAGCAAAAGTTGGAAGGCTATGCGAAGGTTGGGAGGCTCTGAGCGCAAGTTCGATCGAAAGCGTAAAGAGTCCACAAACCGTGCTGGCTTTCCTTCTTAAGTAAGCCCCCACAACGCTTGGATGGAAACTGCAAATGGATCGAGATCACATTTTCAAAAATCTACCCTATCAATGATGAATGGGCCCGGGTCCACTCCAGCGGAAAGGCTGAAGTTATTACCCCAGGTGAACTGTTGTCATGATGGGAAGTTGGAAGCCCGAGGGCAGTGGCCTGACAAGGCGCAGAACTGATATGGTTTTTGCATTGGGAACCGACAACCTTCAATTGCGTGAGATCTGGATACGAGGATCTCACATGGCGCATTCCATAGAAGCCACGTGGCATTGGTTTAACAGAGAACCATTGCCCCAATGGCACATCAGAAGCCCTTTGAAGCCGCAATGCAGGAATTGAAGATGGCCCCACCTCTGGTAGAATAACTTAACCCAAAGGGTTTCTCCTAGAGGTGGGCCCGAGGGCCACTGTCGGTACCCTCCGTACCGGGTACTTCATGATACCGCAAGAAACACCGAAGAGTTCCACCCGTCCGAGTTGAAGACCTCCGAAGGATACACGTGCTATACAGCACTGGACCTGCCTCCCTCGTTTGGGTAGCTCCGACGCTGCCATGTGTAACGCAAGGCCAGAGCTAACTCCCTCTGTAGGGAAGCTCGGTCTTGCCACGTGCCCAATGACTCCGGACCTAAACCACAGTAGAGGTAAGCTCCGGAGCTGCCACGTGTATAGTGGCTCTGGACCTACCTCCCCATGATGGGAATCTCCGGAGCCGCCACGTGTCAAGCCCCCGGACCTAATATAGCAACGAAGAGACTGGCGGATCTCCAACGATGCAAACATTCAAGGAGTAGTTAAACCTACAATTACAAGACCTGATTGCGTGTCATTAATGCCATATTAATGACACACGATCGGAAGACTCTTAACAATGGTAACACCGCCAATAAGGCATGTTATCATGCTGTTAATTGTGCTTAATATTCATAGATCGTGTATTAGGCAATTAACAACCGCCAGGGCCACATGTCGGGTCTGGCTAATGTAACTACCAGTCCTTAGACTATAAAAGGGCTGCGCTGCATGATACATGACAACTAAGCTCACACACTCACAAGCGTTGTACACATACATACAACAACACAACTTGTGGAGTAGGGTGTTACGCTCAGGCGGCCCGAACCACATAAAATCTCTTGTGTCATCATCTTGTTCGTAATCTCATTCATGCCCCAACCAATCCAGAACCTCCGCGGGCTACGATCTAGTAGTACCGAGGGAAGTGTCGACCGCACACTTCAACAGTTTTGATTCGGAGTTTGCAAGAGATCCTAGAAATGTTCATCATAGGTTGTCAACAAATGGTTTCACTCCTTTTAGCACAAGTAGCAAGCCATACTCCCGTCGTCCTGTTTTTATCATTCCTAAGAACCTCCCTCCCAACATGTGCATGAAAGAAGGATACATATTCCTTGCGGCCATCATTCCAGGTCCTAAACATTTTGGCAAGAAAATCAATGTGTTTATGCAACCATTGAATGAGGAGATGAAAGAGCTATGACAAGGTGTTAAGGCATATGACAGTCATATGAAATGTGAATTTACCATACATGCCACATATCTATGGTCAATACATGATTTGTTGGCATATGGTATTTGGGTTGGTTGGTGTGTCCACTGACAATTGTGTTGCCCTATAAATATGGCTAACACCAATGCCATCAGGTTGAAGTATGGAAAAAAGTCAGCTTCTTTGATTGTCATTGACGATTGCTTACTTCAAACCATCCTTTCAAGAGCGATACATAATCATTTAGGAGAGACATAAGTGTTAGAAAAGGACCACCTCATCAATTAAAAGGCTAACAAAAAATGGCATGGCATGCAAAGTTAAAAGTCCACAGAAGGTGTTTTTGAAGGTTATGGTAAAGAACATAATTGGACTCATATTTTTTTTCTTTGGGAGCTACCATACACAAAAGTGTTGCTTTTACGGCGCAACAAAGATTTGATAAACCAGGAGCGTAATGTCGCTCAAAGCATCATAAGCATGAGTTTTGATTTTACCGGTCAAACCAAATATAATTTGAGTGTAAGGAAAGACTTAGCTGATATCTGTGATCGTCCTAGGCTTTAAGTTGTAAAAAATGCAAGTGGGAATGAAATTAGACCACGAGCTCCATACCGTGTCAAGCCAGAAGAAATAAAGCAAATACTTAGTTGGTTGAAAACTCTGAAGTTTCTAGACTGCTATGCAACAAATATCAAATGATGTGTTAATATCAGCACCGGTAAACTCAATGGACTGAAGAGTCATCATTACCATATTATGATGGAGAGACTTGTACCACTAATTTTCCATGGCTGCTTCAAACCTGATTTGTGGAAGATATTTGCTGAACTTAGCCACTTTTATAGGCTGATATGTGCTAAGGAAGTGTCGAAGAAGATGATGTGGTAGTGGGAGAAAGAAATCGTTGTGCTTGTATGTAAGATGGAAAAAGTTTTCCCGCCTGGATTTATGAATGTTATGCAACATTTTCTGGTGCATTTACTTTATGAAGCGTTAGTGGCAGGTCCTACACACTTCAGATGGATGTATAGGCAAGAGAGAGAATTGAGGAAACTTAGAGCTACAATGCGCAACAAGGCAAGAGTTGAAGGGTGTATTGCAGAGACATTTGCAACTAAAGAGAGTACAAAAATCTCTAGCAAATATTTTTCACGTGCCAACAACGTGAATGCATCTACGACACGATATCATAATATAGAAGAGCAACCTACAACTGAACTCAAGATTTTTCATTGGATGGGTAAAGGTGTTGGGGCTGCTACTTCTCATTACATTTTAGATTCAAAAAGAAACTATAGCATTCTTTACATATTTTTCAACATGAAAGAAGTGTTACCATATTTTGAAATGTTTGACAACTTGTACTGGACATCTTCTCGAAGACCTAAGCAACGTAAATTGGATAAGCTACGTCAGCATGGCATAAATGGTGGGCCAAACTTTAGGGACTGGTTCGGTAAACATGTAATTTCTCTATCCTACCTATTTCCTTCAATCATAGTTCACATTGTAATCATAGGATGCTAACTTTGTCTCATTTATGTAGTCTATGAAGGATGTCAATATCTTTGATGACTTGCGACAGATGGCGCATGGTCATATGAAAACAAGAGAATTTAACCGATACGATGTCAATGTATGCCATTTTCAGATGACAAGTTTAGAAGCAAACTGCCCACTTGCAGCCACAACAAACATTGGAGTATTGATAACAGCTGCAGAGGGTATTGGAGAAGTGAAGGAATATTATAGTATTCCGCAAAAAATAATTGAGTACACATTTGGCGGCCCGAAAGAACTGAAGCTTATGATATTCGACTGTCAATGGTTTCATCCAATATCAGGCACGAGAGTGGATGATTTTAGAATGGTGGAAGTCAACAACAACTCGCGATACACATCCCATAACAACAATTTTGTACTTGCGAATCAAGTGGAACAAGTGTAATATAAGTTATCCTCACCCAAGTTTGAAAAATTGGTGGGTTGTATATAAAGTTAACCATGAAGTGCACCCTCGTCATTATGATTGGTACATAGAGAATCAGGAAGATGATGATGGTGGTACTACCAAGATGAAGTCGAGGGAGTAGAAAATTTTATGATATCTTGTGGGACATGTTACGCAGAAATAGCTGGTGATACGCTAGAGTTGATATCTGAAGAACAAGTTGGTCCTTCGAGGAAATGTCGTTGGCAGTCACAAATGATTGTTGAAAAGCAAAAAGGATTATTGAAGAACAAGAGATTTTTGAGGAAGAGAGTGAAGGAGAAAAATTTGAAGAAGGGTGTGAAGGATAATAGATAGTGATACTTTACCATCTGATTGCATTATTGCTAATCCTTGCTACATATATTGGCTATCCAAGATCCACTTTCTCTTGAGCAACACACGCACCTCTGCAATCACCCCACGCTTCATTGGTTTATCTCACTGCCACACCACCTGCTGTGTTGGCAAGAAAAATTGTAAGAGCGTGGTAAGATGCTTGAGCGAGAGAGATTGTTTTTTCCTTCCACCTATCACATTGCCACCGTCCTTTGTAGTTGATAGGGATACCATCTTCCTATTTTTTTTGTACTACTAACAATGGTAGGAAATAATTGTGATGTACTTTCAAATGCTAAGTTATGTGACATGATTAACGATATGGCGAGCGTGTTCACCAAAAAAATGCAACAACAGCTGAGTCATTGGCACACTTGACTTGCCAACTTGAGGACCTTGCTTTTCGGATGGGTAATCTTGAGGCTAGGCTGCCTCTCGCTAGACATGAAGATAATGCTTGTGATGATTTAGAAGATCATAATCATCAACCGCTACTTCCACTCTATCATCGAGGTATGTAATGGCCCTTTTGCTAATGTAAAATTTACTATACCTTCCGTTTTTGCTGCTTATAAAGTTGAGGCTTATCTTGATTGGGAGATGATAGTAGAGCAAAAATTTAATGCCCATCTTGTTCCTGAACAACATAGAGTTCGTAAAGCCACAAGTGAGTTTATGGATTTTGCTATCGTATGGTGGAATGAACTTGTTAAAACTAGAATTGATCCTCCAACATGGGATAGATTAAAGGACGCTATGAGTGTTCCTTTTGTTCCTCTTTCTTTTCAGCGAGACCTTCAAAAAAAATACAACGTTTAGACCAAGGTAACATGTCTGTAGAAGCAACTATCAAGAGCTACAAAAGTGTATGTGGCACTGTTGGATAGTAGAGAACATGGATGATAAAATAGCTCTTTTTATGGGGGGTTGAGATGCGAAATTCAGGACATTGTTGATTACAAGGAGTATAATACTTTTAACAGATTATTTCAGCTTGCTATGTTGGCAGAAAAAGAATTGCAGGGCCGCCAACAGCAGCAACAATGCACGAGGACCACCTTCACACCGCGTTCGACATCTACACCATTCAAAACAGCACCATCTTTGAGTTTTTGTGCAGCCACTACACCATCCAGTGGCGGCCAAAGAACTGCACTTGCTGCTCCACATTCTCGGGTGTCAGAGGGAAGCAAGTCGACATCATTCCAGCCTTCGTCTTCCACTCCTACGAGTCGTACTTTTGATATTAAGTGTCACCCATACCAAGGACTTGGTCACATGATGAGAGATTGCCTGAGCAAACGAGCATACATTGCACGCGATGATGGTGGGTATGATAGTACTTCAGATGTTGAAGATGATATTCTCTTGCACTAACGTTGCAGGTCCTCCAATTGACGTACAATCCGATGGAGAGACATTTAGTACAGCAGCGACAGAGAACTATATGAGCATCATTGTGCAACGTGCTTTGAGATCCAAAGTGGAGGCCGATGACAAGCTACAATGACACAACATCTTTCACATGTTTCTCATCGTCAAGGACTACCATGTACACACTATGATTGATGGAGGCAGCTGCAATAACTTGGTGAACACGGACATCGTCAAGAAACTTGGTTTGACAACAAGAGCACACCCTCATCCATACCACATTCAATGGTTCAATAACAGCGATGAGGTTTGGGTAACACAAATAGCGAGAATACAATTTTCAATTGGTTCTTACAATGATTTTGTTTATTTTGATGTCATGCCTATGTATCTTTTTTCTTTTTTGTTGGGTCGTCCTAGGGAATTTGATATGGATGCTATTCATCAATGGTAGATGTCGAAGTGTTTGAGACGACACTCCCCCGGTCCTGCTAAGGAGCAGCCCGCAGAGGTTCTTTGTTAGGAGGGGTGCTAAAGATCTACAAAATGGCACAATGGACACAAGATTTTCACGTGGTTCGGGCCGCCTGAGCGTAATGCCCTACTCCACGGGGTGTGTGTTTTGCTGCGTGAAAGTGCCAGAGCTTGAGCTCGGTTGTGCATGTCTTGGCTCAATTGAGTGTGTCTTTGTACCGTGTAGTGCAACCCTTTTATATACCAAGGTTGGCTATTATAGCAGGTGCCTGGACCCAACAGGTGATCCTGGCTGTATTTACTGCACTATACACGATCTAAGTGTATAAAGTTGATTAATTCTGTGATAATCCACCTTAATGGTGGTCTTATCAGTTTTGACAGCCCCTTGACCATGCATCATTAATATGAGATTAATGACGCCTTACTCTGGTCTTGTAACTGCCGATGTATGGCTCTTTATTGCCTGTGCTGTTGGAGATCTCGGTTGTTGCTATTGCAGACAGGTCCGACCACATGCCACGAAGCAGTTCCGGAGTTTCCCTCTACTGGGGGGTAGGTCCGGTGCTACTAGGAACGTGTCAGTGCTGGAGCTTCCTTGAGAAGGGAGGTTGGTCCGGCTCTTCTGGACACGTGCCATCACCAGATCCATCCTGAGGAGGAAAGAACATCTAGTAATGTGTGATTGAATGTAGGCCTAGAGGGGGGGTGAATAGGCCTTTTTGAATTTTTCTCGGTTCCTGTAACACTCAACAACAAGGTCAATACCAGAGATATCGGACTAGTCTGGTAAAGTGCGGACTAGTCCGGTTTTCATGGGCTAAGTTGATCAAGATCAGTCAATTTGATTGATTTGTAAATGTTTGCAGCGGAAATATAAACTTGAATGACAGTTTAATAGTTGTATGTCAAATTCTATTACAATTAAGGCTCTTGTTCAAAAAATTAACTCAAATTGAACAAAGTGAATCAAAACCTAGATTAAGTTGAGCAATTAAGATGAAGAACACAAAAGGACAAGACACAAGTTTTATCCCGTGGTTCGGCTACCACGAAGGCAACCTACATCCACGTTGAGGAGCCCACAAAAGGACCGGGTCTTCTCCAACCCTTCCCTCGTCGGATCGCCACGAAGGCCAATCCTCTTCCACTAATCACAAAGGGTAAATAACCAAGTTGAAGGGGCGTTCTCACACGTTGAGAGCTCCCTTGATTACAACTTACAAAGCCACCAATAACACACTCGAAAATTACAAATTGAAACGCAAGAGTGTGTTAGAGAATCAAACCAAGAGCTCAATGATGTATGCCAAGTGTCTCTCCAATGATCTAGAAGTGATCTTCAATAGATTGATCGATTTTGCACTTAATTTCATGGAGAGAGGTGGTTTTTGAGTCTCTTGGGAGGTGTGACGGCGCTAGGGTTCGAGAGAGTGTAAAAGTGGGCCGTGCACCTCTATTTATTTGGGGTTTCTAAAAGTGACCGTTAGGGTTTAGAAAGATCGGACTAATCCGTGGTGGTCACCGGACTAGTCCGGTGTGCTGTGTGTAGCAAACCCTAAGTGTCCAGGAATATCGGACTAGTCCGGTTGAAAACGGACTTGTCCGATTTCACTACTGGAAATCTTCGGACTAGTCCGATTGCCATCGGACTTGTCCAGACATATGAAACCCTAAGTGTTTAGGATGACAAGTCCGCACTTGGAGGACTTGTCCGATTTAGATCAGTGTGTTTATTGGACTAGTCCGTGTAGACACCGGACTTGTCCGAAGTGGATCAGAATGAATATCGGACTAGTCCGGATCACAACGGACTTGTCCGATTTTGTGTGACTTGTGCATTGTGTTGAGGACTAGTCCGCATTGGGGAGGACTAGTCCGAAGTGGATCAGAAAGATATCGGACTAGTCCGGTGGAGACCGGACTTGTCCGATCTAGTGCAGAATGTGATATCGGACAAGTCCGGCTGTTATCGGACTAGTCCGGTCCTGTATAACTTTGTGAATTGTGTGTGTGTGCTTGAAAGTAATTGAGCTCTTGGGTGTGTTTCCTTAACACATTCCATGCATAATAATCTACTATTTTCTTCTCCTTGAGCTCAAATTCACTTTGCTTCTCATTTCCTTTCTTTTTGGCATTTTGCTCATTTTTCATGATTTGCCTGCATTCATCTCAACAAAAGTATTAGGATCCCAATTGCTTGTCATAAATCATCCAAAACCCACAAGGGAGTCCTAGATGCACTTTCAATCTCCCCCTTTTTGGTGATTGATGACAACCAATTGAGATTTCACAAAATAAGGCAAAAAAATGAGATTTTCATAAAGTATGCACATATGACTCAAAAATACATCAAGCAACAAGAGAATTATCCATATATGCATTCTTTATGGTGGGATGCATACTAAGTGCATGAATTCATTGAGAATGACAGAATTTACAATAATCAACCGATACAAAGTGCATATGACATTCCAGGAGCAAAAATGCAGTTTTCATCACATTGAGAATAAATTAAGCAATTCATCACAAGACCAAACTTAATAGGAAAACAGAGTTAAACAATTACAATCACAAATAAAAGATAAAGAGAACTCTCTCCTCGCACCCTACCACAGCTAAAGCTAAGACTCCCCCTCAATCTCTCCCCCTTTGGCATCAAGACACCAAAAAGAAGGAGAGGAGGGTCCTAGGGTCTTCACTCTTCACTGGCGGTCCTCTCGTCATCGTCTTCATCTTCTTCGCTTTCCGCTTGACGAGGAGGAGAGGGAGGATGAGGAGCAGAGATGCTCGAGCCCCCAATGCCAAAGTAGGCAAGCTCGGAGGGGTTCAGAGGCCCGAGCTCGGTGATGTCAAGATCAGAATCTTCAGAAATTACTGGAGATCCAATGGGGTTGATCTCCAGCTTTTCACTCAGTTTCTTCACATTGGCTTTGATGTATCTCATATCCTCCTTCCTCTTCTGATTGAGTTTATGAAGCTTTACTTCAGTCTTCTTGCAGGAGGAGAATATGGCGGTCAGGTACTTTAGGATCCCACTAGCGGATCCTCTCTGAGGGGCTTCCCTAGAGGGGGGAGGAGCCCTAGCAGCATCTCTTTCCCTTGCCGGTGCCTCAGGACTTGAGGCCGGCGAGGGAGTAGCCTGGACACTCACAGGCTAAGGCTTCTGAGGCCTCAGGGGGGTGTGCTCTACATCCTTCACAAATTCTATTCCTGTGACCTTCTCAATCATGAACATCAAGTAGGGAGCATAGCCACAGGACCGGTTGGGAGTGCTTGAGATGTTGACCATGTCGTTCCATATGTAATCTGCAACATCAAACTGTCTCTTCTTGCTTATGACCCTCATTAGAGTCCGGAGGTAGCCCTGCACACTCCCTGCATCCCCATCCTTCGGGGCAATGGTCTTCCAGAGAACTCTGTTCAGGACTACAAAGAAGGGCTTCATGTTCTTTGTGGAGGGAGGAACATACTTAGAGTTGGGCTCATACATGAACTTCATTTCGTCCCTCTCAATGACCCCTATGTTGTGGATGATCAGGTGGTCATTTCCAGCAGAGTCTAAATGGAGCAAGTTTGCAAAATCCTCCTGAGTGATGGAGTACTTGGATCCATGGGTCATCCAAGTCACACTCTCTTCATCTTCACTCGAGAAGTGGCACGTTGCATAGAATTGTGCAATCACTTCATCATTCCAATTGTGTCTGAAGGCAAACAGATCCTTCAGACCATGCCTTTCTGCTGCAGCAATGACCTCATCAAAAGCTGAGCACTTCTTCTTCTCTAGGTAGGCCCAGTCAATCCACTGACTGCGCACCACTGGAGTCTTCATCGGCAGGTAAACCAGCCTGTAGAAATCTGCATGGAAGTTTGTCCAAAACCTTCCATCAGCTGCCTGCTTTGGCCTTCCATAGCAATCAATGCTTCTGAGCTTGGCTGCCACATTGCTGCCTTTCCCATTGAATTTCTCTTCATTGGGGTCCCGGACCCCTTCCCTGGGAGCATGGAGCTTCAAGGGCCCAATTGGCCCCGTTGCGACTCCCTTGCCCTTTCCTTTTGCTTGACGAAGGCCGCTTGTAGACGCAGCATCCTTCGAGGCGGGCTTCTTGACACAAACCTTCCTCCGAACCTGGGGAGGAGAAGTAGCAGGCTCGGAAGGTCTTTCTTGACGTTTCTTGCCAAGACCCGCCGAGGACCGAGGTGCCACCTCGTGGTCCAACTCAGCCTCAAAGTCGGAGATCTCGTTGTCGGAGCTCGACATGATCTGAGAATGATTGAGCAAGAATAATGATAAGTTATACAAGGCATAGGTAAGGCAAGATAGCAATGGATGGCATTAAGGAATTAAGGAATTATGTTTCAGGTTCAGAAACATCGGACTTGTCCGGTGCTCAGGCACGGACTAGTCCGGTGTTCATCCTCAAAAACCTAACAGATTGGTCAAGGTATGATTCCTAATGCAAATCTAGTCTAGCATACACGTAGTACATCAAATAAGCATGTATCTAGTGAAGGATGCTAGGCTATACGATCAACAATGGAGAAAAATAAGATTTCTAGGGTTTTGAAGAAATTTACCGAAGAAATCGATGGAGGCTCGAAGTGTTGGGGGTTGGAGGTCGGACTAGTCCGATATCTTCAATCCCCAAGAGGTCAAGCTCGATCTCTGCCCAAATGTGGACTTTTTCGACGGAGGGAGGAGAAAATCGCCTTGGGAGCTCGAGCGCAAGAGAGAGGAGGCGTGAGCAAAAGTGGGGATGAGGAGATTAGGGTGTGGTGGCGGCTAGGGTTATGGACACGAAAAATCGGACAAGTCCGGACATGACCGAACTAGTCCGAAGTCATCCAAAGACCTATATCGGACTAGTCCGTGGTTTATCGGACTAGTCCGGCCTAAGTGGCACTCTACGGACTAGTCTGCATGGGCGGACTAGTCCGGGTAACCACGGACTAGTCCGTGGTCACTAGGAAAGAATTGCATAGACCATTCATATATATTTGAAGGTTCAATAATAGAGAATAGAGAGGCAAAACAATTCAAGTAATCTTGATGAATTTGACCAGTAAGCATACAACAATCATACAATGATCAAAGTTCATCAATATCTAATAATTGACAAAGTTTTTCGAGAGAAAAATGGAGAGGGATGATTTTCACAATTCAATCAACATTTTGAAGCATTCATACAGGTATGCAACTTTTCAAGCCACACTCCTGGAATCAAGAATATTTAGCTCATTTCGGAGTTCGCAAAAACGCTTTCATCAAGTGGCTTGGTGAATATGTCGGCCAATTGTTTTTGGGTGTTGACATGTGAGATGGTTATGTCTCCTTTCATGTAATGGTCTCTCAAGAAATGATGTCTTATGTCTATGTGTTTAGTCCTAGAGTGCTCAACTGGATTGTGGGCTATTTTAATGGCACTCTCATTATCACAAATGAGAGGAATACAGTTCATATTGTAACCGTAATCCCTTAGAGTTTGTCGCATCCAAAGGAGTTGTGCACAACAACTCCCGGCTGCAACATACTCCGCTTCGGCTGTGGATAATGCAATGGAGTTTTGTTTCTTAGATGACCAAGAAACCAAAGATCTTCCTAGGAATTGGCATGTGCCAGAGGTGCTTTTTCTATCAACTTTGCACCCGGCATAATCTGCATCGGAGTAACCAATGAGATTGAATTTGGAGCCTTTTGGGTACCAAAGACCAAGGTTGGGTGTATGAACTAAATATCTCAAGATTCTTTTTACGGCTGTCAAGTGACATTCCTTAGGGCTGGCTTGAAATCTTGCACACAAACATACACTCAACATAATATCTGGCCTAGATGCACATAAGTAGAGTAAAGATCCAATCATGGAGCGATATACCTTTTGGTCGACGCTTGGTCCATCTTCATTGAGATCCAAGTGGCCATTCGTAGCCATGGGAGTCTTTATGGGCTTTGCCTTGTCCATGCCAAACTTCTTGAGTATGTCCTGCGTGTACTTGGTTTGGCTTATGAATGTTCCTTCCCTTTGTTGCCGCACTTGGAATCCCAAGAAGTACTTCAATTCTCCCATCGTTGACATTTCAAACCTGTCTGTCATAATTCTACTAAATTCTTCACGGAAAGATTGGTTAGTTGACCCAAAAATTATATCATCAACATAGATTTGGCAAATAAAAAGATCATTATCTAGATTCTTAGTGAATAATGTATAATCTACTTTGCCAATTGGAAAACCATTATCAATTAAGAAGTCTCTAAGACACTCTTACCAAGCTCTAGGAGCTTGTTTGAGGCCATAGAGAGCCTTACGCAGTTTATATACGTGGTCGGGGAAATCTTCGTCTTCAAACCCGGGTGGTTGCTCCACGTACACCTCTTCCTTGATCGGTCCGTTGAGGAAGGCGCTTTTCACGTCCATTTGATACAGCTTGAAATCATGGTGAGTAGCATATGCAAGTAATATTCTAATTTATTCAAGCCTAGCTACTGGAGCAAAAGTCTCATCGAAATCCAAACCTTCGACTTGTGAGTAACCTTTGGCCACAAGTCGTGCCTTGTTTCTTGTCACCACTCCGTGTTCGTCTTGCTTGTTGCGGAAGACCCACTTGGTGCCCACTATATTTGCATTGGGTCTTGCCACAAGTTCCCAAACCTCGTTTCTCTTGAAGTTGTTCAACTCTTCTTGCATTGCCACCACCCAGTCCGGATCCTTCAATGCATCCTCAGTCCTGCGTGGTTCCAAAAAGGAGACAAACGAGTAATACTCACAACAATTAGCTATATGAGATCTAGTGGTTACTCCCTTTTGGATGTCACCGATGATGTTGTCGATTGGGTGATCCCTTTGAATGCATTGGTGTACTCTTGGGTGTGGCACTTGGAGAGTTGTGTGTTGGTGATCATTTTCTTCTCCCCCTGAGTGGTTGCCCTCGTTGATTTGTTAATCATCTTCATATTCTTGTGATTGATCTTGTATAGAAGCTCCCCCTTGATTGTTGATCTCCTCTTGTGGTTCACTTTCCTCTTGTATTTGTGACGATGACTCTTGTGGTCGAACTTCGCCTAGAGCCATTCTCTTCAATGCTTGATAAGGAGCTTCTTCTTTACCTAATTCATATTGATCAACTTGCTCCTTTTGGGAGCCATTAGTTTCATCGAACACTACGTCACGTGCCACTTCAACAAGTCCGGAGGCCTTGTTGAAAACACGATAGGCGTAAGTGTTCGAATCATAACCAAGCAAGAAACCTTCATCGGACTTCGAAGCGAACTTTGAAGTCCTGGGCTTCTTGTTCAAAATATAACATGGAGAACCGAAAACTCTAAAATATGAAATGTTTGGTTTGTTACCGGTGAGTAGCTCATAAGGAGTCTTCTTGAGTAGTCGATGAAGGTAGAGTCGATTTGCGGCGTGGCAAGCGGTGTTAATTGCTTCCGCCCAAAATCGATCCGAAGTCTTGTATTCATCGAGCATTGTTCTTGCCATCTCTATGAGCGTTCGGTTCTTCCTTTCGGCAACTCCGTTTTGTTGTGGAGAGTATGGTGCTGAAAATTCGTGCTTGATTCCCTCCTCATCAAGGTACTCCTCCACTTGTAAGTTCTTGAACTCCGTGCCGTTGTCGCTCCGAATACTCTTGATCGATAGTGAGAACACATTTTGCGTTCGCTTGAAGAATTTCTTGAGTGTCCCTTGTGTTTCTGACTTGTCATGCAAAAAGAACACCCAAGTGAAGCGGGAAAAATCATCAATAATGACTAAACCGTATTTATTACCGCCGATGCTTATGTAAGCAATTGGCCCAAACAAGTCCATATGAAGTAGTTCGAGCGGTCTTGTTGTAGTCATGATGTTCTTTGTGGGATGATGTGCTCCAACTTGCTTCCCGGCTTGGCACGCGCTACAAGGCCTGTCTTTCTCAAAAACAACATCTTTCAAACCTCGGATGTGATCACCCTTGAGGAGTTTTTGAAGGTTCCTCATACCAACATGAGCTAGCCGTCTATGCCACAGCCAACCCATGTTGGTTTTTGCAATCAAGCATGTGTCGAGTTCGGCTTTATCCTTGTTGAAGTCAACAAGGTAAAGCTTTCCCTTCAACATACCCTTGAATGCAACGGAACCATCACTCCTCCTTGAGACGGTCACACCCTCGTTAGTGAACAAGCAATTATAACCTTTGTCACATAATTGAGATATGGACAGCAGGTTATAATCCAAAGATTCAACATGTAAAACATGAGAAAGAGTGTGTTCAGAGGATATTGCTATTTTACCGGTACCGAGCACCCTTCCTTGACTATTATCTCCGAAGTAGATGCCTTCGTTTGGGTCCTCGTTTTCTTCATATTCCACGAACATCCTCCTTTCTCCGGTCATGTGGTTGGTGCATCCACTGTCTAGCACCCATTTGGATCCACCGGAAGAATAGGCTTGCAGAAACAAATTATGCCTTGGTTTTAGGTACCCAAGCTTGCTTGGGTCCTTGGAGGTTAGTTACAATACATTTGGGCACCCACACATGGGATTTTGTGTTCCCATGGCGTGGCCCAGCATAATAAGCATAAACTTTACCAAAATTGTTTCTCATTAATACATAAGAGGCATCAAAGGTTTTGAACAAAAGTTGTTGTTGTTTATGGATCGGACTAGTCTGGGTGACCGGACTTGTCCGGATGACCGGACTTGTCCGGACCACAACCGGACTAGTCCGGTGATCATGAGAGTTCAGGTTCTTAATTTTCGAGTTACCAGATTGTGAGGGTCCTCCCTTCACAAAGGTAATCCTTCTCTTGTTATTCTTATGACTTCCAGCATTTTGCTTTCCATCATAAGAGTAACCAATGCCATACTTGACATTTGGAGGTCTTTGGACCAAGTATGCACTACGTGCATAGTTGATCCTCTCCTTGTCAAATATTCCACATTGGGTAGGATTTTTATCCTTTGTGGAGGTAGACTTTTCCTTCAAACTGGTGTTGATTTTACCACATTTGCACATATGAGCAGGATTAGTTGAAGTGAGTTGAGAAGGTAGACTTGAAGAGGAGGAAGATTCACTTAGCTTGAGTGACTCAACTTGCACTTCAAGGATCTTGTTGACCTTGATCAGGTCATCAAGTTGTTCCTTGATTGCAACGTTTGAGTTGGTTAACTCCAAACAAGTTTTCTTGCTTGAAGCTAGCTCAAGCTCTAGTGAGCTATTTTTCTCCTTCTCAAGGACTAGAAGATTGTCAAGTTCGACATGCTTCTCCTTTTGGGAGATAATCATGTCCTCTTGACGATTAATTATCTGTTCCTTCTCAACAAGTTGGTCAAGTAGAAATTTCATTTTAGCAGCAGTTTTTCTATCTAATCCAATTAACATATCTTCATCATCACTATCTAGTTCATCATTACTTGAGTAGGAATGCATGGAAGGAGTTTTGATGTTTACCTTGCGTTTACCTTCCTTTGCCATAAGGCAAGTGTCATGTCCCTTCTTTGTACCGAGCGTGGGGAAGAGTGTGGGTTTCTTGGACGAGCTTTCAATGGCTATGCTAGCCATCTCTTCTTCATCAGATGATGAGGACTCGTCGTTTGAGTCCCACTCCTTTCCAATGTGTGCTTGTTCAGCTTGTTTCTTCTTTTTGAAGAATTTCTTCGGTTGAGGCTTGGCTTCTTTATTCTTCTTCTTGTTGTCCTCATACGGGCAATCGACTATAAAGTGGTTATACTCACCACAATTATAGCATGCCTGCCTCATCTTCGGCTTTGTCCTCTCTTTGTACTTGCCTTCACTTGATTTTGTTCCTTGTCTTTTCTTCAATATTCTTTTGAACTTTTTCATGAACAAAATCATATCCTCTTCGTCCAGCTCACTGCTTTCATCATCGCTGTCCTCCTCAAGCTGTGCTTCTCTTGCTTCTTTGGATAGAGGCTTGAGTGTGGACTTTAAGGATACTCCTTTCTTCTTGGCCGATGTGAGGTCGGCTATCTCTTTGACGTGCTTGGCTTGTTTCTCCATCATTTCAAAGTTGATGATTTTGCCAAGCAATTCATCTGGAGTCATCCTCTTGTACCCAGGACTTTCTCTGATCATAGAGCATAGTGTGACATTGCGAGGCATAAAGGCTCTAAGGATGAGCTTTACAACCTCGTGGTCATTCCACTTCTTGCTCCCATATGATCGAACCTTGTTTACAAGTGTCTTCAATCGGTTGTACATGTCCTGGGGAGACTCGTCTTCCTCAATTGCGAACCTTCCTAGTTCGCCTTCGATCATTTCAATTTTTGCCTCCCGCACATGCCGGTCACCTTCATGGGTTGTTTGTAGTGTGTCCCATATTTCCTTGGCAATCTCCAGTCCGTCCACCTTTGTGAATTCATCTCGACTTAGAGAGGAGGTGATTACGGCTGCGGCTTGAGCGTTTCTGTGGATGGCTTGCTCTAGACTTGGGGTGAGCTCTTCGTCGTCATCTGGGATGTCTATTCCTGTGCACACAATATGCCATAAACTTGGGTTAAGGGAAATCAAGTGCATCTTCATATTTTGCCTCCACATGGAGTAATCACTCCCATCGAAGTGTGGGGCTTTTCCAAGAGGAATAGATAGGTAATGGCTGTTGTTTGAATTTAAACGATCATAGTTAAAAGGATATCGGGAGTAGTCGGTGTGACTACTCCCCTTCTTCTTTTCTTCAACTTTATCTTTCCCTTTGGAAAGTGCCTTCTTTCTGAGGAGTGCTTTCAGCTCCAGCGTCTCCTCGTCATCATCATCGAAGTCTTGAATTGCTTCGAGATATTTTTCCAGCTTTTGGTTCTTGTCGTTGTTCACTTCTTCCTGGTTGTTGATTTTTTGAACTTCCTTCATGTCCGACATGATCACTTCGAGTGGTTGCACTCTTTCTTGGAGAACCTGCTCTGATACCAATTGAATGTAGGCCTAGAGGGGGGTGAATAGGCCTTTACCAGAGATATCGGACTAGTCCGGTAAAGTGCGGACTAGTCCGGTTTTCACGGGCTAAGTTGATCAAGATCAATCAATTTGATTGATTTGCAAATGTTTGCAGCGGAAATATAAACTTGAATGACAGTTTAATAGTTGTATGTCAAATTCTATTACAATTAAGGCTCTTTTTCAACAAATTAACTCAAATTGAACAAAGTGAATCAAAACCTAGATTAAGTTGATCAATTAAGATGAAGAACACAAAAGGACAAGACACAAGTTTTATCCCGTGGTTCGGCTACCACGAAGGCAACCTACGTCCACGTTGAGGAGCCCACAAAAGGACCGGGTCTTCTCCAACCCTTCCCTCGTCGGATCGCCACGAAGGCCAATCCTCTTCCACTAATCACAAAGGGTAAATAACCAAGTTGAATGGGCGTTCTAACACGTTGAGAGCTCCCTTGATTACAACTTACAAAGCCACCAATAACACACTCGAAAATTACAAATTGAAACGCAAGAGTGTGTTAGAGAATCAAACCAAGAGCTCAATGATGTGTGCCAAGTGTCTCTCCAATGATCTAGAAGTGATCTTCAATAGATTGATCGATTTTGCACTTAATTTCATGGAGAGAGCTGGTTTTTGAGTCTCTTGGGAGGTGTGATGGCGCTAGGGTTCGAGAGAGTGTAAAAGTGGGCCGTGCACCTCTAATTATATGGGGTTTCTAAAAGTGACCGTTAGGGTTTAGAAAGATCGGACTAGTCCATGGTGGTCACCGGACTAGTCCGGTGTGCTGTGTGTAGCAAACCCTAAGTGTCCAGGAATATCGGACTAGTCCGGTTGAAAACGGACTTGTCCGATTTCACTACTGGAAATCTTCGTACTAGTCCAATTGCCATCGGACTTGTCCGGACATATGAAACCCTAAGTGTTTAGGATGACAAGTCCGCACTTGGAGGACTTGTCCGATTTAGATCAGTGTGTTTATCGGACTAGTCCGTGTAGACACCGGACTTGTCCGAAGTGGATCAGAATGAATATCGGACTAGTCCGGATCACAACAGACTTGTCCGATTTTGTGTGACTTGTGCATTGTGTTGAGGACTAGTCCGCATTGGGGAGGACTAGTCCGAAGTGGATCAGAAAGATATCGGACTAGTCCGGTGGAGACCGGACTTGTCTGATCTAGTGCAGAATGTGATATCGGACTAGTCCGGCTGTTATCGGACTAGTCCGGTCCTGTATAACTTTGTTCATTGTGTGTGTGTGCTTGAAAGTGATTGAGCTATTGGGTGTGTTTCCTTAACACACTCCATACATAATAATCTACTATTTTCTTCTCCTTGAGCTCAAATTCACTTTGCTTCTCATTTCCTTTCTTTTTGGCATTTTGCTCATTTTTCAACATTTGCCTGCATTCATCTCAACAAAAGGATTAGGAGCCCAATTGCTTGTCATAAATCATCCAAAACCCACAAGGGAGTCCTAGATGCACTTTCAGTGATGCGTGTCACCCGGAGACACCTGCTACATGGACGCTGGAACTCCATGGCTTTGCTTGCGGTACCAAGGGGTACCCAGTACGCAAGGTTCCGACAATGGACCCCGAGCCCACCTCAGGGAGAGGTTATACTGTCGGAGGTGGGGACACCATCAATCCTTGTGCTGCTGCTTCAATGTCTCTTCTTGGGTGGCTGAAACGATGGCTTGCAGTTAAACCCTCGCCACATGGCCCTTCTTGATATGGTAGGTGAGATCCTGGCGTGTGGATCTCACACAATTGAAGGTCGTCGGTTCCCAATACACATTTTGTATTATTTCCCAGCGCAATCTTTGTAGCCTTGTCAGGTTGCTACCCTATGGCTTGCAACTTCCCATCATGACAACAGTTCGCCTGGTGTAACTTTTTTAAAAAAGTGGACTTGGGCCCCCTTGCCATTGATGAGGTAACTTGAGTTTTTAGTTCGTATGTAGTTACCATCCAAGCGTTGCGAAGGCTTACTAAAGGAAGAGAATCCGCACAGAGAAAGAACTCCTTACGCATTCATTCGATCTTGCGCTTAGAGTTCTTCTACTTTTAACGTTCTCCTCACTTTCACTCCATTTTGCCGCGATGGAACTAGGACTTCTTGCCAACAAGATCAAGATGCATAGTGAGATGTCAAGAGTTAGAAAACTCATGGGACGGGCGAGTGACTCTTTCAACAAATAAATCTGCTTCGGCAAGCTCCCCTTCAAGAAGAAAGGCCCTGGTGAGATTGAGTTCTTCTCGCCATAAGCCATGGTGGGCTTCATCCCGCCCTGCTCCAACTTCTTTCTCCTGCTGGTGGACTCCTACGGACTTCAACTTTACCACCTCGGCCCCACTCCTTCTTGTTTGTAGCGATCTTTTTCCACTTCCGCGAGATGTGTGCCACCCTTCATCCCTCTATTTCGGACCTTCTTCACGGTCAAGACAACTGGGAAAGGTAACGAGTTTCTTGGCTTTTACTATTTTGTAAAGCGCAAGAACCCTCCCTTCAAGTACATGAAGGTGTTTCCTTCCGGGAAGTGGGATAACTGGAAGAAAGAATGGGTGGTGATCATGGTAGATTGTCATGATAGATTGGAACAGCCGGAAGGGCTTCCTACCACTAACACTGATACTTGGGAGGTACTTCTGAAGCTAACATAAGAGTACAACCTAGTATTGGTGAGGATTCGGTGCTGTGTGGAAGGAGGAGTTACCCCTTTGGTAGTTTTAGGCATTTTTTTGATCAATCGATGGGATCCTCTGAAGGAGAGAGAATATCTAGCATGGGGATTTAGTGGTGAGATGGACCATCATAGGATTGAAGTTGGTCTCGAGACGAACTTTGAGGGGGAAGCTTTGAAGCTCCATCTTCAAAAGTTGTACCACAGAACTGTCAACCTTGACAATCTGACACCTCCGGATGAATTTCTACCTCTGAACATGGTTCCAAAGTTCAGGCGGGAACTGCAGAAGGGGATGCTAGCGCTGGATGACCTTGGCCTTGTGGAGAGGCGTAGGAGCACCCCTCCAGTAGGAATTGTGATCTCCGGAGATCCTTGTACACATGGGAACTCCGGACTGGCGCAAGACAGTGGCAAAGGCAAAGGCCCCACAGATCCTACTCACAAGAAGTCAGGCTCGGGTCGAGGCAAGGGGAAGGATCCCATCACCACCTCAGGCGTCAAGAGGAAGATGACAAGAGGAGATGGGAGCTCTATCAGGAACACTTTGAGTGTGGCAGCTCCCCTACCTTGGTTGAAATCAGTGCTGGTTGTGCCTCCAGCTCCGACACCTCCGGCCCCTGAGCCTAGAGAAAGCTCCGGGTCCAGGCAATAACCTCCGGTCTCAGCGCCTACAGGGGCGACGGGAGATGGAGCAAAAACACCAGCTCTGAAGGTCCCAGTTGCACCGGCGGCCATCACAACTCCCAAGACCAAGCCTGGAGCTATTGAGTCACCGGCGACGGTGGGCTCAAGTGACTCTGGTCGCCTCAAGAAAAGGTTTCGCGCCGACTGGAGTGGGAATGTCCGTAGGTAAGGGTCATTTATTTAACTTGTACTTTGATTTTGCTTTTTTACTTTTCCTTGAATTCTCTACCCTCTGTCTCTAGAGTGTCGAGAAAGAGTACTGCTGCTCTGACACCTGCCGTAGTCGCTGAGACTACACAAGCCGAAGCTCCTGCTCTGGCTCCTCCTCCTATGGTTGTGGTGGATGACACGACAACTCCAACACTAGCTGTCGCTAAGGTGACTTCAGCTCCGACAACCGAAGAGCCCGTGGTTGCGCTGGACCATGAAGAAGAAGTGCTAGAGCCTGCTTCGGTTGATTTGGAGCCAGCTGCGGAGGTTTCGGCACCAGCACTGGAAATTTTTGAAGCTTCGAGGGAAGTCCCGGCACTAGCTCAGGGGGTGACAGCTCCTAATGTCACCATGCCAGAGGTAGCCATGAATGAGCCAGCACCAGAAGATCCGAGTACTGGACCTTCAACTTTTGAGCCGAATATGAATGAGCTCCCGGAGCTCAGTGTTGAAGATGTCGAGCAATTGGAGTCCATGCTTGTGCAATGGGCTTCGATAGTCAATCCGGAAGACTCAGAGGGGCCAGAGGAGGAGGAACCTCCTACAGGTACTGAACCAATTCCTCTGGATTTGTCGATAGAAAATGCCTGTTCAAGCCTTCGGCATGTCCGGCTCGCCTATGACTACGAGCGCAGAACCCTTGAAGAAGATCGCGAGGCCTTGAAGCACTGGTGAAAAAGGCTATTCTTCAAGACGAAGCTGACGTAGTCCCAACTCGTTGATTAGAGGGACTGAATAGATTTAGAGATGGCTCGATAATTGCGTTTGAACATGGTGTTGGATGAACGAGAGGCTGCTACAGAAGCCCTCGACAAAAATACCCAAGAGATCTATGAGCATGCTCAAAAAGCCAATGAATTGGCTGAAAGCCACTCAAAGGATCTCGACGTTGAGAGGGAACAACTCCTCAAACATCGGGATGAATTGGACAAGAAGGAGGATGAACTCTGAAAGAGAGAGGATGACATCTCTCAGAAACTGGCATGCGGCAAGAAGTACTTGGCCGACCACGTGGAAAAATTCAAGTCCTGGTGCGAACAAGAGAAGCACCAAGTATGACTGGCAGGGGAAGGAGTCAGCAAAAGGGAGAATGCTATCTCTGCACGGGAGGACAAGGTGAAGGCGAAAGAAAAAGACCTTGCACTTAGGTGGGACCACATACACCTCCAAGAGAAGAAACTTGCTAACTTGGAGAAAATGCTGGCTGAAAAGATCCAACAGCACGCCAAGGAAGTTGAGCGGTTCTTGAAGGAAAGTTCTGCAGAACTTTCATCTGCAAGGTGGTCACTAGAGGAGCTCCGAAGCATGGGAGCATCTTAATATCAGAAAGTCTGAGACTTCCTCGAGCATGCAAATGAAGCTCTGGTGTCGATGGGGTTTAGCCCGGTTCGACCAGCTGATCGGGAGCCGGAGATGGACAGGGCCATGGTGACGCTGAACTCCGCCAGCAATAAGATGAATGCTTTGGGGAATGTGATCGCTGATCAGCTCGAGAAAGAAGGGAAGTCTCTGGCTAAGAACATCGCAGAGTATGTGTTGACGTGCTTCTAGAGCTGAGACCCCTTGATGTCTTTAGCTTCGGTGGTTAAGGGACCCATTGCTGAGGAGGAAGAAGTTGCCAGGGATAGCGTTTAAGAAGCTGCCCAGATGGTTGCTTCATTCTTCATGCGGAACTCCAGTATCTAGGAGATTCCTTCTTGCCGTCATCTTGTAAATCTGCAAATTTTGAATGAATGAAATCTTTTCTAATTCCATTTTTGTGTCTTCAACATGTTATTTCCTTTATCTCGTTGGCCCCCTAGTAGATGTACTCAATTGGTTGAGAATATCTACCATAAGGATTTTGGCAATGTGTTGTTTTGACTGCTCCAACTCATAGCTAGTTTGATAGCTTGGAGGTCCGAAGCTTGTCTCCAAAATCTCCAGGGACCCTTTGTCAGACATTGATGGCAGGTCCCTTGGAAGTTCTCAGAGCTTGATTGCTTTACTGACTTCCACCATCAACATACAAAACGTCGACGGTAGGACCCCCTGGGTGTTGCCGGAGCTATGTGGCTCCGGCGGCAACCACCATCAACACATGAAAGGTCGACGGCAGGCCCTCTGGGTGGTTCTGGAACTGAATTGCTCTGGTAGGCACCCACCATCAATTCTGGAAAGTCGACGGCAGGACCCCTGAAGGTGCTGTAGCTAGGAGCTCTAGCAACGCCCATCATCAACGTGTACAACATCGAGTCATTTTCCTGCACATCAGAATACAAGAAAAGTAGTAAAATTTGTCCTCTTGCCAATATCTCAGCTACAGCTTACTATTCATCCTTCAACTTTAGATCCTAAAAGTTTCATTGTAATAACTTAAGTATATTGGATGTTCCTTTATAGGTCCGTGTGCTATCTGGACTCGCCCTACTGTGACGCAACACTAGAATGGGTAGAGTGGCATACATAGGGTGCTGGACCAGGCTAAGTTTTAGCCGACTCCGGACCTGTCATTGGCATTGGTTTTTCAAACGAGTAGGCCATTTAGTGTACACTGTATCCTGATAAAGAAATATCAATATAGCTTAATATATCACATGAAATTTTTAAGACTAGATGTCAAAGTAGAATGCACAACGTCACCATTGACAAGAAGGTAAAAGGGAATAATGAAAATGAGCATGCGCAAACTAAATGTATGTAGAGTCTGTCTTTACACAAATGTATTTCTTTATAGGTCCGGATAACAGGGGTTACAAGGACACACTTAAAGTACAGGTCCAAGTTAAGTGTGCTATTCATCTTGTTCTAACCCAGGGAAGGTAAAGACACACTTAAAGTACAAGACCAAGTTAAGTGCACTTTTGATCTAAGACTGACCCGATTTTGTTCATAGACTCTATAAGATACATTTTATCTGTTCATAGACTCTATAAGATACATTTTATGCAAATACAGACTCACCTTCGTGCAACTAAGTGTAGAACTTACGAAGGTGCTCGATGTTCCAAGGATTGGGAAGCACTGTCCTATCCTCTGTTGCCAAGCAAACGCATCCGAGACACATCCAAGCAGTGTCCTATGAGTCGGAAGGGCCCTTCCCAACTAGGGGAAAGTTTGTTTGCTCCTTCACGAGAAAGTACTCTCCACAACACCATATCACCTTCTTCCAACTGCCAATTGCGTACATGCCTTTGATGATAACGCTTGGGCGCTGGCGGTAGTGTGCATTTCGGATAGTGGCTCGGCATCTTGCCTAATCGACGAGGTCAAGATCATCACGTTAGAACTGGTCCTGTGCGACTTTGTCGTAGGTCCGTACCCAGAGAGACCCCATGGCAATTTCTGGAGGAATGACAACTTTAGTCTATACACCATGAAGAAGGGTGTTTCTCTAGTTGCTTGGCTGGTATTGTCCAGCTTGCCAACAATGCAGGCGGCAGCTCTTCAATCCAGTTGGTTCCATGATTTTTGAGTCGATCAAAGCTTCGAGTCTTGAGTCCTTTGAGTATCCATGCATTTGCCCTCTCAGATTGTCCATTACTTGTCGGATGAGCTACTGATGCGTAGCTGACAATGATGCCGAGGTCTTCACAATACCCTTGAATGGCTGTACTTGTAAATTGGGTTCTGTTGTCAGTGATAATTCTGTTGGGAACTCCAAATCTGCACACAATGGCTCTCAAGAAATTGATGGATGCTTGCTTGTTTATTGTCACAACTGGAGTTATTTCCGGCCACTTTGTGAACTTCTTGATTGCGACATATAAGAACCGGTACCCTCTGATGACTTTTGGGAAAGGTCCCAAAATATCCATCCCCCACATGGCGAATGGCCATGAAGGAGGTATCATCTGCAGTGACTAAGCCGGTGTGTGGATTTGCTTTGCATGAAATTGGCATGCTTCGCACTTCCTAACCAACTCAATTGCATCCCGGAGTGCTGTAGGCCAATGAAAACCGTGCTGAAAAGCCTTACTGACCAACGTGCGGGATGACGCTTGTTTCCCACACTCGCCTCCATGGATCTCTGTGAGGAGCTCACAACCTCGTTCCCAGGAAATGCACCACATTAGGATGCCATTGGCACCATGTTGGTAGAGATCCCTTCTACCAATGTGTATCTTCTAGCCATTCTGACAATTCGATCAGCGGAAGCACCATCATCAGAAAGGATATGTCTTTCAAGTAGTCTTGAACCTCCAAGATCCATGCATTGGGACCAACTTGAGCTTCTGTATCTTGCGCGCTTGGTTCCTCGGAGCTTCCTATAGTGCCTACGATCCTTGGTGGGTGAAAGTGCATCTAGGCATCCCTTGTGGGTTTTGGTTTATTTATGACAAAAAAATGAGATCCTAACCAAATTGTTGAGATAAGCGCAAATTTTAATGAAATTATGAAGAAAGCGCAAAAAGAAAAGAGAATGAGGATCTATATGGAAAAGAGCTCAAGTGCTGAATAGATTAGATCATTGTGTATGGAGTATGTTGAAGAAACACACCCCAAGAGCTCAAGCACAAGAAAACTCATTCACTGCACAAATTTATACAAGTCCAGAATAGTCCGATATACCTCACACTAGTCCGATATCTCTCTGTTCAAATTGGGACAAGTCCTCCTAGTGCGGACTTGTCTGCACAGTCCAGGTTTACACAGCTGGACTAGTCTGATATTACCACGGACTAGTCCGATATCTTTCTGATTAAGATCAGACTAGTCCTCCCTAGTGCGGACTAGTCCTCATCACTTCACAGTTTTGCAAGCAATCGGACAAGTCCGATATTACCACGGACTAGTTCGATATCTTTTTGAACTAAATCAGACAAGTCTGATATCTGCATGGATTAGTCCGAAAACCTTTTGACTAAAATCGGACAAGTCCTCCAAGTGCGGACTTGTCCCCAATTCAGTAAGGGGTTCACCTCAGCCGGACTAGTCCAATAATGGCCGGACTAGTCTGGACATTTACAGAGACAAAATCGGACTAGTCCGCCCCTGGTTGGACACGTCCGATATTTCAGGACCCTTAGGGTTTTCCACACGCCGCACACCAGACTAGTCCAGAGTCCACCACGGACTAGTCCGAACTTTGAAAACACTAACGGTAACCCTTGGAAACCCTAGTATAAATAGAGGTGCACGACCCCTAATCATTATCTCTCGACCCCCTGCGCCGTCACACCTTCCAAGAGCCTAGAAAACACGTATCTCCACACAATTCAATGCAAGAAAGATCAAATCCTTGAGGATTAACTTTAGACCAAAGGAGAGACACGATTCTTCACATCTTGAGCTCTTGGGTTTGATTCTCTCACACACTCTTGTTGTTTCATTGCAGATCTTACGAGTGTGTCTTTGTGGTGTTTTGATTTGTAATCTTGGGGAGCCCTCAACTTGTGAGAAGGCCCCTTGAACATATTTATCTTACCCCTTTGTGATAGTGGAAGAGAATTGGCTTTGTGGCAATTCGACGAGGTTAGGGTTGGTGAAGACCCGATCCTTTCGTGGGCTCCTCAATGTGGATGTAGGTTGCCTTTGTGGGAACCTAACCACGGGATAAAAATCTTGTGTCTTCACCTGGTGCGTATTGTTCATTGCATTTAGGGTTTAATTGATCTTAGTCAAATTATGTTAAAACTTGAAACTAAGTTCACCTTGTGCTATCTTTAGTTTAATTGAAGCAACATACTCTAGTTATATCTTAATTTCCGCTGCGTAGAGTCTTGGATTGAGAACATCGATCAAACTTGATTGATCTAGTCCGCATGCACCAGACTAGTCTGCACTCTACCGGACTATTCCGATTTCTCGGTATTTGATCAAGTTGCTGAGTATTGCAGGTTTTGACTAAAATTCAAAAAGGCCTATTCACCCCCCTCTAGTCCAAATTCAATTGGTATCCGAGTTGGACTCTTCAAAAGGAGACTAATCGCTCAAAGAGAAAATGTCGGACATGAAAGACGTACACAAGAGCCTCAACCAAGAGAAGGTTGATGATGAGAAGGCTCAAAAATTGGAGAAGCTCCTTGACGCCATTTAGGACTTCGACGATGACGATGAGGAGACGCTTGAACTCAAGGCGCCTCTAAGGAAGATAGCCCTCTCCAAAGGGAAAATGAAGATCGAGGACGAGAAGAAGAAGAAGGGGAGTAGTCACACCGACTACTCCCGATATCCTTTCAACTACGATCGTCTAAATTCTAACAATAGCCATTATTTGTCTATTCCTCTAGGAAAAGCCCCACACTTTGATGGCAATCATTACTCAATGTGGAGGCAAAAGATGAAAATGCTTTTAATCTCACTTAATCTTAGCTTGTGGCATATAGTGTGCACAGGTATAGATATCCCAGACGACGATGAAGAGCTCACACCAAGCCAAGAGCAAGCAATTCATCGGAATGCTCAAGCTGCAGTGGTCATCACATCATCACTAAGTCGGGACGAGTTCACCAAGGTGGATGGACTCGAGATTGCAAAGGAAATATGGGACACATTGCAAACTGCACATGAAGGTGATCGTCATGTGTGAGAGGTGAAGATCAAAATGATCGAAGGCGAATTGGGAAGATTCGCCATAGGAGAAGATGAGTCGCCAAAAGAAATGTACAACTGGTTGAAGACTCTCATCAACAAGGTTCAAGCATATGGAAGTACAAAGTGGAACGATCACGAGGTGGTGAAGCTCATCCTTAGAGCTTTCATGCCTTGCAATGTTACCCTGTGCTCGATGATTAGAGAAAGCCCCGGGTACAAGAAAATGACTCTGGATGAATTGCTTGGAAGGATCATCAACTTCGAAATGATGGAGAAGCAAGCAAAACATGTCAAGGAGATTGCCGACCTCACCTCGGCAAAGAAGAAAGGGGTCGCCTTAAAATCCACTTGCAAGCCCTTGTCAAAAGAAGCTCGAGAGACTCAAGAGGAAGATGACAGCGATGATGAGAGTAGCGACATAGATGAGGAAGCCATGATCCTCATCATGAAGAAATTCAAGAGGGTGATGAAGAGAAGACAAGGAGGTAAATCAAGTGAAGGAAAACACAAAGAAAAGTCAAGACCGAAGTTGAGGCGGGCTTGCTATAACTGTGGTGAATATGACCACTTTATAGTTGATTGCCCCTACGAAGAAAACAAGAAGAAGATCAGGGAAACAAAGCCTCAACCCAAGAAGTTATTCAAGAAGAAAAGGCAAGTGGGACAGGCACACCTAGGAAAGGAGTGGGACTCAAATGATGAGTCCTCGTCTGAAGAGGAAGAGGAGATGGCTAGCATAGCCATCAAAATGACGACGAAGAAATCAACTCTCTTCCCATCTATTGGCGCCAGGAAGGACATCGACACATGTCTAACGGCGAAGGAAGGTAAAAGAAAGGTAACAACCAAATCTTCCTCCTCATATTCCTTTGCCAGCAATAGTGATGATTCTAGTGAATATGATAGTTGTGATGAAGATATGTTTGTTGGCCTAGATAACAAAACTACTGCAAAAATGAAATTTTTGATGGATAAACTTGTTGATAAGGAGGATCTTATTGATCGACAAGAAGATATGATCATCCTTCAAAAGGAGGAGTATCTTAAGATCAAAAGGCTCCTTGAACTTGAAAAGGAGCGAAGCAAGTCACTTGAACTTGAGTTAACTTCAAGCAAGGAAGCCTGCTTGAAGTTAAGCGACTCAAATGCTATCATCAAGGATGAACTTGTTAACTTAACCAAAGTCAACAAGATCCATGAGGTACAAGTTGAGTCACTCAAGAAAAGAGAACCTTCATCCTCTTCAGACTCACCTTCTCAACCCCTTAAAACTGAAACTACTACTACTTGTTCATGTGCTAAAATTGATACTAGCTTGAAGGATAAGTCAAACTTGACAAAGGACAAGCATCATTCCTGACATATTTGACAAGGAGAAGATCAAGTATGCACGCAATGCATACTTGGCCATAAGACCTCCTAATGTCAAATATGGCGTTGGGTATTCTTATGGTGAAAAGAAAAATACTAGAAACCACAAGAATAGCAAGGAGCGCATTGCTTTTGTCAAGGGAAACCCCCCTCAAGCTAGAATAGCTAATAATGTTGATAAGTCCAAACACGTTAACACATATGAGCAACAATTATAATTTAGAACTTTTGATGCATCTTATGTTCTTATAAAAAATACTTTTGGTAAAGTGCATGCCAAATATGTTGGGCCACGCCATGGGAACACCAAGTCCCATGTGTGGGTGCCCAAATCTCTTTTGACTGACGTCAAAGGACCCAAGCAAGCTTGGGTATCTAAAACCAAGGCATAATCTGTTTTTGCAGGCCTACTCCTTCGGTGGAGCAAAATGGGTGCTAGACAGTGGATGCACCAACCATATGACCGGAGAACGAAGAATGTTTGTAGAATATGAAGAAAATGAGGATCCAAGTGAGGGCATCTATTTTGGAGACAATTGTCAAGGAAGGGTGCTCGGTACAGGTAAAATTGCAATATCGCCTCAACACACGCTTTCTCATGTTTTGCATGTCGACTCCATAGATTATAACCTTCTGTCCATATCTCAATTATGTGACGAGGGTTATAATTGCTTGTTCACTAATGAGTGTGTGACCGTTTCTAGAAGGAGTGATGAATCAGTTGCATTCAAGGGTGTGTTAAAGGGAAAACTTTATCTTGTTGACTTCAACAAAGATAAAGCCGAACTTGACACTTGCTTGATTGCAAAGACCAACATGGGTTGGTTGTGGCATAAACGGTTAGCACATGTTGGTATGAGGAATCTTCAAAAACTCCTTAAGGGCGATCACATCCGATGTTTGAAGTATGTTGTTTTTGAGAAAGACAGACTTTGTAGCGCGTGCCAAGCCGGGAAGCAAGTAGGAGCACCTCATCCCATGAAGAACATCATGACAACGAAAAGACCGCTCGAACTACTTCACATGGATCTATTTGGTCCAATTGCTTACATAAGCATCGGCAGTAACAAATATGGTTTAGTAGTTATTGATGATTTTTCGCGCTTCACGTGGGTTTTCTTTTTACATAATAAGACAGAGACTCAAGGAACCCTCAAGAAGTTCCTCAAGTGTGCCCAAAATTAATTCTCATTGACAATCAAGAACATACGAAGTGACAACAGCACGGAGTTCAGGAACACCCAAGTTGAGGAGTACTTAGACGAAGAAGGCATAAAACATGAGTTTTCAGCACCGTACTCCCCTCAACAAAATGGAGTGGCCAAAAGGAAGAACCGAACCTTCATAGAGATGGCGAGGACAATGCTTGATGAGTACAAGACATCAAATCGGTTTTGGGCTAAAGCGGTCAACACCGCTTGTCACGCCATAAACCGACTCTATCTTCATCGACTTCTCAAGAAAATATCACATGAGCTACTCACCGGTACAAGCCTAATATTTCCTATTTTTGAGTTTTTGGTTCCAAATGCTATATCTTTAACAAGAAGCCTAGGACTTGAAAGTTCGCTTCGAAGTCCGATGAAGGTTTCTTGCTTGTCTACGATTCAACTCCTACGCCTATCGTGTCTTCAACAAAGCCTCTGGACTTGTTGAAGTAGCACGGGATGTGGTGTTCGATGAAACTAACGGCTCTCAAGAAGAGCAAGTTGATCAATGTGTGATAGATAGAGAAGAAGCTCCATGTCAGGCATTGAGAAGAATGGTGTTGGGTGACGTTCGACCACAAGCGCCACCTCCAAATACAAATGAAGAAGATGAACCACAAGAGGATAATGATCAAGGGGGAGCTTCTACACAAGATCAACCTCAAGAAGACGAAGATGATCAACACACCAATGAAGGCAACCATCCAGGGGGAGAAGAAGACAAACATGAAGATACAATACTGCAAGTACCACACCCAAGAGTACACCAATGCGTCCAAAGGGATCACCCAATCCACAACATAATTGGTGACATCCAAAAGGAAGTAACCACTAAATCTCGCATAGCTAACTTTTATGAGCATTATTCTTTTGTATCCTTTTCGGAACCGCGCAGGATTGTGGATGCTTTGAAAGATCCGGATTGGGTGGTGGCAATGCAAGAGGATTTGAACAACTTCAAACGGAATGAGGTGTGGGAACTCGTCGAAAGACCCAAGTTCAATGTCGTCGGCACCAAATGGGTCTTCGACAACAAGCAAGACGAACACGGGGTGGTGACAAGGAACAAGGCACGACTTGTGGCCAAAGGGTATTCACAAGTTGAAGGTTTAGATTTTGATGAAACCTTTGCTCCCGTAGCTAGTCTTGAATCTATTAGAATATTACATGCATATGCTACTCACCATGATTTCAAGCTCTATCAAATGGATGTGAAAAGCGACTTCCTCAATGGACCAATCAAGGAGGAGGTGTACGTGGAGCAACCCCCCAGATTCGAAGATCAAGAGTTCCCTGACCACGTGTTCAAACTGCATAAGGCTCTCTATGGCCTCAAACAAGCTCCTAGAGCTTGGTAGGAGTGCCTTAGAGATTTCTTGATTGAAAATGGTTTTAAAATTGGCAAAGCTGATTATACATTGTTCACAAAGCATTTTGACAATGATCTATTCATTTGTCAAATTTATGTTGATGACATTATTTTTGGTTCAACTAACAAATCATTTTTTGAAGAATTTAGGAAAATTATGATAGATAGGTTCGAGATGTCCATGATGGGAGAGCTGAAATACTTCTTGGGATTCCAAGTGAGGCAAAAAAAGGAAGGGACGTTTATAAGCCAAACAAAGTACACTCGAGACATACTCAAGAAGTTTGGAATGGACAAGGCAAAGCCTATAAAGACTCCCATGGCAACAAATGGACACTTGGATCTAAATGAAGACGGACCAAACATGGATCAAAAGGTATATCGCTCCATGATTGGATCCCTACTTTACTTATGTGCATCTAGGCCTGATATTATGTTGAGTGTGTGCTTGTGTGCAAGATTTCAAGCCAATCCTAAGGAGTGTCATTTGACAGCCGTCAAGATCATCTTGCGATATTTAGTTCATACACCCAACCTGGGCCTTTAGTATCCTAAAGGTTCCAAATTCAATATCATTTGATACTCCGATGCAGATTATGCCGGATGTAAAGTAGATAGAAAAAGTACCTTCGGTACATGCCAATTCCTAGGTAGATCCCTAGTTTCTTGGTCCTTCAAGAAACAAAACTCCATTGCCTTATCCACAGCTGAAGCGGAGTATGTTGCAGCCGGGAGTTGTTGTGCACAACTCCTTTGGATGCGACAAACTCTAACGGATTACGGTTACAATATGAGCCGTATTCCACTCCTTTGTGATAATGAGAGTGCTATTAAAATTGCCCATAATCCCGTTGAACACTCTAGGACCAAACACATAGACACCCGACATCACTTTTTGAGAGACCACTCAATGAAAGGATACATAGCCATATCCCATGTCAACACCGAAAAACAACTATCTGACATATTTACCAAGCCACTTGATGAAAAACATTTTTGCGAGCTCCGAAATGAACTAAATATCATTGATGCTCGGAAGTGGCTTGAAAACTTGCATACCTGTATGGCTTATTCAAAATTCATTGATTGTGTTACGAAAATCATCTCTCTATTTTCTCCGAAAAACTATTTCAAATACTTGATCTTGATGAATTATGGTCATTGCTTGATTGTTGTATGTTTACTGATCATATTCATAAAGATTATTTGGTTGTGTTGCCCCTATTTTCTCTATAAGCACCTTCGTATATATAAAAATGGGTAATTGATTCTATTCTAGAGTTCGCACATTGCAGACTAGTCCGCAGAGAGTCCAGTAGTCTGGACTAGTCCGGTAGACCCCGAACAAGTCCGATTTTTCGACTCCATAACCCTAGGCGCCGCCAAAACCTAATCTCCTTCACCCTCACAACTCACCTCACATTCTCTCTCTTCACTCAAGAGCCCCCAAGGTGATTTGACGATTTCTCCATCAAATCCCTTCAAGTTTAGGTGGAAATCGATCCCATAGCTAGGGGATTGAAGACCACGAACTTGTTCGCACCTCCAACTCCTCCTTCGTCAAGAATCAAAGATTCTTGGTAAATTCCCCCCCCCCCCCCCCCCCAAAACATTAGAAACTTTGTTTTCTTCCATTTTGGATCAAATAGCTTAGTTCCTTTCAGCTAATACATGCTTCCTTGCTGTATTACATCTATGTTAAGCTATTTTTGCATTGAGCAACACCATTTGTCTCATAGATAGGGTTTGCGATGTTGAACACTGGACTAGTTTGGTCCCTGTACGGACAAGTCTGGTCCCTCCGGACTAGTCCGCACATGAGCACCGGACAAGTCCGATTTTTAATTGAACTCATCCCTAAAATTCCAACTACTCAATGCATACACTTGCCATCAACACTCAACCATTCCTTGCATAATATCTTTGTCAGGACAATGTCGAATGGGAACATCTCTGACTTTGAAGATGAGATGGAACAAGATTTGTTGCCGCGAGCTTCAGAGTCTCGCACTGACAAGAGGCAAGAGCGTGCCTCCGAGCCGGCACCTTCTCCACCTAAGGTGCGACGCAAGGTTCTAGCCAATAAGCCTGCGTCCAAAGCCAAGGATGCGGCTGGTTCTAGCTCGGCAGCTCCTCGCCAAGCTAAAGGCAAGGGAAAGGGAATTGCCTCGGGCCCGTTTGGCCCTCTCAAGATGAATGCACCAAGACAGGGGAACAGGGACCCCTCCGAAGAGAAGTTCAATGGCAAGGGAAGGATACGGCTTCCAAGCTAAGAATGGTGGATTGTTATAGCAGATCAAAGAAGGCAGCTGACGCCAGATTATGGAGCTACTTTCATGCGGACTTCTACTGTTCTGTATATCTCACCATGAAGACTCAAGTTGTCCGCAACCAATGGATTGACTGGAATAATTTTGAAAGGAAGAGTTGTGGTGCTTTTGATCAAGTGGTAGATGCTGCAGCAAGGCATGGACTGAAGGACCTATTTGCCTTCAGGTACAACTAGAACGATGAAATCATTGCTCAATTCTATGCCACGTGCTATTTTGCCACTGATGAAGACGAAAAGGTGACTTGGATGACGCATGGATCCAAGTATACTATTACCTATGATGACTTTGCAAGACTGCTTCACATAGAAGACACTGGCAACAATGAGCTAACTATCCACAATATTGGTGTCTTGGGGAAGGATAAGATGGAATTCCTTTATGATACTAGTCTGAAGTACAACCCTACATCGATCAAGAACATGAAGCCTTTCTTCATGGTTATCAATAGGGTACTAAGGAAGACAATAGCTCCAAAAGATGGAGATTCAAGAAGTGTGCAAGGCTATTTGAGGACCTTGATGAAAGTGATAAGCAATAACAGAAAGTTTGATGTCTTGGACTATATTTGGAACGACATGGTGAACATCTCCTGCACACCGCACCACTCCTGTGGCTATGCACCATACCTCATGTTCATGATTGAGAAAGTCGCAGGAATTGAGTTCATTAAGGATGTGGAGCACACTCCCCTGAGGCCTCAGAAGCCTACTCAAGCTACTCTCCCAACTGCTCCATCTCCTGTGTCCAGTGAAGAGGCTCCGAGGAGAGCACAAGGAGAAGGGAGGCCTAACTCCGCCACTAGGGCCCCTCCTCAAAAAGGGTCTCCTAGTGGAATCTTGAAGTACTTGGCCGCCATCTTTGGCTCATGCAAAAAGGATGAGGTAAAGCTTCACAAGCTGAACAAGGCAAGGAAGGCCGACATGAGGTATGTCAAGGAAAATGTCAAGCGTATTTGCCAGAAGCTGGAGATCGAGCCTATTGGATCTCCCATTATCTCAGATGACTCAGCTTCGGACTTCAGTGATCTTCCACCTTTGTCTCCCTCCGAACTTGCTTACTTCGGCATTGGGGGCACTTCGAGTGGTTTCGCTCCTCCTCCTCCTCCCCAACCTGAAGATGAAGATGAAGACAAGGAGAGGACCGACAACGAGGAATGAGCCACTAGATCCCTCCTTTAATTCTTTTTGGTGTGTTGATGCCAAAGGGGGGGGGGGGGAGATTGAGGGGGAGTCACTAGGTCCTAGTTGTAGGTTGCGAGATTAGAGCTCCATTTGTGTCTCTTTCGGGTTGTAAAACTTTGATCATGTTATCTCATGCTTTTGGTCTTTGGGTGTGATACAATGACTAAGCTTATGCTTCCAAGTCACTTTTTATGAAATCTGTGATGAAAGTTTGATATAATCTGTGCCTATGCTTTGAAATTGACATTTATGCTTGATGTTGTTAAATCTATGTCAGTTATTTATTTCTCATCACAATTATTGTTCACACACATGTAGTTTGGCATCCCACCGTAAAGAATGCACATATGCCTTATGTTTTCATTACTTAATTTGTTCCAAACTCATATGTGCACACTTTATGGAAATTCTGTATTTTTATCATATTTTGTGAAATCATAATTGGTTGTCATCAATACCCAAAAAGGGGTAGATTGAAAGTGCATCTAGGCATCTCTTGTGGGTTTTGGTTGATCTACGACAAAAAAATGAGATCCTAACCAAATTGTTGAGATAAGCGCAGGTTTTAATGAAATTATGAAGAAAGCGCAAAAAGAAAGGAGAATGAGGATCTATATGGAAAAGAGCTCAACAGCTGAATAGATTAGATATTTTTGTATGGAGTGTGTTGGAGAAACACACCACAATAGCTCAAGCACAAGAAAACTCATTCACTGCACAAATTCATACAGGTCCGGACTAGTCCGATATACCTCGAACTAGTCCGATATCTCTCTGTTCAAATTCGGACAAGTCCTCCTAGTGCGGACTTGTCTGCACAGTCCAGGTTTACACAGACCGGACTAGTCTGATATTACCACGGACTAGTACGATATCTTTCTTTAAGATCGAACTAGTCCTCCCCAGTGCAGACTAGTCTTCAGTACTTCACAGTTTTGCACGCAATCGGACAAGTTCGATATTACCACGGACTAGTCCGATATCTTTCTAACCTAAATCGAACAAGTTCGATATCTGCACAGATTAGTCCGAAAACCTTCTGACTAAAATCGGTCAAGTCCTCCAAGTGCGGACTTGTCCCCAATTCACTAAGGGGTTCACCTCAGCCGGACTAGTCCGATAATGGCCGGACTAGTCCGAACATTCACAGAGACAAAATCAGACTAGTCCGCCCCTGGTTCGACAAGTTCGATATTTTAGGACACTTAGGGTTTCCCACATGCCGCACACCGGACTAGTCCGGAGTCCACCACGGACTAGTATGGACTTTGAAAACTCTAATGGTAACCCTTGGAAACCCTAGTATAAATAGAGGTGCACGGCCCCTAATCATTATCTCTGGACCCCCTACGGCATCACACCTTCCAAGAGCCTAGAAAACACGTCTCTCCACACAATTCAACGCAAGACAGATCAAATCCTTGAGGATTAACTTTAGATCAAAGGAGAGACACGATTCTTCACTCCTTAAGCTCTTGGGTTTGATTCTCTAAGACACTCTTGTTGTTTCATTGCAGATCTTACGAGTGTGTCTTGGTGGTGTTTTGATTTGTAATCTTGGGGAGCCCTCAACTTGTGAGAAGGCCCCTTGAACACGGTTATCTTACCCCTTTGTAATAGTGGAAGAGAATTGACCTTTGTGGCGATTCGACGAGGTTAGGGTTGGTGAAGACCCGACCCTTTTGTGGGCTCTTCAACGTGGATGTAGGTTGCCTTTGTGGTAACCGAACCACGAGATAAAAATCTTGTGTCTTCACTTTATGCTTATTGTTCATTGCATTTAGGGTTCAATTGATCTTAATCAAATTTCGTTAAAACTTGGAACTAAGTTCACCTTGTGCTATCTTCAGTTTAATTGAAGCAACATACTCTAGTTACATGTTAATTTCCGTTGCGTGGAGTCTTGGATCGAGATCATCGATCAAACTTGATCGATCTAGTCTGCACGCACCGGACTATTCCGCACTCTACCAGACTAGTCCGATTTCTTGGTATTTGATCAAGTTGTTGAGTGTTGCAAGTTTCGACTAAAATTCAAAAAGGCCTATTCACCCCCCCCCTCTAGGCCACATTCAGTGGGCGCCATGGTAACAGGGCCACCGGGACCGCCATCTTCGAGATGCTAATGTTGCCCCCTTTCACCCAATTTGGCAGGTCGAGCAGCAAGTACTGATAACCTCCAGATATAGACTCCTTCAGACACTGGAGCTCCGGTTGAAGCCTTCGTGGAGATTTCAGCAGCTTCAGCATTGTTTGAACACTGAATATGGCAGAGGTCCAGGACTTCAAAATCCTTCTGCAACTTCTGGACTTCAAGCAAATATGCAACTAGTTGAGGGTTATTGCGACTATATTCACCTTTGACTTGTTTGATGATGAGATGTGAATCCCCCTTTACCAAAAGCTACTAGACACCAAAGGATAGCACCATATTGATTCCGAAGATGAGAGCTTTGTACTCTGCCATGTTATTGGTTGCCTTGAAGTCGAAGCAGACCATGTACTTGACTTGCTCCTCGGTCGGGGCAAGGAGCAAGATTCCAGCTCCGGCCCCCTACTTTTGCACAGAGCCATCAAAGTAGAGAGTCCAATGAGGCTCGGTGAAGATCGGGACCTTAGGCTCTGACTTTTCTTCATTAAGGCCGCAGGACTTGATGGAGAAGGAGTCCACTCAGCAACAAAGTTAGCCAACGTCTGACTCTTGATTGCATGATGAGGCAAGAATTCTAGATCAAATTATACCAGTTCTGCTGCCCACTTTGCAATGTTCCTTGTAGAATCAGGGTTATGCAATATAGCTTGCAGTGGATAAGATGTCACCACTAAAACCTTGTGAGCTTGGAAGTAGTGGCGCAACTTTCTTAAGGCAATAAGAACTGCATAAAGCAGGTTATGCACTTCAAGGTATCATGTCTTGGCCTCGTAGAGTACTCAGCTGATGAAGTAGACTGGTTTTTGTATTGTTCGGATCCTCCCAGAAGGGTTCGAACCAATTCTCCATCAACCTGAACCCTTCGGAGGGGTCCAAGTCTCCTTCAGTAGTGTGTCCTCCCTCGGATGGGAGAGGTTGATCAGTAGGCAACTTGCCTTTTGGATCTGAATCTGGGGGCGGGGACCCAGACTCACTTTCAGGTAGCTCCGGACCTTATCGGAGGGGTCTATGCTCCTGAGCAGTAGTAGCTTCTGGCCTTTCCACGACTAGAACCATGCTAAAGACATCCATAGTTGTAGCAATGTAAAGCAAGAGTGGCTCATCAGGTCCAGGAGCTACATGATTGGTAGTGTGGTGAAGAACTGTTTTAGATCCTGGAAAGCCTTCACTGCTTCCTTAGACCAATGAAATAGTTCAGACTTTCTCAACAGTTTGAAGAAGGGTAATGCCCACTCTGCCAGTCTTGAGATGAGCTGGCTGAGTGAAGCTAGACATCCAGTTTGCTTTTGGAGGTGCTTGATGCGAGCAGGAGGTCGCATGGCTTTGATGGCTTTTATCTTCGCCGCATTTGCCTCAATTCGTTGGTGAGTCACCAAGAACAAAGGAGCTTTCCGGAGTTAATCCCGAAGATGCACTTGTCAGGATTCAGCTTCGTGCGTGTTGTGCGCAACTTGTCAAAGACCGACTGGAGATTATCGAGCAGGGAATCCTTGTTCTTCACTTTGACCATGATGTCATCGGTGTAAACCTCCACCAGGTCCCTGATCAGCTCCACAAATCTTTTGTGCATGGCTCGCACAAAAGTTGAGGCAGCATTCTTAAGACCAAAACGAATGGTAGTATAACAATACAACCCATCTACTGTGATAAAGGCTGTATGCTCCTCATCTTCCTTAGACATAGGAATTTGATGATATCCAAAATAAGCATCTAAGAAACACAGTAGTTCACACATGGAGGTAGAATCGACTATTTGCTCTGTTCTTGGTAGTGGAAAGGATTCTTTTGGGCATGCCTTATTCAATGTGGTGTAGTCGATGCACATCCGAAGCTTCCTGCCGACCTTTGGTACGACGACTGGGTTTGCCAGCCATCATGGATGATGAACCTCTCGGATGAATCCAGCTTCAAGCAGCTTCCTGACTTCTTGTTTGATGAAGTTCTGTCGCTCAATGGATTGCTTCTGGGGCTTCTGTTTTATTGGCCTTGCGTCGGGGTAGATCTTTAGACTGTGCTCGACCACTTCCCTAGGGATCCCAAACATTTGTGACGGTTGCCATGCAAACACGTTGACATTCACCTGGAGGAACGTGATGAGTGTGAGTTCCTAATTGCTGCTCAGACCTCCCGCTATGTGAGTGGTCTATGCTGCTTCAGAACCTATTTGGACGATTTTAATGGGGATGTCATTGTTGCTGCTTGGCTGCAACGGAGGTGCAACTTTGAGCTGCGTTGACACGAGCTCGAAGGTTGAGCAGGTAACTACTCCTTGGCAGATTCGTCTTGCGCTACTGCGAGCGCATGAAGTTTCTCCAATGCAGTGACTCCAGCAGCACGATCCCCACGGATCTGGGGGACGCCTGAAGGAGTGGGCATCTTCAATACCAGGTAGCCGTAATGGGCCACTGTCATGAACTTGTACAGGGCTGGCCTTCCAAGTATAGTGTTGAAGGGTAGATTAATGTGCGCGACATCAAATACCAATCTCTCGGACTGGTAATTCTCTGGTGTGCTGAAGGTAACCGGAAGTGTCACTGATCCAGGAGGTATGATGGCCCCTAGACCTACTCCGGAGAATGGACGCAAAGTTCCTATGTCCAAGAGGTTGAGCTGGTGCTTCACAGAAGCTATGAAGCTGATAAGGTTTAGAGCTGCGCTCCTGTCCACCAATACATGGTAGAGTTGGATGTTGTTAATGGTTGGAGACACCATCAGGAGTAGTTGTCCATCTCCTGCCATGTTCTTCGGACAATCCAAAGCATCGAAAGTGATGACAGTGTCCATGCACTTCCGATGAGACTCCGTCTTGAGGGTGGGATCAACAGCAGATACCTCCCGACATAGTGTTTTTACCACATGTCAGTAAGTAATATCCCAAGACCCCCCGTACATCATGTAGAGGGTCTTCTGAAGTTCATTGTTAGAACTGGCATCAGAGTCGTTTCCTACGGTGTTGTAGGCAGCCTTCAGTGACTTCTTAGGCTCCTGGAAGTCCAGCTCCTAATCAGATGGAGCGTCACCCACTTTTTGTTTGCCTTCCCGTTGACGGAAAGGCACGTCTTCTTGATGCTTGATTTTTCTCTTCGCGAGTTTTTTGACCTCGCGGCAGTCTTCAAGATTGTGACCCGTGGACTAATGAATCGGGAACCACATCTTGTTGCCATCCTCGGAGGATGGTTAGGGACGCTTGTTGGGGTTTGGCCCCTGACCATCTGGAGCTGCGGCTGCGACAGCAGTTGGTGCACCGCCAAGTGACTTCTTCTTGCCACTTGGATTCTTCTTCTTCTTGGCACTGCTGTTGGTAGTAGCTCCGTCTTTCGAGCCAGATTGACCAACATCGGTTGCTGGTTTGGAGGAATGCATCTCTTGTCCCCCAGCAGCCCTAGCACACTTTTTTGTCAGGCTGAAGAGCTCAGTGATGCTGCTGACATCTTTGGTTGCCAGCTTCTCCAACATCTTCTTATCTCTGATGCCCTGTTTGAAGGCAACAATGACATAAGCATTTGAGATGGAGGGGATTGTGTTCCTTACATGGGAAAACCTGTGGATGAAGGATCGCAGAGTCTCCCCCTTGTTCTGCTGTAGGGCAAAAAAGTCCAGCTCAGTACCAGGCCAGGTGTAGGAACTCCCGAAGTTGGCGGTGAACTGGCGGTAGAGCGCCCCCCAAGTGTATATGGAGTCAGGTGGTAGGCTCATGAACTAGGACATGGTTTTCCCGGTTAATGCTACTAGGAAATACTTGGTGCAGATCGCCTCTTTGCCTCCAGCAGCAAGAATGGCAGTGGAGTAAGTCTGTAGGAATTCTGCAAGATTAACTGTCCCATGATACTTTTCCGGCAGATGGGGCCGGACCCTAGTAGGCCACTCCACCATGCACAAGTGCGCAACAAGTGCTGAACAACTGCCCTCAACTCCCAGAGGAGAAGGGTTGTCGTGAGCTAGTCGCGTTTCACGAAGGCGCTCCATGTTGATGCAACCATCCTGCCTCATGTACCGGCGATCGAGTTCTGACCGGAGGTCATGAGTTGGCATCCTCGATGCTATATGCGTAGAGGTGCAACAGATGGAGTACATGATGTAGCATGTTGGGAGAACGCACACCTCCTAAACTGCGACACCGGAGGACCAAGTCTTCCTGACAAGGTCCTGTTGCAAGCAAAACCTTGAGCCACGTCTTCTTGTGGCTGGTTGTTGAGAGCATTGCTCGTGTGCATCCGGAGATGAACCTAACGCCGGAGGACGCTGAAGAAGAGTACACGCTGCATTGAGCGCAACCTCCGGGTTTTTTGTCGATGCAATCATCGACGTGAAGGCTCCATCCACTTGTATTGCAGCGTTGGGAGCTGTAGCTATTGGTGGAGGAGGTGGCAAGTTGTTTGCCAGCTGCTGAACATCGACAGGTCGAGAGCTGTCTCTAGCCACATTTTGTGGAATGGTTGGAGCAGCAGGAGCACCAATGGCAGCAGGTGAGTTCACCATCATTGAGGATCAAGCACCCCTACCTGGCGCGCCAAATTTCGAAGTGTTTGAAACAACACTTCCCCCGGTCCTGCTATGGAGCAGCTCGTGGGGTTCTTTGTTAGGAGGGGTGCTAAAGATCTACAAACTGGCACAGTGGACACGCAATTTTTACGTGGTTCGGGCCGCCTGAGCGTAATACCCTACTCCATGGGGTGTGTGTTTTGCTGCTTGAAGGTGCGAGAGCTTGAGCTCGATTGTGTATGTCTTGGCTCAGTTGAGTGTGTCATTCTATCGTGTAGTGCAACCCTTTTATATGCCAAGGACCGACTGTTACAGCAGGCGCCTGGACCCGACAGGTGGTCTCGACTGTATTTACTACACTATACATGATCTAAGTGTATAAAGTTGATTAATTCTATGATAATCCACCTTAATGGCGGTGTTACCAGTCTTGACAGCCCCCTGACCGTGCATCATTAATATGAGATTAATGACGCGTTACTCTAATCTTGTAACTGCCGATGTATGGCTCTTTATTGCTTATGCCGTTGGAGATCTCCAGTTATTGCCATTGCAGACAGGTCCGACGACATGCCATGAGGCAGTTCTAGTGCTTCCCTCTACTTGGGGATAGGTCCGGTGCTACTAGGAACGTGTCAGTGCCGGAGCTTCCCTGTAAAGGGAGGCAGGTCCAGCCATGGGAAACATGGCTGCACCTCATCCATCCCGAGGAGTGAAGGAGATCTAGTACTGTGTGACGCGTGTCACACGCGAACGCCTTCTCTCTGGACGCTGGAACTCCGTGACTTTGCTTGCGGTACCAAGGGGTACCTGGTACGCAGGGCACCGACAGTAGAATGAATAAATACACTCTCATGCATAAAGGAAAGAAAATCACTTTGCTTCCTATGACTCCTTCTGAAATTGTGCATTTTGAGAAGAGTAAAATTTGTGATGATAAAGCAACAGAACTAGAATTTGAAAAACAACAAGTCATTAAGTTAAAATCACCTTCATTGCTCACAACTAAAGCTGGCCTTGCTGATTTTTTTGATGCTAAGGGGATGTGCTATGCTTTAGTATGCAAAGAAGCCATATTTTCACTTTATGAATTGTCTATTGCATTGCCTCTTGCTGTTGCTAACCTTTTGCAGGAGTTTGAGGATGTGTTTCCCTCTGAGATACCTCCATGTTTACCCCCCATGAGGGCCATTGAACAAAAGATCGACTTGATTTCAGGAGCAAGTTTGCCAAATCTTGTTGTGTACAGGACCAATCCAGAGGAGACTAAGGAAATTCAGCATCAAGTCCAAGATCTTTTGTACCGCGGGTACATTCGTGAAAGCCTTAGCCCTTGTTCCATTCCTATTCTTTTGGTTCCGAAGAAAGATGGTAGTTGGCACATGTGTGTTGATTGCCGTGTATTTAATATTGTTATCCTATTCCTCACTTAGATGACATGTTTGATGAATTGAGTGGTGCTATCATCCTCACAAAATTTGACTTGCGTAGTGGTTACCATCAAATTAGAATGGCACTAGGAGATGAGATGAATGGAAAACTGCATTTAAAATAAAAATTGGACTTTATGAGTGGTTAGTCATGCCTTTTGCTTTAACTAATGCACCTAGAACCTTTATGCAATTAATGAATGAGGTTTTACGTGCTTTCATTAGAGAATTTGTGGTGGTTTACTATGATGATATTCTCATTTATAGCAAGTCTTATGACGAACATCTTGATCATTTACGTGCTGTTTTTGCTGTTTTGAGAGATGCACGCTTGTTTGGCATTCTCGAAAAGTGCATCTTTTGCACCAATCGAGTCTCGTTTCTTGGCTATGTTGTCTCCTCGCAGGAAATTGAGATGGATGAGGCAAAAATTGTTGCAATCACTAGCAGGCCAACTCCAACAACCGTCACGCAAGTGCGTAGTTTTCTTAGTCTTGCAGGTTTTTATCGCCACTTTGTGCGGGATTTCAGCACCATTGCAATACCTCTACATGAGCTAACGAAAAAAGGAGTGCCATTTCGGTGGAGTGAACAACACCAAAAAGCTTTTGATGCTCTCAAAATGAAGCTTATTCAAGCACCATTGCTGCAACTTCCTGATTTTGACAAGACATTTGAGCTAGAATGCGATGCAAGCGGCATTGGTATTGGAGGTGTTCTCATACAAGGAGGAAAACCCATTGCTTTCTTTAGTGAAAAACTGCATGGTCCTTCTTTGAATTATTCTACTTATGATAAAGAATTGTATACCTTAGTACGAGTTTTAAAAACTTGGCAACGTTATCTTTGATCTAAGGAGTTTATCATACGTTTCGCTCATGAATCTTTGAAGTATCTAAGTGTCAAACAAATCTGAATAAATGACATGCTAAGTCGATATAATTCATAGAGTAGTTTCTATACATAATTAAGCACAAGAAAGGGAAGGGAAATGTCATTGCCGATGTGTTATCTAGACGTTATACTATGCTATTCCAACTTGATCATAAAATCTTTGGTTTGGAAACAATAAAAGCATTATATCCTACTGATTTGGACTTCAAAGATTTCTTTGAAAATTGTAGAGAAGGAAGAACTTGGAATAAATATGTGCCGTGAGAGTGTCTCCTCTATCGTGGTAACAAGCTATGCATTCTAGCTAGCTCTGTTCATTTATTACTTTTGCAGGAAGCACATGGAGGAGGTTTGATGGGACATTTTGGATTGAAGAAAACTGAGGACGTGCTGTACACACACTTTGTTTGGCCTAAGATGAGTCATGATGTTGAGCGCTACATATCACGATGCACAACTTGCAACAAATCTAGGTGTCGCATTAACTCAAATGGTATTTATATGCCTCTTCCTGTTCCTAGTGTACCTTGTGTGGATATTTCTATGGACTTTGTTTTGAGATTGCCTGGGACTAAGAGACGGAGGGATAGTATTTTTTGTGGTCAGTGATCGTTTCTCTAAAATGGCACACTTTATACTTTATCATAAGAGTGATAATGCCTCACATATTGTTGATTTGTTTATGATGGAAATTGTTCGTTTATATGGTCTGCCAAATTCCATTGTTTTTGATCGTGATGCAAAAATTTAAGTCATTTTTTGAGAAATTTGTGGTATAAATTGGGAACCAAGTTGCTGTTTTCAACTACATATCACCTACAAACGTGTGGACAAACTGAGGTAGTTAATCGTACTTTATCCACTATGTTGCGGGTTGTCTCGAAAACAAATTTAAAGTTGTGAGAGGAGTGTTTACCACATATAGAATTTGCTTACAACAGATCCATTCACTCCACGACGAAGGTAAGTCCATTCCAGATAGTGTATGGTTTTGATCCCCGTCCTCCTATTTATTTACTACCTTTGCCTTCTTCTGAAACTATAAATTTGGATGCTACACAATGATTTGAATTCATTCTTAAGATGCATGAAACTACAAAGAAAATATTGAAATAATGAATGAGAAATATAGGATTGCTGGTAGTAAAGGTAGAAAAGAAGTAAAACTTTGAAGATTGTTGAAAAGATTAATGATAATGCATATAAGCTTGAGTTGCCTCCCGATTTCGAGGTTTGTCCTACATTTCACATTTCAGATTTGCGGCCATACTTGGGAGAGGAAGATGAACTTGATTCGAGGATGATTTCGATTCAAGAGGGGGAGGAAGATGAGGACATAACAACAGCGGATACACATATTGAACTGCAAGGACCAATCACAAGAGCTCGAGCGCAGTTACTAAACCAATAGGTGAACTCATTACTAACTGGATACCCATGTGAATTTCAGAATGGATTGCTATATAATGATTTAATCGTTATTAGGAACCATGGAGAAGATCAAAAAGTGAGGGGGGGAAGGCTTTGAGAACGTGGAGAACCAGCTGGGACGTCCACAAGTTGATGGAACCAATTTACAACTCGGACTTGAGTTAAAATTCGGAGTCCAGAAGCAGTCCACATTAAAACGGATGCCCAAGATGCATACAAACTCGATTTTCGATATTCCACATATGCACGGAAAGAGAAGATAAACATTCCAATGGATCTTGTCCCATGTCAAAATTCCTTCAAAGTCGACGGGAATGGTCGACACAAAATTGAGTTCAGAATCTGTCAGGGTGTTGTGCTGCCGTATTGGGCTATTGGGATTTGTATCAAGTCTAAGTCTATTATTTTTGTGCTTAGGGTTAGTTCACGACCCAAACACCCCTTAGACGTCCTCCCACCTATATATACTTCATAGTAGCCATCATAAACAATTGGGTTTTGCTTAGATTAATAATATCACTGTTCTATGGTTTGTGAAACCCCAACTTCGCGATTTCGGATCGTGTCTTCTACGTTCTTGGTTGTGTTCTCAGTTGCACTTGAAGGGATTAGCCTTCTTGGCGAGGTCAAGCATGTGCAACACGATTGAGAACCAACGGAGCGGTGGAGTAGTGATTGCAGAGGCTGCTCGTGTTCTACTCGAGAGCCTCGAATCATCAACGTTGAGATCTCCATCAATCAACTTATCCAATACCCCTCAGAAGATCGGGCCTAAACATTCCTATCACTTGTTAATATTTAAATTCACTTCAAAATCATAATTACCTATCTATTAATTATTACATGTTTATTTTCATTTGTAGGGTAGTGAGGCGAGTGCACAGAGGAAGAGGCAACTCTTGGGGTGTGTGACAGAGCAGGAATCGAGCGAGCCAGCATGAGGTGTGCAGTCGACACAGGTGCTAGAACGTTGCCCCACGTATGACGAGGTGTATGGGGAGGAGGCAGAGGCAGTCAGGCAGTTGTCGTAGCGAGGAGGCTCAGGAGAAGAATCGAGTGACCGTTTGCAGGATGTCTTTGGGCGTTCGTGAAAGTCGCCTACAGGGGGGGTGAATAGGCAATAAGACCTGAAATGACGAAATCAAACGAGATTAAATCGCTGAGGCTAGACTTGTCTTGACAGGGCCGGACTAGTCCGCTCATCACATAGGAAAACCTAAAAACTTGATTTCTACAAGTTATTTGCGGAATTTAAGTTCACCAAAGATGTATACAATGTATAGTAACCTAGTACAACTTGGATTGACCAGTTAAAGCAATTATATTACAAGATTTTTATAAAGATCAATATGAAGAATAACATGAACCCTAAAAGCAATTCTAGTAATTACGAAAAGTAAAATGACAAGTGAGATGAGATTTATCCCGTGGTTCAGCTCCACGAAGAAGCCTACATCCACATTGAGAAGTCCACACAAGGACCGGGTCTCACTTGACCCACTTCAGACAAAGACACCATAATGGTCGGCTTGGTTTCCACTATATCAATGGGTAATCACAAAGTTTCTTGGGGCTGCTCACAAGTTGAGGCTCCCACAAATCAATACAGAAAGGGGCACTTGAAGCTCAACTCACACAAGCCACAAAACACAACACAACACAATGTGCAAGAGATCAAAGCGAGAGCCAAAGCGCGATGATCTTCCTTTATTCACCTCCTCAAACCCTAATCTCTTTAAGATTTGGTCTTAGAGGGCTAGTAGGACGAGTGGAAGGCTTTAGAAGGCTCTAGGTAGGTTGTGGCGGCGCTAGGGTTTGAGAGTGACCAATCACAAGAGCACAAGCGATGTTACTAAACCAACAGGTGAACTCGTTACTAACTGCATACCCATGTGAATTTCAGAATGGATTGCTATATAATGATTTAATTGTTATTAGGAACCATGGAGAAGATCAACAAGTGAGGGGCGAAAGCCTTGAGAACATGGAGAACCAGCTGGGATGTTCACAAGTTGATGGAACCAGTTTACAACTTGGACTCGAGTTCAATTTGGAGTCCAGAAGCAGTCCACATTAAAACAGATGCCCAGGATGCATACAAATTCTGTTTTGGATGTTCCACATATGCATGGAAAGAGAAGATAAACTTTCCAATGGCTCTTGTCCCATGTCAAAATTCCTTCAAAGTCGGCGGGAATGGTCGACACAAAATCGAGTTCAGAATCTGTCAGGGTGTTGCACCATCGTATTGGGCTATTGGGATTTGTATCAAGTCTAAGTCTATTATTTTCATGCTTAGGGTTAGTTCACGACCCAAACATCCCTTAGACGTCCTCCTACCTATATATACTTCATAGTAGCCGTCATAAAAAATTGAGTTTTGCTTAGATTAATAATATCACCGTTCTACGATTTGTGAAACCCCAACTTCACGATTTCATATCGTGTCTTCTACGTTCTTGTTTGTGTTCTCGATTGCACTTGCAGGGATTAGCCTTCTTGGCAAGGTCAAGCATGCACGGTTGATAACCAATGGAGCGGTGGAGTAGTGATTGTAGGGGCTGCTCATGTTCTACTCGAGAGCCTTGGATCATCAACGTCAAGATCTCCATCAACCAACTTGAGAGCCTTGGATTCTTCCTTTGAGGTGCAGCTAGCTCCGGAGGCGGGATTTGTGGACGAAGTCTTCTGTGAATGATATCCTTCTTGAAATTGAGCCACCTTCTCAATCATGAACATTATGTATGGGGCATAACCACATGATCGGTTGGTTGTGTGAGAGATATTGAAGATGTCATCGAAGATATAGTCTATCACATTGAATCTGACATCTCCATCAATTAGCACCATTAAGTGCCTCAAGCTTCCTTGAATAATCCCCGCATCTCCATCCTTGGAGGCAATGGTCTTCCGAAGCACACGGTTGAGGACACTATAGAAGGGCTTGATATTCCTTATTTGCCCCGCCTCATATTGGACTCCATGATTTGGATACATGTAATCCAAGGTGTCTCAATCAACTAGCTTTAGATTGGAGATGATGATTTCGTTCCCCAGTTGATCTTCCAAGTCAAGGAGTTGAGCGAACTTCCAATAGGTGGTGGAGTATTGCTCTCCATGGGTCATCCATGCGATCCTCCAATCCCCATTGGTGTGGAAGTAGACAGTAGAGTAGAATTGGGCAATTACTTCCACATTCTAGTCATATTGGAATCCCATGAGATTCTTCAATCCATGATTCTCTATGACCTCAATCACAGCATTGAAGTCAACATGATTCTTTTGCGCCATGTAATCCCAATCGATCCATTGGGCATCCGTCACTATTGTTTGCTTGGACAAGTAGACTGTCCTGTAGTAGTCACAGTGAAAATCACACCAGAAGCGAGGATCTACGGTGCTCCTCTCACGTTGATACAAATTGATCTTTTGTAACTTCCTCGCTTTTTCAGCCCCTTTGCCTTTGAAGATGTTAGCATCAAAAGCAGCTGAACGGTTGGAGTTCCTTGCACGTGAGGACATCCTCAAGGGGCCTAGCTTAAGAGGGCCCCTTCTTAGCCTTGCTTGCAGGCTCTTAGGAACCGGACTCCTTTTCTTAGGAGCATCATCCACTGGCGCCTTTCCCTTATCCTTGGATTCCCGAGCCTCTTGAGTCCTTGTCTTGTCCCCATAGTGAAAAGTCTCTTCTTCCTTGGGGCTACTTCCGCAACAGCTAAGTTCTGTGCCTCCCTTTGCTTCTTCTTAGCCTGCCTTGCCTCCGACTGTGACTCCAGGTATGCTATGCAAGTTTGCGCTCCTCACGAGCACGACGGTGAACCTCTCGCCTTCCCGCCTCAGCCTCGGGATTGGAACGGGGAACATAGTCAGAGTCCGACATTTTTGCTGATAAGAGATGCAGAGAGAGAGTATATGAGTCCAAAGAAGTATAGTGTGGTGTTAGAATTTAGAAGATTGATCAAGGTTAGGGTTTCCACTGTGTAACCCGGACTTGTCCGCCCAAGGGCTGGACTAGTCCGCACCAGTCGGACTTGTCCGCCCTGTGGCCGGACTAGTCCGGTGCACATAGTAAGAACCCTAATCTTGAGACATTTTTCAAAATATACGGATCTGATCACCAAATTCTAGGTTCATGATCACAATGATATAAAAAACAACTTTTGTGAAGAGGTTTCTATCAAAAGACCTAAGAGAATTGAATTTTGAAGGATTTGGAGTTAGGTCAAGAATACCTCTTCATATCTTCAAAATGATGCAATGTGGATGAAGAATCTCCTTAAGAAGCTTGGGGAGTAGTTCCCACGCACCTAGAGGCTTCAATCCACGGATTGGAATCAAGATTTGTTGGAGGGAATCGAAAATTGCTGAGTTGGGGGCGGTTTTTGTGCGTTTTGAGGAGAGAGAACATTTGAATGGAAGTGAGGAGGTCGAGGGCTCCCTAGGGAGGTTAAGTTCCCAGGGGCTGGACTAGTCCGGTTGGATACCCAAACTTGTCCAGCCATTGGACTGGGTCCGGACTACTCTGATCAGCCGGACTAGTCCTGTCAAAGGGGCGGACTAGTCTGGTTCAAAGGCTAAAAACCCATATATATTGAGTTTTCAACAGAGATTTGATACTTTTGGACTAGTTTTCACAAAAGATCTTTGTAAACATGGTCAGTAAGCAATCAATAACCAAATTATGACCATAATTCACAAAGATTCAATAATTTCAAAATAGTTTGAAGAAAATTGAGGAGGAAGAGTTTTTTGCAAGTATGTGTGAATTTTGAAGCACATATAAGTAATAATCAGATGTGCAAGACTCAAGCCACATTTCAAAAATCGAAGATATTGAGCTCACTCCTACATTCACAAAATATTCTCTCATCTAAGGGCTTGGTGAAGATATTGGCCAATTGTTTTTCGGTTCTCACATGGGAAATTGCAATGTGTGCTTTGATGAAGTGATCTCTCAAGAAATGATGGTAAATATCAATGTGTTTGGTCCTTGGGTGTTCAACTGGATTGTGAGCTATTTTAATGACACTCTCATTGTCACATAGGAGGGGGATATGGCGCAAGTTTATGCCATAGTCCCTAAGAGTTTGTCGCATCTAAAGAAGTTGTGCACAACAACTTCTGGCGGTGACATACTCTGCTTCAGTCTTGGAAAGAGCAATGGAGTTTTGTTTCTTTGAGGACCAAGACACTAGAGATTGACCAAGGAATTATCAAGTTCTGGAGGTACTCTTCCTATCAACTTTGCACCCCGCATAATCCGCATCGGAATATCCAATGAGGTTAAACTTAGAGTCGTTAGGGTACCAAAGTCCTAGGCTTGGTGTGTGAACCCAATATCTAAGAATTCTCCTAACGGCGGTCAAATGACACACCTTAGGAGCAGCTTGAAATCTAGCACACATACACACACTAAGCATGATCTCAGACCTAGATGCACATAAGTAAAGTAATGAACCTATCATGGAGCTATATACCTTTTGGTCCACACTTGTGCCATCTTCATTAAGATCGAGATGTCCATTAGTTGCCATAGGAGTCTTGATGGGTTTGGCTTTGTCCATGTCAAACTTCTTGAGTATGTCTTGTGTGTATTTTGTTTGACTAATGAACATGCCTTCCTTCAGTTGCTTCACTTGAAAACCTAAAAAGAACTTCAACTCCCCATCATGGACATCTCAAATCTCTCGGTCATTATATTTGAAAACTCATCACAAAAAACTTTGTTAGTAGAATCAAATATAATGTCATCAACATATATTTGGCAAACAAACAAATCATCATTGAAATGCTAAGTGAACAAAGTGTAATCCGCCTTCCCAATTTTGAAACCATTTTGAGTTAAAAAGTATCTAAGGCACTCATACCAAGCTATAGTAGCTTGTTTGAGGCCACAGAGAGCCTTACACAATTTGTAGACATGGTTTGGGATTTCTTGATCTTCAAAACCGGGGGGTTTCTTCACATACACCTCTTCTTTGATTGGACCATTAAGAAATGCACTCTTGATGTCCATTTGGTATAGTTTAAAATCATGGTGAGTAGCAAAGGCAAGTAATATAAGAATTAATTCAAGCCTAGCTACTAGAGCAAAGGTTTCATCAAAATCCAAACCTTCGACTTGTGAATAACCTTTGGCCACAAGTCTTCCTTTTTTCCTTGTAACCACCCCGTGTTCATCTTGCTTGTTGCGGAACACCCACTTGGTGCCCACAACATTCACATTAGGCCTCTTCACAAGCTCCCACACTTGATTTGTTTCAAAGTTGTTGAGCTCTTCCTGCATGGCCATCACCCAATCCAGATCTCGTAGTGCTTCTTCAACCTTGTGAGGCTCCAAAGAAGAAACAAAAGAGTAACGTTCACAAAAATTTGCAACACGAGATCAAGTAGTTACCCCCTTGTTGATGTCTCCTAGGATGTTGTCAACAGGATGATCCCGCTGAACACTTTGATGTGCTATTGTGTGAGATGCTTGAGGTCTTGAATATTCATCTTTGTAATCCTCATTTTCATTGTCCCCTCCTTGATTTATGCCTCCATTTTCATCTTCTTGAAGCGCATCTTGGGGGTCTTGAGCTTGATCATTTGGGGAAGAGTTTGCTTGATGTGTAGGATGGTCACTTGAGTCTTGATGTTGTTCTTGTGGTCGTATGTCTCCAAGTTCCATCCTTCCTGTCACCACTTGTGGAGCTTCTTCTTGATATAGCACATGACAATCAACTTGATCTACTTGGGAGCCATTAGTTTCATCAAACACTACTTCAACAATTCTGGAGGATTTGTTGAAGACATGATAGGCATAAGTGTTTGAGTCATAACCAAGCAAGAAACCCTCATCGTACTTAGCGAACTTCAAAGTCCTAGGCTTCTTGTTGAGAATGTAGCATTTGCTCCCAAAAACATCAAAGAAATAAATGTTGGGCTTGTTACCGGTTACGAGCTCATAGGACATCTTCTTAAGAGTGCGGTGAAGATACAACCGGTTAATGGCATGGCAAGCAGTGTTAACCGCTTCTGCCCAAAACTGGTCTGACGTCTTGTACTCATCAAGCATGGTTCTTAACATCTCAATTAGAGTTCTATTTTTCCTCTCGGCCACCCCGTTTTTTTTGAGGGAGTAGGGGGCTAAGAACTCATGCTAGATGCCTTCTTCACCCGAAAACTCTTCAACTGGAGTATTCTTGAATTCAGTGCTGTTGTCACTTTTATGGTCTTGATACTTAAGGAGAACTCATTTTGATCTCTCCTTAAGTATTTCTTGAGGACACCTTGAGTCTCACTCTTATCATTCAAAAATAATACCCAAGTGAAACGTGAAAAATCATCAACAATAACAAGACCATATTTGTTACCGCCAATACTTATGTAGGCGATTGGACCGAAGAGGCCCATGTGTAGAAGCTCCAACGTTCTTGTTGTCGTCATGATGTTCTTGGATGGATGTGGAGCTCCAACTTGCTTTCCGGCTTGGCATGCGCTACATGGCCTATCCTTTTCAAACACAACATTCTTCAAACCTCGGATGTGCTCGCCCTTAAGGAGTTTTTGCAAATTCCTCATCCCAACATGAGCTAGCCTTCTATGCCAAAGCCATCCCATGTTAATTTTTGCACTTAAGCATGTATCAAGTTGGGAATTATCCGTGGAGAAATCCACAAGATAGATCTTTCCCTTGAGTACACCTAAAAAGCAATTGAGTCATTGCTTCTCCTTGTGACGGCCACACACTCATTAGTGAATAAACAATTATAACCGGTGCCACATATTTTTCCTTAGCTATTGTCCCCAAAGTAGATCCCCTCACTTGGATCCTCATTTTGCTCATACTCTACAAACATCTTCCTCTCTCCGATCATATGATTAGTGCATCCGCTATCAAGAACCTACTTGGTTCCACCGGAGGAGTACGCCTACAAGAAAGATTTAAGCCTTGGCTTTAGGTACTCAAGTGGTGTTGGGTCCTTTAATGTTAGTCAAGAGGCATTTGGGCACCCACACACAAGGTTTAGGGCTCTGGTGTGGCCCAATATACCTAGCATAAGCTTTACCAGATTTGTTCCTTAACAACACATATGAAGCATTAAAGTCATGGAACAAGGTATGAGGTTCCTTCTTAGGTATTTTGGGAGATGTGGCAATGTTCTTTACTTTATTGTTGGTATATGAACCTCCTTTGACAAAGACAATCAAGTCATTGCCATTCTTGGGAGTTTTGGCGCTTTGCCTCCTCTCCCTGGAATAGCCAAGACCATCGTTTACAAGGGGATGTCTTGTGTTGGTGTATGCACTATGTGCATATGCCATCTTCTCCTTGTCAAAGATGCCACCCTTCGGTGCCTGGTTGGTTTGTGCCAACATAAGCTCATCTTTAAGTTTTAGAATCAAGTTTGAGCATTTGCAAGACTGAGGTGCTTTGGTTTTGATATTTGTGGAAGATGAGCTTGTAGAGGAAGAAGGTGCATTGACCTTGAGAGACTCCACTTGTGTTTCAAGGATCTTATTAACTTTTGTCAAGATAACAAGTTCATCCTTGAGCACAATTGTAGTGTTCTCAATGTTTGAGCATGTTTTCTTGCCCAAAGCGAGTTCACACTCAAGTGCCTTGCTTCTTTCCCTTTCAAGCTCCAAGAGCTCCACAAATTCTTTACATCTCTCCTTTTGTTGGTTGAGCATGTCCTTTTGACGGTTGATGATGTAAAATCCCACATTTTCCTTCATATGAGGTTCAGTTGTAAGTTGGTTATCAACCCTAATGAAGACCAATTATAGCTATGCTTAGGAACTTGATCTCATCAAATATTTTCTTCCACTCATGCTTAAATTTTATTAACATGAGGAATGGACTTCACCAATAATCTTAGATAAATTCTTTTGACCTCTCTTCAAAGTTTGGAATTATTGGAATGAAGGATCCTAGGTCAAATTAATATGCAGTACCCAATATATATATTCAAATTGAATTTGCTACTGTACATTTGGCCCTGTCAAAATTATTCAATTCTGAGGTCATGAATTTTCCTATGGCTTCCTAAAATTCCAAATAGACTTCCTGCAAAGTTTCATAAAATTTGAACTCCATTTGCTATTTTATTTGAGACGCTTAGCAAATTCAGACCATATTAGGAATTCAAATTTTGAATTCTGTTCAACTTAATTGAACATCAAGATTTGAACACTCCATCATGGTCAGCATGACTTGCTTGACTTATCCTCAAAGTTTCACAATTTTTGGAACTCAGTTGCTATTTAATTCAGTGACACCATTGAATTTCATCCAATTTCAAATTCAAATTTGAAATTCAAATGAAACTTGCTCCAAACCGAAATCCAATTGCAGAATCGAATTCCAGATATTTATTTGAGCCTCCCCACAAAAATCTAGAATTTTTGGATCAAGTTTGGTAGGAGAATTGAAGTTGCAGAGAGGGGAAGTGGATAAGAGGAGGTGGGACCCACGGTCAGCCTAACCCACTCGAGTGCAACCCACGGGGGTGCTCTGTATCCAGCTCTCCCCGCTGATCGACGCCGGCAGCGCGCAACAACGCGATGCAGCATGCATCCACCGAGCTGCCTGCTTGCCTGCGTCGTGGCGCGCTCCCCTCACCCCTCCGTCCCTATAAATACCCCCCCCAATGGTCGTCGCCGTTGAGCTCCACTTCAGTTCACGCCATTTATGCCGCCTCTGTTCGATCAAGCTTTCGCCAACGATTGAAGCCGTTTCTCCCCGAGCTGTAAGTAGATAAAAGGCTTGTCACAACCTCCTCCGTATTCTATTTGGTCATTGATCGTGACATAGCTTCTGCTTGGGATATTTTGAAGTTTTCCAGTCGCCGTCGAGGAAGCCGCCAATAACCTTCACTGTCTCACCGTCGAGCTCCAGTTCTAGACCATCTCCATCCTCTATCCCTTAAGAAAAAAGGTTCGCAATCCTCTCTATTTTATGCTCACAGAATCTAAGACTATGACATGAAGTGTAGCTCGAGTTCTCGTTTGATAACCGAACGATTTCTCGGTAGAACAGCAAGACTTCGCCCTTAAATTCATTTCATTCTTGCAATCATCCTTTAATCTGGTTAGCAGATAGCTTATGTATGTCCTAACGAAGCTCCCTGCCCAAAAACCCTGAAAGTTATCAACCGAGCACATTAGATTTCGAGATTTTGCGGCCGCCGGTTCAAAAACCATACTTCACCGTCGAACTCAGCTTTGCCGGCGATGTCACCCCATTCTAACCCCCAAATCATCATCCTGGTGCTCCCAGGAACATTACCGACCTTTTCCCGAGCCTATTACGCCATTTCCGAGCATTTCCGATGAATGCCGAAACCCTAGCTCCGCCGTCATCGTCGCATCGCCGTCTCCGACCATCGCCGACTTGATTGGACACCACCATCGGCTTGCGCGGTCAATTTTATAGTTGAGCGGTCAAGGCGAGGCCGAAAGGAGGTCGACGCAACTAGGTCTGGCGAAGCACCACCGCAGTTCCGATGAGAGACGCCGCCGCGTCGGGAGTTAGACGAAGGGTGCGGGTCCCACCTGTCAACGACGCCTCTCGCGTGGGATAAGTTGTGAACACGGATCCGGTGCGGCTGCGCGGGTTAACCCCGTGGCTCCTGGTGTGGCTCAGCTCTGATTGGCCCGATTCAAATGAAGTGGGATTGGCCCTTTTATTTGAAATTTCCAATAGGAAAATAAATCCAGATTCAATCCAAACTTGGAAAATCCATAACTTCCAGTAGAATTATCCAAAAATTTCCAAATAAATTTTGTTAAAACCAGCATGAAGAATACTGTCCAGTGGTGCACTTGGATTTGTATGAAAAGCCATAGAAATTTCTCTATAATTTAGATAAACAAAATTCTTAAAGAATTCATTCTTACAGTTATGTTAATTGGAAAATTCCCAATTTTGGTCAGAACACTATTGTTAATACCCTCGATCTCCAGTAAAATTTCAAGTTCCTTGGACTTAAAATACTGGGTTGATCAACATTCCAAATCTCTATGTAGTTATAAATTGAGAAAAATGGAAAAAATCAATTTCTAGAAATTTACCCAAACATGAAAAATCAGTTTCTCCCAGTAGGAAAGTTAGAAAATAGTGAAACAAATTTTCCTAGAACCAGTGAGACCCCCTCTACATGATACAACCGCTGGTAGCCATGATAGGTCTCTAAAAATTTCAACCAAAATTTAGAGAAGGTTATTGCTTACCATAATTTTTAAGAACAACAAACTTCCTTGATCATCTCCTGTTCTCTGCAAGAGTCTTCTCTATAGTCACTAGTATCTACCATAACAGTCCCAAAGCCAATTAAGATAATTATCTTATTTTCATCCTAGGATATTCACACCACCTCAAGCATATTAATTATTTTCAAAGTCATTCATACCTAGTATATGCATATCGTGTAGTAGCTGAAATCGAGGAGCAGCCAGGAGCTTTGGAGGTCCAGCTACAAGAAACTAACATAGGTTCAGACTCGCATTCAGGCAAGCCCCGGTTTGCATTTAAGTTCTACGTCTTCAGATGATTGTGCATTATGTTTAAGGTGTTTGACATCCACTTGCATGGCCCAAAAATCCTATGGAGTCTTGGGTAGGTCTATGGCCCGTTGAGTAGACACTGCTATGCTGATGCTCATAGGAATTTGGTAGAAGTCGAGTAGTTGGAATCTACTCACGAGATATGAATTTTATCACACGGGAGGATATGGAATAATAAAATGGTTTATGAATATGAAATTGAGACCGAGCAGTGGGTAGGATGCAGCAAGAAGCGGTCTCGCGTGCGTAGCCCTGCTTGTGTCGATTGAGGACCGTTTCGTGTGCGGCCCTGTTGGACAAGCTTGAATTGTACCAGCGACATAATAGAGGAATGGGCTCCAATAAACTGACGTAGCTTGATACTGGTTTGTCGAGGCATTCCGTTCTGTTTTATAGGCATGGGTTGAGGGCAGCAAGGTGTAAATCAGCTGGTGGGCACGTCAGAGTACGCCCCACGCAGTGACCTCCTGCTCATGACGGATTGACCGGTTCGACATTTGTATGTTTAGTGAAAGATGGCCATATACAACTAGTACTGAAATGTTATGTAGGTACTGTTGTAAGTACTCGCTGATATTTTCGAAAGTGCGTATGTGTCGTGTTATTCCGGGTATGTCCTGATTGCAATCACTGTCCCTCGCGGTAATAAAGTACCACTTGTTCACTGCACTGTGACGTAGTAAATACCGAAGAAGTTAGGAGAATATGATATATTGGTTTACAAATTGCTTGGACAACCTTGTTTGGCTTAGAGATAGTACATTTAAAAGTTTATAGTTTCCCCATACTTTACCTGTAAAAGCATTATGTGCTTTGTGCATGTCATATCATCGGCAAAACGTTTCTTGTTTGATTGTGGAGTCTATGATGTGCCATGCCTGAAGAATGTCATGTGATATTTAAAACATGACTATAAGGATCCACTTGTAGGAGAGTCCTTTATGCTTTACCTTACCTATGCTTAGTATTCACCCTTACATATGTCTAGTGAGACAGGTTAGTCTGTTGAGCCTTATGCTCATGTTTGCAGTTAACGAGTTTTTGCAGATTATACGACTGATGACGGGTTTGATGACGAGGTTGCACCCCCTCCAGGGTTTACAGCCGAGTGGGAACCCTGCACGCCGCCGTGAGTTGTGTGTTGCTAGTGCGAAGTATCCAGGGCATGGATGACTTTGCTTTTTCATAGCTAGTGCTGAGAGCGTAGCTATGATGTATAGTTCTCTTTCCTTTCGTTAGTATTTTAAAACTTTCGCTGTGCTTTTTAATAAAGACTTGGTATTGTAAATTGTTCTCGTTCTTTTCTTGTATACTTTTGAGTGTCGCATCGCACGACACCACCCAATGAGATCCTTGGAGGTCGGGATTCCAGTCCCCACAGATGGGCTCTTCCTTCTCAAATATCTCATCTGTCAACAATCTCAATCTTTTCAAAGTGCTCTTACTCATATCCTTAAGCATATGTTCATTCTCACTACTACTATCAAAATCATCATGCAAAGAAATTGAAGAAGAGGATTTAGATTTAACCTTATTTCTTCCCTCCTTGGCCATGAGGCAAGTTGGCCTTGAATTCTCCAAGTTTGGGAAGAGCTTGTTCTCCGTAGTTGACTTCTTCATAGCAACCATTGCTATCTTTTCTTCTTCATTAGAGGAAGTTTCTTCATTTGAATCCCACTCCTTTCCAAGGTGGGTGATCCCGAGTGCTTCTTCTTCTTGAAGTACTTCTTCTCTTTGGACTTTCTTTCCTTCTTATTTTTGTTTTCCTCATGTGGGCAATCCACAATGAAGTGGCCATACTCCCCACAATTGTAGCAAGCCCTCTTCGATCTTGTCTTGAGCTTGTCTTTGCTCTTGCTTTCATGATTGTAGCTCCTCCTCTTTCTTATCCACATCCTTTTGAAGTTGTTGATGAAGAGTGCCTCTTCCTCATCGGTGTTAGGGCTCTCTTCATCACTTTCTCCATTTTCTTGAGATCTTGAAGATGTCGCCTTGAATGCAACGTCCCTTTTCTTGGAGGAGGAGAGCTTTTGTAGATCGTTGTAGAATGTGGCTTCTTTCTCCATCATCTCATGGTTGATAATCCTCCCTAGCACTTCTTCGGGAGTCATCTTATGGAATCCCAGACTCTCATGGATTAGTGAACAAAGAGTGACATTTCTAGGCATCAATGCCCGAATCATCCTCTTTACCACCTCATGGTCGGTCCACCGGGTACTTCCATAAGATTGACTCTTGTTGATGAGGGTCTTGAGGTGGTTGTACATGTCTTGGGGAGACTCAACATCCATGATAGTGAATCTTCCAAGTTCTCCTTCAATCATCTCGATCTTCGCCTCCCGTATGACATGGTTGCCCTCATGTGTCATCTTGAGGGTGCCCCATATTTCTTTGGCCACCTCCAATCCTTCAATACGGTTGAATCCCTCTCGAGTCAATGAGGAGGTGATTACTCCAACCACTTGAGCATTGCGATGGAGGAGGATGGCTAGCTCCGGAGTAATGTCTTCCTCATTCTTGGGAAGATGCACACCTGTCAAGACAATTTGCCACAAGCTAGGGTTTAAGTAAATGAGATGCATCTTAATATTATGCTTCCATATAGAATAGTCATTTCCATCAAATTGAGGAGGTTTGCCAATAGAGATAGATAGATAATGATTGCTTGCGGCTAATCGCTCATAATTGTAAGGATACCGAGAGTAGTCTTGTGAACTACTCCCATTGTCGGTGTTTGTAAAAGCCCTAAATTCAAAGTGCAAAGTTCAGAAAGGAAAAGTTAAAATTTGAATGGGGAAAAGAAATCAAATGGCAATTGGTAAATTAAACCAATTCAAACTTCAATAGAAGGGATTCAAAAATTCAAATGAGCTCCTGTCCAAACATTGACAAAATAAAAATTTGAGTTAACTATTAGCTTCCAAATATTCCAAATAGTCTCTCTGCAAAGTTTCCAAATTTTTGAAGCTCATTTGCTATTTAATTTAGTGGCTCCATTGAATTCTATTCAAATTCAAATTTAAGTTTGAATTGTATCTGAAATTTTTTCAAATTTGAAATCTAATTTCAGAATAATAATCTCCATATTTAAATTGGCCTCTCCACAAAAATATGGAAATTTTTGATCAATCTAGGTGGGAGAATTGAAGTTGCAGAGAAGGGATGAGGATGGGAACGGTGGGACCCACTGGTCAGAGGGACATTTATGTGAGTGCTCTGTTTTCCCTGACTCCCCGCCGTTCGACACTCGGTGCGGCAAACAGCTCACCGTCGGCAAGCAGCTGCGTGGCACCCCAGTTGCGTGCCCCCCTCCACTCTATTCCTCCTTATCTTCACCTCTCTGGCCGAAGGGGAAGAAACCAGTTCGTTCTTCACTCCCGAGCGCAACCCACCGCCGTCTCCCTGCTTGCCCGACTAGCTCGAAATTCTTGCTGAATCTCTTCATCCTCCCAACAGAAAAGTGGTACCTAAGCCTTCCCTCTACCTTCTCAAGCTTTTGGTTCCTTGTTTCATCAGCTACAAGGCGGCATTTTTGCAGTTTTGTTGGTGCTGCTCTTCGACCACTGTGAAGACGCTGTTGCCTCCCCGTCGCACTGCCGCCACAGACTGTCTCTTGAGCTGCTCCCAGAAGCAAATAGGATCGCCAAGAAACCACTCTTCTCATGGTAAAAACCTTTATTCGTTTCATTCCCTGTCGAGCATGTGATCCAAGTTTTGCTTTCTGCCGTTGTTCATGAACTAGCTAGCTTCTCCATTCGATTCACTTTCTACGTGCAACCATCCTTTAATTCGTTCATGGGTATTGATCCATACCTCTTAGTGCACACCTCTACCAAGAATCAATGGAATTAATTGAGTGAAGGCCGAGCAATTCAAGTTTTCCCATCCGCCATGGAAAAGCTCGTCATTTCACCGATGAAGGCAACTTTGCCGACTATTCCACCCTGTTTGCACCTCCAAATCGTCATCCTCATGCTCCCAGGAACCTTTCCCGCCTTTTCCCGAGTTGCTTGCGCTATTTCCGAGCGATTCCGACCATCGCCGAAACCCTAGCTCCGCTGTCGTCGTCGCGCCGCCATCTCCGGCCGTCGCTGCCACGATTGGACCCCCCATCATATTGAGCGGCCGATTTTAGGGTTAGGCTGTCAAGACTTGGCCGGGAGGAGGTCGATGCAGCGATACCGGCGCGCACCGCCGCTGCTCCGGCGAGGAGCGCCGCCCCTGGCACGAGGTAGATTAAGGGTGGCGGGCCCCGCATATCAGCGATTGAATCACCGGGCAGGATCGGTTGCGGCTGTTTGATTGTGTGCCACTACGCGGGTTAACACCGTGGCCCTCGGTGTGGCCTAGATGCGATTGGCCCATTTAAATGAAGTGGGGCCGGCTGCATTATTTAAATTTTCCAATTGGAAATAATTCCATATTTCAATCAAACTTCAAAAATCCATTACTCCTAGTATATTTGCTAACAATTTTCCAAATAAATTCTGGTGGACTCATCTTGTTCTAAACTTTGCAGGTGCAATTTGTTGGAAATGAAACTCCCAGGATTTTCATTATTAATTCCTTTGAACTAATTGCTTGGGAAATTAATTACTCATGTTCCGTTAATTGGACAATTCTCAATTTTGGTCAGGACACTCTTAATAATAGACTTGATCTTCAGTAAAAATTTCAAGTTCATTGAACTTCATTTACTGAGTTGATCAGTGTTCCAAAACTTTATTTAGTTAATAATTATGAAAAGTACAGGACCATTTTCAGCTTTTTCTCCAAACTTGTAAAATGAATTTCTCCCTGTAGGCAGCTTAGAAAATTATGAAACAAATTTTCATAGAACCAGTGGAACCTCCTCTAGGATAGTCACCTACTGGTAGCCATGACAAAGCTACATGTTCAGTACCAAAATTCAGAGAAGGCCTTTTCTTGTTGGAATTTTAGAGACAACAAGCTTCCTTGAACATCTCCAATTTTTGGTCCAGATCTTCCTCATAGATCCTAGTGTGCACTGTAAAAATCCCAAATCCAATTAAAATCATTTGCATACCTGATCAGTAGTTATAAGATCTTTTCTATAGTTTTTATATCACTCATGTACTTTATATATTGCATATCATATAGTGACCGAGATCGAGGAGGACCCGGAGCCCTTGGAGACTCTACTTCCAGAAGCTAACTATCCCTCTAACTCATAGCCAGGCAAGCCCGGATTTGCATTTAAGTGCTACTTCAAATTTTCTATTTGTATCACTTATGTCTAGGATGAGTTTTGTGCATTAAGGCTAAGGTGCTTGCTACTCCACTTGCATGACCCACAATGTGACACCCGGTTCCAAAAATGAATCAAATGCAGTATATGTGTGTCCAGGACGTTCAACACACATATACAAGTTCATCACAAAAGGATATACAGACAATTACCACAGAACAAGATTAATTAACCAAATTTTATTACACAATTCATATTATCCTCGAATACAAGCTCTAATGAATAATAATGACAAGTTCAAACTAATGTAGCGGAAATTCTCTAATTAAGCAACTAAGCAGCATAAGAAAAAGGGATATATATGTGCGGCTCCAACCAACACCACAGGCAAGCTGACGGCAGACACGGCCTAAAACTCCGCATTATCATCATTATACTCCCAATCCTAACCTGCAACTATTGGAGGGGGATTGCAAGACTAAGTACATGTCGTACTCAGCAAGTGTGGAAAGTATGACATGTAGCTGATACACATGATGAATATAATAATGGATGATTGCTGAAAAGTACATTAAAACATTTGAAAAGCAATATATTATATGTATGTGAAGTAATCCCATCATAAACCATGTAGTCATCATAATACCAGTCCATATTCATTACCATCATCAATAATTATATATTTCTCAATACCAATAACCATATTCAATACCAATAAAAGAGTTAGGCATGACGTCCCTAGGCCCACTTAACGTAAAACCCAAGAAACAAGTCGTGAAACAAAAGATCAACTCGGAGTCACAAATTATTGGACAAGTTCGAAAAGGGCCGGAGTAGTTCGAAGTTATCCAGAAAAAAATCGGACAAGTCCACATTGGATATCAGACAAGTCCGAACTTATCCAGAGGGGAAAAACAGACAAGTCTTACCTAAAATCGGACAAGTCTGACTTTAGTCAGAGAGGAAAACGGACAAGTCCACTGGAATACTGGACTAGTCCGGACAAGTCCAGGAACTAAGCAAAATTTTCCAAGGAATTGGGACACCGGACTAGTCCGCACAAAACCGTACAAGTCCATAAGTGTGCAGAGGCAAAAACAGACTAGCCCGAAGCAAAAACGGACAAGTTCAATCGAGGTCAGAGAGAAATCGGACTAGTCCGCACTCCCCAAATTCTGAAGTGCGGTTTTGTTCTAAATCGATTTTAAACTTGTTCCGTTTTATGTTGGTTAATGTTAAACATGTATATGAATGTATGCAGGGTATGATGCATGAAAATGAGGGTGTTACACACAAATCCCATGGAGTATTGGGTTGGTCTAGAGCTTGACGAGTAGACAATGTCACTCTAACATTATAGGAATCCGGTAGAAGTCAAGTAGTTGGAATCTACTCGCGAGATAGGATTTTATCACACGGGATGAATTGAATCAAAGAATGGTTTAGAAATGTGAAATTGAGACCGAGCAGCGGGTAGGATGCAGCGAGACGTGGTCTCACGTGCGTAGCCCTGCTTGTGTCTATTGAGGACCGATCCGTGTGCAGCCCTGCTGGACAAGTTTGAATAGTACCAGATGCATACTGGGCATATGGAACCCAGGAAACCGATGTAACTTGATAACTCGGATCTCAAGGCATAGCCCATTGGAGATAGTGGTGGGCCGAGGGTAGTAAGGTGTAAATTCGCCAGCGGGCACAGACACGCTCCGTGCAGGAACCTTATGCCCGCGATGGTGGGACCAGTTCAGCGTTTGAGTTCTCTTGTGAAAGGTGGCTGCGTATGACATGGTGAGGAGCACGGCACGCTCTTTAGGCATGGGTGTACGTGACGTGTTATTCGGGTGTGTCCTTATTGCAATCACCATCCCTCGCGGTTATTTGAGTATCGCTTGTTCACTGTGTTGTGACGTAGTAAATACAGAAGAAGTCAGGAGAATACGATGTATCAAAATATAATTGTTTTGCCACTATGATTGCTATAGATTAGGATCATTAAAGTTACTGTTATTAAACATTTAATCTGCTGCTATTAACTTGAAAAATAATGATCAATTTATATGCGAGTCATTTACTGCTATATCCATCTCTATGTTCAATATCCCTGCATGTAGAGTTCCATGTTTAGGTGAGATGGTTAAGTCTTGCTGAGCCTTTGTGCTCACGGTTGCTATATTAAGTTGTTTTCCCGTGAGACTGATGAGGAAGGGATCGGGGATGAGGCGATGCCCCCGTCAGGGTATACCGCCGAATGGGAGCCCAACACGCCGCAGTAAATTTGTGTGTGGCTAGTGTATAGCGTCCGTGGGCTGGACGGCTACACTTTTGCATAGCTAGGCTGAGAGTTTAGTTATGAATATTATCTTCCATTGTATATTAAGTATTGTAAAAGACTTCTGCTTTTTATATAAATAAAACTTTGTATTTTGTCGTATTCTTTTTGTGTGTGCTGTTGGGTGCCGCATCGCACGGCACCACCCTATGCAATTTCTGGAATGTGTGGACCCGGTCCCCACAGCCTGGTATCAGAGCCGCATTGGGAATAGCACGCTCGAGAAGAGCCTATTTTGAAAACTTAAGAGTATTCGAGTGGGGATTAGTTACTATGCCCACATAAGGTCTATTATAGTATTAGTTACTTAAGGTGGGAAGCTAACTTATGTGTTATTAAATTTTGTAACAACGCTCCGACGTTAGGTAAGAGGTAAGGTACGTCACCGTAAGAGGATCAATTGTTGTAAGCTCACCATGCGAGAGGTAGCATGTGCTTGTTTCCGTGGCTTGGCACGAAAATGTTAATATGAGTCTCTTAAACTTTCTATGTTTCTGAGAACATATGACACACAGTACTCCAGCGTGCTACAAAATTAATGGGAGCCCCCGTCGGGTGGGACATAACCCGATGCGCCCCCTACTGGTGCATCACTATGCAAAGACGTGGGACCCCGTCTTTTGGTAGAAACCCCGGTCATGTACCTCGAGACGTGGCTTAGCTCGGGGCAACCCATATGGAATGATACGGGACGAATGTTTTTACTTTCATATATATTATTGTTGTGAGACCTATGTGTGCTGAATACATTGGCTTGTACTAAATACACTGGCTTTGATGATAAAAGTTCTGAAATTCTGCTAAAACACCTTTTTAGCAAAGTCCAACTCTAGCTTCGAGCTTCTACCAGGTCCGACAATAGGTCTGACTTGCTTTGTCAAGGTTCGACATGTTTTTGGGTAGCTCCAGTGAGCTTTGTCTTTAGCTCTGGTATGTCTTTGATAGCTCCAGCATATCTTTGTTAAGCTCCAGCGCTAGGTTGTACTAGCTTTGGTAAGCTCGAGCGCTAGCTTGTACTAGCTTTGGTAAGCTCCAACTCAAGCTCCGGTTAGCTTTGGCAAGGTCCGGAGCTCGATCGTAATGTTCCTGCTTTTATTGTCAAATGTTTCGAACTTGCTTTACTTTGTTGGAAAGTATGCTTAGTATTCTTTTTCTAAGTTTTTGGTGCATTTTGGTTGATATGGCTGATATCGTTTTACTGTGGTTTTGCAACATGCTTATGTGAGGTGCTCACGTAAGGTGTTGTAGGTTCGGAACTAACTTGAGTCAAGTTGCGGACTTGGGCTCGTATGGATTAGTTGTTTGTTCATGTGCATGTGTTGCTTGAGTTGAAGACATGGCTGGTGACGGGATCCATTGAACTAGTCTTAGGTACAAGATGAGGTTCAACAACCAAGTCCGGGAGGAATTGTGGTTGAGTGGATCGGGAGGTCGCACAACATGTATGAATCAAGAACAATGCATATGAAGCTATCATGGATGTTGTTGGAAGTTGTTTGCACGTGTGCAAGGAGTGCATAGACATGGCTACATGGTTTCAAGGCGTGATGAAGAGATGTGGACGTAAAAATTGGTCGGAAAGGTCCAACTAACTAGGTTATGGACTTAGGCTGCGGCTAATTCGGTTATGGCTCAAATACGGAAAGATTTGAGTTGGTTATGACAGGATTTCATATGGGTCACGAAATTGGGTTGTTTTAGGAATGTGGGATACGATCCTAAGGTGTTTGGAAGTCTTAAGATTGCTTCTATCTGCGTATAGAAGAGTCCTAAGCAGTTATGGAAAGTTTCGATTCGTGATATGAGTAGGATTAGAGTCCTAGTTGAGATTGGGTTGGCCTAAGGACTGGTTATATAAGCAAGGGAGACCAGAGATCGTGAGGTACAACTTTTGGGCTGTTCCTCTTGTGTTCTATTAAATAAAATTCGTAGTTGAAAGGAACTTTTGTGCCTTGTTCGTCCGACTTATTCCAGACAAGTTCTTCTCGTCGAGTTTTCTGCACAGCACTACCTTTCTTCGGTGGTTTTATCATAACTAGAATTTTACAGATTCAATTTACGTGATTCTTTTTGGGTTGTCTTCAAAACTTGATTTTATATCATCTGTGAAAATTTCCCGGTCATTGGATTTGTGGTTTCTTATCTACACGAGTTTCTTTGCAGTGTTCCAGAATTGTTTTTTACTCGGTAGAACAGATTGACCTTTGTTCGATCTTTCGATCATAACATGAGTTACTCTCAACGGATTTGAGTGATTCTTGTTGTGTTATCTTCGTGACTTTATTATCTCTGATATCTATCACTTTTGTCATGGTAAAACATGTTTAGATTAGTCTCACACACGATTTCTTTAACAGATCGTTTTCTGCTGAGGGGTTTTCATTGCTTCTGCTAAAAAAGTTTTAATCTACCATTCACCCCCTGGTAGCTTTTAATGTGCTCGTCGATCCTACAATTGGTATCAAAGCCACGGTGCTCTAATCATTGTGATTTGCACATGTTTTTGACTAATCATCATGGAGAAATACTCCGCCAAACCTTGTGTGTTTGCTGGTATTGATTTTCAGGTTTGGAAGACACACATGGAGGCTTTCATCCAGGCGCAAGGCTTTGCAATATGGGAGAAGGTGTACAAGCCTTACGAAGTATCATCAAACGATCAAGTTACAGCTATAAATCTGAGAGATGTCGACAACAACAACAAGGCTCGAAACTTGATCATACAAGGATTAACTCAAAGCGACTTCGACCATGTTGCACACCTCCGATCTGCATACGATGTGTGGAAAGCAGTTTGTGACTACCACGAAGGATCCAAAACGATCAAGGAGGTATGGAAATACATGTTCAAGAAAGAATACATGCACTTCGAGATGCAACCCGGTGAGTCCATTGATGATCTCTTTGCTCGCTTTAATAAAATTCCCAGCAACTTGCATAGCGTCAATGTTAATTTTTCAGATGCTGAAAATGCTAGGCAATTGTTAAGTGCATTAGACATGTCAATTTGGGAGATGAAAGTTACATCCATTCGTGAATCTACTGTCATGAGTACACTTACTTTAAATGTGCTATATTCCAAGTTAAAAACTCATGAAATTGACATAATATCACGTAAAAATCCACACAAGTCTATTACTTTTGTTTCTCAACGTGACATGCCTAGCTCCGGTCAATCTTCATCTTGTGGTACACTTTCTTTGTTGTCCTCTCTAACCCTTGAACAGATTGAGGAGTTTCCATAGGAGGAGCTAGCACTTCTCTCTACTAGGTTCCGCAAAGCATTGCAAAATGTGAGAACTAGAAGGAGAGGAAGCTCCGGACCTCAATGATGCTTCGAATGTGGTAAGACAGGACACTTTCGTACAGATTGTCCTAACCTTTTAGGTTCTACTTCCCGAGAAGAGAAACAATCAAGGACGAAGCAATCCTCAACAAATGATAAGAAGAAGAAGAATAAGGGCTTTACAGGTCGCCAACTGGTGAACAGTTTTAGCTTCGCACTCCAGGAACTTGGCTCAAGCGACGTGGACATTGGGAGTGACGAATATGAAGATGATTTGGCAAACTTGTGCTTCATGGCGGGCAAGTCAAGATCAAGTATGGAGGAGTCAGAACACAACTGCGACAATGAAGAGGTATGTCCTACTTGCGAAGGAATGTGTGATGCTATTTCTCGTGCCACTGTTATTGTTAAGAAAAAGGACGAAAAGCTTAGGAACAATGCTGTTAAAATCGAGTCAGTAGAATCTGAAATTAATCGTTTATAATCCATGATTCCTAGTGATGATTCTTGTTCCTCATGTGATTTACTATATGAACAATTGTCCTCATTAAGAAGTGCGCACACCTCCACACTTGATAAACTCGAGTTAGAAATTGAAAAGAACAGAGAGCTTGTTGCACTTAATGATAAAAACTTGAAAGATGCTAGTTGTTCTACAATTGATTTGCTACTTGTGACGATCTTGATAAGAAACTACAAGATGTTATGTATGAAATTTCTATATTGAACAATGCTTTACGTGCTCATGAAGTTAAAAATTTTTCTAATTGCAAATTAAAAGGAAAAACTTCATGTGAAAATTGCCTTGATCTGTCCAATAAACTTGATAACATGAATAGGACACTAGAGCGGTTTTATAATGGGAATAAAAAATTGAACTTGCTGCTGAATTCCTCTAAATCATGTAATGATAAATCTGGTTTAGGTTTTGATTCTCATGCTCATGCTAAGGCATATCCACCTAAAATTGTAAAGTTATTAGGAAGTGGTTTGATTCAAACAGTTCCTAAACAAAAAGAGGTGGTTTTCAAATCTGCAAGAGCGTTGTCTCATTTGGTTCCAAATAAAAATGTTGCTTGCGCATCTAGACATGAACACAAAGTTAAATTTCATTGTACCTACTGTTGTAGAGATGGTAATGTCATAGATTTTTGTTATAAACTAGATAAACAATAGAAAAAGGAAAGAATGATTGCTAGATTTCATAACGTTCATGCAAAATTTGCTGCACATACTAAACCGAATGTCAGGAACATGCGACCTGCTGTTATGAGTAAAAAACATTCAAAGTTTACCTTCGGACCTTCTATTTTTGCCTCCGGGGCTACTGATTTTTGTGCTACACAAGTAACACCTTATAGGTCAGTAGTTAAAAACAAAAAGTCTCAAACCTTGACTCATAAATCTGTTGTTTTATCTCAACTTTCGCATGTTTTTCCTGCTGCACGTCATGTGACTCAGTACTGGATTACTAAATGGCTTTTGACTAACCTCAGTATTGAGTCATCGACATATTGTGCTTCTATGTGGTTACACGCTTGAGGAAGGGAACATTTGGATTGTGGATTCAGGTTGCTCACGCCACATGACCAGTAACAAAGATTGGTTCTCCTCCCTCTCTTTTGTGTCACGTGTAGAGAATGTTACTTTTGCCGATAATTCTTCAACTCCTATAATTGCTAAGGGTTCGGTTAGAGTAAATTATCACTATACTTTGAAGGATGTGGCACTTTTTAAAAATTTAAAATACAACTTGCTTTCTGTTTCACAGTTGCTAGATGAAAATCTAGAAATTATTTCCAATAAAAACTCCTGCAAAGTTGTAGGTTCAAATAGTGAGCTTATTTTTAACATGTCTTGGTTTGGAAGAGTTTTTAAAGCTGATTTTGATATGTCTTCCTCTAAGCATAGGTGTCTAGTTGCTAATGATTCAGAGGACTTATATTTTTGACATGGTAGACTTGGTCACGTAGGCTTTGATCATCTAACGCGTGTTAGTGCTCCCGATCGCATACGTGGGCTGCCTAGGCTTAAAGGGGAAAAAGAAATTGTGTGCTCTTCTTGTAGACATGCTAAGATGGTTGCAGGTTCACATACTCCTCTCACAATGATCATGACAACTGAACCGTGTCAACTTTTGCACCTTGACACCGTAGGACCTTCACGTGTTCAATCCATTGGAAGTAAATGGTATGTTCTTGTGATTGTTAATGATTATTCTAGATACTCTTGGGTTTACTTGATGGCATCTAAGGATGAAGCTTTTAGTCACTTTAGGACTTTGTTTCTTAGATTATCAATTGATCACTCAGGATCTTTAAAAGCAATTAGAAGTGATAACAGAACTGAATTTAAAAATCAATCTTTTGATCACTTTTGTGCTGAAAATGGAATAGATCATCAATTGTCTTCACCATATGTACCTCAACAAAACGAGTTGTAGAAAGAAAGAACAGAACCTTAGTTGAGATGGCTAGGACTATGCTTGATCAATATCAAACTCCTAGGAAATTTTGGGCTGATGCGATTGCAACCACTTGTTATGTCTCAAATCGTGTTTTCTTGCGTGCTAAGCTAGGTAAAACACCATATGAGCTCCGGTTTGGACATAGGCCAAGTGTCACACACTTTTGGGTCTTTGGTTGCAAATGCTTTTTTAAGAAACATGGTAATCTTGATAAATTTGAACCTAGATCCATTGATGGCATGTTTCTTGGTTATCCATCTCATACTAGAGGATACCGTATGCTTTTACTTGACACTAACGAAATTGTGGAGACTTGTGAGATGTCTTTTGATGAATCTAGCCCAGGTACTAGCTTAAACATTGCAGGTCTGGATCCATATCCGCAGGGGGAGAGCATTTTCGTTGAAGATGAGGAAGAAGTGGAGCTGCTACCCGAAAATTCAGCAACTAATGACATTGTTTCAGCTCCTGATTTTGATTCACAACCAGCACCAACGACCACCATTGCTGGTCCAGATCCTCCTCAAGTCACAAGCTCATCAATTTGTGATGAAAATGAAGAAGAAGAATCATGTGAAGTGTCCACTCCCCTCCGGGTTCTCAAAAGTCATCCTCCACAACAAATTATTGTAAGCTTGCACGAATGAGTCACACGGTCTAGGTTTTGCGATTCAAAATCTCATGCTCATTATGCTTTTGTTGCTTCTTTTGAACCCATAGATATATCACACGCACTCACTAATGAATCTTGTATTATTGCCATGCAAGAAGAGTTAGAAAATTTTGAAAGAAATAATGTTTGGAAACTTGTACCTCCACCTCAAGGTCACACTTTAATTGGAACTAAATGGGTATTTAAAAATAAACAAAGTGAGGATGGGGTTGTGGTTAGGAATAAGGCTAGGTTGGTTGCTCAAGGTTTCACTCAAGTTGAAGGTCTAGATTTTGATGAAACTTTTACTCTTGTTGCTACATTGGAAGCCATAAGAATTTTGTTAGCTTTTGATGCATCTAAAGGTTTTAAGCTATATCAAATTGATGTTAAAAGTGCCTTTCTTAATGGCTACATAGATGAGGAGGTTTATGTCAAACAACCACCGGTTTTTGAAAATCCAGATTTTCCTAATCATGTTTACAAACTGTCAAAAGCCTTGTACGGTCTCAAACAAGCCCCTAGAGCATCTTATGATAGGTTAAAAACATTCTTACTTGAAAAGGGGTTTACCATGGGCACGATTGATAAAACTATTTTTGTGCTTAAGCATGGCAATGACTCATTATTCGTTCAAGTGTATGTGGATGATATTATCTTTGGTTGTCCTTCTCATGATCTTGTGTCCAAATTTTCAGCTATGATAAGTTCAGAATTTGAGATGAGTATGATGGGAGAACTCATGTATTTTTTGGGGCTACAAATAAATCAAACCAAGGAGGGTACCTTTGTGCATCAAATGAAGTATACAAAAGACCCCCTAAAGCGCTTCAACATGGACAAAAGCAAGCCTCTTCGGACACCAATGGGAATAGCAACAACACTTGAACTTGATGAAGATGGTGATCCCGTGGATCAAAAAGAATATAGAAGCATGATCGGATCACTTTTGTAACTTACGACATCAAGACCGGACATACAATTCAGCGTATGTCTTTGTGCATGGTTTCAAGCTTCCCCACGTGTTTCACATCGTCAAGCCGTCAAAAGGATTCTCAGGTACTTACATGGAACTCAAGAATTTGGCATTTTTCTTCCTTCTTCCTCAACCGTTATTTTGAAAGCCTTTTCCGATGCTGATTTTGGGGGTTGTAGGATTGATAAGAAAAGTACTTCCAGTTTTTTTCATTTTCTTGGTAATTCACTTGTTGCTTGGTCCTCTAGAAAACAAAACTCATTTGCACAATTCACAGCCGAATCTAGATATGTAGCTGCTGCTAGCGCTTGTTCACAAATTCTTTGGATTGTTCAAACACTTAAGGACTATGGGGTTGATCTAGATAGTGTTCCACTGTTTTGTGACAACACTAGTGCTATTTGCATTGCTAAAAACCCCGTGCAACATTCTAGAACTAAGCACATTGATATTAGGTATCACTTTCTCCGTGATAATGTTGAAAAAGGAAACATTGTGCTTCACCATATAGATACCGAACAACAATTGGCTGACATTTTTACAAAACCTTTGGATTTTACTCATTTTTTTTATATTCGTAGTGAAATAGGGGTTATACATCCTCATGGCTTAAATTGAGGGGGTGTTTTGAAACTTGGGAAGTCTATGTGTGAATCTGAACTAAAATAATATGAGCATAGTATTTCATACATATATGACTTTGTGATTCCTTTTACATGCTGAAAGTTCTTACTACATTACTCATGTTATACATTTTGTAGTTTTTGCCATGACTAGTAATTGGAATAATTACTTACACTAAATCTGGTCATGATCGAACTTTCTTGCTGTTTTGAACTTGTTGCATGCTCACAAGTGCTACTAATCATAAAGAATTAATCAAGTAATTAACTCACATGTTAAGTTTTTTATGAACAAATATAAATTGAGAAAAGATCAAGAGAATATGCATGCATCACACTTCTTCTTTTGAGATGGCTTATCATTGCACTTAGATATGAACTTGGAAGAAGTTGTGTATGACTAAAACCATGTCCTTAAGCTTCTGATTGTCAAATGACATAGGATTGACTTGGTTGGTTAGAATAAGGCAGATGCACATATAATATCTTGCAAATATCATATGATCTAAATTTGTGCTTCAGAAAATAATAAAATGCAGCAACATGTGTCATGCTTCCAGGTTTTGAAAATAGTTAAGTTTGTGAGATCATGACTTGCTTAAATTGAAAATTACATTTGATCTCTAGCATGGCTTACACTACTTTATGTATCTCATTGATGTGATAGTGTAAGTTACTTGATAGTATGACTTCGATGAGCTTTGTTTATATGTATATGTTATAATATGCTCATAACATTTGAAACTTCTTTTTTTAACCTTACTGAATACATTGTCACAGGGGAAGAGATAATATGTGAATTTTTAAAGATAAGTATGCAAGGGGGAGAAATTGATTACACATTGCACATAGTCACAATTGTTTTGGCACGATTCTTCTCAGAGGAAGAATTTTTTTTTCTTCTCATTTTATTTCTATTTTACAGAAGGGGAGAAATTGTTTTTCAAAACTTTTAATGTGAATGAGCCAATGTTCGGATTTTAAATGGTGTTGTCAATGCATTCATTAAGGGGGGAGATTGTGAGACCTATGTGTGCTGAATACATTGGCTTGTACTGAATACATTGGCTTTGATGATAAAAGTTCTGAAATTCTACTAAAACACCTTTTTAGCAAAGTCTGACTCTAGCTTCGAGCTTCTGCAAGGTCCGACTTTCTTTGTCAAGGTTCGACATGTTTTTGGGTAGCTCTGGTGAGCTTTGTCTTTAGCTACGGTATGTCTTTGATAGCTCCGACATATCTTTGTGAAGCTCCAGCGAGGTTGTACTAGCTTTGGTAAGATCTGGCGCTAGGTTGTACTAGCTTTGGTAAGCTCCAGCTCAAGCTCCGGTTAGCTTTGTCACGGTAAAACACGTTTAGATTAGTCTCACACTCGATTTCTTTAACAGATCGTTTTTCTGTAGAAGGGTTCTCATTGCTTCCGCTGAAAAAGTTTTAATCTACCATTCACCCCCCCCCCTCTGGTAACTTTTCACGTGCTCTTCGATCCTACAATTGTGAACTGTTTGCCCGTGCGGGCTGTGCCATACGGCACCATATGTTTTATCTATCGTTTGTGTGTAGATGCAGTACACTAACCATGTTTAAGTAGCTCGAGTTGAAAACGTTTGCGAGTGAACATCATTACTGACCGTTGAGACATATGCCGGGATACCGGCTTAGGATTTTCCTTGGTGAGGGCGTAGTACCGGCATTGCATTCGAGTTTCATCAGGCACGTCGATGACGCTATCCGTGCTGGTGTTGTGACTCGACAACAAGTAAAAATTTTCAACTTAGGACTAAGTTTGAATTTGTAATCTCTGTTTTGCAGCGTGCTGGTCAGATTTAAAATTTATCATGTGGTCACCGTGGTATGCAATCCTATGATTTGGGAACTTGAGGAAGTCCTCCACAAGTTTCATTTTCAGATCCAAGGCAGATTTCAAGATTTAAAACTTGAAAACTTCATTTGAAATTAAATTGCCCAGTTCCTGGTTCAAACTGCAAACTGGGCAGAAAATTGACTAAGTTTGGGGTAGCATAACTTCCTGTATAATTCACACCTTAATGTCTACCATACATTGTTGAAAATTTTAGAGTCTCCTCTAAAACTCTTATGTTCAACTTCAGATCAGAATCCCTCTGTAAGCTAATGAAAAATTCAAATTTCCAAACTCTGTTAAATCTGGACAAAGACTGGAAGGTTTTTGTACCCTGTTACTGTCTTGATCATATCTCTTTGTAGAATCAACTAATGACTTCATATAATGCATTTATGTAATCCTGGGGATGTATAAAACAATGTTTCAATTTATGGTTTTTGCATATCTTGATGTTTTGTATCTGGAAAAATTTGGACAAAATCAGCCTTAAACAGAGAAGGTGCTGTCAAAAATTTTCCAGAAATACTGTCAACTTGCAAAAATCGTATCTCCTTATACAGAAATTATATGGAAGCAAATAAATACATTCTGGGAATCTCTTTGAGTTTACTACAGTTTTGTAGTTTAACTCAAGTCCTGAATGACCCTCTAACTGGATGAAAACTTCGAATTTCTCCAGGCTGGTCAGAATGAACAGAAACTGAGACAGAATTCCAGTGTTATGTTTCATTTGGCATTTGAAATTGAATTCACTTTCATAATTCAATTTTCACATCCATGATCTGTTTATTAAACAGTGTTTGTTGAATTTGAGTATTTGACTCATCGAATACTTCTTTATAGATGACGGATGTGATATTATTGCCGGACGGTTGGGTGTTCTCCACGTGCGCCAACTGTCCGGGCTTCCCGAGCATGCTGCGGGAGGTGCTCCAACAGTTTGGCTTCATCAAGATGCCATGCTATTGGGGTGAAGAGGCGGTTGGCATAGGCGTACTGTCATGTACCGTCCTGGTCGACATCCCGGCTAGTACGTGTTTTTATGGATGGACTCCTTTGGGAGCTTGTTTGGAGGACACGTGGGCCTTTGTAGCGGGCGAAGCGCTTATGAAGCTTTGCGAGCTTCAACAAGATGTCATGGCTGGGACACAGTTTGCTCTTCTCCCGGTCCATGGTGCTGCTGGTTTTGAGTGGCAGTGTCGTATGGTTGCGGCCTATCGACCATATGGCGATACAACCTCGATAACACTTGGGACTTATGCTGCTGCATCCAGCATGGTGGTTCTTGCACGGGGTGCAATTCTTCGAGAGCAGATCGAAGTCTTGAGGCAAGCGATGGAACGGGGGTGACACTCTTGATTATATCAATGAGAACCTTCGTTCATTTCTGGCTCCGATGAATCACCGGCTGAATCAATGTGAGGATCAGCTGAATCACACTCACACTAGACTTCAAAAAGCTTGCACCCAACTGAGGCAAACTCACATGGAACTGCAGCAAGCTCGTGATGGACTGCAGGCGAGTCAGTTGGAGGTGAAACAACAGCAAGAGCAGCTGTTGGTAGTCACCGAGGCACGAGACGAAGCCATCGAGAAAGCTCAGAATTGGGAGTACGAGGCAGAGCAACTTCAGGATAATTTGATTGATGCTGAAGCACAATTGCAACCAGTTGTGTATCCACCGGCTCATGACATACCACTGAAATGGGTGAGCAAGTGCCTTCAGATCCTGAGGAGGAAAAAGATCCAGAGATACTCGAGTACGCTGATAACGATGCATCAGAGTAGGATGGGCAGCACTACTGCCATCACGGGGTAACTTATAATTAGTGGTTGCTCGTGTTTATTTTGTAGCCATGTTTCTCTCATATTATAAATAGTAGGGGGTGTGTATAAGATGACAAGATGTATATGACATCTCAGGGAGACCAAGTATAGTTGAGATGTACTTCCGTAACGGGAGTCCGTCATTTTGGAAATCACTATTGTACAATTGGTCATGAGATAATATATCTTGTATAAAGTTTGTACTTTATCAATATATGTGAATCACATTGTCAATAATTGCACTACTATTGTATAAAATGAATGGAGAAAACAAACATGTTGCTGATTTAAATCATGCAAATGCAGAATGGTGCGTACGCGTTCGTTGCCCAAGATGGGAGGCTCGAGCTGCGGTCGTGAGGATGAATCTCATACCCGGGAGTAAACCGCGACACCACAGCAACAAGTCCCTCCACCACCACTACCTGAACCTCCGAGGACGCTCACGGAGATTCTGGCTGCAGTACTCGGCTCGCGCGACGAGCAAACCAATTTACTGCGTATGTTGGTGCAGAATTCGTCCCGTCAAGGGGGGCGACAAGACAATGGGCAATGCCAGCCCCAACAAAGCTCGTATTCGGATTTCTTAGCGACGCATCCACCGGTCTTCACGGAGGCCGAGGAGCCTCTGGAAGCGGACAACTTTATCCGCACTCTTGAGGCGAAGTTTGGTTTGTTGTGATGCACCGAACAGCAGAAGGCGCTGTTTGCAGCGCAACAGCTTCAAGGATCTGCTGGTGCTTGGTGGGCGAACTTCATCGCCTCACTGCCGGCCGGTCATGCGGTCACCTGGACCAAATTCCTGGAGGTGTTCCGCGCCTACCATATACCTCCCAGGATAATGAAGAGGAAGCTTCAAGAATTTTTGGAGCTAAAGCAAGGCGGGAGGAGTGCCCACGAATACTCCCGCGCTTTCAACCGTCTAGCACAGTACGCGCCAGATTATGTTGGGACAGAGGACAGAAAGCGAGATATCTTCTTCCGTGGTTCGAAACCCAAGATGAAAGTCCAACTCGCACAATGCAACCGCGGCACCTTCAATGACATCGTCAATGTCGCGATTGTATAGGAAGATGCTCAGCGTGAGCTCGTTTCTGATTAGATGAAATGGAGCAGAATTTAGTGAGCGGCGCCAAATCTTTCTATGGATTGCCTTTTTCGCCTCTTTTGGCCTCAAAGTGCCTATGGTACCAGTTCATATTTGGTTGCGCACCGTCAAGCAGCAGCGGGGGTGGTCCGCAAAAGTACCGTGTGGTGTATCGCTCACCATCCGGTCAGCAATGGCAGCCACCGGCGCGACCGCAGCAATTCCGCGGTCGATCTTTCAACGCACCGCGTTTTCAACCACCATGTCTACAACAGAAGCAGCAGCAAAGGATGGTCCCGTGTGAATGTGGCCTAGAGGGGGGTGAATAGGCCTTTTTGAAAATTGTCGGATCCTACAACACTTAACAACTAGTTCAAAACCAGAGAAATCGGACCAGTCCGGTAAAGTGCGGACTAGTCCGTTGTATACGGACTAGATTGATTAGGTTTGACCGATTAACTTTGTTCTTCAATATATGCAGCGGAAGTATACGATTAGACAAAGTGTCACAAGGTTATGATTCAGGTTGTATCATGATTCAAACTTATACTTGATATTCCAACGTAAAGTAATCAAGATCAATTTGTAACCCTAGATTGATATGAAATAAGGCCAATGAACACAAAAAGAACACAGGAGATTTATCCTGTGGATCGGTTCCCACAGAGGCAACCTACATCCACGTTGAGGAGCCCACAAAAGGACCGGGTCTTCTTTAACCCTACCCTCGTCGGATCGCCACGAAGGCCAATCCTCTTCCACTTATCTCAAAGGGGTGAATAACCGAATTCAAGGGGCTTTCTCACACGTTGAGAGCTCTCTTGGATTACAACACAAAATACCACCAATAACACACTCAAAAGTTACAAATAAATCGCAGGAGTGTTAGAGAATCAAACCAAGAGCTCAATGTGGTGTTGAATGTGTCTCTCCAATGAACTAGAGTGAATCCTCAAAGGATTGATCTTTGTTGCACTTAATTTCGTGGAGAGATGTGGTTTTTGAGTCTCTTGGGAGGTGTGACGGCGCTAGGGTTCTAGGGTTAGTAAAATATGCCCGTATAACTCTATTTATATGGGTTTCTAAAAGTGACCATTAGGGTACAGAAAGACCGGACTAGTCCGGTGTGCTGTGTGTAGCAAACCCTAAGTTTTCCAAAATATTGGACTAGTCTAGCCAGGAACGGACTTGTCTGATTTCGCTACTGGAAATCTTCGGACTAGTCCGATAGTCATCGGACTTGTTCGGACATGTGAAACCCTAAGTGTATAGGATGACAAGTCCGCACTTCGAGGACTTGTCCGATTCAGATCAGAGGGTATTTCGGACTAGTCCGTGCAAACATCAGACTTGTTCGATTTGGATCAGAAAGAATATCGGACTAGTCCGGCTGAGATCGGACTTGTCCGATTTTGTGTGACTTGTGAAGTGTCTTGAGGACTAGTCCGCACTGCGGAGGACTAGTCCGATTCTAGTCAGAAAGGATATTGGACTAGTCCGATGGATATCGGACTTGTCCGATTTTGTGCAGAAAGGATATCGGACTAGTCAGGTGTTAGTCGGAGTAGTCCGGTCCTGTGTAACTTTGTGCAATGTGTGTGTTAAGTTGTGATTGAGCTCTTGGGATGTGTTTTCTTAACACACTCCATACACAATGATCTACTATTTTTCTTCCTTAAGCTCATTTCCACTTTGCTCCTCATTCTTCCTCCTTTTTGGCACTTTGCTCATTTTCCTATTAAAGTCCTGCACTCATCTCAACAAAGAGGTTAGGATCCCAATTGCTTGTCATAAATCATCCAAAACCCACAAGGGAGTCCTAGATGCACTTTCAATCTCCCCCTTTTTTGTGATTGATGACAACCAATTGAGATTTCACAAAATATGATAAAAATTGAGATTTTCATAAAGCATGCACATATGAGTCCAAAATACATCAAGTAGAGAAATCATAGTCCATATGTGCATTCTTTATGATGGGATGCATAACTAAGTGCACTGAAACATTGAGAATGACATAATTGACATTTATTACCCAATAGCAAGCATATATGTCATTCTAGAGCAAAATCACAGTTTTCATAAACACTACTCAAAGGATCAAATCATTGCATCACAGAACCATAATTAACATAAGATCATTGTGAAAACATTACAAGCCACAAAAGACTTAAAAAAACAAAGCATAGAGCTCTCTCCTCGCAAACTGCAGCTAAGCTAAGACTAAGACTCCCCCTCAATCTCTCCCCCTTTGGCATCAAGACACCAAAAAGAAGGAGAGGAGGGTCCTAGGGTCTTCACTCTTCGCTGTCGGTCCTCTCATCATCGTCTTCATCATCTTCTTCTTCAGCTTGATGATGAGGAGGAGGAGGAGGTGCGGAGGTACTCGAGCCCCCAACGCCAAAGTAGGCAAGCTCGGAAGGGGTCAAGGGCCCGAGCTCGATGAAATCAGAATTTGAGTCTTTAGAGATTGTTGGAGACCCAATTGGCTCAATCTCCAGCTTTTGGAAAATTTGCTTCACATTTGCCTTGATATACTTCATGTCCTCCTTTCTTTTCTTGTTGAGCTTATGGGCCTTCACTTCGGCCTTTTTGCAGGAGGCAAAGATTGCAGCCAGGTACTTGAGAACTCCGCTAGCTGAACCTTTTTGAGGGGTTGCACTAGAAGCAGGGGCAGCCCTAGCATCTTCACTTGACCTTGCCGGTGCCTCGAGACTGGAGGCCAGTGAGGAAACAGCCTGCACACTCGGCTTTTGAGGCATTTGAGGCCTCAAGGGGGGATGTTCCACATCTTTCACAAACTCAATGTCGGTGACTTTCTCAATCACAAACATTAGGTAAGGAGCATATCCGCAAGATCTGTTGGGAGTGCAGGATATGTTCACCATATCATTCCAAATGTATTCCACCACATCAAATGGGCGGTTCTTGCTTATGACCCTCATTAGAGTCCAGAGGTATCCTTGCACACTCCCAGCATCTCCATCCTTAGGAGCAATCGTCTTCCTCAAAACCATGTTCAGCACCACAAAGAATGGCTTCATGTTTTTGGTGGAAGGAGGGTTGAACTTTGAGTTTGGCTCATATAGGAACTTCATCATATCCTTGTCAATGACACCAATGTTGTGTATGACCAAGCAATCAGATCTTGTGGTGTCAAGGTGAAGCAGGTTAGCAAAATCTTCTTGAGTAATGTTGTACTGGGATCCATGGGTCATCCAAGTGACACTCTCCTCATCCTCACTAGAGAAGTGACAGGTCGCAAAGAACTACGCAATCACTTCATCATTCCAGTTATTTCTGAAAGCAAAAAGATCTCTCAGTCCATGCTTCTCAATGGCTCTCACTACATCAGTGAACCGTGAGCAACCCTTCTTCTCAAAATGTGCCCAGTCAATCCACTAACTGCGCACAACTGGTGTCTTCATTGGGAGATACACTGATCTGTAGAAATCAGCATGGAAGTTGCACCAGAATCTTCCATCAGCCGCTTGCTTCGGTCGGTCATACCAATCGATGCTTCTGAACTTGCCGCCGAGTCATTGCCCTTCCCGTTGAACTTCTCTTCATTTGGGTCCCGGACCCCTTCCCTTGGAGCATGAAGTTTCAATCGGCCAACCGGACCCATAGCAATCCCTTTGCCCTTGCCCTTGCCCTTTGCTTGGCGAGGGCCACTCGATGATGCAGCTGCCTTGGAGACTTGCTTCTTAGCTAGCACCTTCCTCCGAGCCAGTGGAGGAGACTGAGCTAGCTCGGACAGTCTTTCTTGGCGCTTCTTGCCAAGACCCGTTGAGGTCCGAGGTGCCACCTCATGGTCCATCTCGGCCTCAAAATCGGAGACATCATTACCGGAGGTCGACATGACCTGAGAATGAGTGGTATGAATGATAATGAATGACACAAGGCATAGGTGTGAAAGGGTAGCAAGGAATTGCATTAAGGAATTGAAGAATTAGGTTTTGAGTTCAGAAACATCGGACTTGTCTAGTGCACAGGCATGGACTAGTCCGGGGGTCCGGACTTGTCCGTGCATGGACCGGACTAGTCCAGTGTTCATCCTCAAAAACCTAAGAGACTGGATAAATGGTGAATTCTAATGCACAATGACCTTAGCATACATGTAATACATCAAGAGAGCATGTATATAGCGAGGAATGCTAGGCTATTTGATCAACAATGAAGAAATTTTGGATTTCTAGGGTTTGAGCAAAAATTACCGAAAAAAATGCTTGAAACTTGGAGATGAGGGTGTTGAAGGACGGACAAGTCTGCTAGCTTCAATCCTCAAGTGGACAAGCTTAATTTCTGCCCAAATGCGAAGCTTTTTGGTGGAGGGAGCAAGGAATAACCTTGGGAGCTCGAGCACGAAGAGAGAGAGCACGTGAGGCAAGATTGGAGGTGAGGAAATTAGGGTTTAGCGGTGGCTAGGGTTATGGACACGAAAAATCGGACAAGTCCGAAGATGATCGGACTAGTCCAAACTTTTCCAGGGGCTATATCGGACTAGTCCGTTGTCTACCGGACTAGTCCGGCCTAACCAGCACTCTACAGACTAGTCTGCATGGGCGGACTAGTCCGGGCAACCACGGACTAGTCCGTGGTCACCAAGCAAGAATTTTTAGCCCATTCACATATATTTGAAGGTACATATTCAGAGAAAAGAGAGGCAACACACATCAAATAATCTTGATGACTAGGACCAGTAAGCATACAACAATCAAGCAATGATCATAATTCATCAAGATTTAGTAATTGACATAGTTTTTCGGAGAAAAATGAGAGAGATGACTTTCATAATCCAATCAACATATTTGAAGAATTCATACAGGTATGCAACATTTCAAGCCACACTCCGAGCATCAAGGATATTTAATTCATTTCAGAGTTCACAAAAACGTTTTTCATCAAGTGGCTTGGTGAATATGTCGGCCAATTGCTTTTGAGTGTTGACATGTGAAATGGCTATGTCTCCTTTCACGGCATGATCTCTCAAAAAGTGGTGTCTTATGTCTATGTGTTTAGTTCTGGAGTGCTCAACTGGGTTGTGGGCAATTTTAATGGGACTCTCATTGTCACGAAGGAGTTGAATATGGTTCATATTGTAACCATAGTCCCTTAGAGTTTGTCGCATCCAAAGGAGTTGAGCACAACAACTCCCGGCTGCAACATACTCCGCTTCGGCTGTGGATAAGGCAATGGAATTTTGTTTCTTGGAGGACCAAGAAACTAAGGATCTCCCTAGGAATTGGCATGTACTAGAAGTGCTTTTTCTATCTACTTTGCATCCGGCATAATCTGCATCGGAGTAACCGATGAGATTGAATTTTGAGCCTTTTGGGTACCAAAGGCCAAGGTTGGGTGTATGAACTAAATATCTCAAGATCCTTTTTACGGCTTTCAAGTGACATTCCTTAGGATTGGCTTGAAATCTTGCACACAAACATACACCCAACATAATATCTGGCCTAGATGCACATAAATAGAGTAGAGATCCAATAATGGAGCGATATACCTTTTGGTCGACGCTAGGTCCATCTTCATTGAGGTCTAGGTGGCCATTCGTTGCCATAGGGGTTTTTATGGGCTTCGCCTTGTCCATGCCAAACTTCTTGAGTATGTCCTGCGTGTACTTGGTTTGGCTTAGGAACGTCCCTTCCTTTTGTTGCCGTACTTGGAATCCAAAGAAGTACTTTAACCCTCCCATCATTGACATTTCAAACCCGTCTGTCATGATTTTACTAAATTCTTCACAAAAAGATTGGTTAGTTGACCCAAAGATTATATCGTCAACATAAATTTGACAAATAAAAAGATCATCATCAAAATTCTTTGTAAACAATGTATAATCTACTTTGTCAATCTTAAAGCCATTTTCAATTAAGAAGTCTCTAAGACACTCATACCAAGCTCTAGGAGCTTGTTTGAGGCTGTAGAGAGCCTTACACAATTTAAATACATGGTCGGGGAACTCTTCGTCTTCAAACCCGGGTGGTTGCTCCACGTACACTTCTTCCTTGATTGGTCCGTTGAGGAAGGCGCTTTTCACATCCATTTGATACAGCTTGAAATCATGGTGAGTAGCATATGCAAGTAATATTCTAATAGATTCAAGCCTAGCTACTGGAGCAAAAGTCTCATCGAAATCCAAACCTTCGACTTGTGAATACCCTTTGGCCACAAGTCGTTCCTTGTTCCTTGTCACCACCATGTGTTCATCTTGTTTGTTGCAGAAGACCCATTTGGTGCCAACGATGTTTGCATTCGGTCTTGCCACAAGTTCCCACACTTCGTTCCGCTTGAAGCTGTTCAATTCGTCTTGCATTGCCACCACCCAGTCCAGATCTTTCAATGCATCTTCAACCCTGCATGGTTCCAAAAAGGATACAAATGAATAGTGTTCACAAAAGTTAGCTATGCGAGATCTAGTGGTTACTCCCTTTTGGATGTCACTGATGATGTTGTCGATTGGGTGATCCCTTTGGACGCATTGGTGTACTCTTGGGTGTGGCACTTGAGGAGTTGTATCTTCATGATCATCTTCTTCTCCCCCTAAGTTATTGCCTTCGTTGACTTGTTGATTATCTTCGCATTCTTGTGGTTGATCTTGTGTTGAAGCTCCCCCTTGATCATTGGTCTTCTCTTGTGGTTCATCTTCCTCATGTACGTGTGGAGGTGGCTCTTGTGGTCGAACCTCACCTAGAGCCATTCTCTTCAATGCTTGACAAGGAGCTTCTTCTTTACCTAGTTCACATGGATCAACTTGCTCCTTTTGGGAGCCATTAGTCTCATCGAACACTGCGTCATGTGCTACTTCAACAAGTCCGGAGGTCTTGTTGAAAACATGATAGGCGTAAGTGTTCGAATCATAACCAAGCAAGAAACCTTCATCGGACTTCGAAGCGAATTTTGAAGTCCTAGGCTTCTTGTTCAAGGTATAACATGGAGAACCGAAAACACAAAAATATAAAATATTTGGTTTGTTACCGGTGAGTAGCTCATATGATGTCTTCTTGAGTAGTCGATGAAGATAGAGTTGATTTACGGCGTGGCAAGTAGTGTTAATCGCTTTCGCCCAAAATCGATTTGATGTCTTGTACACATCGAGCATTGTTCTTGCCATCTCTATGAGTGTTCGATTCATTCTTTCGGTAACTCCATTTTGTTGTGGGGAGTACGGCGCTAAAAATTCGTGCTTTATGCCTTCGTCATCAAGGTACTCCTCCACTTGCGTGTTCTTGAACTCCGTGCCATTGTCGCTTCGAATATTCTTGATTGTCAATGAGAATTCGTTTTGAGATCGCTTGCAGAACTTCTTGAGTGTTCCTTGTGTCTCTGACTTATCATGCAAAAAGAAAACCCAAGTGAAGCGAGAAAAATCATCAACGATAACTAAACCATATTTGTTACTGCCGATGCTTATGTAGGCTATTGGACCAAACAAGTCCATTTGTAGAAGCTCGAGTGGTCTTGTTGTAGTCATGACGTTTTTGGCGGGGTGAGGTGCTCCAACTTGCTTCCCGGCTTGGCACGCGCTACAGGGTCTGTCTTTCTCAAATACAACATCCTTCAAACCTCGGATGTGATCGCCTTTGAGGAGTTTTTGAAGGTTCCTCATACCAACATGCGCTACCCGTCTATGCCATAGCCAACCCATGTTGGTCTTTGCAATCAAGCATGTGTCAAGTTCAGCTTTATCCTTGTTGAAGTCAACAAGATAGAGCTTTCCTTTAACATACCCTTGAATGCAACGGAACCATCACTCCTCCTAGAAACGGTCACACCCTCGTTAGTGAACAAGCAATTATAACCTTTGTCGCATAATTGAGATATGGACAGTAGGTTATAATCTAGAGATTCAACATGTAAAACATGAGAAAGTGTGTGTTTGGAGGATATTGCAATTTTACCGGTACCGAGCACCCTTCCTTAACTATTATCTCCAAAGTAGATGCCCTCGTTTGGGTCCTCATTCTCTTCATATTCCACGAACATTCTTCTTTCCCCGGTCATATGATTGGTGCATCCACTGTCTAGCACCCATTTAGATCCACCAGAGGAATAGGCCTGCAAAAACAAATCATGCCTTGGTTTTAGGTACCCAAGCTTGCTTGGGTCCTTGGAGGTTAGTTACAATGCATTTGGGCACCCACACATGAGACTTGGTGTTCCCATGGTGTGGCCCAACATAATGATCATAAACCTTGCCAAAGTTATTTCTCATTAACACATAGGAGGCATCAAAAGTTTTAAACAATAGCTGTTGTTGTTTATGTACAGGATTAGTCTGGGGGGGGCCGAACTTATCTAGAGGACCGGACTTGTCCGGACACCGATCGGACTAGTCCAGTGTTCTTGTGCAGTTACAGTCTTAACCTGTGACTTTCCAGTTTGAGAGGGCCTTCCTTTCACAAAGGTAATCTTCTCCTTGTTATTCTTATGGCTTCCAGCATGTTGCTTTTCACCATAAGAATAACCAATTCCATATTTGACATTTGGAGGTCTTTTGACCAAGTATGCACTACGTGCATATTTGATCTTCTCCTTGTCAAATATGCCACTTTGGGCAAGATGTTTTTCCTTTGTAGAAGTTGGCTTATCCTTCAAACTGGTGTCACTTTTCTCATGTGCAAGCATGAGCAAAATCAGTTTTAGTTAGTTGAGAAGGTGAACTCGAAGAGGAGGAAGGTTCACTTAGCTTGAGTGACTCAACCTGCACTTCAAGGATCTTGTTGACCTTGATCAGATCAGCAAGTTGGTCCTTGATGGTGGCATTTGAGTCAGTTAACTCCAAGCAAGTTTCCTTGCTCGATGCTAACTCAAGCTCTAGTGATTTGCTTCGTTCCTTTTCAAGTTCTAGAAGTTTGTCAAGTTCGACATATTCCTCCTTTTGGGAGATGATCATGTCCTCTTGACGATGTATTAATCTCTCCTTCTCAACAAGTTGATCAAGCAAAAATTTCATTTTAGTAGCAGTTTTCCTATCTAGTCCAATAAGCATGTCCTCATTATCACTATTGAGTTCATCATCACTAGAATAGGAATGCACAGAAGAGGGTTTAATTGTTACCTTGCGTTTACCTTCCTTTGCCATAAGGCAAGTGCCATCTCCCTTCCATGCGCCAAGTGTGAGGAAAAGGGTAGACTTCTTGGATGTCTTCTCCATGGCTATGCTAGCCATCTCTTCTTCTTCGGACGATGAGGACTCGTCATTTGAGTCCCATTCCTTTCTGATGTGCGCTTGTTCGGCTTGTTTCTTCTTCTTGAAGAATTTCTTGGGTTGAGCCTTGGCTTCTTTGGTCTTCTTCTTGTTCTCCTCATATGGGCAGTCAACTATAAAGTGGTTGTATTCACCACAATTATAGCATGCCCGCCTCAACTTTGGCTTCGTTCTTTCCTTGTACTTTCCTTCGCTTGACTTTGTACCTTGTCTCTTTTTCATTATTCTTTTGAATTTCTTCATGAACAATATCATGTCTTCTTCATCCAATTCACTGCTCTCATCGTCACTATCTTCCTCTAGTTGTGCTTCTCTAGCTTCTTTGGATAGTGGCTTGAGAGTGGACTTCAAAGCAACCCCTTTCTTCTTTGCCGAGGTGAGATCGGCAATTTCTTTGACATGTTTTGCTTGCTTTTCCATCATCTCGAAGTTGATGATCTTTCCAAGCAGTTCATCCAGAGTCAACCTTTTGTATCCAGGACTTTCTCTAATCATGGAGCATAGTGTGACGTTGCGAGGCATAAAAGCTCTAAGGATGAGCTTTATTACTTCGTGGTCATTCCATTTCTTGCTTCCGTATGATCTGACCTTATTGATGAGTGTCTTTAATCGATTGTACATTTCTTGGGGTGACTCGTCCTCTTCAATTTCGAATCTTCCTAATTCGCCTTCAATCATCTCGATTTTTGCTTCACGCACATGTCGGTCACCTTCATGCGCAGTTTGTAGTGTGTCCCATATCTCCTTTGCAATTTCGAGTCCATCCACCTTGGTGAACTTGTCCCGACTGAGTGAAGAGGTAATTACGGTCGCAACTTGAGCATTTCGGTGAATTGCCTGCTCTTGGCTGGGGGTGAGCTCTTTGTCGTCGTTCGGAGTATCTATCCCTATGCACACAATATGACACAAACTTGGATTGAGGGAAATTAGATGCATTTTAATATTTTGCCTCCACATTGAGTAATCATTTCCATCGAAGTGTGGGGCTTTTCCAAGTGGGATAGATAAATATGATTGCTATTGGAATTGAGACGATCATAGTTAACAGGATATTGGGAGAAGTCGGTGTGACTACTCCCCTTTTTCTTCTCTTCCACTTTTACTTTCCCTTTGGAAAGTGTCTTCTTTCTTAGGAGCGCCTTAAGCTCCAGCGTCTCCTCATCGTCGTCCTCGAAGTCTTGAATGGCTTCGAGGAGCTTTTCCACCTTGAGGTTCTTTTCATCATCAACCTTCTCTTGGTTGTTGATCTTGTGGGTGTCCTTCATGTCCGACATGATCTCCTTCGAGCGATTAGTCTCTTTCTTGAAGAACCCGCTCTGATACCAATTGAATGTGACCTAGAGGGGGGTGAATAGGCCTTTTTGAAAATTGTCGGATCCTGCAACACTTAACAACCAGTTCAAAACCAGAGAAATCGGACTAGTCCGGTAAAGTGCGGACTAGTCCGGTGTATACGGACTAGATTGATTAGGTTTGATCGATTAACTTTGTTCTTCAATATATGTAGCGGAAGTATACGATTAGACAAAGTGTCACAAGGTTATGAATCAGGTTGTATCACGATTCAAACTTATACTTGATATTTCAATGTAAAGTAATCAAGATCAATTTGTAACCCTAGATTGATATGAAGTAAGGACAATGAACACAAAAAGAACACATGAGATTTATCCCATGGTTCGGTTCCCACAGAGGCAACCTACATCCACATTGAGGAGCCCACAAAAGGACCGGGTCTTCTCCAACCCTACCCTCGTCTGATCGCCACGAAGGCCAATCCTCTTCCACTTATCTCAATGGGGTGAATAACCGAATTCAAGGGGCTTTCTCACACGTTGAGAGCTCCCTTGGATTACAACACAAAATACCACCAAGAACACACTCAAAAATTACAAATAAATCGCAGGAGTGTGTTATAGAATCAAACCAAGAGCTCAATGTGGTGTTGAATGTGTCTCTCCAATGAACTAGAGTGAATCCTCAAATGATTTAACTTTATTGCACTTAATTTCGTAGAGAGATGTGGTTTTTGAGTCTCTTGGGAGGTGTGACGGTGCTAGGGTTCCAGGGTTAGTAAAATATGGTCGTACAACTCTATTTATATGGGTTTCTAAAAGTGACCATTAGGGTACAGAAAGATCGGACTAGTCCGTGGTGGTCACCGGACTAGTCCGGGGTGCTGTGTGTAGCAAACCCTAAGTTTTCCAAAATATCGGACTAATCCGGCTAGGAACGGATTTGTCCGATTTTGCTACTAGAAATCTTCGGACTAGTACGATAGTCATCGAACTTGTCCGGACATGTGAAACCCTAAGTGTATAGGATGACAAGTCAGCACTTGGAGGACTTGTCTGATTCAGATCAGAGGGTATTTCGGACTAGTCCGTGCAAACATCGGACTTGTCCGATTTGGATTAGAAAGAATATCGGACTAGTCCGGCTGAGATCGGACTTGTCCGATTTTGTGTGACTTGTGAAGTGTTTTGAGGACTAGTCCGCACTGGGGAGGACTAGTCCGATTCTAGTCAGAAAGGATATCGGACTAGTCCGATGGATATCGGACTTGTCCGATTTCATGCAGAAAGGATATCGGACTAGTCCGGTATTAGTCGGACTAGTCCGGTCCTGTGTAACTTTGTGCAATGTGTGTGTTAAGTTGTGATTGAGCTCTTGGAATGTGTTTTCTTAACACACTCCATACACAATGATCTACTATTTTTCTTCCTTAAGCTCATTTCCACTTTGCTCCTCATTCTTCCTTCTTTTTGGCACCTTGCTCATTTTCCTATTAAAGTCCCGCACTCATCTCAACAAAGAGGTTAGGATCCCAATTGCTTGTCATAAATCATCCAAAACCCACAAGGGAGTCCTAGACGCACTTTCACTGTGTGCATATCCACCTCCGCCAGGTTCCATCCGCAGATTGGAGGGAACGCGACACAGTGCACGTGCTATATGTGTGGCCGTGCCGGGCATTTTGCGAGCGACTACCCCGAGTAGCGTCAAGGCAGCGGGCAAGCACCATATCAGTTTGCCGTTCAACCCCGCAACCAGCCCAAGAAACCAGCACCAAAACCCGGCAACGTCCACCACTTAGATCTCAAAGATGTGCCGGAAGGCGAACCCATTCTTGCGGGTACATTTTCTCTACTCCAAAATCCCGTAGTCATATTATTTGACTCCGGTGCCACCCATAATTTCATTAGCCAATCTTATGTTGTCAAGCATCAATTACCTATCACTCCCACAGAAAGTCCATATTTGATTTGCTCTCCGGGTGGGAAAATAGCAGCGGACATGAAAGTCCATAAAGCACAACTTCAGATGGGTGGGAATATCTATCCGACTTCTCTAATTATATTAGAGGGTCAAAAGCTCGATGTCATCTTAGGGATGTCGTGGCTGCACCATCATGGTGCTGTTCTCGACATCGTTCCACGTGTGGTCCATTTAAACTCTCCACTACATGAACCACACACTCTTATTCTAGACCGTCTTATCTAAGAAATTCCAGCCACATACCACACGGAAGCCACAAAGCTTGAGGACATTCCTGTGGTCCGTGAATATCCGGACGTGTTTCTCAAAGACCTTCCTGGTATGCTACCGGATAGGGACATCGTGTTCAAGATTGAACTTATTCCGAGAACCACGCCTATTTCTCGGAGGCCGTACAAAATGGCACCAAATGAGCTAGCTGAATTGAAGGAGCATTTCAAGGACCTACTGGACAAAGGCCTCATACGCCCAAGTTCTTCACCTTGGGGCTGCTCCGCATTATTTGTGAAGAAAAAGGACAAGCCGTTACACCTATGTGTGGATTATCGTCCGCTCAATGCTGTGACGATCAAGAACAAGTATCCACTACCGCGCATTGATATATTATTCAATCAATTAGTGGGTGCTAAGGTATTCTCGAAGATGGATCTTCGGTTCGGATACCATCAAATCAAAATCCGACCGGAGGATATACCGAAGACGACATTCTCAATGAGATACGGACTCTATGAATATCTCGTCATGTCGTTCGGACTTACCAACGCGTTGGCTCACTTCATGTATTTGATGAATTCAGTGTTCATGCTGGAGTGGACAAGTTTGTCGTGGTCTTCATCGACGACATTCTGGTTTATTCAAAATCAGAAGAAGAACACGCAAAACACTTGCATATCGTGCTCCAACGATTGTGAGATCACAAGCTTTATGCAAAATTCAGCAAGTGTGAGTTTTGGATCAAACAAGTACCATTTCTTGGTCACATTATTTCAGCAGAGGGCATCGCTGTAGATCCAAGCAAAATTGTACAAGTGCTGAAATGGGAGTCTCCAAAGTCCGTCCACGAAGTTCGCAGTTTCCTCGGGTTAGCAAGATATTATCGGAGGTTAATTCCGAACTTCTCAAAAATCGCTAAGCCAATGACGGAGCTGCTGAAAAAGGGGACTAAATATATTTGTAGCAAGGCCTGTGAGGATGCATTTTAAGCTTTGGTGAAACATCTCACAACAGCCTCAGTGCTAGCTCAGCCAGATACGACCAAATCTTTTGATGTTTATTGAGATGCGTCTGGCATTGGTCTCGGCTGCGTATTAATGCAAGACGGCCGCGTGATCGCATATGACTCACGGCAGCTCCGGAATCATGACCAAAATTATCCAACTCATGACCTTGAACTCGCTGCCGTGGTGCTTGCTTTGAAAATGTGGAGGCATTATATGCTCAGAAATCTAGTGCACCTCTACACCGAACACAAGAGTCTTAAATATATCTTCACTCAGAAGGAACTGAATATGCGACAGCGAAGATGGTTAGAACTGATCAAACATTATGAGATTGAAATTCATTACCATCCCGGCAAAGCCAATGTGGTTGCTGATGCGTTGAGCCGCAAGTCTCACGTCAATAATCTGTCCATCACTCCGATGGACAAGGACGAACCGAGTTTATACTTGGTTCCCTATGGAGCATTATATAATCTTGCTCTCATCCCTACTATACGAGAGACGATAATGGAAGATCAAAAGAAAGACGTGGGTATGTCGCACATTCGGAGGTGAATGAAGAATGAGGAAATAAAGTGCTTCCAAAGTGATGAACATGGTACCCTATGGTTCAAAGACTGTATAGTGGTACCCCGTGACATGACACATCGAAAGAAAATCTTGGACGAAGCTCATTTGTCCAAGTATTCTATTCATTCGGGCGGCAACAAGATGTACCAAAATTTGAAAACCAGATTTTGGTGGACACTGATGAAAAGAGAGATTGCAAAGTATGTATTCGAGTGTGATATGTGTCGGCAGGTGAAAGCCGACCATATGAAGAAAGCCGGACAGCTGCAACCACTGAATATTCCGGCGTGGAAATGGGAGGATATTAGTATGGATTTCATCGTCGGTTTGCCTCTCACCTTCCACAAGCATGATTCGATTTGGGTGATAGTCGATCAACTAACCAAATCAGCTCATTTCATCCCTGTACATACAAACTACATTGCCAAGAAGTATGTGGAATTGTATATTGCAAGAGTCATGTGCTTGCACGGAGTCCCCCGAACGATTATTTCCGATCGCGGTGCGTTGTTCGTTGCTCGTTTCTGGGAGCACCTGCACGCATCATTGGGGACGAAACTGATCCGAAGCTCTGCATATCACCCGCAAACTGAGGTCAAACTGAATGGGTGAATCAAGTTCTTGAAGATATGCTACGCGCTTGTGCCATCCACCACGGTAAAAATTGGGATGATCCTTTGCCGTTGGTGGAGTTCTATTACAACAATGGCTATCAAGCTAGCATCAAGATGGCGCCATATGAAGTTCTCTACGGCCGGAAATGTCGCACACCACTCAACTAGTGTGAATCCAGCGAGCGAGTTATATACAGAATTGATCTTGTAAATGAAGCCGAAGAATGAGTGCTAGTAATTCAAGCCAATCTCAAGGCTGCTCAACCTCGTCAGAAAAGCTAAGGCATCGACCTCTCAACTTCAACAATGGAGACCATGTTTATCTCCGTGTCTCTCTGATGAAAGGGATTCATCATTTCGGAGTAAAGGGAAAACTTGCTCCAAGATCCATCGGTCCATTCACCGTCATGGAAAAATGCAGACTTGTGGCCTATTGCTTGGAGTTACCGGCATCACTTTCTGGTATTCATATTGTACTCCACATTTCTTAGCTGCGAAAATGTTGTAAATCCTCAGCTAAAATCCACACCGAAGACATTGAGGATCTCCAACCGGATCTCACTTATTCAAAGTATCCAATCCGGATTATCAATGAAAGACTCGTACCACCAGAGACCGGACTTTGTACTTCTACAAAGACTTGTGGAGCAACCATGTGGCTGAGGAAGTGACATGGGAAAGCGAGGACTATCTCCGATCAAACTATCCGGAGTTATTATCATCGCATATCCAGTAATCTTTTTACCTCTGTCTCTTTTATTTGTAACCTCGGGATGAGATTCTTTTAAGGGGTAAGGAATGTAAAATCCCTAAATTCAAAGTGCAAAGTTCAAAAAGGAAAATTTAAAATTTGAATGGGGAAAAGAAATCAAATGGCAATTGGGAAATTAAACCAATTAAAACTTCAATAGAAGGGATTCAAAAATTCAAATGAGCTCCTGTTAAAACTTTGCCAAAATCAAAATTTGAGTTCACTATTAGCTTCCAAATATTTCAAATAGTCTCTCTGCAAAGTTTCCAAATTTTGAAGCTCATTTGCTATTTAATTTAGTGGCTCCATTGAATTCAATTCAAATTAAAATTTGAATTTGAATTGTATCTGAAATTTATCCATTTGAAATCCAATTGCAGAATCATAATATCCATATTAAATTGGCCTCTCCACAAAAATCTGGAATTTTTGGATCAATCTAGGTGGGAGAATTGAAGTTGCAGAGAAGGGATGAGGATGGGAACGGTGGGACCCACTGGTCTGAGGGACATTTACGTGAGTGCTCTGTTTTCCCTGACTCCGTGCCGTTCACGCTCGGTGCGGCAAACAGCTCACCGTCGGCAAGCAGCTGCGTGGCACCACGGTTGCGTGCCCCCTCCACTCTATTCCTCCTTATCTTCACCTCTCTGGTAGAAGGGGAAGAAACCAGTTTGTTCTTCGCACCCGAGCGCAACCCACCGCCGTCTCCCTGCTCGCCTGACTAGCTCGAAATTCTTGCCGAATCTCTTCGTCCTCCCAACAGAAAAGTGGTACCTAAGTCTTCCCTCTACCTTCTCAAGCTTTTGGTTCCTTGTTTCATCGGCTACAAGGCGGCATTTTTGCAGTTTTGCCGGCGCCGCTGTTCGGCCGCCGTGAAGACGCTGCTGCCTCCCCGCCGCGCCGACGCCACAGACCGTCTCTTGAGCTGCTTCCAGAAGTAAATAGGATCGCCAAGAAACCACCCTTCTCACAGTAAAAACCTTTATTCATTTCATCCCTTATTGAGCATGTGATCAAAGTTTTGCTTTCGGCCGTTGTTCATGAACTAGCTAGCTTCTCCATTCGATTCGCTTTCTACGTGCAACCATCTTTTAATTCGTTCATGGTTATTGATCCATACCTCTTAGCACACCCCACTGCCAAGAATCAATGGAATTAACCGAGTGAAGGCCGAGCACTTCAAGTTTTCCCCACCGCCATAGAAAAGCTCGTCGGTTCATCGGCAAAGGCAACTTTGCCGACTATTCCACCCCGTTTGCACCTCCAAATCATCATCCTCATGCTCCCAGGAATCTTTCCCGCCTTTTCCCGAGTTGCTTGCTCCATTTCTGAGCGATTCCTACCATCGCCAAAACCCTAGCTCCGCCGCGGTCGTCACGCTACCATCTCCGGTCGTCACCTCCACGATTGGACCCCCCCCCATCGTATTGAGCGGCCGATTTTAGGGTTAAACGGTCAAGACTGGGCCGGGAGGAGGTCAACGCAGCAATACTGGCGCGCGCTGCCGCTGCTCCGGCGAGGAGCACCGCCCCTGGCGCGAGGTAGATGAAGGGTGGCAGGCCTCGCATGTCAGCGATTGAATCACCTGGCAGGATCAGCTGCAGCTGTTTGATTGTGTGCGGCTACGCGGGTTAACCCCGTGGCCCTCGGTGTGGCCCAGATTTGATTGACCCATTTAAATGAAGTGGGGCCGGCTGCATTATTTAACCTTTCCAATTGGAAAATAATTCCAGATTTCAATCAAATCTTGAAAATCCATTACTCCTAGTATATTTGCTCAAAAATTTCCAAGTAAATTCTGGTAGACTAATCTTGTTCTAAACTTTGCAGTGGCTCAATTTTTTGGACATGAACCTCCCAGGATTATCATAATTAATTCCTTTGAGCTAATTGTTTGGGAAATTAATTACTCATGTTATGTTAATTGGAAACTTCCCAGTTTTGGTCAGGACACTCTTAATAATAGGCTTGATATCCAGTAAAAATTTCAAGTTCATTGAACTTCATTTACTGGGTTAATCAGTGTTCCAAATCTCTATGTAGTTGAAAATTAAGAAAAGTACAGAACCATATTCAGCTTTTTCCCCAAATTTGTAAAATAAATTTCTCTCTGTAGGAAGCTTAGAAAATTATGAAACAAATTTTCATAGAACCAGTGGAACCTCCTCTACCATAATCACCTACTGGTATCCATGACAAAGCTACATATTCAGCACCAAAATTCAAAGAATACTTTTTTTGTTGGAATTTTAGAGACAAAAAGATTCCTTGAACATCTCCAATTTTTGGTACAGACTTCCTCATATATCCTAGTGTGCACTATAAAAATACCAAAGCAAATTAAAATAATTTACATACCTTACCAGTAGTTATAATATCTTTTCTGTAATTTCTATATCACTCATATACTTTATATATTGCATATCATATAGTGACCGAAGTCGAGGAGGACCCAAAGCCCTTGGAGACTCTACTTCCAGAAGCTAACTATCCCTCTGACATGCAGTCAGACAAGCCCCGGTTTTGCACTGAAGTGCTATTTCAAATTTTCTATTTGTATCACTTATGTCTAGGATGAGTTTTGTGCATTAAGGCTAAAGTCCTTGCTACTCCACTTGCATGACCCACAAATCGCATGGAGTATTGGGTAGGTCTAGAGCTTGACAAGTAGACAATTCCATGCTAATGTTTATAGGAATTCGGTAGAAGTCAAGTAGTTGGAATCTACTCGCGAGATAGGATTTTATCACACGGGGTTAATTGAATCAAAGAATGGCTTAGAAATGTGAAATTGAGACCGGGCAGTGGGTAGGATGAAGCGAGACGTGGTCTCATGTGCGTAGCCTTAGTTGTGTCGATTGAGGACCAATCTGTGTGCGGCCCTGCTGGACAAATTTGAACAGTACCAGATGCATACTGGGCATATGGAACCCTGGAATCCGATGTAACTTGATAACTTGGATGTCAATTCATAGCCCATTGTCGATAGGGGTGGGCTGAGGGCAGTAAGGCGTAAATTCACCTACGGACACAGCCACGCTCCGTGCGGGAACCTTATGCCCACGATGGTGGGACCGGTTCCGAGTTTGAGTTCTCTTGTGAAAGGTGGCTGCATATGACGTGGTGAGGAGCACGACATGCTCCTTAGGCACGGGTGTATGTGATGTGTTATTCGGGTGTGTCCTGATTGCAATCACCGTCCCTCGCGGTTATTTGAGTACCGCTTGTTCACTGTGCTATGATGTAGTAAATACTGAAGATGTCAGGAGAATACGATGTATCGAAATATAATTGTTTTGCCACTATGATTGCTATAGATTAGGCTCATTAAAGTTACTGTTATTAAACATTTAAGCTGCTGCTATGAACTTGAAAAATAATGATCAATTTATATGCGAGTCATTTACTGCTATATCCATCCCTATGTTAAGTATCCCTGCATGTGGAGTTCCATGTTTAGGTGAGACGGTTAGGTCTTGTTGAGCCTTCATGCTCACGGTTGCTATATTAAGTTGTTTGCAGGTGAGACTAATGAGGAATTACTCGGGGATGAGGCGATGCCCCCGTCGGGGTATACCGCCGAATGGGAGCCCTGCACGCCGCAATAAATTTCTGTGTGGCTAGTGTGTAGCATCCGCGAGCTGGACGGCTGCACTTTAGCATAGCTAGGCTGATAGTTTAGCTATGAATATTATCTTCCGCCGTATATTAAGTATTGTAAAAGACTTCCGTTGTTTATATAAATAAAACTTTATATTTTTGCCATATTCTTTTCGTGTGTGTTGTTGGGTGACGCATCGCACGGCACCACCCTCTGCAATCCTGGAATGTGTGGACCCGGTCCCCACAGTGTTGATTGGGGTGATCGGCTTGATCTCCTTCTTGGGGACGTTAAGCTTCTCACGAAGCCGCGCCTTAAGTAGGCAAACTTCCTCGTCGTCATGAGGGTCATCTTGAAGAACATCGACATTCTTCATCTTGTCGTAATCGACGATCGCCGAAATCTTGTTGTCACCCCTTCCGGCCATTTCATCTCCGAGTTGTTAGACTCTTGGTGGAGAAATCTGCTCTCATACCAATTGAAAGTCACCTAGAGGGGGGGGGGGGGTTAATAGGCAATAAGACCTGAAATGACTTAATCAAACGAGATTAAATCGATGAGGTCGAACTTGTCTGGACAGGGTCAGACTAGTCCGCTCATCACAGGGGAAAAACCTAGAAACTTGATTTCTACAAGTTATTTGCGGAATTTAAGTTCACCAGAGAAGTATACAATGTATAGTAACCAAGTACAACTTGGATTGATCAGTTAAAGCAATTAGGTTACAAGATCTCAACAAATATCAATATGAAGAATAATATGAACCCTAAAAGCAATTCTAGTGATTTCAAAAAGTAAAGTGACAAGTGAGACAAGATTTATCCTGTAGTTCAGCTCCACGAAGAAGCCTACATCCATGTTGAGAAGTCCACACAAGGACCTGGTCTCACTTGACCCTCTTCTCACCAAGCCACCACAATGACCATCTTGGTTTCCACTATATCAATGGGTAATCACAAAGTTTCTTGGGGCTGCTCACAAGTTGAGGCTTCCACAAATCAATACAGCAAGAAGCACTTGAAGCTCAACTCACACAAGCCACAAAACACAACACAATGTGCAAGAGATCAAACTGAGAGCCAAAGCGTGATGATCTTCCTTCACTCTCCTCTCCAAACCCTAATTTCTTCAAGATTTGGTCTTAGAGGGCTAGTGGGACTAGTGGAATGCTTTGGAAGGCTCTAGGTCAGTTGTGACGACGCTAGGGTTCGAGAGTTATCAAATAGGGGTTGGGGGTCCCATTTTAATAGGGGGTCCCATCAACTAACCGTTGCCACCAGGACAGCCCCGGACTAGTCTAGCCTTGTGCCACTTACAAGTTCGGCCTTTTGGGGCCACTAACAATTTCACGTCATTGATCGATAAAACAGATGACGTGCGTGCCCACGTTTGAATTTCAAATGGCCACTAACAACACGGACTAATCCAACCAACAACGTACTAGTCCGAAGTCCAACAGAATGGTTTAGTCCGACCAAAAACGGACTAAACTTGTCAGGCCCGGACTAGTCCAGCCACTGCGGCGGACAAGTCCGGCCTTCTAGGGTTTTGCTCAGTTTCTCACACTAAGTCTAAAATGGACTAGTCCATACCACAACGGACAAGTCCGAACTCTTCCAGAATGTTTTGGTCTGTCCCAAAACAAACTACTCTCGGGGGTCCAGACTAGTCCTACCGGTTTGGCGGACAAGTCCGGCCACCCGGGACTTAGCTCCAACTTCACTCACCAAGAGTAGAACGTACTAGTCCGTACCCATACGGACATGTCCGAACTCATGCAGAAACGTTTAGTCTGACCCATAATGGACTACTTTGTCTGGCCGGACTAGTCCAACCCTAAGGTCCGGACTAGTCCGACCTCCTAGGGTTTTCTCTCATTTTGGCTTCTCACTTATGTTTTTCTCTCAACCACCACTTTGAGCCCTCTAGGATGATCTCAATGCACATGATACAACAAACCTCACACATGATACAACTCGTCTAAGCTCAACACCATAGAAACCCTAATTTCTATGCTTGAGCATTTGACGCCCGTTTCAACCTTTTCCTTTTTGAGGGATTTTGTCTCCTTTCATCCATCACACCTGTGCTTAAGATCAGCACAACTCATTAGACACTTAATTGTCATCATCAATCATCCAAAACCCACGGGGATGCCTAGATGCACTGTCAGTTTGACCTTCTCTGAGGGTGGTAATAAGGGGGGTGATGAGAACGGCTAGGAAGAGGGTGATGATCGCGAGCGAGTTGCCAGGCTGGCAAGAAGGGCAAAGCTAAATGAGTTAGGACACACTGATCGATGCCCCTTTAGATAATATTTCTGATTAATTGATAAGTTAATTTTTGTAAAAGCCGCAACACAAGAAGCAAAAATATGAACTTAAATTTTTTTAAGTGAAGTTATAAATTCAAACTCAAATTGCTCTAATGCATAGTTCAAAATCACCACTGCTGTTCTCTTGGTTCAAATAGTTGACATGTCCAAGTTTAGCACTTGTAAACTTTAAATAACCAGTTAAATTAATTTAATCTCTGGAAGATCATTCAAATTTGAATCAAAATTTTGAATTCAAACGAAATGTCCTCAACACCCACATCGGGTTTCACCATGTAGTTCCTCCTAATTGGAAATGAAACCCTGCAAATTCACAGCATTTTAGGGGTTCCTTTGCTATTTTAGTTTGAATTTTGCAAACAGCAGTGAGGGATTAATACCAAAGGTGGGACCCACCTGTCAGTGTTCGCCACATCTCAGCCCAGCACATAGGTAAAATTCTCTTCCTTCTCTGTTGCATGCGCCACGCACGAGAGCCGTCCTCTCCATGTCCCTGCTGTCGTGCTCCTCTTCTCCAGCGCATGCCCTCATCGATTTTTCCTCCTCTGTTCGACTCCTACCGTGAGCAACCGCACTTCCTTCTGCTTGCTTCTGTCGATTCGTTTCCCCAGCTCACGCCCTGGCCGAGTTCATCACCAGCCATTCGCCTCCCCTCCGCATTTCTCCTCTCGCATCTCCTAACCGTGCCCTGCTGCCGTGCCTCTGGCCTCCTCCCACCCACTCCCTCTGCAATGGTCGCGAGCACCGCTGCCGCCCTCCATAGTGCGCTGCCACACCCTCCGCGCATCGGCCACCCCGCATGCCACACGCCGGCCAAGCGCGCTCTCCGCCGCCTAGTTTTGAATCCGCATCCGCTGGCCGCGTTTCCTCTCCGTGTTGGCGGTTTGCCAGACCTCGCGCTGCTGTCCGTCCTTCACCTACCGCGTCCCGACCTTCCCTGCATGTGCGTCCTGCTCGCCTGGCCTGTAGTCCGCGAGCACCTACCTGTTGCCGCTTGTCATGTACCAGCAATCGCGCAAACAATCAAACGAAGAACAACTACGATATGTAGGTGGATGGATATCTCTTACCGCTCTCTCCAACAATCACGATAAAATCTAATTACAACCTGGAGTTCAGAGAGGGAGAGAGATGAAGAACATCAGAGAGGACGGAGAGGAGACGGGAGCAAGTGGGAGATGACAAACAGAATTCGGTTACACACACTGGGGCCACACGCCAGCCAGCTGCTTCCTATTTATTTGCCAGCTTTATGGGCCGGCTCCCTCCAAAAGTAATTGGGCCACCACTGTCTTCCTTGGCTTTGAATTCATAGGTTGCCGTCTGTCGCACTATTGACTCTCGTCAACTCTTCTTCCGCAGCAGCTTGATCCATGGAGGCTGTGACACTGCTCCTCCCTTGAGATCCAGGCTGACCCCAGACTAGTGAAGAAGGAAACCTGGACTTGAGGACATAATAATCTTCCCAAGTACATGATGACTCTGGCAACCCGGCCCACCGAATTAGAATTTGTGTTACAGCCGTATTGCCCTTCTTGACAAGCCTTCTATCAATGATCTTCACAGGAGCAACACCTTTAATGTCCATAGCCGGAATATGTGGCAAGGAGGTGTAGACTAGTCTGAAGTCAGGTGAGAATGCCTTGAGTTGGGAAACATGAAATACGGGGTGGATGAGGCTGTCAGATGGTAAAGCCAATTTATAAGCAGCAGTACCAATCTTGTCAATGATTTCAAATGGTTTGAAGTATCGAAATGATAATTTTGGAAAGGCTCTATGCACCACAGAATGTTGCACGTACGGTTGGAGTTTGACCAGAACTCTGTCACCCACTTGAAAGTCTCTTTCAGTTCTCTTTTTATCTGCATACAGTTTCATTTTCACTTGAGCCTGGTGCAGCTGCTGTTTCAACCATTCAGAGAATAACTGTCTCTCTTTTAAAACATCAGTCACCTCAGTATTTTCAGATTCACTCAACGGAGGAAACAAGCCAGGAAAAGTTCCATATAGTGCTTTGAAAGGAGTGCATTTCAATGAAGTATGAAATGATGTATTGTACAACAATTATGCATGTGGCAGCCATCTTGACCATTTTGTTGGTGTAACCTGAATTGAACACCTTAAGTACTGCTCCAAACATTGGTTAAGTCTTTCAGTCTGACCATCGATTTGAGGGTGGTAGGCTGAACTGAATTTCAATTCTGTTCCCAGCAGCTTGAACAATTCAGTCGAAAAAGCACTTGTAAATATTCTGTCACGGTCAAACACTATACTCTTTGGAATTCCATGCAATTTAACAATATTGTCCAGAAAAACTTGTGCAATCATGGCAGCAGCAAAAGGATGCTTAATAGGCAAGAAATGAGCACATTTTGTAAATCTATCCACAATGACCATGATAACAGTATATCCTGATGAATTTGGGAGTCCCTCAACAGAATCCATCGAAATATCAGTCCAAGAGCTTGAGGGAATTAGTAACGGACAGAGCAAACCTGGGTTTTTACAATGTTCAGTCTTTGCTTGTTGATAGACAGGACATTGATCCACATAAGACTGCAGTGACTGTTTGAGTCCCTGCCACTGAAAAGTTTTCTTAAGTCTGTAAAATGTAGCTTGGACCCCAGAGTGCCCTCCCAATGCAGAAGTATGAAGTGCTGCTATGAGTTTTGTCTGTATAGCTGAATTGTTGGCCACCCATATTCTTCCTTTATATCTGATCAGTCCTCCAGCCAGTGAATAACCTTCGTCATTTGGGCTGTTCAATGCCAACTAAACTAGTAAATTTTGAGCCTGATCATCATTTGTATAGGAATTGAGTAACTCCTGGACCCAAACAGGAATCACTGCTGAAGTGGACTGTATAGCCATAAATTGACCCACCCTTGAAAGAGCATCAGCCACTCTATTTTCAACACCTTTCTTGTGTTGAAATAAATGGGCTAGGCCCAATTAATATTCAGAAATAATTCCCAATAAATCTCAAAGGCTCATTAGTGCAAGAGAGGGTGGTGTTAAATGTTTAGTCCCACACGGGAAGTGGAAGTGGAGCAACTCCTACATAAAAGGGAGGTTGCTCTTCCACTCCTTGAGTGAGAGAGAAGAGAGGAAAAGAGGGGTGGCCCACACGCGCTCCTCCTCCTCGCTCGCTCGCCTCGCCACGCCACGCCACGCCTCGCCCTGCCCCGCCCTGCACAGGCGCGCGTGTTCGTGTGAATTCGAGCCAAGCCCAGATTTTATATTTTTGCAGAAAAATAAATTGGGCTTTGGGCTTTTGGGCCTCCAAATTTTTGGGGCTACCGAGACAGAGTTCAAGTTGTTGGAGACGGACGCGTCTACGACTGCGGAGTCAGTTCGGATCCGGATCCTCCGGATCGCATACGAACTACCTCTGTGGGGCTCTATAAATACGGGCGTGCGCGGTACGGCAGTTCATCCCACGATCAGACTATTTCCCACGTTCGCGTTCCTTGCGCTGCCTTCTAGTCTACTCCATCCCGAGCGCCGGCGTGCACCGACGATCGGGAGAGCATGTCTCCGGAACCGCTCGCCCTTGCGATCCTGCACCGGGAGATGGCGAATAAGGTTTTTGGGAAGCGCTCCGCGCGACTGCTCGCGTTCCTCACCAAGGGTCGTCTACCGAGGAGATCGGGCGTTGCGGACCAACATCGTCACTAACGTCTGCAGCGGGTGTTCGTCGTCAGATCTACAGCGGTTCGTTCGGCTTCAAATCGGTACGCGTTATTTCTCGTCCGGTCTGTCTGATGATCGCTGCTATTTTCGCGTGTTTTTCTGGAATTGTTCAGTAAATTGCCTCCTATTGTCTAACAAGCCAAAAACCTTATTAGGCAATTTCCTGAGTTGAACATGATGACTTTAGTAGATGCACGGAGGCCGGAGAAATTCTCTGGCGTGCACTTCAGGAGGTGGCAAGTTAAGGCCACACTCTGGCTTCAGTCTCTTAAGATCTTCTAGGCAACCGAGGGCAGTCCTCAAGGTCCTTTGTCTGTTGAATAACAGACAAAGTTCAAGGAAGCCAATTCTGCCCTGAGAGGATGTATCTTAAGTGTTCTTTACAATAAACTCTGTGATGTCTATCTGACAGTCACAGATGGTAAGGAGTTCTGGGATGCACTAAACACTAAGTATGGTGCAGCCGATGCAGGCGGTGAGTTGTATATCATGGAGAATTTTTATGACTACAAGATGGTTAACAACCGTCCCGTAGTTGAACAAGCTCATGAAGTACAGTGTCTTGCGACAGAGCTCAATCTTCTTAAGTGTCCTTTACCCGACAAGTTTGTGGCTGGGTGCATTATTGCAAAGTTACCTCCTTCATGGAGGAACTTCGCCACAACTCTCAAACACAAGAGACAGGGAATATCAGTTGAAAACCTGATAGCATCTCTTGATGTTGAGGAGAAGGCTCGGACTAAGGATGCTACTGAGAAAGGAGGTGAGGGTCAATCTAGCGCCAATGCTAATATGGTGCAGAAACCTAATGTCAAGAACAAAGGGAAAAAGTCTCAATTCAAGACAAACAAAATTACTGCTTTCAAGAAGAAGAAGAAGTCAAACAAAGCCAATGATGGCTGCTGCTACACCTGTGGAGAGCATCGACATTTTTCCAAGGATTGTCCTGAGAGGGCAGACCGCAGAGGGAAAAAGAATGTCAACATAGTGACGTCTAGCAATGCAGATGGGTACGGTAATTCTTTTACTATTCTTTCTGTTTCTCAAACATCATCTTGGTGGTTTGATACGGGTGCTAATGTTCATGTATGTTCTGATATGTCCATGTTTGCTTTTTACCAGTTCGTCCGGGATCTCGCCGTCCTAGTGGGAATGGGTCACATGCTTCTGTTCGTGGTGTTGGCACGGTCGATCTGAAGTTCACTTCGGGAAAGATTGTCCAGGTGAAGAACGTGCAACATGTCCCTACTATGAACAAGAATCTTGTTAGCGGTACCCTTCTGTGAAGAGATGGGTTTAAAGTAGTTTTAGAGTCCAATAAAATAGTTGTGTCCAAGCATGGACAATTTATTGGTAAAGGCTATGAATGCGGAGGCCTGTTCCGCTTTTCTCTTTCGGAGTTTAATAATACGTCAGTAAACCATATTTGTGGCGGTACTAATGATGATGCAAGTGTTTGGCATTCTCGTTTCTGTCACGTTAATTTTGGTTTAATGAATTGGCTATCTAGTCTCAAATTAATTCTGGAATTCACCATTGTCAAAGTTTCCAAGTGTCATAGTTGTGTGCAGTCAAAGCAACCTCGAAAGCCTCACAAGGCAGCCGAGGAGAGAAACTTGACACCATTAGAAGTCATACATTCTAATTTGTGCGAGATGAATGGTGTGTTGACAAAAGATGGAAAGAAATATTTTATGACATTAATAGACGATTTAACTAGATTCTGCTATGCTTACTTGTTGCAAACTAAAGATGAAGCTTTATACTACTTTAAAATCTATAAATCTAAAGTAGAAACTCAATTAGAGAGAAAGATCAAACGACTTAGGTCAGATCGTGGTGGTGAGTATTTTCCCAAAATATTTGATGATTTTTGTGCGGAACACCGTATTATACATGAGAGGACGCCTCCCTATTTACCCCAATCAAACGGGGTAGCCGAGAGGAAAAACCGCACACTGTGTGACTTGGTGAATGCCATGTTAGACACGTCTGGTTTATCTAAGGCATGGTGGGGGGGGACTCTTTTAACATTATGTCATGTCCTAAACCGCGTTCCAAACAAGAATAAAGAGAAAACCCCTTACGAGGAGTGGGTTGGGAAAAAAAACCATCACTTTCATACTTGAGTACTTGGGGATGTTTGGCAAAGGTCAATGTTCCAATTACCAAGAAACGCAAGTCGGGACCAAAGACAGTGGATTGTGTCTTTCTAGGCTATGCTCATCGGAGCATCGCATATAGATTTTTAGTAGTTAAATCTGAGATACCTGATATGTATGTTGATACTATTATGGAATCTCGGGATGCAACATTTTTTGAGAATATTTTTCCTATGAAAGATATACATAGCACTGCTAGGATCTTATCTGAAATTTGTCCTGAATCCACCACAACTAGCGAGTTTCTTGATACACCGTTTGAGAATGTCAAGAGGAGGAACACAATGATATAACTCAGTCAAGTACGAGATCACGGATTGCAAAATCCTTCGGTTATGATTTCATTGTGTACCTTGTGGACGATACTCCTAGATCCATAGTAGAGGCATATGCATCACCTGATGCAGATGACTGGAAAGGAGCAGTTCATAGTGAGATGGACTCAATTCTTTCTAATGGAACCTGGGATTTAACTGAACGGTCATACGGGTGCAAACCAGTAGGCTGCAAGTGGGTGTTCAAGAAGAAGCTCAGGCCTGACGGTACTATTGAAAAGTACAAGGTGAGACTAGTTGCAAAGGTTTATACTCAAAAGGAAGGTAAAAACTATTTTGACACCTATTCACCTGTCGCCAGAGTGACAACAATTCATGTACTACTTTCTCTGGCTGCCTCTTATAGTCTAATCATCTATCAAATGGATGTGAAGACAGCTTTCCTTAATGGAGAGGTGGAAGAGGAAATTTATATGAAACAACCTGATGGGTTCGTAGTAAAAGGTGAAGAGACAAAGGTGTGCAAATTGTTGAAATCCTTGTATGGCTGAAACAAGCACCTAATCAATGGCATGAGAAGTTCGATAGTACTTTGACGTCTGCGGGCTTTGTCATTAATGAGGCTGATAGGTGCGTGTACTATCGCCATGGTGCAGGCGATAGCATTATATTATGCTTTTATGTGGATGACATACTCATTTTTGGTATGAGCATTAATATAATTTCTGAGGTCAAGTCTTTTCTATCGAAGTGTTTTGATATGAAAGATCTGGGAGAAGCTAATGTTATTTTGAACATTAAGATGAATAAGGATGAGAGCGGAATTACTTTAAGTCAATCCCACTATGTTGAGAAAATCTTGAGCCAGTTCGGCTTTATGGATAGCAAGATTTCTCCAACGCCTTATGATCCCAGCGTGATACTCAGAAAGAACAAGAAAGAGTCGAGAGATCAACTTAGATATTCTCAGATGATCAGTTCACTCATGTACTTAGCTATCACAACCCGCCCTGATATCTCGTTTGCTGTGAGCAAACTGAGCAGGTTCATGTCAAACCTGAGTACAGATCATTGGCATGCACTTGAAAGGGTTATGCGCTACTTGAGAGGTACAATGAGTTTATGAGTTATGGAATTCACTATAGTGGGCATCCGGTCGTGCCTGAAGGATATAGTGATTCGAACTGGATCTATGATGTTGATGAACTCTATGCCACGAGTGGATATGTGTTAACTCTAGCTGGTGGCGCTATAACGTGGAGGTCTTGCAAACATACCATTTTGACGAGGTCAACCATGGAAGCAGAACTCACTGCTTTAGAGATAGCAACTGCAGAGACATAATGGTTGCAAGAGCTCTTGATGGATTTGCCTGTAGTTGAGAAACCATTGCGGGCAATCCTTATGAACTGTGACAATCAGACGGTGATTGCCAAAGTGACCAGTTTTAAGGATAATGCAAAATCATCAAGACACAGCAAGAGACGTTTAAAATCTGTCAGGAAAATGAGGAACTCCAGAGTTATTACTGTTTCGTACATACAAACAGATAAAAACCTGGCAGATCTCTTTACGAAGGGTCTATCACGCAATGTGATAGAAAGTGCATCGAGAGAGATGGGTTTGAGACCCATTGATGTGACACCATAGTAGTAACCCAGGCTATGTGATCGGAGATCTCGTGAATTAGGATATGGGAAAACAAGCTAGTGGTTCACTGAGGAGAGTACTTCCTTTAGACCCTCTCTATGTGAATATGCACAGTTGTACTCTCAAACTATAAGGCTGGTTGGCGATTTGTCTTAATGTGTTTCTGTTGGCTATGTGTAGCAAAGATGTCGTCCTACAGGGCAGTCTTGAAGGAAACACACATATATGAGCTCCGACTGTCTAACGTCACAGTGTGTGAGAGTTGGGTGATCTCTAGAAAGCTCATGAAGAGACTAGAGAGTACGACACATATGCTCCACCCGCGGGGTAGACTACTGGTAGTCAAGTATTGGTAATGATCTTTAGGTGAAGTCAGATCAAACTAAACTTGCAATTCAAGGCGTAGTACATTGTTCAAATTGTGACCTGATGAAACTTAAGGATCTAGGCAGAAGTTCAACTTAACAGTCTCTGCTGAAACACTAGTATATGAAACAAAGAACAAGAATGACCTCTCTTCTAATGGCTTTGAGATCTGGTGCGGGATTGTTGGAATAAATGGGCTAGGCCCAACTAATATTCAGAAATAATTCCCAATAAATCTCAAAGGCCCATTAGTGCAAGAGAGGGTGGTGCTAAATGTTTAGTCCCACATGGGAAGTGCAAGTGGAGCAACTCCTACATAAAAGGGAGGTTGCTCTTCCACTCCTTGAGTGAGAGAGAAGAGAGGAAGAGAGGGGTGGCCCACGCGCGCTCCTCCTCCTCCTCGCTCGCTCGCCTCGCCACGCCACGCCCCGCACACGCGCACGCGCACGCGCGTGTGTCTTTGTGAATTCAAGCCGAGCCCAAATTTTGTATTTTTGCAGAAAATTAAATTGGGCTTCGGGCATTTGGGCCTCCGAATTTTCGGGGCTACCGAGACAGAGTCCAAGTTATTGGAGACGGACACGTCTACGACCGCGGAGTCAGTTCGGATCCAGATCCTCTGGATCACATATGAACCGCTTTTGTGGGGCTCTATAAATATGGGGGTGTGCGGTACGGCAGTTCATCCCACGATCAGACTGTTTCTCACGTTCGCGTTCCTTAAGCCGTCTTCTAGTCTACTCCATCTCGAGCGCCGGCGTGCACCAACGATCGAGAGAGCAGGTCTCTGGAAATGCTCGCCCTTGCGATCCTGCACCGGGAGAGGGCGAATAAGGTTTTTGGGAAGCGCTCCGCGCAACTGCTCGCGTTCCTCACCACGGGTTGTCTACCGAGGAGATCGGGGGCTGCGGCCCAACATCGTCACCAACGTCTGCAGCGGGTGTTCGCCGTCAGATCTAGAGCGGTTCGTTCGGCTTTAAATCGGTACGCGTTATTTCTCGTCCCGTCTGTCTGACGATCGCTGCTGTTTTCGCGTGTTTTTCCGAAATTGTTCAGTAAATTGCCTCCTATTTTCTAACATATTGTACACAAACTTAAACTGCAGTCCAGCAAATTTTCTCATAGCTTTCTTTTGCATTTCGGTGGGCAGATTTTTGTCTTGCAAATGACAAAGACTTTGGTGGTTAGTTTTGATAAGGAATGATTTTTTTCTGAAGATAATTTCTCCATTTGTCAATGGCCATCATAACAGCTAAAAATTCTTTTCCATATGTAGAGAGCATCTGATTTGCTTCACTGAGACCCCTTGCTGAGACCCTTGCTGAAATAAGCAATTGGGCGACCCTCTTATAGCAGTACTGCTCCAATACCACTATCACAAACATCAGTCTCAATCATGAACTCTTTTTCAAAGTTTGGAAATGTCAAGACATGTGTTGTAGTCATTGCTTGCTTTAAGGCATAAAATGCAGACTGTGCTGCAGCAGACCATGTAAACTTCTTGTGGTGCAGAATGTTGGTAAGAGGTCTTGCTATTGTTCCATAATGTGCCACAAATTTTTTATAGTATCCAGTTAAGCTAAGAAACCACTAAGTTCAGTAAAAGATTGAGCCATAGGCCGTTTTAACATTACTTCAGTCTTGGATGAGTCTGTTGCAACTCCACTGTCAGAAATAATGTGACCCAAGTATGTGATCTGTTTTTGGGCAAATTTGCATTTCTTGAACTTCACAAATAACTGAATATCCAGCAATGTTTGAAAGACCAGTTTTAGGTGAACAATATGATCTTCCAAGGACTTACTAGATCAATATGTCATCCATGAAGATAAGTACAAAATGTCCCATGTAAGGTGCAAAAATGGCATTCATAAGGCAATTTGTCGGTACCCTGCGTACCTGGTACCCCATGATACCGCAAGAAAAGCTACGGAGTTCATACTGTCCGATTCGAAGACCCCCGAAGGCTCCACGTATCCCGCAGCATTGGGCCCGCCTCCTTCATTCGGGAAGCACCAGCGCTGCCATATGTAATGCAATGCCAGACCTAACTCCCTGTATAGGGAAGCTCTGGTCATGCCACGTGTCCAGTGGCCCCGGACCTAACCCCCATTAGAGGGAAGCTCCGGTGCTGCCATGTTTATAACAGCTCCGGACCTGCATCCCCACAGTGGGAAGCTCCAGAGCTGCCATGTGTCGAGCCTCCGGACCTAAGCCTGCAACGGCAAGACTGTCGGATCTCTAATGGCACGGACATTCAAGGAACAATTAAAGCAGCCGTTACAAGACCTGATTATGTGTCATTAATGTCATGTTAATGACACATGATTAGAGGACTGTTACTATTGGTAACGCTGCCATTAAGGCACGTTTCACCATATTAATTATGCTTAATACATGCAGATCGTGTATTAGGTGATTAAATACCGTCGGGCCACATGTCGGGTCAGGCTGATAATGTAACGGCCAGTCCTTGGCATATAAAAGGGTTGCGCCGCACGGTAGAAATGAAGTCCAATCGACTGAGCTCACACGCTCACAAACCACCACATACTGATACATAAAACAACCATCCGTGGAGTAGGGTATTACGCTCAAGCGGCCCAAACCACGTAAAATGCTCTGTCTCACTGTCTCGTTCATTATCTCACGCGTGCTCCAACCGAATACGAACCTCCGCGAACTACGCTTTAGTAGTACTAGGGGAAGTGTTGATCGTGCATTTTGACACATTGGAATGTGGCTGGAGCATTTGTGAGATCAAAAGACATTACTCTAAATTGGAAATGGCCATGATGAGTCCTAAAGGCTGTTTTACACTCATTAGATGGCAACATTCTTATTTGATGAAACCCTGATGCAAGGTCTATTGTTGAAAAAATAACAGCTCTAGCAATATCATCAAGAAAATCCTCAATTATAGGCATAGGAAATTTATTTTTCACAGTGATAGAATTTAGTTTTCTATAATCAACACGAAATCTCCATGTGCCATCTTTTTTCTTAACTAACAAAACTGAAGAGGCATAAGGGCTCAAACTGTGTACCACTATACCTTTCTGCAGCATTCCAGAAACTTGGTGCTCAATTTCAGTTTTTTGCTCAGGGGTATATCTATAAGGTTTGCAATTCACTGGATTTGACTCTGGATAAACAGAAATAGCATGATCATACATCCTTGATGGTGGCAGTGACTGAGGTTCAGAAAAAATACTTTGAAACTGAAGTATAAGTTCTTGTATGGGTAATGGAATGTCAGTCAGAGAATATTTTGAATCCAAAAGGTTTTGTGTAGAAGTAGGTTCCAATAAAACCACAGCCGACAATTGATTTCCAGTTGCCCATTTACACAATTGTTCTCCAGAAGCTTCCATCAAGAATGTTTTAGAAGAATTCAGTATTCCTTGGAGCTTGACAGTTGCACCCTTATACTGGAATTCCAGCCATTTTTTGTGTCCAGTGACATCTCATTGGGCTATATTTCTGCAGCCAGTCCATTCCCAGGACTAAATCTTAGGTTCCCACATTGAGAACTTTCATGTTACGAGAGAAAATATGGCCCTGGATTAGCCAACTGAAGTTGGGCACTTCGGAGTTACAGGTAATATGAGACCCATTAGCCACCTGTATTTTCAGTGGGTCAATAGACTGTGAGGTCAGTTGTAATTGATAAATCAAAGGTGCATTGATGAAGGTATGTGTGCTTCCTGAATCCACCATGATCAGAAGTGACTTGTTCTGCACCAAAGCCTCCAGCTGAATCACATTAGGATGCAATTTCCCAGATATAGCATATATAGAAATGTGGTTGTCAGTTTCAGGTTGAGGCTGGCCAGAAGAGTCCAATGCAGTCAGTACATCTTCAGTGATAAAAGGACCACCATCTGCTAAAAATCATTCCAAAGATTGAAGTTGGCCAATGATAGGAACAGAACATATATGAGTTGGAGTATATTGAGCACCACATTTGAAGCAAAGGTTATTTGCTCTACGATATTCTCTTAACTGACGAGCCTTCCATAGCTCTGATGGACTGACAGAGGATTTACTTTCAGACTTTCCTTGCTGGTTGCCAGTAGATCTGAATGAGTATTGCTTGGTTTTGAGTTTCATCTTTTCATTCAGTGACTCCTGCACCAGAGCCAAATTAGTTGCCTGGGCCACAGATTGAGGCATGTGCATTTATACCAATCCTCTGAGATCATCCTTCAAGCCTAAAGTGAATTGAGAAGTTAGCATAGTTTCACTTAAGGACTTGTCATACAATCGGATGTGGTAGACCAAGTGTTCAAACTGTTGCCTGTAATCAGATACAGAGCCAGATTGTCTCAAGTTTAGAAGCTCCATTGTCTTGGTACGATGAGTATCTCTCTCGAATTCCGCAGTGACAGCATCCACAAATGAAGCCCATGAGTTGCTGTTATCAGTGAACCTGAAACTTTCATACCAATGAGATGCCCTCTGTGTCATGTGTAACGAAGCAGCAACCACTTTAAAATCATCAGATATGTCATACAACTCAAAATATGCAGAACACTTGGCAAGCCATATCTTCACTTCTTCCCCATCAAATACAGGAAAATCCATTTTAGGTGCCCAACGACGCCTACCTTGAACCTCTGTATGATCCTGACCCCCTGGGTGAGTCGCATCAGTATGAACTCGAGTAGACTCACATCACGAGGCTCATGCACATGTGGGCGCTGATAACATTGGAAGGGAGGTGGTGGTGGTGGTGGTGTAATTAGGCTAGAAGAAGGACCAGTGCCCATAATACCAATCCCTGATGACTTCACAGCCTGAGCTAACGCACCCTGCTCATTCTGCAAAGAGGAGAGAGATCTCAAGGAGAGGTCGACCTGAGATTGTACCTTCGCGAGATCATCTCCCATCGATCTCATACGAGAGTCCATCGATTGGATCGATTCCTTCAGCTCTACAAGCACATCCATAACCGAGGTAGTAGACTCCTCCATCTTCTCTGTCAGGAAGCGCACTTGCTGATTTGGTTTGAAGGCCGTCGTCCTGAGAGAAATCGAGACTGATCCAACCCTGAAAGGGGATTTTACAGATCAATCTCAAACTCGTATGAACTCGAATCAGCCTGTCTCTGATAGCAATGTCATGTACCAGCAATCACACAAACAATCAAACGAAGAACAACTCTCATATGTGGGTGGATCGAACTCTCTTACTGCTCTCTCCAACAATCACGATAAAATCTGATTACAACCCTGAGTTCAGAGAGGGAGAGAGATGAAGAACAGCAGAGAGGAGGGAGAGGAGACAAGAGCAAGTGGGAGATGACAAACAGAATTCAGTTACACACACTGAAGCCACACGCCAGCTAGCTGCTTCCTATTTATTTGCTAGCTTTATAGGCCGGCTCTCTCCAAAGTAACTGGGCCGCCACTCTCTTCCTTCACTTTGAATTCAAATGTTGCCGTCTATCGTGCTATCGACTCCTGTCAACTCTTCTTGCTCAGCAGCTTGATACATGGAGGTTGTGACACCGCGCCCATTCCCGTCGCCACTGCGTCCTTGCTCAGCTCGCCACAGAGCCGGCCGTGCGCCGCATGCCCTGCACCTGTCAGGACCCGCCTCTCGTGGGTCCACTTGTGCATCCCATACCAATCCCTGGATCAGTAGTTGGTACACACAATAGAATAGATCGAGATCCATACAACTATTATTTATTTATAATCAATAAAAGTTTTACAAACATGATCTAGATTACATTGGTTGTGGTCGAAGATGACCATCAAAATAGATAAAATCCTCAAAACAGCGGAGCAGAACGGCGCCATGCCCAACAGGCAGACTTGGGAAGTAGGACTAGACCTAGTCGTCATCCTCACATGCTTCAACTTCTTTGTCTTCTGATAAAACCACATATAAAGCAAGACTGAGTACATAAAGTACTCCGCAAGCCCTAACACTACTCAAGGGGAGGTGTATCATGCTTTGGGGCTTGTAGCAAGGAGAGGTCATATGGCTTAGTTTTGTCGAAAAGCATTTTATGCAAGGTTCTTTTTGAAAAGAGTTTCGCAATAAGAGAGAGAGGTAGTTGAATCAGTATTATTATAGTTGGTGGGTCCTAGGGGAGTTTCAGACCATCCCGCTAGTTCCCTAACTTTTAGACGAGTCTTTGGACCCAAGGCCCTGACGACTCCGGCACGCATGCCAACACTTTCTCAAAACACGGCGGCCTCGGCCACCCACACACACACACACTTCAAGGAGTTGTACTATTACTAATCAATAGGAGTCCAAAGCATAGTGTGCCAAGACTGTTACAACAGCTATCTGGATAGATTAAGATTATGCAGAGTTTGTACACTTTACCTACAGGCTACGTACTTCAGATCAGAGAGTAACGCACGCTCATCCCATCTTCCCCGAGTAACCTCACATTCACACCTCGACCCGACACAGGGGCTCTTCGGGCATTCAATACCCAGCCAGACACCGAACGACCCTCGGTCTCCGTGCCATTTCTTGTCCACCGTTTCCTCTATGGCTCTACAGGTTTTCTCATGTGGCAGTTACCAGAAAGGTAGGGCGAGTCCTGCCCATACAGGTTTTGTGGTTGTACGAAATTACTATGTTGAGGTCAAATGAACCGGTCCTTATATTGGTGAGGCGGCTCCATCTGTCCTTGGCAAGAGGACTAGTTCGGAACACCCAACATCGAACTAAACTGAAGTACTTAGCACAAGGCTAGTCCGGAAAACATGGTCATCGGACCACCACTGAAGCACTCAGTGCCAATCGGTGATTACACCGAATACACAGCCGCAACTGGTATACCTCTTAGGGAGCCCGCAACATCCCATCACCATACTCGCCTCGACCACCCATTCCCTTCACACACTCAGTTCATTGATATCCCACCCATATCCTAACTCACACCACCAAACACCTTTTGACACATTTCACAATCATGTATACAGTGTGTAGTGGTTCGCGATGCGAACATCGTAGGGATTCCTAAGCATAGTACTAACAAGGAGGGGCTCACATCACTGCTACAGCGCAGCGATGAAGCTATTAGGTTGTCAAGGGGTTGTGTTGTCAAGTTCAAGGAGGGGATTGTGATATTCACTGCTATTATCGTAACTGATACAGTATCGTGTTTCAAGCCATTGATAGCGAGTAACTACCGTGTTACTGTTTATCGTTGGCTAGTAGCTAACACTGACATTCAGTCATCAACATAGCTCATGCTACCACATCAACTGGTTCATAGCATAACAACATTTTAAAATAGACATACACTTATGCAATGAAAACAGGCCATAGGTGTGATTGCAAAACATAGGTGAAATATGATCATGGAGTTAGAGCTTGCCTTTACAGTGTTTATCAGAGTCTTTGTCCAGTTCTTCATGATCCGAGTCTTGCATATCTCCTTCGTGAACTCTCCGATTACTTAGTACGTAGCTATGCGAAGAAAATACGATCCATCGATAAAGATCCAAGAAATCCGAATAAAACTCCAATAAATATAAACAATCATTCAATAACACGGTTATGAAGATTCTTATAAGGTTTATTGGAGAATACATAACTCTACTAGTGGCTTATCTGGAAATTCTACTATTTCATTGGTCAATCAAATGGTCACTAAGAGGTTATAACGGTTTTATCAGGTCCTCTAGTTATTTACAGGGTTCATGATCATTATGGTTAATTCACTAGTTTATATTGTAAATTACGTATATTATGGTGAACATAATTTCTCTGAGCCTTCTTTATAATTATTCTACCTTCACGATAGTGTATTCACTAAAGTATACTAATGTAAGACCCACTTATTTTAGAGTCTAAGCAACGGTTCTAATATTCTCGAGTCATCTCAGTAGTTTCAATAGCGTATGACCCGCTATCTTATATTATCTTTAATCTATTTTTCTTAATGTGTTCTAAAGTAATGAACCTATTTTAGGACTTCATTAGTGTAGGGTTATTAGGTCTTCCAGGAATCACTAGTGAAGGGTCCACCTTATTTTCGAGTTTGCATGTGAATTTATATTATCTAGTATCTCTCTAATTGCTCCGCTTTGATGCTGGTGAGTAGTTCATTATTCTATAATTTATTTAGTCAATTTATATTCTAAAGGTCATAATAATATACTTTTAGTAATATTTAGAAAGTCATTTACGAAAAGGACTAATTAGATGTTTTGTGAGTATTTTACAAATTATGAATATCTATATGATTTTCCTATGGGAGTTATAGCCAATTCTTATTCCATCATTTATATTAGTCCAATATCACTTACATTATATTATATAAGTTAAATAACATTTTCTAGGGATTTTTCAGATAATTATTAATAGCAATATTATTTTATTTAGGGCTTGTAGGTAAATCTTACTAATCAATAGTTATTTAAATGGCTTTTTGATAATAATAATAATTCCTTTACTATCACATAATTTATTTTAATGTAATTATTACTTACATTATTCATAGGTATAAAATAATATTCCTATAAGTTTAGATAATTATTTACTAGGTGATTTCTAAATTTGGAGACTAAAGTTGAGTCTTTTCCTAATTTCCTGATTAATCAAATGATTCTATTAGTTAACACCAAGTCTCATATTTTCTACAATTTACTTTGTCATTAGTTACTGTTTTTAGGTTGTGATAATTATTATATAATTATAGGGGACTCCTAGATAATTATTTCGTATAATGATTATCAATTTAGAGCATTAACATGATTCCTTTTTAATTTATCAATTATTATTTCATTTTAGGTAAGCTAAGATATATATCACAATACATACATTTAATTTCTCCTATCAGTTACTCCTAATATGTTCTATAAGCAATCAATAATTTTTTGCGGATTTTTCCATAATTTTCTTGTATTAAGGAATGCATTTTCTAATTGTCTGTGTGCACTAAACGTGTGGCTGAAGCCATTTTGTGAGGTGCAGCACTGGCTGGCTTGTGGGCCTTATGGTGTGCGGGCGTACCTAGCAGTTTACCTCTCCCTCTGTATGGCTGGCAAAAGGAGCCCACTCATCAGTGGCGCATGGGTCCACAGTTCAAGTGGACACGGTCTACCAAGGAGAGGGGCGTGGTTTATGGCTGGTGTGGCACCCTTGCGCCCGCGTGGTGGCCAGTGGTGGCCACATCGGCTAGTGCGGCTGAGATGGCAGCCAGGTGGCGGCCACGTGTGCACCACGCAAGCACCACGTAGGCGCCAGTGAGGCTGAACAAGGGAGGTGGTGGTAGCCTGTCGGAATGGCGGCGACGGTGGTCGAGCATGGGACTGCGCGAGTTCCTCACTCGTTCGGAAAGCCAGGTGCATGCCTAAGGGAGGGGGAGAGCTCCTAGCGAGCTCGGATGGGCCGAAGTGACACCGACGGCGGCTGGCTGCAGGCGGCAGCGGCCGCGCGGGGCGGCGCACTGGCGATCTACTCGCGTGCACGAGAGATCAACCAGACATCAGCACAGGGATGCATTCCTCGGTGTAAGTATCATTCTTATGCGCTCTGACTGGCCGGGGCGACGCCCACAGTGGCCGGCGACAGGGAAAGGCGGCGGCGCGATGGTGCTCCTACGGGCTACACACTAGGCATCTGATCTCCTCCAACCAAGTGGCCGATAGCGTGTTCTAGGGTGCGAGGATGGTTCTGGAGTACTCGGCTAGTTCGGGGAGTACTCAACGGCGGCGGGCGATGGCTGACAACGGCGGAGAAGACGGCGGCGCATCGTGTCCTCCCTCTCGAAGGCGTTCCACCATGCCGTGACATATGTGTACCACCTATAGGCTACGGGAAGTCTAACGGGCAAGGCGAATTGAGCTTAACAAGCCCATAGCTTGCCGACGGCAATGGCGTGCGGTGGCGCTGGTGAAAGGCCGTTGAGATCTACTCCTTGGTGCTCTAAGTGACCAAAAATCAAGTGTTCTACGAGTTCTAGGCCATGACAAAACAATGATAGGTGTTAATTGGGTTACCTTGCAACATTGGAGCCGGAACGGGTAGAATGGTTGGCGCCGGGGGAGAATGGATAAAATCTCGAATTTCTGCTCAGGACGGCCGTGCGAGCTCAGTGGAGTGCGGTTGGAGTGAGAGGGGTGGTGTGCGATCTCCTGGGAGAAGAGGTGGTGCCATTTTATAGGCCGAGGAGGCAGTTCGGTGAGGTGGTGGCCGGCTCTGTGTTTGGGCGTGAGCAAAGGCAGTGTGCAGGGGTTCTGTGGCGCACGCGCCACGCTTGCTAGCTGGCGGGTGATCACGCGCGCGAAATGATGCCCAAGTCGGCGATGCGACGGGGGGATGAAGAAGCGACGGCGACCTGCGGGATTTGCGGCACAAGCACACGGTGATAGAGTGGTGCGGGCTCCTTCACGCGCGCGACGCGACGTGGTGTTGTGCTTTGGTCACGGTGGCAATGATTCCGCGCCAAAAGGTGAGCTACGGCGGCTGAGCGCAGCTCGGCGCAGGGCGACATCGTGTCGCGTATTTCCGGGTGCGCGGTCGGGTCGAGATGGGTAACGAGAGGAAGAAGAAGGCGCAGGAGGGAGGGCGCGGGCCAAGTGGGCCGTGCGCTGGGATGGGCCACACGGGAAGGAAGGGAGAAGTGAGCCGGTGCTGGGATGCACAATGAAAAAAAAAAGGGAGCGGGCCGCTGTTGAGAGAAAAGGGAGGGGGAGAAAGTGGGCTGCGCCGGTATAGGGGAAATAGGCTGGGCCGAATAGGTCTTTATGTTTTCCCCTTTTTTATTTATTCTTTGCCATATTTCGAATGTAACCTTTTACTTGGATTTGAATTTGATTTACAGTTGATGATTCATATTTGGGTATATTTATATTCAACCAGAGTTCCACCCATTAGGTTAATTATTTCCCATTTGATTTATTTGTTTCATTTGAATTAATTGTTGAGCACATGCATATACATTTATACTATTTTATGTATCACTTATATGTATTATTTAATTGTTGTCTCTCATTTTAAATACATTATAGTTAGGTTTGCGCTCCACCGGACCTTTTTATTTGAATTTGCTTTAACTCAACTTGTCTCCTCATCTTGTGAATTAGAGTTTCCTAGCTCCAGTTATCTGGTCACTTTTATTTTAATCCCTATACCTTAAGCTTGTAATTTGATTTGAGTTCATACTTTATTGGTTTTTTTTAGGTTCTCGATCACTGTAAGACTCTATGATACTTTTTCAATAGATTGTTCCTCTTTACTGGTCTGGTTGGATTTAATGGTGATCTCACCTTTACATGTGTATGTGTTTGTATCTACACACTCATTCGCCTTGATTTGTATTAATAATTAACGTTTGTTCGTGTTTCATCCAAAAATTTTAATTCGGAGTGATTTTTACTGCCTGTTAAAATTCAGGCTATGAAAAATCTACCCCACTTAAATAGAATCTCGTCCTCGAGATTCGAAGGTCATCTTAGGTAGGCAGAAATTTGTTTTCTAAGGTTGTCTTCACTATCGTGAGATGGTCGTCCCTTTAATCTTGACATCACTATGCTACATACGCACTTGTTTATATTTCCACAATGACAAGCATTTGTACAGCTTGTTCTGGATATCTAGCATTAGTTTGTTGGTTTACTGCACCAAGCAGTACTTGCCCTTTAGCACTTTGGACGTGTCTTGCGTGTGATTGCACACCTCGAGGGGCGTGTATCTAACATTCTTGTCTGATACTCACGGTATTAGGTGGTAGCTCCTATTGTGTTAAATGGTCCGATTGGTCGTAGAGGCAACACGCCTTAGTTCCAAAAAATCGTTTGTACCCCACACAGGTGCCTCCATAGGGTACACGCAATCACTACCATGGTGGGTGAATTCTTACGATGGTTGTTTCTTTACTGTTACTGTTGACTACCTCTGGTTCTGATTTCTGCCTCTTAGGGTCCTTACTACGGGCGGAGGCATAGAATTACGTTCTTTCATCTTTGACCATACTAGTGCTGCTTGATATTATGTATCGTATAGGGTCTAGGAAAGTGACATATTTAGACTTTGTGGGGTCCACTACCATGATTTTGGCTTTTAGGGCTTGTCCAGGAAATACTTACTGCCTGTTCCTTTATTACCACCTTGCCCATCTAACTCACGAAGCAGACTAGTGGGTCGGTTAGTACAAGGGGTATCACGCGAGAGTCGTGCTGTCCATATCGAGTCATTGATACTGGCGTCATGGCGTTAGCGTTTCTGAACTTGAGTTGGTACTCATGTGACCTCAGTCCAACCTTGTATATGTCATTGACCCCTTTCTTTTTAACCCGTTAAATAGGTTATGGATTTGAGATGGCAAGTATTTATGAGACCCTTTTTTGATGTTTGGTAGCCAACTCATGTCCTTATGTTGTCTTCATTCTTCTTTGATAACAACACTGGAGCTTCTTAAGGTAAGAACTCAGATGGATAAATCTCATCCCTTATGGCTCACTGGTTTGCTCCTTGTATTTGGTCAGTCCATTTGGGTTCGTCTGGTAGGGTTGATTTGCTATTAGCGCTGCTCAGGGAGTAAGACTGATCAATAACCTCGTGTATTTGCCCGGTGGCATTTGTATTAGTCATCCCAATAATACATCCGAGCATGTGCACAATACTGACACTCATCCCATGGGTGTAGCTCCCAACTGTGTGCCATGGGTTCTGTTGTGTGCTCATGCGGCTGACTTCTTATCGTTATCTCAACCTGATTCATCGTGGTGACCTTTCGGTTGGCACAGGGTGTAAATCCTTGCTGGTGTGCCAACCAATCCATGAGAGTATGATCCACATCGTTTGTCTTATAGGTTTTTAGGTCTGTTAAGATCCTACCCCACTTAAATAGGATTTTAACTACTATGTTTTTTTATTATTGGTGCGGGTTTATTATTATTATTATTATTATTATTATTATTATTATTATTATTACTGATATATTTATATTTTATTATCGATAATTTTGTTTTGTTTATTTATGTATTTAATTATTTATTTATTGACTTTGAGGTTTAACTGGAGTACTTGGATCGAGACAGAGTTCCCACATGGGCAATGTGCTCATGGTGAGCTCGAACAAGGATAGACTTCTGAATGGGTATTTTATTGATCTGGTAGGAAGAAAGGAGTGGGAGATTTTGTTTTGGTCATTATTATTATCCTCACGTATATACGTATGTATGTATAATTTAGATTATATTTTATGTATTATTTTTTTATACATTGTATTCGGTATACATATAGATATACGTGTGTAGGTATATATATACACGTAGTCCATATGTATTTATCTTTATTAAACACCCAACTTATCTTCTTTCATTTGGTTATTGTTCTGTGTTTGTATTAGAGCACACAATTTCACTCAATCAAAGAACCGAATGTAAACCAGCGAATCACACCCAAACATTGCTAGATTACAAACTTATATATTGTACCATTAATCGTTCTATTCATGGCTTACTCTAGGTCACTATAGTGCTAAGCCATTCTTCTCATGGGCACTACGGTCATTCTATGATTCTATAGATGTGACTTAGGAGCGTAGGGTTGCGCGTGCTTGCTCTTCTGATCGATCTGGTTTCGTTGTGGATACGTGACAATGACATCTTCTAGTAACCTTAGTAGAGTAATTGCTTCTTTTATCTTTATGTACTCTCTTAAGTTGATTAGAAGGTTGTTTGACTGATCGGATCTTGGAATGGTCCAGTGCAGATTTTGCATGGTTCCAACCTTGCGTATCGCGTTGGCATCCATCTTACTCTTGAATGATCAAAGTGTGTTGGGTTGAGGTCAGTGACACTATCGAATGAAATAAAATTACTTTTCAACATAGAAAGAGGTAAGTGCAGAAGGAGTATAGAGGAGAGAGAGAATTTTTCATAAATAGTTTTATATTTTTCAAAATGTATGTTCAGGGTATAGGATGACTCTAAGGTTTCGTCCTACGGCCAAGTATGACTCTGATACCACTCTGTCAGGATCTGCCTTCCGTGGGTCCACTTGTGCATCCCATACCAATCCCTGGATCAGTAGTTGGTACGCACAACAGAATAGATCGAGATCCATACAACGATTATTTATTTATAATCAATAAAAGTCTTACAAAGATGATCTAGATTACATTGGTTGTGGTTGAAGATGACCATCAAAATAGATAAAATCCTCAAAACAGCGGAGCAGAACGGCGCCATGCCCAACAGGCAGACTTGGGAAGTAGGACTAGACCTAGTCGTCATCCTCACACGCTTCAACTTCTTTGTCTTCTGATAAAACCACATATAAAGCAAGAGTGAGTACATAAGGTACTCCGCAAGCCCTAACACTACTTAAGAGGAGGTGTATCATGCATTGGGGCTTGTAGCAAGGAGAGGCCATACGGCTTAGTTTTGCTGAAAAGCATTTTATGAAAGGTTCTCTTTGAAAAGAGTTTCGCAATAAGAGGGAGAGGTAGTTGAATCAGTATTATTATAGTTGGCGGGCCCTGGGGTAGTTTCAAACCATCCCGCCAGTTCCCTCACTTTTAGATGAGTCTTCGGACCCTGACGACTCCAGCACGCATGCCAACACATTCCCAAAACACGGTGGCCTCAGCCACCCACACACACACACACACTTCAAGGAGTTGTATTATTACTAATCAATAGGAGCCCAAAGCATAGTGTGCCAAGACTGTGAAAACATCTATCCGGATAGATTAAGACTTTGCAGAGTTTGTACACTTTCCCCACAGGCTACGTACTCCGGAACAGAGAGTAACACAAGCTCATCCCATCTTCCCCGAGTAACCCCACATTCACACCTCGGCCTGACACAGGGGCTCTTCGGGCATTCACTACCCAGCCAGACACCGGACGACCCTCGGTCTCCATGCCATTTCCTGGTCCATCGTGCCCTCCATGGCTCTACAGGTTTTCTCATGTGGCAGTTACCAAAAAGGTAGGGCGAGTCCTGCCCATACAGATTCTGTGGTTGTACGAAATCACTATGTTGAGGTCAAATGAACCGGTCCTTATATTGGTGCGGCGGCTCCATCCGTCCTTGGCAAGAGGACTAGTTCGGAACACCTAGCATCGAACTAAACTGAAGTACTCAACACAAGGCTAGTCCGGAAAACATGGTCATCGGACCACCACTGAAGCACTCAGTGCCAATCCGTGATTACACCGAATACACAGCCGCAGCTGGTATACCTCTTAGGGAGCCCGCAACATCCCATCACCATACCCGCCTCGACCACCCATCCCCTTCACACACTCAGTTCATTGATATCCCACCCATATCCTAACTCACACCACCAAACACCTTTTAACACATTTCACAGTCATGTATACAATGTGTAGTGGTTTGCGATGCGAACATCGCAGGGGTTCCAAAGCATAGTACTAACAAGGAGGGGCTCACATCACTGCTATAACGCAGCGATGAAGATATTAGGTTGTCAAGGGGTTGTGTTGTCAAGGTCAAGGAGGAGATTGTGATAGTCACTGCTATTATCATAACTGATACATTGTCTTGTTTCAAGACATTGATAGCGAGTAACTACTGTGTTACTGGTTATCGTTGGCTAGTAGCTAACACCGACATTCAGTCATAACATAGCTCATGCTACCACATCAAGTGGTTCATAGCATAACAACATTTTAAAATAGACATATAGTTATGCAATGAAAATAGGCCATAGGTGCGATTGCAAAACATAGGTGAAATATGATCAAGGAGTTAGAGTTTGCCTTTACAGTGTTTATCAGAGTCTTTGTCCAGTTCTTCACGATCCGAGTCTTGCATATCTCCTTCGTGAACTCTCCGGTTACTAAGTACGTAGCTATGCGAAGAAAATACGATTCATCGATAAAGATCCAAGAAATCTGAACAAAACTCCAATAAATATAAACAATCGTTCAATAACACGGTTATGAAGATTCTTATAAGGTTTATTGGACAATACATAACTCTACTAGTGGCTTATCTGGAAATGCTACTATTTCATTGGTCAATCAAATGGTCACTAAGAGGTTATAACGATTTTATCGGGTCCTCTAGTTATTTACAGGGTTCATGATCATTATGGATAATTCACTACTTTATATTGTAAATTACGTATATTGTGGTGAACATAATTTCTTTGAGCCTTCTTTATAATTATTCTACCTTCACGATAGTGTATTCACTAAAGTTATACTAATGTAAGACCCACTTATTTTAGAGTCTAAGCAACGGTTCTAATATTCTTGAGTCATCTCAGTAGTTTCAATAGCGTATGACAGGCTATCTTATATTATCTTTAATCTATTTTTCTTAATGTGTTCTAAAGTAATGAACCTATTTAGGACTTCATTAGTGTAGGGTTATTAGGTCTTCTAGAAATCACTAGTGAAGGGTCCACCTTATTTTCGAGTTTGCATGTGAATTTATATTATCTAGTATCTCTCTAATTGCTCCGCTTTGATGCTGGTGAGTAGTTCATTATTCTATAATTTATTTAGTCAATTTCTATTCTAAAGGTCATAATAATATACTTTTAGTAATATTTAGAAAGTCATTTACGAAAAGGACTAATTAGATGTTTTGTGAGTATTTTACAAATTATGAATATCTATATGATTTTCCTATGGGAGTTATAGCCAATTCTTATTTCATCATTTATATTAGTCCAATATCACTTACATTATATTATATAAGTTAAATAACATTTTCTAGGGATTTTTCAGATAATTATTAGTAGCAATATTATTTTATTTAGGGCTTGTAGGTAAATCTTACTAATCAATAGTTATTTAAATGGCTTTTCGATAATGATAATAATAACTTTACTATCGCATAATTTATTTTAATGTAATTATTACTTACATTATTTATAGGTATAAAATAATATTCCTATAAGTTTAGATAATTATTTACTAGGTGATTTCTAAATTTGGAGACTAAAGGTGAGTCTTTTCCTAATTTCCTGATTAATCAAATGATTCTATTAGTTAACACCAAGTCTCATATTTTCTACAATTTACTTTGTCATTAGTTACGGTTTTTAGGTTATGATAATTATTATATAATTGTAGGGGACTACTAGATAATTATTTCCTATAATGATTATCAATTTAGAGCATTGACATGATTCCTTTATAATTTATTAATTATTATTTCATTTTAGGTAAGCTAAGATATATACCACAATACATACATTTAATTTCTCCTATCAGTTACTCCTAATATGTTCTATAAGCAATCAATAATTTTTTGAGGATTTTTCAATAATTTTCTTGTATTAAGGAATGCATTTTCTAATTGTCTGTGTGCACTAAACTTGTGGCTGTAGCCATTTTCTGAGGTGCAGCACTGGCTGGCTTGTGGGCCTTACGGTGTGCGGGTGTACCTAGCAGTTTACCTCTCCCTCTGTATGGCTGGCAAAAGGAGCCCACTCATCAGTGGCGCATGGGTCCACGGTTCACATGGACACGGTCTACCGAGGAGAGGGGTGTGGTTTATGGCTGGTGTGGCGCTCTTGCGCCCACGTGGCGGCCAAGTGGTGGCCACGTCGGCCAGTGCGGCTGAGATGGCGGCCAGGTGGCGGCCAAGTGTGTGCCATGCAAGCGCCACGTAGGCGCCAGTGAGGCTGAACAAGGGAGGCAGTGGTAGCCTGCCGGAATGGCGGCGACGGCGGCTGAGCGCGGGACTGCGCGAGTTCCTCACTGGTTCGGAAAGCCAGGAACGTGCCTAAGGGAGGGGGACAACTCCTAGCGAGCTTGGTTGGGCCGGAGCGACACCGACGGCGGCGAGCTGCAGGCAGCGGCGGCCGCGCGGGGCGGCGCACTGGCGATCTCGTGCGCACGAGAGATCAACCAGACATCAGCACAGGGATGTGTTCCTGGGTGTAAGGATCGTTCTTATGCGCTCTGATTGGTCGGGGCAACGCCCACGGTGGCCGGCGACAGGGAAAGGCGGCGGCGCGGCGGTGCTCCTACGGTCTACGTGCTAGGCGCCTGATCTCCTCCAACCAAGTGGCCGATAGCGTGTTCTATGGTGCGAGGATGGTTCTGGAGTATTCGGCTAGTTCGGGGAGTACTCAACGGCGGAGGGCAACGGCTGACAGCGGCGGAGAAGACGGCGGCGCGTCGTGTCCTCCCTCTCGAAGGCGTTCCACCATGCCGTGACATACGTGTACCACCTACAGGCTACGGGAAGTCTAACGGGCAAGGCGAATTGAGCTTAACAAGCCCATAGCCTGCCGGCGGCAATGGCGTGCGGCGGCGCCGGCGAAAGCCCATCAAGATCTACTCCTTGGTGTTCTAAGTGACCAAAAATCAAGTGTTCTACGCGTTCTAGGCCATGACAAAGCAATGATAGGTGTTAATCGAGTTACCTTGCAACGTCGGAGCAGGAATGGGTAGAATGGTTGGCGCCAGGGGAGAATGGGGAAAATCTCGAATTCCTGCTCGGTATGGCCGTGCGAGCTCAGTGGAGTGCGGTTGGAGTGAGAGGGGTGGTGTGCGATCTCCTGGGAGAAGACGTGGTGCCATTTTATAGGCCGAGGAGGCTGTTCGGCGAGGTTGTGGCCAGCTCTGTTATTGGGTGTGAGCAAAGGCGGAGATCACGCGCGCGAAATGATGTCCAAGCTGGCGATGCGACGGGCGATGCAACGGGAGGATGAAGACGCGACGGCGACCAGCGGGATTTGCGGCACGAGCATGCGGTGATAGAGGCGGTGCAGGCTCCTTCACGCGCGCGACGCGACGGGGTGTTGTGCTTCGGTCACGGTGGCAATGATTCCGCACCAAAAGGTGAGCTACGTCGGCTGAGCGCAGCTCGGCGCAGGGCAACGTCGTGTCGCATATTTCCGAGCGCGCGGTTGGGTCGAGATGGGAAACGGGAGGAAGAAGAAGGCGCGGGAGGGAGGGCGCGGGCCAAGTGGGCCGTGCGTTGGGATGGGCCACGCGGGAAGGAAGGGAGAAACGAGCCTGTGCTGGGCTGCGCAATGAAAAAAAAGGGAGCGGGCCGCTGTTGAGAGAAAAGAGAGGGGGAGAAAGTGGGCTGCGCCCGTAAGGGGGAATAGGCTGAGCCGAATAGGTCTTATGTTTTACCCTTTTTTCTTTATTCTTTGCCATATTTCGAATGTAACCTTTTACTTGGATTTAAATTTGATTTACAGTTGATGATTCATATTTGAGTATATTTATATTCAACCAGAGTTCCAGCCATTAGGTTAAATATTTCCCATTTGATTTATTTGTTTCATTTGAATTAATTGTTGAGCACACGCATTTACATTTATACTATTTTATGTATCACTTATATGTATTATTTAATTGCTGTCACTCATTTTAAATACATTATAGTTAGGTTTGCGCTCCACCAGACCTTTTTATTTGAATTCGGTTTAACTCAACTTGTCTCCTCATCTTGTGAATTAGAGTTTCCTAGCTCCAGTTATCTGGTCACTTTTATTTTAATCTCTATACCTTAAGCTTGTAATTTGAGTTGAGTTCATACTTTATTGAGTTTAGTTTTAGGGTCTGGATCACTGTAAGACTCTATGATACTTTTTCAATAGATTGTTCCTCTTTACTGGTCTTGTTGGATTTAATGGTGATCTCACCTTTACATGTGTATGTGTTGTTGGGAAGTACCGGACTTGTCCGGTAAAGACCGGACTAGTCCGGTTTTGTACAGTAAGGGTAACCGGACTAGTTCGGACCCTTAGAGGACTAGTCCGATATTGTCCAGTAAGGGTAACCGGACTAGTCCGGACCCTATACGGACTAGTCCGATTTTTCAGTAACTGTCAGTTTGAACTCGAAATTGACATGTGTTCTAATTGAAAGGACACAACCCACCGAATTTTGAGTCTCTGATCGGGATACTCAATAATTCCTAAGGGTGGGAGGCCCCCTCTTGTGTCTCTTGGTCAACTATAAGAAGAGGGTCAAGTGTGTGATCAAAAAAGGCTTAAAAAGGGCATACACTCTTACACACTTGAACACCCTAATCCACTCAGAATCCGATCAAGATACCAAGAGAATAACAAGGGGAAACGCCTCTCGTCGTCGTTCTTCTTGCGGCCTCGCCTTGTTGGCTAGATGGCCGCATCGTCAAGCAACAACAAAGATGGAGGAGAAGGTATTATTGATGTTCTTGTGCTATTTGAGAGATAGCACTTGGTGTTCATGTTCTAATCAGATTTCTCCATGTAATTCGAGATTATTTAGTGGCTATTTGATCTTTGGGCTCCTTCTTGTTTTCTAACAATGGTATCAGAGCCGTTTAGACCACTAATCACTTCGAATTGAGTTTTGATCGAAGTTTTTCGCTGAAAGTTTTGAAGGTCCGGACTTGTCCGGTCTAAGGGCCGGACTAGTCCAGTGTGCCACAGTTAAGTGGTTAGGTTTTCGGATCAGGGCATTTTGACGCGTTCATCTGATTGAAAACCAATTAAGCACTTTGGATTGAAATCCATTGTGAAAATTAAGTTGATTTGGTAAGATGGTAAGATTAAGATTCCCTTTTGGGTATTTTGACATTTTTCCAGTTTTTTATATGAAACTTTTCCGGGGTTGGTCGTACTAGTCCGGAATAGTACGGACCAAACTCGAAAAGTTCAATAAAGAACGGATCAAATGTTTTGATGGGACCGGACTTGTCCGGCGTATGGACCGGACTAGTCCGAAAACCATACTGTAAGAGTTCGGACTAGTCCGGCCATGTGCGAACTAGTCCGTGCTATACAATTAAGTTTGCTTATTAAATTAAGCTTCCGCTGTGAATTAAGTTTATTGTCATAGCAATTTGGTCGAGTTACCAAAGCGAAAGATAAATTGCTATGTCAATTTAAGTTGCATAAAATTCTATTGAGTAACCAAAGTGAAAAATAGAATTATCATGATTTTAAGTTTTATTAATGTCATTATTGGCCGAGTAACCAAAGCGAAAGACATTAATGACATTATCCTTTCTAAGTACATAGTAATTTGGTCGAGTAACCAAAGCGAAAGATAAATTACTATGTATTTCAGTTGTTCTTCAATATTCAGTTTCAATGTCATTATTGGCTGAGTAACCAAAGCGAAAGGCATTAATGACATTCTTTTTGTAAGAACATAGTAATTTGGTCGAGTAACCAAAGCGAAAGATAAATTACTATGTTGATTTTCAGTTATTCTCAAATGTTGAGTTTTGGTCGAGTAACCAAAGTGAAAGATAAAACTCATCATTTTCTTGTGGTTAACATCTATGCATTCTTCTTAATTTTGGTTTTTTTTATTATGAAGGTTCCTCCAATGCTAATTTAGCACTGAGTTTCATCGCTTCTATTGATCCACTCAATGGAAGCAATTATGGGAGATGGCGAGAGAAGTTGGAGATTGCTTTGTCAGTCTCTGAGATAGACTTGGCTCTCACTACTCCATATCCGGTTGCACTGGTTGAACCAGTAAGAAATGCTGATGAAACTCAGGAAGCCTTTGCCGTGAGGACAAAGGAATATACTAATGAGTTATTGGCTTATGACATTGATTGTTATAAGTGGAAGAAATCAAACAGGAAATGTTTGATGGTAATTAAGGGCACTATCACTGAGGCCATTCGGGGAGCAATCCCTGAATGTGAAACTGCTGTTGAGTACCTCCAAAGGATAGAGAATCAGTTTACTGGTTCTTCTAAGGCCACTGCAAGCACTCTTATCAAGAGGCTTGTTACTGAAAAATATCATGGAGGTGGTGTGCGTGAGCACATCTTAAGGATGACAAATATGGCTGCAAAGCTTAAGCCTATGGATTTGGGGATTAAAGATGAGTTCATTGTGCATCTCATCATTGCCTCACTTCCTATGGAATTTGAGACTTTTGTCATCAACTACAACTCTCAACCTGAACTATGGAACATAGAAAAACTCATGGCTATGTGTGTTCAGGAGGAAGAGAGAATTAAGTCCCTTCACGGTTATGATGCTATTAATTACATGAAGGGAAAAGGTAAGGCTAAGAAGAATTATTCTTCTAAGCAATCTTTTAAGTATCATGGTTCATCTCACCATGATAAAGATAAGGTTAAGTTTCCACAAAGCCATCCTTACAATAAGGATGTGAAAGTGGATAAAGATCAGTGCCATTTTTGTTTAGACAAAGGTCACCATCAGAAGGATTGCATTGGCTTCCTTAAATGGTGTTGCAAAAATGGTAATGACTTTGTGACCTTTGTTGATGAATCCCTGCTTTTAGATTATACACCATCTTCTTGGTGGATTGACTCAGGTGCCACTGTGCACGTTTGCAATTCATTGCAGGGGTTAAATATGAGGAGGACCCTAGAAAGAGGGGAAAGGGCCATTAAAGTTGCTGATGGCCATGAAGCTGAAGTGAAAGCCATTGGAGATTATCCATTAGTATTAAGAAATGGCTTTGTACTTACACTTCAGGATGTGTTATATGTACCCTCTTTAAGTAGAAATCTCATCTCAGTGTCATGCTTAGATGATGATGGTTATGTTTGCCAGTTTGGCAAAGACAGATGTGTAATTAAGTATGATAATAAGATGGTTGGTGTTGCCATAAGACAAGGCATGCTATACTTATTATCTATGCATGATGATGTTAATGTTGTAAGCGACAATCAGTTTTCCTCACATCAGGGTAAGCGTAAGAGAATCGATTCTGAAATGTCTTCGAAATTATGGCATTGTCGCTTGGGCCATATTTCGAGGGGGAGAATTGAACAATTGATTTCACAATCGATTCTTCCCCATTTGTATTTTTCGAATTCAGAAGAATGCATAGACTGCATTAAGGGAAAGTTTGTTAAGAAAATTAAGAAAGGTGTCATACGCAGTGCGAGAATTTTGGAATTAATCCATACGGACATTTGTGGTCCATTCCCCGTAGTATCTGTTGATGGTTTTGATTCATTCATAACCTTCACGGATGACTATTCTTGCTATGGCTATATTTATCCAATTAAAGAACGCTCTGAAGCGTTGGATAAATTTAAGATATTTAAGGCTGAAGTTGAAAATCAGCACAATATTAAGATTAAAGTGGTAAGATCCGATCGTGGTGGTGAGTACTACGGTCGTCATACCCCGTATGGCCAAGTTCCTGGACCGTTTGCTCGGTTCCTACAGGAAAATGGCATAGTCGCCCAGTATTCCACACCGAGCGAGCCTCAGCAAAATGGAGTAGCGGAACGGCGCAACCGTATGCTAATGGATATGGTTAGATCCATGTTAAGTCAATCAGATTTGCCGGTTCGCTTATGGATGGAGGCATTAAAAACCGCCATTCATGTGCTAAACTGGGTTCCTACTAAGTCGGTGCCCAAAACACCGTATGAGTTGTGGACAGGACGTAAGCCCTCATTAAGTTATATGCATATATGGGGCTGTCCCGCTGAGGCAAAATTGTTTAACCCAAACATTGGTAAGTTGGATTCTAAGACAGTAAGTTGCCATTTTATTGGCTATGCAGAAAAGAGTAAGGGATATCGTTTCTATTGTCCAGAACGATATACTAAGTTTGTAGAAACAAGGCATGCCGTCTTTTTAGAGGATGCCATGATCAGGGGGAGTACGGTAAGACGAGAAATTAATCTTGAAGAGAAGCGGGTTTATGTACCCACTCCTATGATTCAAGAACCATATTTCTCATTACCTACTGCTGTTGAATCATCAGTGCCTATTGGTAATGATTCAACACCTGTTGTTAGTTCTCCATTGACAACGGAATTATTAAGAGAGGTTGAGCATTTTCAGCCCGTTGTCACTAATAATGAAGAGCAACAACAGCCTCAAAATGAGGATAATGTGCAATTAAGAAGATCTCAACGAGAAAGAAAATCGGCCATTCCGGACGATTATGAGATCTATTTGAGTGAGGCAATTCAAATGGAGGGTGATCCCACCACATTTGAAGAAGCTATGAGAAGTCCTCAATCATCTGAATGGCGTAAAGCCATGGAGGATGAAATGAGGTCTATGGAAACAAACAAAGTCTGGGATTTAGTTGAGATTCCTAATGGAGCCAAAACAGTAGGCTGTAAATGGGTCTACAAAATTAAACGTGACTCCAAAGGGAATATTGATAAGTTTAAGGCCAGACTTGTTGCAAAAGGCTTCACTCAAAGAGAAGGGATTGATTATAATGAGACATTTTCACCTGTCTCAAGTAAGGATTCGTTCAGAATCATTATGGCATTAGTTGCACATTATAATTTAGAATTACATCAGATGGATGTAAAGACGGCGTTTCTCAATGGTGATCTATATGAGAACGTCTATATGACACAACCGAAAGGTTTTGTTATTAAGGGTAAGGAACATATGGGATGCCACTTAAGGAAGTCCATTTATGGACTTAAACAAGCATCAAGACAGTGGTATCTCAAGTTCGATGAAACAGTAAGAAAGTTTGGGTTTAAAGAAAATGAGGAGGACAATTGCATTTATGCTAAGTTTAAGAGCGAGAAATTTATTTTCCTCGTGCTTTACGTAGATGATATACTACTTGCAAGTAGTGATGTCAATCTACTATCAGAAACTAAGAAGTTTTTGTCCTCTAATTTTGATATGAAAGATCTTGGTGAAGCATCCTATGTATTAGGCATAGAAATTCACCGAGATAGAAATAAGGGGGTATTAGGCTTATCACAAAAAGCATACTTAGAGAATGTACTGAGAAAGTACAGTATGCATAAGAGTAAGCCTTCGCCTGCTCCGATTGTCAAGGGCGATAAGTTTGGGAACTTTCAGTGTCCCAGGAACCAATATGAGATCGATCAAATGAAGTCGGTTCCATATGCTTCTGCTGTCAGAAGCCTTATGTATGCTCAAGTCTGTACTCGCCCTGACTTAGCTTATGTGATCGGAATGCTTGGCAGATATCAGGCCAATCCAGGGATTGATCACTGGAAGGCAGTTAAGAAAGCATTAAAATATGTGCAAGGCACAAAAGGCCTCATGTTAACGTATAGTAAGTCAGACCCACTTGAAGTAATGGGATATTCAGATTCAGATTTCGCGGGTTGTGTGGATACTAAGAAATCCACGTCAGGTTATATATTCACCCTCGCGTATGGAGCCATTTCGTGGAAAAGCTCCAAACAAACCGTCACTGCATCGTCCACAATGCATGCCGAGTTTGTTGCATGTTATGAGGCCACCGGGCAGACTGTTTGGCTTAAGAAATTTTTACCCGGTCTTAGAGTGGTCGACAACATTGAAAAACCACTTAAGTTATACTGCGATAATGAGCCCGCAGTATTTTACTCTCACAACAATAAGTCGTGCTGCCAAACACATCGACATTAAGTTTTATGTTGTGAAAGATCGAATCCAGGATCATACCATAAGTCTTGAGCATATAAGTACCAAGCGTATGCTTGCGGATCCGCTAACAAAAGGTCTTCCACCCAGCGTGTTCAGTGAACACGTATCCGACATGGGTTTAAGGGAGAGCCTATGATCACTGGATATTTAGGGGCCAAGTAAGAGTAAGGTTCATTTTCAAGTGTGAGATGTATTGTGGTCTTCGAGTCCAACAATACGTAAATGGTTGTTGTGATGCGTCGTGCCCTATATGTCAAGCATGAGAAAATGGACACTAAGTTTAGTATTAAGTAAGTTGGTAAGTTTCAGATTCGAGTTCAAGGGGGAGAATGTTGGGAAGTACCGGACTTGTCCGGTAAAGACCGTACTAGTCCGGTTTTGTCCAGTAAGGGTAACCGAACTAGTCCGGACCCTTAGAGGACTAGTCCAATATTGTCTAGTAAGGGTAACCAGACTAGTCCGGACCCTATACGGACTAGTCCGATTTTTCAGTAACTGTCAGTTTGAACTCGAAATTGACATGTGTTCTAATTGAAAGGACACAACCCACCGAATTTTGAGTCTCTGATCGGGATACTCAATAATTCCTAAGGGTGGGAGGCCCCCTCTTGTGTCTCTTGGTCAACTATAAGAAGAGGGTCAAGTGTGTGATCAAAAAAGGCTTAAAAAGGGCATACACTCTTACACACTTGAACACCCTAATCCACTCAGAATCCGATCAAGATACCAAGAGAAGAACAAGGGGAAACACCTCTCGTCGTCGTTCTTCTTGCGGCCTCGCCTTGTTGGCTAGATGGCCGCATCGTCAAGCAACAACAAAGATGGAGGAGAAGGTATTATTGATGTTCTTGTGCTATTTGAGAGATAGCACTTGGTGTTCATGTTGTAATCAGATTTCTCCATGTAATTCGAGATGATTTAGTGGCTATTTGATCTTTGGGCTCCTTCTTGTTTTCTAACATGTGTTTGTATCTAAACACTCATTCGCCTTGATTTGTATTAATAATTAACATTTGTTCATGTTTCTATAGGCAATCGACGCTCATATGGCCGACGCCCTATCGCTGGATTCCTGTAGTGTTCATCCAAAAAATTCGGAGTGATTTTTACTGCCTGTTAAAATTCGGGCTGTGACAGCACCCCTCCACAACCGCACTCTCCTATCGTCACCCTGGTCAGCGCAACACACCACCGCCAACGGCGTCGCCCCCACGCTCGCGCTCGCCTCCCTGCACCGCACGCTCCACGGGTGAGATGCCGTCGCCGCTGCTGCGTGCTGCATCCTGCGCACTTATGCCGCACCTCACTGCATCATCAGCACCCAGCACCCACCGCCATGCTGTCGCGACCTTTGCAGCACCCCCTCGCACTGGCCGCCGCCTCCTTCCTAGGTGCTGCGTCGTGTGCTATCCACTGCCACACCGCACTCCTCCCTGCTCGCGCACTGCCCATGCGCCACAGGCGCCTTACCCATGCAGTGCAGCATCTCCCTGCTCCAGAGCACATCCCTCGACCGCACAATCGACCTGCTTGACGGAATGCCCCATCATATGGACTGCTCCTCAGCTTTCTCGCACGCGCCACCACCGACTTGCAGCGCAGTTGTGCTACTGCTTGCCGCTGCTGCGCGCCGCGCCGCTCACACTCTGACCACTACAGCGACGCGCTGCACCGGAGAGTTCATGAGGAACTGTGGTGTTTGGTCGGTTGATCGGGATATGTGTATGCCGGACATGGTGGTGCTGCTCAATGTGCTCCAGGCTTGGGTGCATCTTGGCGCAATTGGGAGGTGTGGGATTCATAGCGTCGGAGAACAGAGTAACTTAAGGGCAGGACAGAAGTTGTCATACTTGACTCAGCTCTGGTGGTTAGGTATTTGCAACTATGGGTACATGAAGTAGACATGGGAGTGATTTGACGGAGTAAGTGGTGATGTGGTGTTGCGGAATTCAATGATCAGCGAGCTCGCGATGAGTGGCCATGAGGTATGTGGACTTGATTAATTAGGAGGATGCTTGAGAAGCACTTTGTTCGGAATGACTCGACATTGCTACTATGTGCGCTTGCACCCACACAGGTCGATGAATGAAGGGAAGAAGAACTCAAGTCCATGTAGGACCATAGTGTTGAGCCATGGAGGGAGTCTCTAGCCTGGTATGTTCGGCTACAATGTCGCTTGCCAAGATCGTGCTCCAAAGATTTAAAAGAAGTGACATTTCGCTCGCATCGGTTGGATACTATGGTTAGACTGTCCCTGAGCTCACGCTTGGGCACCTTTACTAGTGTTGCCTAGAAGGGTTTCTGGACAATGGCTAATACTGCTGGTTTATAGGATCCCAAATGCTTGAGTATCACCTCTTGCCCTAGACTCACTGATCTTGCAGGGCCTTGCTGTGACAAGCCCTAACCAAGCTTGAAGCGGTTTTACCTCAAGAGGTGTACGCATGTGTCTGATGCTGACCTCAATGATATCTCTGAATTAGCAAAGTCGTTTGGGAAGTTACAGCTTGAAGAGTGCAACCAGATTACTTTGGTTGGTATCCTCGCTTTTCTCCTCAACTGTGGCCAGTAGTTGAACTTTCTTTTGAATTCCAAAAGTCCTTTCTGGTTTAGATACATCATAGTGTGTACATGTGTATTTCATAACGCTAGATGCCGTGACGCCAATCGACGAGGAGCGTTGCTTGGAGGAGAGGGCGAAGGTGTCCATCTTGAAGTTCCTTTGGGAATCTTCAGAGGAAGACCAAGCAAATAACAACTGACATTTATGTATTCACAACCCAAGGTAAGCTCTGGTTTGTATTTAAGTTGTTAATATGTTTTTCTTTTATAATTTATATAATGGTAATTGTGCATTAAGTCTAGATATGTATGATACTCTACATGCATGACTCAAGAATCCTTGGAACAAGTTAGAATATGCCTTTTACATGATATCAAGTATTATATTAAAATTTAAGAATATGGATGGAAGAAAGATGAGGAAATGAATGAGATGGAATAGTTAATCTGAGACTGGGCAGGAAGATTAGGATGCTCAAGGACATGGTTATGTGAGCATAGTTCCTGCCTTTGTCGATTAAGGACCGTATCATGTGCGGCTTTGTTGGACAAGTTTGAATTTGTACTGGATGCATACTGGATATATGGGATCCAAGAAACTGATGCATTATGTTAAGCTGGGTATTAAGGCATACCCCACCGTCTTAGGCGGTTAGCCGATAGGAAAGTAAGGGGTAACCCCACTACCGACAACCTCGTGTACTTGGGGCTTACATTTCCAGGAAGGAAGGACCGATTCAATGCTTGGGTGTCTTGTGAAAGGTTGTTGTGTACAACGTTAACGGGAGAGGCCATACACCTCTTCTAAACGGATGTACATTATGCGCAAGTTTGGTGTATCTTGATTCGAATCACCGTTGCTCGCGGAAGGTAGCATACTTGTTCACTGCACTTTGACGTAGTAAAAACTAGAACTGGATGGAACCTGCTGGATTATTAAGAACTTTGGTTGAGGTAGCTGATAGGAGAACTAAAGTTATGATTCTAAGCAGTTAACTTGATAAGGTTTGTATAACCTTGGGCCCTGCAATATCGTAGAAGAAGCGTTTCTTGTTTGATTGTGGAATTCATGATGTTGTCGTGCCCAAAGATGGCACATGATATTATATATTTGAAACAAAGATATACTAATAGTGAACATTTACTTACTGCAGTTTAAATTCAAGTCTTACGTTCCCAGGATGCAAAGTTTCATGTTTTAGGTGAGATAGTTAAGTCTTGCTGAGCCTTGTGCTCACAGTGGCATTTATACGAGTTTTGCAGGTATACAGCTATGACGAGTTCCTAGACTTTGCACTCATCAGGGTATATAGCCAATGGAAGCCCTGGGCATCACTGCTTGCTTCTGTGATGCTAAAGTAGAGTATCTGTGGGTTGGATACGACTGCTACTGTTGTAGTGTAGCTTCGAGAGAGCAGTGTGAAGACTTTTGCTGATGTAAGATATTTTGTGTAAAACTCCGAGATTAATGTAAGTTGCTCACTTATGTTATGAGTTCTTTGTTCTTTTCTGTGTTGTGCTATTTGGTGTCCCATCGCATGACACCACCTAATGTGATTTCTGATTTTGTATGAACCATGGTCCTCACATCATTATACCTTTTATATCGGTTTTCTTGTCAACTAATTAACTATATTATTTTTATAGTTTGTGTAGGAACCTTCTATGTAACCCAATGAAAGTTGTGGATGAGCGGAAGATTATTAGGCCGAAGGGTACTAGTGCTGGGTTGATCCTGGTTGGAGTGGGATGGGGCATTGAAGAGTAGTTAACACGGAGTTGTCAAACACCATTCGGTTTTGCTTTCTTGGGATGGTTGAAACGGGCGGCCAAAAATTTGCGGTGCATAATTGGGATCACTATGCACTAAAATCGTATGACACTTTGGGTACTTGTCAGGACAAAGTTTGGGATATGTTCTGGGTAAGTTTGTTTTCATTGTTTCAATTACATCACATCTTGCTTTGGTTGCCATTAATTGTTACTTTTGTGCACAATATCTTTGGGTTGGAGGAGGGCGTAAGTAAATCTTATGCAACTCAGGTTTTTCAGACTACAATAAGAAGACATACCAAGGACTCTTTCTCTGATGCACGAATCAAAGATGTGATCGTGTACTATAAGACGGTGTTGTTCCAGCACATGACAAACAAAGCAGCAGCCAAAAAGCACCTAACTAAGAAGGAGTACTTGCAAAGCAGTGTGGATTGGATCTGTGTGGATAGGGAAGCTTGGGAATGAATGTGCGAGTACTGGGCCTCAGAAGATTTCAAACAGGTTTCTGATAGAAACCAAAGAAACTGGAAGAGCAAGTTAGGAATGCACTACTCTGGGTCAGATGAATTTGTGCGGACAGAGCAAAGGATGGTATGAATTCTTACCGCCATACTTAGATTGCTTAAAACAATTATATTGATTAAAATGATGGATGTTTGTATTGCAGGTAGCTGAAATTGGTGTGTCTCCTACCTTTTTTGAGGTCTACCTTAAGGGACACAGAGGTCTAGACCCGAATCACCCGGAGGAGTTGTGTGACGAGGCATCAACACAAAAATTGGTATGTATGTTAACCATTTGTTATATCTATCCATCAAGTTAATTTGTCTTTTATTATATCTATACGTCAACTAAATGTCTGGCAGAAAAAAATATGTTGAGTGTTTAAAGAAAACACGTGGAGATGACGTGTACTTAGTCAGAGAGCCGTTGGATGTGGGTGCAGCGTATGAAGCCGACGAAGGTATACCAAATGAGAAATATGTGTAAAGATATTCATAGTTAATTTATAGATTAATGACTATGGGTTTTTAACACTTGCATCTTTAATAGACTTGGGTTGGACGACAGATATGTGGAACGCTGGATTATGCTAAACGTTGGTCCTCCACTGCAAGTTCTAGTCGGTCCCGGTCTAGTATGAAGAATGCACAATTGAGGGAAGAATTGAGACGCACCCAGGAGCAGATGCATCAGATGCAACAACATATACAAAATTTATATATGAAACAGGTAACATGTAATCTTAACAATTGTGCAATTTACTTATTCAATATTTGTATAATTTTACTTAATATCTGATAAATAATTAATTGATTCAGTTCTTATCTCATGGTAATACCTGATCTCAGTTCGGTATGCTACAACAGTCTCAGTTCGACCCAATGTCATAGGTACATATGCTTGTTTTATTCAAGATCGAATAATTCTTACCATAATATGTGTTAAATTAATTAACTGAATACTATTACTTGATGCAATTCTTACCTCAAGGTGGCATATGATCGCAATTCGGTACACCTCGTCCTCCTGTTAGTCCCTTGTCACAGGTATAAGTGCATGTCTTATTAATTCGAGTCGTAATAAAAAATAATTATTATATTTGTCACAGGGTTCCGAGAGTAGTCAGACATATTTTCCACCATCTCAAGGATTTATGTCGATGTTGTCTGCAAATCATCTAGGATGGCCACCATATCCGAGTGTTTTCCCGCCGCTGTCCTTAGGTTCGGTGCAACCTCAACCATCAACACCTTCACTCGCAGCGATATGACTTAAGTCACTAGCTCTCATGAATACTTAGACATAATATAGTTACTTTTGTGAGTCTTCATGTAACGTATACTTCAATTATCGAATATAGAGATTTAGACTTGTTAATTGTAAGTAACAATGTAAACTTTACATGTATTTGTTTATTGCAGGGTTCTCGTCAAAGAACGCCCAATGCATGTGATGGTTTCCTCAATTTGAAATATGGCCTAAAATACAATGACATAGTTTTGAATATGTTTCAGAATCGATTCTTATGTGCTTGTAATAATTCTAAGTTGCTGTGAGAGGAAATTTTTATATCGCTTACAAAATAATCATGTATGGATAATAAATGTAATATGTGAAGATAATACTTAATAATACTGACCACTTTATCATGATACTTAATAAGACATTTATTATCCAAATATGAGTACATAAATCAAATTTCCTTCATCAAGGGATACATAATGAATCTTAAGAGAAAACTATCACTAAATAATAATGAGAATTCATAAGTGACTTAAACTTAGCTTCATGACCATAAGTGACTTCAATGGCCCTTTCCTTTCTTCTTAAGATCCTCCTAGAACTTAATCCCTATTACAAATAAGCAAGATTTCACATGAGTCAATCCAATAAGTAGATTTAAAATAATCTAAAACAAGGATTCACTAACTTATAAATAATCTAAAACAAGGATTCACTAACTTATAAAATAACACTTACCTTTCTTACAACACCATTTAAGATAATCGAAGCAGTCCTTCTGATGGTGTTCTATATCCTTACAGAAACAACACCGATTTTCACCCACTTATATATCGTTTTGGAGAGGATGTTGTTATGAGAACATAACCTTAATCTAACTCTTATCGTTATTAGGAGTGTCGTGAACCCTAAAAGATATCTTGGGAGAACTAAAGAAGTCCTTCTAGCTCTTACCATTGCCCTTTGCGTAGCTGACAGAGTCATCAACATGATGGGCTAAGGCACCTCTCTTCCTGAACGCACATAGCAATCAATTTCTCAAGATCCCACTGCTATGGTTCAGAATTATAGTTAATAACGAATGACTCAAATTCTTTTGGAAGTGGGGCAAAGATGAGATTCACAAGGAACTCATCTTTCTAACCCATGTCCATCAGCTTAAGCTTAGCATAAATGTCCGTAATACTAGGGAATGTGCATACACACATCACCTCCATTGTGTTTCTGAGTGACGGGCTTCTTCACAAGAGAGTTTGTTGTAGCTTTATAAGAGCCAGGAAACCATCTCCCTATCTTAAGGAGGTACTCAAAAGCAGTGTTGCGTTCAAGAATTTATCCTTGAACGCCCTCAGTCATCGAACACTTAATTACATTAAGTACTTCTTATTTTAAAATGACCACTTGGCACAAGAGATGTTGTATCGAAAGTAATCCTTATCATAACCTTTTATCCTGATGGTGAAAGCCTCCTCAGTTTACCTGTCACGAATAACAAGAAGAACAGGGTGTATGATATGGGCTCATCAGTGCCAAATCTATTTCAGAGATTGCCAAAGCAATTTCCAACTTAGTTTTTTAAGATTTGTAGTTGTCTTACTAAGGTAGTCATCTGGCAAAATGAATCTCAGTACTGAAACCTTCACAATACGATACAAATAAACATAAGTAAATGCATGAACATAAATTAACATAAAAGACGTATTTTATCTTTCGCGTTGGTAACTTGACAAAATACAAAACTAAAAACATAGCAAATTTTGGCTTTCCTGGTTGTTACTCAACAAATGAAGAGTCATATTTTACCTTTCATGATGGTTACTCAATAAAAAGTAACACTTAAAATAACTTACCATGTGGTAATTTTATCTTCCGCGATGTGTAGGATCGAATAGCATGTGAAAAGATACCAGAGGGGGGTGAATGGTATATTAAAAAAACTTTTGAGCGGGAGCTATGAAAACCTATCGGCAGAAAATCAATCTGTTAAGAAACAGTGTGCATAATCTGTTCTCAACGTGTCCAACTGTGACAAAAACAGGTGTAGATTGTACAAAATCAAGTCACGGAACTAATGCAATAAGAAACACGAGAAAACACTAAGTAGCACTTGAAATATGATCAAAAGACTGGACTAAAGTCAATCTGTTCTACCAGATTTAAAAACAGATTAGCAACGCTGCAAGGAAACTCGTGTAAATCAAAACCCACAAATCCAATGACCGTGGAATATTAACAGATGATATAGAATCAAGTTTTGAAGACAATACAAAAAGAATCACATCAATTGGATCTGAAAAACATGAGTTATGATCGAAATACCGAAGTAACATCGGTCTGTCCAGAAACTTGGCAAGAAAAACTTGTTTGAAACAAGTCAGACAAACAAGGCACAAAAGCTCCTATAAAACCACAATATTTATTCAATGGAACACAAGAGGAACATAACAAATTCATCTTACGATCTTTGGCCTCCCTTGCTTATATAACCATCCCTATGGCCAACTCAATCCAAACTAGGACTCTAACCCTACTGAGTTTCAACCAAAACTTTCCATAACTGCTCAAGACTTCCATACGCAGATAGAAGCAATCTTAAGACTTACAATCACCTTAGGACCATCCTCAAAATTCCTAAAACAACTCAACTTCGTGACCCACACGGAATATAACCAAAACAAACTCAAAACTTTCCATAAATGAACCGTAACCACTTCAGTCGCAGCCTGAGGCATTAACCGGCCGATTAGACCTTTCTGACAACATCTTCACATCCATATCTCTTCACCACGCCTTAGAACAATGTTGCCACGTCCATGCACCCCTTGCACATGTGCAAACACTTTACAATGATTTCTATGATACTTTCATATGCATTGTTCTTCACCTAAACATGTAGTGTGACCTCCCGATCAACTCAACCACATTTCCTCTCGAACTTGGTTATTGAACCTCATCTTCTCCATAAGACTAGTTCAATGGATCCCGTCATCAGCCATGTCTTGAACTCAAGCAACACCTGCACATGAATAAACAATCAATCTTTGTGAGCCCAAGTCCTCGACTTGACTCTCGTTAGTCCGAAAACACAACACCTTATGTGAGCATCTCACATAAGAATGTTGCAAACCATAGCAAAATAATATCGACATAACACATAAAAAACTTAGCAAATGAATACTAAGCAAACTTTCCTATAAGCCAAAAAGCAAGTTCGAAACATTGTGAGTTAAAACAGAGCCGTCACACAATTATTTCAGCAAATAGAATATATTGAATCGACCAAAAGCAGCACTGCAATTTAAAGGCAAAAGATCGGACATTCCAATCTCAATCTCACATCCAATCGACATGTCCGAAAGTTCGGACAGTCCTAACTAAGTAAAGAGTAAATGTTACTCTCAAAAATACGTTTGTAAATATCAAACATTCTCAACTCACCTGCAACTCCTGTGAGTGAAAGTTCAGACAATCCAAAGTGAAAAACACGTGCGGGTCATGTGAGAAAAATGTTTGCACACTCCGAAGCGCGAAACATGTGCAATTCATGTGACAAAAATTCCGGACAATCCGTAACCAACGAGGGTAATGTTACTCCCAAAAGCACATTGAAAAGTTTTAACAGTCCAAAACTGTCAAAGGTAACGTTAGTCCCAAAATATATAGAGACAAGTTTGGAAAGTGCATATCATGGTGTATCGGTGTAAGCTCAAAACTTTGAATGTAAACCTTCACTTTTATTATAGTTGCCAATGTATTCAGCACACATAGGTCTCACAGTCTCACTCTTGATGAATGCATTAGCAACACCACTTAGAATATGAACATTGGCTCATTCACATGAAAAGTTTTGAAAACAATTTTCTCCCTCTTTTTGAAAATCAAAATCAAATGAGAAAGAAATTCCAAAAAAAAAAAACAAATTCTCCCCTTAAGGACAACGTGTAAAAACTCGTGAATGTGTAACGTGTGACATATTTCTTCCCAATTGACAATGTATTTAGCAAGGTTCAAAAGACAAATTTCAATTGTTATGAGCATATTATAACATATACATATAAAACAAAGCCCATCCAAGTCACACAATCAAGTAACTTACACTATCACATCAATGAGATATATAAAGTAGTGTACACCATGCTAGAGATCAAGTGTTATTTTTCAATTTAAGCAAGTCATGATCTTACAAACTTAACTATTTTAAGACCTGAAAGTATGACACATGTTGCTGCATTTTTATTATTTTTCAAAGCACAAATTCATACCATATGATATTTGCAAGAGATTATATGTCGTATCAGCCTCATTCTAACGAACCAAGCCAAGCCTATGTCATTTTACAATCAAAAGCTTAAGGACATGGTTTTAGTCATACACAACTTCTTCAAAGTTCATATCTATGTGCAATGATAAGCCATCTCAAAAGAAGAAGTGTGATGCATGCATATTCTCTTGATCTTCTCTCATTTTTTTATTTGATCATAAAAGCTCAACATGTGGATAGTTGATTGATTAATTTTCCATTATTAAAAGCACTTGTGAGCATAACTAGTTCAAAGCAGCAAGAATGTTTGATCATGATCGGATCTAGTGTAAGTAATTATTCCAAGTACTAGTCATGACAAAAACTACAAAATATAAAACACAAGTAACGTAGTAAGAGCTTTTAGCATGTAAAAGGAATCACACAGTCATATATATATATATATATATATATATATATATATATATATATATATTACTATGCTCATATTATTTTAAATTCAGATTCAAACATAGACTTCCCGAGTTCCAAAAACTTCCCCTCAATTTAAGCCATGGGGATGCATAATCGCTATTTCAATACGAATGAAACAAAAACGAGTGAAATCCAAAGGTTATGTATAAATATCAGCCAATTGTTGTTCGATATTACCGTTATGTATAAAAACGAGTGAAGCACAATGTTACCTTTTTCAACATTATCATGGAGAAAGTGATACCTAATATCAATGTGCTTTGTTCTCGAATGTTGCACGGGGTTTTTAGCAATGCAAATGGCACTATCGTTATCACAAAATAGTGGAATACTATCTAGATCAACCCCATAATCTTTAAGTGTTTGAACAATCTAAATAATTTTTGAGCAAGCGCTAGCAGTAGCTACATATTCAGATTCGATCGTGGATTGTGCAGCTGAATTTTGTTTTCTAGAGGACCAAGCAACGAGTGAATTTCCAAGAAATGACAAGCCCTCGAAATATTTTTCCTATCAATCCTACAACCCCCAAAATCAGCATCCGAAAAAGCTTTCAAAGTAACAGTTGAGGAAGAAGAAAGAAAAATGCCAGATTCTTGAGTTCTATGTAAGTACCTTAGAATTCTTTTGACGGCTTGATGATGTGAAGCACGTGGGGAAGCTTGGAATCGTGCACAAAGAAATACCCTGAATTGTATGTCCATCTTGATGCGATGAGCTACAAAAGTGCCCCGATCTTGCTTCTATATTATTTTTGATCCACGTGTTCGCCGTCTTCATCAAGTTCAAGTGTTGTTGCTGTTCTCATTGGTGTCCGAAAAAGCTTGCTTTTGCCCATGTTGAAGTGCTTAAGAAGATCTCTTGTATACTTCATTTGATGCACAAAAGTACCTTCCTTAGTTTCCTTGATTTGTAGCCCCAAATAGTATGTGAGTTCTCCCATCATACTCATCTCAAATTCTGAACTCATCATAGATGAAAGCTTGGACATAGGATCATGAGAAGCACAACCAAAGAGAATATCATCCACATACACTTGAACGAATAGTGAGTCACTGCCATGCTTAAGCACAAAAAGAGTTTTATCAACCTTGCCCATGGTAAACCTCTTTTAATGTAAAAATGTATTTAATCTATCATACCGTGCTTTAGGGGCTTGTTTGAGACCGTACAAGATTTTGGACAGCTTGTAAACATGATTAGAAAATTTTGGATTTTCAAAACCCGGTGGTTGCTTGACATAAACCTCCTCATCTATGTAGACACTAAGAAAAGCACTCTTAACATCCATTTGATATAGCCTGAAACCTTTAGATGCAGCAAATGCTAATAAAATTCTTATGGCTTCTAATCTAGCGACGAGAGCAAAGGTTTCATCAAAATCTAAACCTTCAACTTTTGTGAAACTTTGAGCAACCAACCTAGCCTTATTCCTAACCACAACCGCATCCTCACTTTTTTTATTTTGAAAACCCATTTAGTTCCAATTAAAGTGTGCATTGAGGTGGAGGTACAAGTTTCTGAAAGTAGCCTAGAGGGGGTGGTGAATTGGCAATAATCAAAAATGTAGACTTAATTAAAATTTGTCCTGTCAATACAAGTCAAACTTCTCTGACTGAGGTCAAAAAAGTCTGATTCAGATCGGATAAGTTTGACTGAATCTACAGGGCAATGATAAAAATGAAGTTTTTAAGCAATCTAGTGAATAGAAAAGCGTCCTAGCAGTTCTAGTAGATGACGGAAACAAGATCAAGTGCTAGAAACAAAGTAAACATAGATGATCACTAGAAAGTAGAACTTTGCAGAAATATAAATGGAGACGATGAACACAAGGATTTTTCCCGAGGTTCGGTTCCACAAAGAAACCTACGTCCCCGTTGAGGAACCCACAAAAGGTCAGACCTAACAACCCTCTCCTCACCAAGATGCCTCAAAGATCAAGTCTTGGTTGTTCCACTACCACAAAGATTACAAACTTCCCCGAATTAAGAGATCACATAAAAACTCGCGGGACAATGCCTAACCATCTAGGGGAGAACCCCAAGAGTAACAAACACGCAATCATGTAGAAACTCAGCGAATCAAATGTTGCTCAATCCCTATGCACTTCTCTTGCCAAATCTCACAATCACTCCTTCACTCTTTCCCAAAAACTTTGGATTTGGGCTCAAGAAGGTGAAGAACAGTTGATGAGGGTTTCTTTAGGGTTTGAGGCGGCTCTAAGTGTTTATCTGGTGTTAGGCAATGATTGGGGACGAAATCCTCACCAATATATACTTAAAAAGTATTTTTAGCCGTTAGATGACAGCCCACGTCGGACAAGTCTGACCCGAGGTCGGACATGTCCGACAGCCTGACAATAGAAACTGTACAGCTAACCACTTTGATTTGAATCTACACGCAAAAGCCGCGTCGGACAAGTCCAACTCAACTCGGACAAGTCCGACACACAAAGGAAGGGTTTTTCAACTTAGACTAATCTAAGGCACAAAGTTGGAAAAGTGTATCTCATACATGTACGACCCACATCGGACATCTCTGAAAATGAACAGAGGCTTTTCAGACTTGTCTGAATTCCCATCTCAGATAATTCTGAGTTTCCAGACAAGAAAATTTTTCTAAGTCAATTACCTCGGACATGTCCGACACACTTCGGACATGTCTGAAATTCGACCAGAGAGGTTTCAGATTGTCCAAAATACAGATTCGGACATGTCTGAAATTAGACAGAAGGTTTTCGGACATGTCCAAAAAGCAGTTCGGACATGTCTGAATTCCAACATAGAGGTTCCAGACATGTCCGATTCAAGACATCGGACAAGTCCGACTTTGACACAAAGGGGGTTTTCCTAAGACCTACCCAAGAGGTTGAGCTCCCATTTGACTCACTAAGTTTCCACGCGTCATGTCCCTCTTAATAGTACGGATTTTCCTATGACTCAAGGAGAAATAGAAAACCTAATTCTACTCCACTTTTCACTCCTTTTCTCCTTTTTTCGTGAATTTCATTCCATACTAAAATCTCTGCAGGAACTCAACCAAAGTCATTAGCCCTTTAATTGTTTGTCATTAATCAACCAAAACTCACAAGGGACCTAGATGCACTTTCAGTTTCCAAACATTATTTCTTTCAAAATTTTCTAACTTTTCATGCATGGCAATAATCCAATAATTTTATGAGTGTGTTTGAAATATCTTTGGTTTCAAAAGAAGCAACAAAAGCAGAATGAGCATTAGATTTTGGATCACAAAACCTGGACTGGACCGTGTGACTCGTCCGTGCAAGCTTCCAATGATTAGCTATGGAGGATACTTTTGAGGACGCGAAGGGGAGTAGACACTTCACAAGCTCCTTCTTCTTTATATTCATCACAAATTGAAGAACTTGTGGCTCGAGGAAGATATGTACTAGCTGTAGTGTTTGTTGGTGCTGCTTGTGGAGCGGAATCAAGAGTTGAAACGATGTTATTAGCATCTTAATTTTTGGACAGCAGCACCACTTCTTCCTCATCTTCGACAAAAATACTCCCCCATGTGGACATGGATGTAGACCTGCTATATTAGAGCTAGTACCTGGGCTAGCTTCAACAAAAGAAACCTTACAAGTTTCCACAATTTAGTTTGTGTAAGTAAAAATACACGGTAGCCTCTAGTATGAGATGGATATCAAAGAAACATGCCATCAACAGATCTAACTTCAAATTTATAAAGATTACCATGTTTCTTAACAAATCATTTGCAACTAAAGACCCTAAAGTGTCTGAAACTAGGCTTATGTCCAAACTGAAGCTTATATGAAGTTTCTCCTAGCTTAGCACACAATAAAACATGATTTGAGACATACCAAGTGGTTGCAATTGCATCAGCCCAAAATTTCCTGGGAGTTTGATATTCATCAATCATATTCCTAGCCATCTAAACTAAGGTTTTGTTCTTTCTCTCTACGGCACCATTTTGTTGAGGTACATAGGGTGAAGAAAATTAGTGATCTATTCTATTTTCAGTACAAAAGTGATCAAAAATTGATTTTTAAATTCAGTACCATTATCACTTCTAATTTCTATTAAAGATCTTGGATGATCAATTAATAATCTAAGAAATAAAGTTCAAAAGTGACTAAAAGCTTCATTCTTAGATGTCAAAAAGTAAACCCAAGAGTATCTAGAATAATCATCAACAATCACAAGCACAAACCATTTACATCCAAAATATTTGTAGGATCGAAGAGCACGTGTAAAGATACCATTATCACTTTTCAGTGGAAGCAATGAAACACCCCTCGGCGGAAAACCGATATGTTAACGAAACCGTATGTGCGACTAATCTAAATGTGTTCAACTGTGAAAAAACTAGTATATATTGTAGAGAATCAAGTCACGAAGCCGTCACAACAACAATCACGAAAATCCGTCAAGAGAAACTCAAGTTACGATCGAAAGATCGAACAAAGGTCAATCTGTCCTACCCGAGAAAAATAGTTCTGGAACACTGCAAAGAAACTCGTGTAGATCAGAAACAATAAATCCAATGACCGTGAAATTTTCACAGATGATAGAAAATCAAGTTGCCAAGATAACCCAAAAAGAATCACGTCAATCGGATCTGTAAAACTCGAGTTATGTAAAACTACCGAAGCAAAGTAGCGCTGTACAGAAACTCGACGAGAAAGACTTGAAGAAAACAAGTCGGACGAACAAGACACAAAAGCTCCTTTATACTACGAGTTTTATTGATCAAAACTCACAAGTAACAGCCCCAAAGTCGTACTGACGAGCTCTGGCCTCCCTTGCTTATATAGCCAGCCCTTAGGCCAACCCAAACCTAACTAGGACTTTATCCTACTCAATTCATGAATCGAACTTTCCATAATTGCTCAAGACTCTTCTATATGCAGATAGAAGCAATCTTAAGACTTGCAAACACCTTAGGAACGTATCCCACATTCCTAAAATAACTAAAATTTGGGACCCACACGAAATCCTATCATAACCAACTCAAAAGTTTCCATATTTGAGTCAAACACGACTCAACCGCAGCCTGAGTCGATGACCTAGTCGATTGGACCTTTCCGACCAATTCTTTACTTCCACATCTCTTCATCACATCTCAGAACCATGTATATATGTCCATGCACTCCTTGCACACGTGTAAACATCTTCCAACGATGTCCACGATACCTTCATATGCATTGTTGTTGATTCAAACATACTGCGCAACCTCCCCATCAACTCAACCACAATTCCTCCCGAACTTGGTTGTTGAACCTCATCTTCTCCCTAAGACTAGTTCAATGGATCCCGTCACCATCCATGTCTTGAACTAAAGCAACACATGCACATGAATAAACAACTGATACTTCCGAGCACAAGTCCTCGACTTGACTCTCGTTAGTTCCGAAAACCACAACACCTTACGTGAGCACCTCACATAAGTATGTTGCAAACCTTAGCAAAAATATATCAATCATAACCACCAAAACACACCAAAAACTTAGTAAAAGAAAACTAAGCAAACTTTCCATTATCAGAAAAGGCAGATTCAAAACATTGCAAATTAAAAGCAGAACCACTGCGATCAAGCTTCGAACATTGCCAAAGCTAACCGGACCTTGAACTGGAGCATACCAAAACTAATAGGATGTAGCGCCGGAACTTACCAAAGCTAGCAGGACTTAGCGTCAGAGCTAACCAAAGCTAGTCAGACCTAGAGCCGGAGCTAACCAAAGCTAGTCATACCTAGACAAAGAAGTTGGACCTAGCGTCGAACCTTGCCGGAGCTACCCAAAACAAGTCAGACCTATCGTCAGACCTTGCTGGAGCTCGGACCTAGAGTCAGACCTTGATGATAAAGGTGTTTTGGTAGTATTCAAAACTTTTATCGCCATAACCAATGTATTCAGCACGCATAGGTCTCACAATCTCCCCCTTGATGAATGCATTGACAACACCACTTAAAATCCAAACATTGGCTTATTCACATGAAAAGTTTTGAAAACAATTTCTCTCCCTTTTGAAAATCAAATGAGATAGAAATAAATTACACCCCCTATACTTATTTCTCCCCCTTGCATACTTCTCCCCCTTTGACAATGTATTCAACAAGGTACAAAAGAGAAATTTTAATTTGTTATGAGCACATTATAACATATACATATAAAACAAAGCTCATCCAAGTCATACTATCAAGTAACTTACACTATCAAAACAATGAGATACATAAAGTAGTGTAAGCCATGCTAGAGATCAAATGTAATTTTCAATTTTAGCAAGTCATGATCTTACAAACTTAACTATTTCAAAACTTGAAAGCATGACACTTGTTTCTGCATTTTATTATTTTTCAAAGCACAAATTTAGATCACATGATTTTTGCAAGAGATTATATGTGTATCTGCCTTATTTTAACCAACCAAGCCAAGCCTATATCATTTGACAATTAGAAGCTTAAGGACATGGTTTTAGTCTTACACAACTTCTTCTAAGTTCATATATAAGTGCAATGATAAGCCATCTCAAAAGAAGAAGTGCGATGCATGCATATTCTCTTGATATTTTCTCATTTTTTCATTTGAACATAAAAGCTCAACATGTGGATAGTTGATTGATTAATTTTTCATTATTAAGAGCACTTGTGAGCATGCAACAAGTTCAAAACAGCAAGAAAGTTCAATCATGACCAGATTTAGTGTAAGTAATTATTCCAATTACTAGTCATGACAAAAACTACAAAATGTATAACATGAGTAATGTAGTAAGGACTTTCAGCATGTAAAAGGAATCACAAAGTCATATTATTTTTAAATTCAGATCCCATATTTGAAAGCTCCCCCTCAATTTAAGCCATGGGGATGCATAACCCCTATTTCACTACGAATATAACAAAAACGAGTGAAATCCAAAGGTTTTGTGAAAATGTTAGCCAATTGTTGCTCGATATCTACATGGTGAAGCACAATGTTCCCTTTTCCAACATTATCACGGAGAAAGTGATACCTAATATTAATGTGCTTAGTTCTAGAATGTTGCACGGAGTTTTTAGCAATACAAATGGCACTAGTGTTATCAAAAATAGTAAAACACTATCTAGATCAACCCTATAGTCCTTAAGTGTTTGAACAATCCAAAGAATTTGTGAGCAAGCACTAGCAGCAGCTACATATTCAGATTCGGTTGTGGATTGTGCAACTTAGTTTTGTTTTCTAAAGGACCAAGAAACAAGTGAATTACCAAGAAAATGACAAGCACCGTAAGTATTTTCCTATCAATCCTACAACCCCAAAAATCAGCATCCAAAAAAGCTGTCAAAGTAACGGTCGAGGAAGAGGAAGAAAAATTCCAAATTCTTGTGTTCTATGCAAGTACCTGAAAATCCTTTTGACGGCTTGAAGATGTGAAGCACGTGGGGAAGCTTGAAACCGTGCATAAAGACATAAGCTAAATTGTATGTTCGGTCTTGATGCCGTGAGGTACAAAAGTGATCTGATCATGCTTCTATATTCTTTTTGATCCGCGGGTTCACCATCTTCATCAATTTCAAGTGTTGATTTTGTTCCCATTGGTGTCCGAAGAGGCTTGTTGAAGTGCTTGAGAAGGTCCCTTGTATACTTCGTTTGATGCACAAAGGTACCTTTCTCGGTTTGCTTGATTTGCAGCCCCAAAAAGTACGTGAGTTCTCCCATCATACTCATCTGAAATTCTGAACTCATCATAGTTGAAAACTTGGACACAAGATCATTGGAAGCACAACCAAAGATAATATCATCCACATACACTTGAACGAATAATGAGTCATTTCCATGCGCACAAAAAAAGTTTTATCAACCTTGCCCCTGGTAAACCCTTTTCAAGTAAGAATGTTTTTAACCTATCATACCATGCTCTAGGGGCTTGTTTGAAACCATACAAGGCTTTGGACAGTTTGTAAACTTGATTAGGAAAATCTAGATTTTCAAAACCTGGTGATTGCTTGACATAAACCTCCTCATCTATATAGCCAGTAAGAAAAGCACTTTTAACATCCATTTGATATAACTTCAAACCTTTAGATGCAGCAAAAGCTAAAAAAATTATTATGGCTTCTAATCTAGCAACAGGAGCAAAAGTTTCATCAAAATCTAGTCCTTCAATTTCTGTGATACCTTGAGCAACCAACCTAGCCTTATTCCTAACCACAACCCCATCCTCACTTTGTTTATTTTTAAAAACCCATTTAGTTCCCATTAAAGTGTGACCTTGAGGTGGAGGTACAAGTTTCCAAACATTATTTCTTTTCAAAAAAATTTAACTCTTCTTGCATGGCAATAATCCAAGATTTATTAGTGAGTGCGTGTGATATATCTCTGGGTTCAAAAGAAGCAAAAAAAGCAGAATGAGCATAAGAATTGGGGTTAGAAAACCTAGATCTTGTAACTCGTTCATGCAAGCTTCCAATTATCTATTGTAGGGGATGATTCTTGAAATCCGTAGGGGAACAGATGTCTCACAAGCTTCTTCTTCATCAGGTTCATCGCAGATTGATGAGTTTGTGGCTTTTGGACGATCAGGACCAGCAGAGATGGTTGTCGGAGCTTGTTCAAAGTTCAGAGCTGGACACGTGTCAGCTTCCAAACTATCAGGCAATATCACTGACTCTTCTTCTTCTTCTTCTTCTTCTTCGAAAATACTCTCCACCTGAGGATATGGATCTAGACCTGCAATGTTTGAGCTAGTATCTAGGCTAGATTCATCAAAAGACACCTCACGAGTCTCCACAATTTTGTGAGTGTCAAATAAAAGCACATGGTAGCCTCTAGTATGAGATGGATAACCAAGAAATATGCCATCAATTGATCTAGGTTCAAATTTATCAAGATTACCATGTTTCTTAACAAAGCATTTGCAACCAAAGACCCGAAAGTGTGTAACACTAGGCCTATGTCCAAACTGGAGCTCATATGATGTTTTACCTAGCTTAGCACGCAAGAAAACACGATTTGAGATATAACAAGCAGATGCAATCGCATTAGCCCAAAATTTCCTAGGAGTTTGATATTCATCAAGCATAGTCCTAGCCATCTCAACTAAGGTTCTGTTCTTTCTTTCTACAACACCGTTTTGTTGAGGTACATATGGTGAAGAAAATTGACGATCTATTTCATTTTCAGCACAAAAGTGATCAAAATATTGATTTTTAAATTTAGTTCCGTTATCACTTCTAATTGCTTTTAAAGATCCTTGGTGATCAATTGATAATCTAAGAAATAAAGTTCTAAAGTGACTAAAAGCTTCATTCTTAGATGCTATAAAGTAAACCCAAGAGTATCTAGAATAATCATCAACAATCACAAGCACATACCGTTTACCTCCGAAGGATTGAACACGTGAAGGTCCTACGGTGTCAAGGTGCAAAAGTTGACCCTGTTCAGTTGTCATGATCATTGTGAGAGGAGTATGTGAACCTACAACCATCTTAGCATGTCTACAAGAAGAACACACAATTTCTTTGTCCCTTTTCAGCTTAGGCAGCCCACGTATGTGATCAAGAGCACTAACACATGTGAGATGATCAAATCCTACGTGACCATGTCTACGATGCCAAAAATATAAGTCTTTGGAATCATTAGCAACTAGACACCTATGCTTAGAGGAAGACATATCAAAATCAGCTTTAAAAATTCTTCCAAACCGAGACATGTTAAAAATAAGATCACTATTTGAATCTACAACTTTGCAACAATTTTTATTGAAAATAATTTCCTAATTTTCATCTAGCAATTGTGAAACAGAAAGCAAGTTGTATTTCAATTTTTTGACAAGTGCCACATTTTTCAAGGTGTAGTGATCATTTACCATAACCGAACCCTCAATTATAGGACTTGAAGAATTATCGGCAAAAGTAACATTCTCTACACGTGACACAAAAGAGAGGGAGGAGAACCATTCTTTGTTACCGGTCAAGTGGCGTGAGCAACCTGAATCCACAATCCAAACATTCTCCTTCCTCAAGCGTGTAACCTACATAGAAGCAGAATACATCGATGACTCAATACTGGGTTAGTCAATAGGCATTTAGGAATCCAGTCCTGAGTCACACGACGTCCAATAGGAACAACACGCGACAGCTGAGATAAAACAACAGGTTTATGAGTCAAAGTTTGAGATTTTTTGTTCTTAACTACTAACCTATAAGGTGTTACTTGTGTAGCACGAAAATCAGTAGCTCCAGAGGCAAAAACAGAAGGTCCAGAGGTAACAACAGAGGTCTGGAGGTAAAAATTGAAGCTCCAAAGGTAAACTTTGAGTGTTTTTGACTCATAACAGCAGGTTGCATATTCCTGATATTCGATTTAGTATGTGCAACAAATTTTGCATGAGAGTTATAAGATCTAGCTTGCATTTTTTCCTTTTTATGTTGTTTAGCTAGTCAATAACAAAAATTTATGACATGACCATCTCTACCACAATAGGAACAATGAAATTTTACTTTGTGTTCATGTCGAGATGAGCATGCAATATGTTTATTTGAACCCGAAGGTGACAACACTCTTGCAGATTTAAAAGCCACCCCTTTTGGTTTAGGAATTGTTTTAAACAAACCACTTCCTAATGAATTTACATTTTTAGGTGGATGTGTTTTAGAATAAGCATGGGAATCAAAAATTAAACCAGTTTTATCAATGCAAGGTTTAGAAGAATTTAACAACAAGTTTAGATTCTTGTTCCCATTGTAAAATCTCTCTAGTTCCTTATTTTTATTGTCAAGTTCTTTAGATAAAACTAGGCATTTTGACATGAAGTTTTTCCTTTTAGTTTGCAATTGGAACAATATTTAACTTCATGAGAATGTAAAGCATTGTTCAGAATGGAAATTTCATTCATTGAATCTTTTAATTTCATGCCAAGATTGTCACATGCAGAACAATGCATATCATATGTAGAATAAGAAGCATCTTTTAAGTTTTTAACATTAAAATCAGACAACTTTTTGTTCTTTTCAATTTCTTCATCAAGTTTTTCTAGAGTGGAGGAGTGTGCACTTCTAAATGTGGACAATTGTTTATAGATTAAGTCACATGAGGGACATGCATCATCACTAGGAATTAAGGTTTCTAAATGGTTGATTTCAGATTCTAATGATTCAATTTTAGCAGTATTATCCCTAAGCTTTTTGTCCTTTTTCTTGACGATAATAGTTGCACAAGAAATTGCATCACACATTTTATTACAGGTAGAACATAACTCATCGTTGTCACTGTTGTGTTCTGCATCCTCCTGACTTGATCTTGATATTGTTTTGCCCACCAAGAAGCATAAGTTGGCCAGATTGTAATCATCTTCATCACTTCCAATGTCTACATCACTTGAACTGGGCTCCTGAAGTGCAGTGATGAAGCTGTTTATTATCTTGCATCCTATGGAATCCTTCTTTTTCTTGTTGTTGTTTGCAGAAGAGTGCTTCCTCCTTGTTTGCTTTTCTTCCCGGAAAGTAGGACCTTAAAGGTTAGGGCAATCCGAACGAAAATGTCATGTCTTATCACATTCGACGTCGTTGAGGTCCGGAGCTTCCTCTCCTTCTAGTTCTCACATTTTGCAATTCTTTTGAGAACGAGTAGAGATGAGTGCTAGCTCCTCTTGTAGAAATTCTTCAATCTGTTCCAGGTTTAGTGAAGACAGCAATGCAAGAGTATTGCAAGATGATGATTGGCCGGAGCTTGGCATTTCACATTGTGAAACGAATGCAATAGACGTATTTGGCTTCTTTCGTGATAAAATGTCAATTTCATGAGTTTTTAGTTTAGAGTAAAGCACATCTAAAGTAAGAGTACTCATGACAGTTGATTCATGAATGGATGTTACTTTCATCTCACATATTGTCATGTCTAATGCACTAAGGAGTTGCCTAGCATTCTCAGCATCAGAAAAGTTTACGTTAACACTACGTAGATTACTCAGAATTTTATTAAATCAGGCAAAAATATGATCGATGGACTCACCAGGTTGCATCTCGAAGCCCATGTATTCCTTTTTGAACATATCTTGTATTACATCCTTGATTGTGTTGGAGCCTTCGTGATAATCACAAAGAGCTCTCCAAACATCGTATGCTGATTGGAGGTGCACAACACGATCAAAGTCGCTTTGAGTGAGTTCTTGAATGATCAAGTTGTTGGCTTTGTTGTTGTTGTCAACGTCCCATAGATTCATAGCCATAACTTGATCGTTTGGTGGCACTTCATAAGGTTTGTAGACCTTTTCCCATATCGCGAATCCTTGTGCCTGGATGAAAGCCTCCATGCGTGCCTTCCAAACCTAAAAATCAATACCACTAAACACACAAGGTTTGGCTGAGTATTTCTCCATGATGATTAGTCAAAACACATGCAAATCAAAGAGATTAGAGAATTGTGGCTCTGATACCAATTATAGGATTGAAGAACACGTGTAAAAGCTACCAGAGGGAGGTGAATGGTAGATTAAAACTTTTTAGCAGAAGCAAAGAAACACCCCTTGGCAGAAAACTGATATGTTAAAGAAACCGTGTGTTCGACTAATCTAAAGGTATTCAACTGTGACAAAACTAGTATAGATTGTATATAATCAAGTCATGAATACTTCACAACAAGAATCACGAAAATACATCGAGAGAGACTCAAGTTACGATTGAAAGATCGAACAGTCAATCTGTCCTACACGAGAAAAACAGTTCTGGAACACTGCAAAGAAACTTGTGTAGATCAGAAACCACAAATCCAATGACCGTGAAATTTTGACAGATGATATAAAATCAAGTTTTGAAGACAACCCAAAAAGAATCTCGTCAATTGAATCTGTAAAACTCAAGTTATGATAAAACCACCAAAGCAAGGTAGTGCTATGTAGAAACTCGACGAGAAAGACTTGAAGAAAACAAGTCGGACGAACAAGGCACAAAAGCTCCTTTAGACTATGAATTTTATTTACCAAAACTCACAAGTAACAGCCCAAAAGTCGGACCCATGAGCTCTGGCCTCCCTTGCTTATATAACCAGCCCTTAGTCCAACCCAAACCTAACTAGGACTCTAATCCTACTCAATTCACGAATCAAAACTTTCCATAACTGCTCAAGACTCTTCTATACGCAGATAGAAGCAATCTTAAGACTTCCAAACACCATAGGAATGTATCCCATATTCCTAAAACAACTCAAGTTCATGACCCACACGAAATTCTATCATAACCAACTCAAAACTTTCTATATTTGAGTCAAACACGACTCAGCTGCAACCTGAATCCATAACCTAGTCGATTGGACCTTTCCGACCAATTCTTTACGTCCACATCTCTTCATAACATCTCGGAACCATGTAGATACGTCCATGCACTCTTTGAACACATGCAACCATCTTCCAACGATGTCCACGATACATTCATATGCATTGTTCTTGATTCAAACATGTTGCGCAACCTCCCGATCAACTCAATCACAATTCCTCCAAAACTTGGTTGTTGAACCTCATATTCTCCCTAAGACTAGTTCAATGGATCTCATCACCACCCATGTCTTGAACTCAAGCAACACATGCACATGAATAAACAACCGATACTTCCGATCACAAGTCCCTTACTTGACTCTCATTAGTTCCAAAAACCGCAACACCTTACATGAGCACCTCACATAGTATGTTGCAAACCTTAGCAAAAAGATATCAACCATAACCACCAAATCACATCAAAAACATAGTAAAATAAAACTAAGAAAACTTTCCATTATCCAAAAAAACAAATCCAAAACATTGCAAATTAAAAGTAGAACCACTGCGATCAGGCTCCGAACATTGCCAAAGCTAACCGGACCTTGAACCGGAGCTTACCAAAACTAAAAGGATGTAGCGCCGGAACTTACCAAAGCTAGCAGGACCTAGCACCGGAGCTAACCAAAGCTAGTCGGACCTAGATCCGGAGCTAACCAAAGCTAGTCAAACCTAGACAAAGAAGTCGGACCTAGTGTCAGACCTTGTTGGAGCTACCCAAAACAAGCCAGACCTATCGTCGGACCTTGCTAGATCTCAGACTTAGAGTCGGACCTTGATGATAAAGGTGTTTTGGTAGTATTCAAAACTTTTATCTCCATAGCCAATGTATTCAGCACACATAGGTATCACAAGATTAAATACGTGATGGAACTACGATATCAAGGTGTAAAAATTGTGCCTGTGTTGTTGTCATGAGCATGTGAACCTACAACCATCTTAGCATTTCTAGTAGAAGAGCAAACACTTTCTTTGTCCCCTTTAAGCTTAGGCAGCCCACGTATGCGATCAAGAGCACTAACATGCATAAGATCATCAAAGCCTACGTGACCAAGTCTACGATGCCAAAAATATAAGTGTTTCGAATCATTATCAACTAGACACCTATGCTTAGAGGATGACATATCAAAATCATCTTTAAAAACTCCTCCAAACCGAGACATGTTAAGCGTAAGCTCACCATTAGAATCTACAACCTTGTATCAAATTTTCGCAAAATTAACTTCTAGATTTTCACCTAGAAATTGTGAAACAAAAAGCAAGTTGTATTTCAAATTTTTAACAAGTGCTACATCCTTCAAAGTATAGTGATTATTTACTTTAACTGAACCCTTAGCAATTATTGGAGTTGAAGAAATATTGCCAAAAGTATCATTTTTCTACACGTGACACAAAAGAGAGGGAGGAGAACCAGTCTTTGTTACCGGTCATGTGGCATGAGAAACCTGAATGCACAATCCAATTGTTCTCCTTCCTCAAGTGTGTAACCTACATAGAAGAACAATATGTCGATGACTCAATACTGGGGTTAGTCAAAAGGCATTTAGAAATCCAGTACTGAGTCACACGACGTCCAACACGAATAACACGTAAAAGTTGAGATAAAAATTAGGTTCATGAGCCAAAGTTTGAGAATTCTTGTACCCAACTACTAACCTACGAGGTGTCACATGTGTAGAACAAGGAACGGTAGGTTTGGGAGCAAACTTTGCATGTTTTCGACTCATCAAAGCAGGTTGCAAGTTCCTAACATCCAGTTCAGCATGTGCAGCAAATTTTGCATGAGAGTTATGAGATCTAGCTTGCATTCTTTAATTTTCTGTTGTTTAGCTAGTCTATAACAAAAATCTATGACATGACCATCTCTACCACAGTAGGTACAATGAAATTTAGCTTTGTGTTCATGTCTAGATGAGCAATCAACATGTTTATTAGAAACCGAATGAAACAACACTCATGCAGATTTGAAAACCACTTTTTTTGTTTAGGAACTGTTTGAATCAAACCACTTCCTAATTACTTTACAATTTTAGGTGGATGTGCCTTAGCATGAGTATGAGATTGAAACTTAAACCAGCTTTATCATTGTAAGACTTGGAAGAATTGAACAGCAAGTTTAGATTCTTATTTGCATTACAAAACCGATCTAGTGTCCTATGCATGTCATCAAGTTTATTGGACAGATCAAGGCAATTTTCACATGAAGTTTCTCTTTTTAATTTGCAATTAGAACAATATTGAACTTCACGAGAACGTAAAGCATTGTTCAAAATAGAAATCTTATTCATAGCATCATGTAGTTTCTTATCAATATCATCACAAGTAGAACAATGCAAATCAATTGTAGAACAACTAGCATCTTTCATATTTTTATCATTAGGTGCAACAAGCTTTTTGTTCTTTTCAATTTCAAGTTCAAGTTTTTCAACTATGGAGGTTTGCACACTTTTTAAAGAAGACAATTGTTCATATATTAATTGACATGAGAAACAAGAAACATCACTAGGAATCAAAGATTTTAGACGATTAATTTCAGATTCTAGTGATTCAATTTAACAACATTGTCTCTAAGTTTTTTGTCCTTTTTCCTAAGTATAACAGTGATACGAGAAATAGCATCACACATTTCTTCGCAAGTGGGACATACCTCTTCATCGTCACTGTTGTGTGTTGTCTCCTCCATACTTGATCCTGAGTTGCTCGTCATGAAGCACATATTTGCCAAATTTACATGTCTAATGCACTTAAAATTACCTAGCATTTTCAGCATTTGAAAAATTAACATTGACACTACGCAAGTTACTTAGAATTTTATTAAAGCGAGCAAATAAATCGTTGATGGACTCACCTGGTTGCATCTCAAAGCGCATATACTCCTTTTTGAACATGTTTTGTCTTACCTCCTTGATCGTGTTCGATCCTTCATGGTAGTCACAAAGTGCTTTCCACACATCATACGCAGATCGGAGGTGAGCAACGTGGTCGAAATCGCTTTGAGTCAATCCTTGAATAAACAAATTTCGCCGCTCCTTCTTGTTGTTGTTGACATCTCTCATGTTCGCAGGCGTAACTTCATCGTTTGAAGGCATGACAAAGTGCTTGGAGACCTTTTCCCATATGGCGAAGCCTTGCGCCTATATGTAAGCCTCCATACGTGCCTTCCAAACTTGAAAATCAGCGCCATCAAACACACAAGGTTTTGTAGAGTATTTTTTTCCATGATGATTAGTCAAAACACGTGCAAATCCTAAAGATTAGAGCGTCGTGGCTCTGATACCAATTGTAGGATTGAAGAGCACGTAAAAAGTTACCAGAAGAGGGTTGAATGGTAGATTAAAAAACTTTTGAATGGAAGCTATGAAAACCCCTCGAAAAAAATCAATCTGTTAAGAAACCATGTGTATAATCTGTTTTCAACGTGTCCAACTGTGACAAAAACAAGTGTAGATTGTAGATATATAATCAAGTCATGTAACTAATGCAACAAGAATAACGTGAAAACACTAAGTAAACTTGAAATATGATGAAAAGACTAGACCAAGGTCAATCTATTCTACCCGATTTAACAACAGATCAGCAACACTGCAAAGAAACTCTTGTAGATCAAAAACCACCAATCCAATGATCATGAAATTTTCACAGATGATAGAGAATCAAGTTTTAAAGATAACCCAAAAATAATCATGTCAATTGGATTTGTAAAATGCGAGTTATGATCAAAATACCGAAGCAACATCAATTTGGGAAAGGAACATCGAAGTTCTACTTGATCTAGAGCTCTTGGGTTTTATCTCTCTCACACTCTTGCTGATTCTTGTACATCTTTTGAGTGTGTTTTATCAATTCTCTTGCTGTAAGGACTTGAATTACTCTTACTTGTTGGAGTGCAACCTTTTCTCGAACAAAATTTATATCAAATACAATGTGTTCTGTCCGACAGTTATGAATCGGATTGTGACTGAGATAAACAGCTGACACGTTGTCGCAGTAAACAATTGTTGCATTGTATACACTACAGGAACCACGACAATAGACGATGGCCAGTAACCGTCGTCTATAAGTCCCAAACCATCGTCTATAGCTTATTGAAGACGATATAAGCTTATAGATGATGGTTTCCGACCGTCTAGGTTTTTTTGTCATCTATAAGCTTATTGACAATGGTCACCTTCGTCTATAAATTAATTGATGATGGCCATATTTAGCTGTCGTCAATAAGTGACTCCTTCCACGTGGCAGCGGGGGAACCTTATCATCGATGGTAGACTGGACCGTCGTCTATAATATATCTTATAGACGACGGTATATCTGGTACTGTCTCTATGACACGTACATATTTATTGCGTGTTGTGCTGTGTCGGCTCGGGCCATGTCGGACCGGGCCAACCGGAAACCCCTTTATTTACATATATTAAAAAATCACTCAAACACATTAAATATTAATAAACAATAAGTACCAATTAATGAACAACATAATAAACTAACTAAAAATAAACAATTACAAATAATAAACAATTATTGATGAACAACATAATAAACTAACTAATGATCACTCGCGACATTGATCTTGAGCCGCTCCACCTCGAGGCGAGCAAGGAACTAACTAATAGTCGGTGTATGGTTCGGATGTGAGGAGAGAGGGAGAGAGAGAGAAAGGGAGAGGGAGATGAGGAGAGAGGGAAAGGTAGAGGGAGAGAGTGAGATAGAGGGAGATGAGGAGAGAGGGAGAGAGAGAGGAGAGAGAGAGAAAATGATGAAAAGAGAGAAGAGAGGAGCCATGGCCACCACCTTGAACCCCATCGAAGCCGATCCTAAAGGTAGGGCTTTGCCGCCAAATCCGATCTGACGACGGCATGCCCATGCCCGTCCAGCCCATGAAGGCCATCGTTGCCGCCGTGCTCTCCGACCCCTCTTTCGCCATCCCCAATTCAACTTCACTATGGCCGTCATCAAGTACATTCACTACAAGCAATACCTCAACAAGGGTAAGTCCAAGGGCCCCCACTCATGGACGGGCCTTGACGGCCTTGTCCTAGCCATCGCAACCATCCCCTCTCTCTCTCTATCTATCTCTCTCCCTGTCTCCTCATCTCCCTCTATCTCTCTGTCACAACCCCTGGTCCTCAACGTTCCATCGTCAAGGAAGTGAGCGGTGAAGTGGCCACAAGCGATGACACTCATACTTCACTCTCTCATATCGTAGGTCCATTGGTGACAGCTTTGACTTGAACCCTAGCTCGTTCTCCATCCTGATAGCGTCGCCGTGACACTCTCCCTCTACCTTTCCCTCTCTCCTCTCTCTCTAATTATTTGCAAAGCTCAACATGTAATGCACACAACAGCAGATTCAAGTACAGAATGAAGAAAAAATTAATGGAAAATGACATGGACAGTGGGGCAGAGTGGGAAGGGGGCGGCACACGGTGGCACTGCATGGTGGTGGTGGGGAGGAGGAGGCGTGCAGCGCAAGTGGGGAGGAGGCGATGGGGAGGAGGCGTTGGTGGTGGGAGAGGGCGGCGCATGGTAGGAAGGGGCAGCGCACCGTGGGAGGAGGTGGTGGGGAGGCAGCGCACGGAGGAAGGGGTGGTGCAGGACGGAAGGGGTGGCGCATGGAGGGGAGAGACGGTGGGGATAAAGCAGATGGGAGGGGGCATCGTACCTTTGGGAGACGGCGGTGCTCCAAACGCGGCGGCGGGCGGCTTCAGGGGCGAATGAGGTTGAGGAAGGAGGCTAATGAGGACTTGGCCGCGCGGGAGCCGAAAATAGTCCATAATAGTTGACGTTGTTAGGTCACCGTCGACGATTATGACTCGAGTGGGCCTTGTTTTTGGCCCATTTTGACGAGGCCTTTGTTGTCGATGTTGAACCGTCTTCTATAAGGCCTGAAGGCTTATCGTTGACGGTTCTAGGTTAACCGTCTTCAATAACGCATCACTTGACGATGATGGTTTTTAGACATCGACAATAAATTAATAGAAGACGGTACCATCAACAATAAATTCCACTGTCGTCTACTATTGCATTTTCTGTAGTGGTAGTGGCTGCTGGAGTTCTTCCTGTAGCTGACAAATCCAACAACACTCTGCTACAACATTTGCAATTGTGCGATATTCTGCTTCGATACTTGATCTTCATATTGTAGTTTTTCTCTTTGAGGACCAATAAATAAAGGAGTCTCCAAGAATGACACAATAACCTGATGTTGAGCGTCTTGCATCGAGGCATCCAACCCAATTTGCATCTGAATAAGCAGTTAGAGACAGATTAGATGAGCTGCTGACTTGAAGAAAGTGAGTCAGGGTGCCCTTGATATATCAAAGAATCCTCTTGAAAACTGACCAATGTGTACTTCGTAAGTGTTAGTTGTTATCACATGGGATCCCGGTTGGGCAATAACCCCCAGGCCCGTGGTCTCCCGCCCCCCACACACCCTGATCAGGAGCGCAACTGAGTTCCATTTCGGTTGAGGCCCCCTCTCGCCCGCACTATTTTAATCCACAGGAGGCAGCCGAGGCGAGTAGAAAGTCTTGCGCCCACGCTCGACGCCTACCACAATTCCGCAACATTCGATCATCAGATGCGCAGTAGCGAGGGGAAGGCCCTCGGCTACCTACCGCGATCTACGACTACGTGGGGAAGCAATCTTTCCCCAACCATCTTCACCGAGCGCGTCTGCATGGAGCCAAGCTCCGTTCATAGTCATGTCGTCCTCCACAACTTCACTCGAACGTATGTGTTCCCAATCCTATCCATAATCATGTTTGCTATGATTGTTTAATCTACCCCAAGTACATTGATTAGCAGTCCCTAAGACAAGAATTAAGTTAATCCTAAGTTAAAATTGGCATCAAAGCCACCTTAGGGTTTCTGCTAATTTGGTAATTAAGTTTTAAATCATGTTTTAAGTTTCAGTTAAGTATATTTCACATCAATTAGAAGGAGGGGAGTATTGGCTTCAGGTTTATGAATAGGAAAACTCAAATTGGATAAGAACTGAAGCAAAATAAGAACAAAATTAAGGAAAGAGGTGTGTATTGCTTACCTTAGATGGCTCTCCATCTCCTGGTCCCTCGAGACCCCCCACTGACGTTGAGTGTCGGTCAGGCAGTGTCGCCCTAACCACTGGCGAACCCTTCGGTTGAAGGGAACCGCGAAGGGCCAACATGGCCACCATGTCCGCCGTGGACCTATGCGTCGCGCGTCGTCTCGATGATGGTGGCGCGCTCACCCTGAGGCGAGCACGCATGCCGGCAAAGAAATCGGTGGTTGTGCCGTCCAACTCAGAGCATCGGCTAGCGTTTCATCGCTAGAACCATGACCCTAGTCCGAGGGCACCCCTCAGTGGCTGCTAACCATGAGCCTCCCATCGGTTGCATCTTGCGCCCCATGGGGATGGCCTTGGCGGTGTTGGAGCCTCGCCACCGGCGGGCTCACCTCTCGTGTTCCTCTCCGGTTGTCCTCTCTCTTCGCTCGTGCGGCAGCTGATGAGAGAGAGAGGCAAGTGAGAAATGAGGATTAGGGTTTTCGGTGTGGCATCCGCCGAGTTTTTGTGCCCCTCGAAACCGCCGCTCAGCCGTCCGATCTTGTTTGAATGAATGAGATTCACTCACGGTCAGGGGCTACGTCTCATCTAATCTGTTGAATGGAAATCCAACGGTGCGAGTGCGTCATCGCGCCTGCCTGCACCAAGTGGGTCGGAGCCCATGCGAGAGCCGCCATAGGCAGTGGTGGGCTACCCTTTCATTTTTCCCAGATTTTGTTTCTTCCACCGTGGGCTGATGCTGGTGGGCCACACATAATTATTAAATGAGCTAAGAATAATTAGTTATTTTGTGTGCAATTTTGTGTGATGATTATTTAATTATTTGCTGCAATATGTATTATTATTGTTGTTAAGATATATTCTCAGCTTATTTAATTATTTTAGATTGAGCCGCTGTGAAATTTAAGGAAATTAAGTTTGTTTCCGCTGTTATTATGTTATATATGGTAATTTAAATGAGTAGCCAACATAAAAATTAAATTACTGTATTTTTAGTTTATGTTAAGTTTAATTTGGTAAATATATAAAGTAGCCAACATGAAATTGAATTTGCCATATTTTATGTTGTATGGAATTTAAACAAGTAGCCAACGTGAAATTAAATTTTCCATGCTTTATGTTAAGTTTTGGATGACGTGTTTTGCGGAGTAACCAACGCAAAAAACAAAACATACCATTTCTTTTTGTTTAAGTGACTGTTGTATTTTGTAAAGTAGCCATCGTGAAAAGCAAAATACAACATTCTTCTTATATTAAGTTTGTATATTTATTTACTTATGATTATGTTTATGTTTTGAAGGTTCCTCCGCCTTATCTTCAGCACTGAGTTTATCTCCTACATTGAGCCTCTTAATGGTCACAAATTGTGGCTCATGAAGAGAGAGACTTGAGATCGCCCTTGTGGTCTATGAGTTGGACTATGCACTGGCGAGTCCTTGTCCTACTGAGCCTGTGGTTCCTATTGCTGAGACAAGAGAGACTGATAAGGATTTCTCACTTAGAAAGGGGCAATAACTAAGTGCTAAGAGTAAGTAGATAATGATTTCCTAAGTGGCAGGCATCGAACAGGAAATTTTTTATTGTCATTAGGGGGACTATCACTGAGGCCATTCGGGGAGCAATTCCCGAATGTGAGACAGATGTGGAGTACCTTCGTAAGGTGCAGAGTCAGTTTACTGGCTCTTCCAAGGCTTTGGCGAGCACTCTCATAAAGACGCTCGTCGGTGAGAAGTACACTGGAGTTGGTGTGCGTGAGCACATCATTAAGATGAAAAACTCAGAAGCAAAGCTCAAACCACTTGACTTAGGGGTGAGTGATGAGGTGCTTGTGTACTTCATCTCCGCCTCCCTTCCTAAGGAGTTTGAGGCCTTTGTGCTCAACTACAACTAACAACAAGAAAATTGGTCTATAGAGAAGTTGATTACCATGTGCGTTAAGGAAGAAGAACACATCAGTTGATAGCGGGGTGGTGACTTTGTCAACTACACCAAAAGGAAAGGGAAGGGGAAGATCTATTTAATTTCTTCGAAGCCTCCCTCTTTTTAGGTACATGGCATTCCTTCTACTTATAAGGGAAAGGCACCAATGCATCGTCCTCCTCAGAAGGATGTGAAAGTGGCTAAGGATTAGTGCAGATTTTGCAAGTCTAAGGGGCATAATCAGAAGGACTGTGTTGGCTTTCTAAAGTGGTGCTATAAGAACGGTAATAATTTTATCACTTTTATAAAAACCCTGTATTTAAGTTATTACTAATCTAGTTGGTGGAATGATTCAGGTGCCACCGTGCTCGTATGTAATTCTATGCAGAGATTAAGTATGAGGAGGACCCTAAGAAGAGGGGAAAGGACCATTAAAATCACTGATGGTCGTGAAGCCAAGGTCAAAGTCATTGGAGATTTCCCTTTTAGACTTAGTAGTGGCTTTGTACTTAGGCTAAATAATGTTCTTTTTGTTCCCTCATTAGAGAGAAACTTGATTTCAGTTTTATGATTGGACGATAAAGGCTATGTGTGTCATTTTGGAAATGGCAGATGTTCCATTATTTTTAATAATAAGATTGTGGGTCTTGCCTTCTGACAAGACATGTTATATCGATTGTCCACTCATGATGATATAAATGTTGTAAGAACGATCACATTTCTCAACCAAATGACTCATTATTTAGTAAGAGCAAACGAATCGATTTCGAATCATCGACAAAATTATGGCATTGTGGCATATTTCGAAGGGGAGAATTGAATTCTTAGTATCACAATCGATTCTTTCCTCACTTAGACTTTTTGAATTCACAAGAATGCATTGATTGCATTAAGGGTAAATGCGTTAAGACTATTAAGAGAAACGCGAAACATTGGGACTTTTAGAGTTAGTACATATGGACATTTGTGATCAGTTTCCCATAGTCTCCATAGATGGTTATGATTCGTTCATAATGTTTACGGACGACTATACCCGTTATGGCTACATTTATCCAATCAAGGGGCGATCCGAAGCATTGGATAGATTTAAGATATTTAAGGCTGAAGTGGAAAATCAGCATAACCATAAGATTAAGGTAGTAACATCCGACCATGGAGAAGAGTACTATGGTCGTCATACCCCATATGGCCAAGTCCCTGGACCTTTTGCGAGGTTTTTATAGAAAAGGGGCATAGTCACCTAGTACTCGACACTGGGCGAGCCTTATCAGAACGGTGTAGCAGAATGGCGTAACCGTACACTTATGGATATGGTAAGGAGTATGTTAAGTTATTTTATGTTACTGATTAGCTTATGGATGGAGGCATTAATAACCGTCATTCAGGTGCTTAATCGGGTTCCTAGTAAGTCAGTACCTAAGATACCGTACAAGATGTGGATGGGTCGTAAGCCCTTATTGAACTACTTGCACTGTAGAAATCAGCTCAGCCTTCTGAGCACCCTGAGTCAGTCATCGCGAACAATGAGGAGCAGCCACTGCCCCAACCTATAGAAGATGCACAACTTAGAAGATCTCAAAGAGTGAGACGCGCAGATATTCTGAGTGAATATGATGTCTACATGAGTGAAGAAGTTCAAATGGAGGATGATCCCACCTCATTTGAAGATGCTATGAGGAGACCTCAGTCATCCGAGTGGCTTAAAGCCATGGAGGATAAAATGAGGTCCATGGATGTTAACAAAGTCTGGTAATTAGTCAAAATTCCTAATGGAGCCAAACTGGTAGGGTGTAAATGGGTCTACAAGATTAAACGCAAATCCAAAGGAAAGATCGAGGAATATAAGGCCAGACTTGTGGCAAAAGGATTCACTCAAAGAGAAGGCGTGAATTATAATAAGACAGTCTCACCCATCTCTAGTAATGATTCTTTTAAAATAATTATGGCATTAGTAGTGCATTTTGACTTAGAGTTACATGAGATGGATGTAAAAATAGCATTCCTCAATGTGGATCTACACGAGGATGTCTATATGACACGACCGAAAGGTTTTGTCATTAAGGGTAAGGAGCATATGGGATACCATCTTAAGAAGCCCATTTATGGACTTAAACATGCCTCGAGGCAATAGTATTTAAAATTTGCTGAGACAATTAGAAAGTTTGGGTTTAAGCAGAATGAGGAGGATAACTGTATATATGCTAAATTTAAGAATGGGAAATACATTTTTCTCATTCTTCGTGCGGATGGCATACTACTTGTGAGTAGTGATTTTAACCTTCTTTTAGAAACAAAGAAGTTCTGATCCTCCAGCTTCGATATGAAGGATCTAGGTGAAGGTTCCTACGTGTTAGGAATCCAGATTCACTGAGATCGTATTAAGGGTGTATTAGGCCTATCTCAAAAAACATACTTGATCAAGAGGTACGGTTTTGCATGCTTGCAAGCCTTCGCCTGCTCCGCTAGTCAAGGGTGATATGTTTGGAGATTTTCAGTGTACTAAGAATCAATACGAGCTCGATAAGATGAAATCAGTCTCTACGCTCCTGCTATCGGAAGCATTCAGTATGCTCAAATGTGTACACACCCAGATAGCGTTTGTAACTAGGATGTTTGGCAGATATCAGGTAAATCCAGGGATTGATTACTGGAATGCTATTAAGAAGGCACTTAGATACATGTAAGGTACAAAAGACCTCATGTTAATGTTTAGTAGGTTATACTCACTAGAAATTGTGGATACTCGAATTCAAATTTTGCAGGGTGTGTGAATACTAGGAAATCCACCTTAGGCTATATATTCATCTTCGCAAACGGAGCTATTTCGTGGAAAAGCTCCAAACAAACCATCATGACATCATCCACAATGTATGTTGAGTTTGTTGCTTGTTATGAAGCCACTGGGCAAGCATTATGGCTTAAGAAGTTTATACCCAGACGTAGAGTGGTCGACAACATTCATAAACTACTTAAGTTGTACTGGGACAATAAGCCCGTAATACAATATTCTCACAACAACAAATCATGTATTGCTGCCAAACACATCGAAATGAAGCTCTATGTTGTGAAAGATAGAATCTAGGATCACACAATTAGTCTTGAGTATAAAAGTACCAATCAAATGCTTGCGGATCCGCTAACAAAGAGACTACCATCCAATGTGTTCAGAGAACACATAGCCGGCATGGGTTTAAGGGAGAGCCTGTGAACTATCCAAGACACTAAGGTTATTTCTAAGAGTGAGACGTATCGTGCCCTTTTTATGAGATGTATCGTCGAGTCAAACAGTACGTAAATGGCTATTTTTATGCATCGTGCCCTTTATGTTGACCGTAAGGAGATAGACACTATGTTTAGCAATTAAGAAAGTAAGTTGGTAATTTCTATGTCTCGTGATTAAGGGGGAGAATATTAGTTGTACTCACTTGGGATCCCGGTTGGGCAAGAACCGCAGGGCCCACAGTCTCTTGTTCCCCATGTGCCCTAATCGGGGGCACAACCGAATTCACCACACACGCATACGCAAGCATACTTGATTCACCGTGTAAGCAAGATCATGCCGAGTATTTGTTAAGTACTGAAGAGCCCCTGTGATACTTCTATAAAATGAATCATCAGTAGCTGGAGTGCCATCGGTGGATGGTGCCGTTAGTTTAGTATCAACAGGGGTGGATATGGGTTTGCACTTGCTCATTCCTGCCCGAGATAGAATGTTCTCATCATATATTCATTGATTTAATTGAAACCCCTCTTTCGTGCGTGTGACATGAATCTTGAGAAAGAAATGTAGTGGACCCAAATCTTTCATGGCGAACTTTTTACTCAAGTGGTTCACAATTGTCTGCATTAGCAACGAATAAAATGTTGTGAGCACTATATCATCCACATAGAGTAACAGATAGGAAGTCCGATTTTCTTGCTGGAGCACAAATAACGAGGAATCAGACTTTGTTGCCTTGAATCCCATCGTGGAGCTTGTTTAAGTCCATACAGTGACTTGGAAAGTAAACAGACATAATCCAGATGATTTGGATCAACAAAGCTGACTTGTTGATAGCAATATACTTTCCAGATAGTTGACCATGACAGAAAGCATTTTTAACATCAAGTTGGTGTATCGGCCAAGCTCTTGAAGCAGCAAGATGCAGGACCAAATGAACAGTCGCCAGTTTAATCACAGGAGAGAAGGTTTGGTCATAATCAACGCTGGCTTTTTGTGTGAAGCCTCGTACAACCCATCAAGCTTTTCTCCTGTCAAGAGTACCTTCTGGATTACATTTGTTCTTGAAAATCCACATTCCTGTTATGATATTGGTCCCTGTGGGCCGTGGCACAAGAGTCCGAGTGTGATTTATGTGCAAGGCATCTATTTCTTCTTTCATTACATGAAGCGAGGCTGAATCTTTCATAGCCGCCCGGACTGATAATGGCGGTGGGCTTAGTGTGAATTATCTGATATATGTCCATACTTGGATATGGTCTGAAAGTACCTGCCTGCGCCCTGGTCATCATTTTATATATTCGTGCGGTGGGATGAGAATCCACCTCGAGAATAGATGGCACCTGCACTAAATGAGTAGCAGCAGCTCATGGCGTTGTACCCGATGTTGATTGCGCCATAGAGTGAATCTGTTGAGGACTGTGCTCCATCGGTGCCTGCGCAACAATCATTTCGCCTGCATGCAGCGGAGAGGGTGTTGCCTCAGAGTTGTTGATGGGGAGCAAATCTCTGGGATCTTGTGCCGACAAAGATTAACTTGTGTAACCCTGATTTTGAGGACGATCACAGTCACCATTATGACGCTGTCCGGTGCGGATATTCTGCAGTTCAGCCGTGTAGAAGACCAGATATGAGTCCGGAATTTTGCTAGCTGACACTACAAGAATCGAGCAATAAAGCATCGGGGATCATATTACTGTTGGGTCCATCGCTTTAAAATACAAGAAATGTGTTGGATACTTGAAAACCGACGGTCAAATATAAAGGCGTCAGGGCCAATCGGAAAGCCCGACAGCCATAACTTTAAAATTGTCGGCCAAACTTCAGTGACGGACGGCTATAATTAAAATGTAGGTACAGGCAAAAGAATCGACATACATAAGTCTAAAACCATCAGGTCTAGGTTGGCTGACGCAAAAAACTTAAACCCGTCAGGCCATGTCACCGAGGCCGACATCCATAAGTGGGCCCCAGCACCTCATCCCATCCCCCACTTGCTTTATTTGGCCGCATCCTCTGGACCCGCATCTCTTTCCATCTTTCTTTATTTCTTTATATCCCCCAGAGCCTTCCGCATCCCACGAATCCTCCAGAGCCTCTCAACTCAGCACCGGTTTATGGATGAGTGCTATTGGCGTATAGGTATTCGACCCTGCATCAAAACAGCTCTGTTTCCCTTCTCTGTCGCATAAGTTTCCAGCTAAAAAGGTTTTGTAAAGTCCGGCATTGCCAATACGCGCTAGATCTCCACTAAAACCCTAGCTAGGACAGCAGACAGTCTCCGGCGCGAGTTCCTGGCGCAGCCTCCCCGGGCTCCCAGTGAGATCCCGGCGTGACCTCTACCGCGAGATCCCGACACGGCCTCCCGGGGCTCCCGGCGCGGCCTCCCCAGGCTCCCGACGAGATCACGGCGCGAGCTCTCCCGCGAGATCCCGGCGCGGCCTCCCCGGGCTCCCGGCACGGCCTCCCCGGGCTCCCGGCGCGGCTTCCCGCAGGCTCCCGGCGTGTTCCAGATCTGGCGAATCTCGAAAGCGCTTGGAGCCCGCCGGCGACCAAGGTCAACGCGCCCGTGCTCCACCTCTGTTCCGGCGCGCCACCTCTCCGTTCCGGCGTACACCTCCGGTGACATCCAGATCCGGTGCCGCCAAGGTCGGTGGCATCCACAGCCGCCGTTGTGTTGATCTTGTTTTTAGCAGATCTGGAGCTAGATTTTGTGCTTATGTTCATTGTTTTGGTACTGAGATATGAACTCATATGGATGTGATTGTGTTCATATTGTACTGAGATATGAATGTGCTTGTGTTCATTTTTGTGCCGAGAAATGAATATGTTAATTCAAATGCTGAGATTTGTGCTTGTGTTCTTGTTCCATACGGAGAATTGAATCTTGATTTGTGTACGGTGTCAAAGCTCCTGAGCATGTGGAAAAAAAAAGAACAAAAGCTATCGGTTGACCGATGTCTTTAGTGTATAACCGTCGGCTATAAGGCCAAAGGACCTTTTACACATTTCCTGTAGTGTGATACAGAAGTTGATGAAGCACCTGGCACCTGCATCCAGAAAGGAAAATTGCTTTCATCGAGACAACATGCCGAGATGTTAGAACTTGTCTGGTTTGTGGATTATAACACCGGTATCCTTTAGTATCAGCAGGGTATGAAATGAAAATGCAAGGTGACGATGGAGGTGCAAGTTACACCGGTATCCTTTAGTATCAGCAGGGTATGAAATGAAAATGCAAGGTGACGATGGAGGTGCAAGTTTATGTGGAGTGGTTGATGTGGTGTTTAGAAAACAAAGGCAACAAAAAACATGCATGTGATCATAAGTTGGTGGGGAACCAAGAAGAAGCTCATATGGTGTGAGGTTCGAACGTGTGTGACAAGGGCGACGGTTTATGGAATAGGTGGCTGTAGCAAGAGAATCTGGCCAAAATGTGAGTGGAGCGCCGGCCACTACGTAAGAAACCTAAATAGGAGACAAAATAGGTGACGCTCTCAAAGGCGATCATCGATGGTAATCTTAAGCGAGGCGAGCCCACCTTAGTGAGGATCGGATATGGCTCGGTTGAACGTTCAAGGAGACGGGTTACATTATAGCCTGTCTCAGTTAAGTATGGATCCGAGACGGGCCTACTCTCTGGACGAACGGGAGACGTACGTCTAACATAGCGTGTCTCCTATTAGCGAGTGAAATGAGTTGCTCTTTACTGAAAGTGCATCTCCTTTGTCTTTGCTTACAGACAGGCATGAACACGATGCTGAACGATGACCACATTCATTCACAGTTGAACACACAAAATATTCATCACACAGATGAACACAGATAACACATTCATTCATTCACACAATTGATCACAAATAACAAATATATTACAAAATACAAGAAAGAAGTACAAGACACGAGGAAAGAAAAACAACAGGAACTAAAAACAACAAAAGAAAATCTAAATCCTACTCCTCCTACCCCTCCTCCTCCGGCTGCTACGATTGCTCCGGCTGCTCTGGTTGCTCCGGCTGGTCCGGATCCGACACTGGAACCTCACAATTGATGTTCCTCACCATCACCGCCACTAGGATACTGTGGCCCTCATCACCGAGGTTTCTTGCAGGGTGGATCCCTCGGAGGTCTTGACGGCGGAACGTTGGCCATGGTGGGTTACCTGCACGGAGAAGACGAACGAAGAGAAGAGACTGATGGCACCTTATATAATGTCTGTGCGGAGAAGAAAAATGGAGACGCGCTTTTAGAAAGAACGCGTCTCCAATTCCCCATGTCACCTTTAGCTTCGTGATTTTCTCCATTTTGCTTCAGTTCACTGTTGATATCACACATCACGAAACTTAGAGCACATTCACTTGATAACTAAATCATTCACTTGTCCAGAAAATAATCAAATCCTTCCATATGATTCCTAAAGAACACCATGAACACACCACACATTCATTCATTTACACAGTTAAAGAACACAAAAGATAATATTCAATCACATAGATGAACAAAGATAGATTTTTATTTATTAAAAATATTTAGAAAACAGAAGCAACTAAAAACAACAAATAAAAACTAAATCCTACTCCTACTCCTACTCCTCTCCTCCTCCTCCTCCTCCTCCTCCTCCTCCTCCTCCTCCTCCTCCTCCTCCTCCTCCGGTGGCGATGACTCCGGCGCCGCTGCAACAGGAGCCTAGGCCGGCTACGCCGGCTGCTCCGGCTGCAACAGTTGCACCGGCAGTGCAACCCCGAGAACGAGGTTGCTCTCCATCACGTCCATCAGGTTTTTGCGGCCTTCAGGGCCAAGCACCTGGGCCATCGTTGCAAATAGAATGTCGAGACGATCGGCCACCCCCGTGAGGGTGAAAAGGTAGTGGCCGATGGTACCCATTCCAGTAAACTGGGGAAGGGTACCCAAACCCAAGGAACTCATGGCGCAAGACGTATTGTTTTATGCCTCTTGCGCCATAAGGAGGCGCTACTCGGTGTTGAGCCTCTCGGGGGAGCTGCAACACAGTTTCTTGCACGGTGGCTCCCTCGGAGGGCTTAGCAGCGGAAGGTCGGCCATGGTGGTGGTGGGTCGTCGGAGCGGAGAAAACGAAGAAAAGAAGAGGATTGAAAGTGAGCAACGCGCTTGTGGAGAACTCTTGGGTGATGGCGCGTCTTAAATAAGGTCCCTGCGGAGTCAATGATGGAGCAGTTGGTTTCTCGCGCATTGATGGAACGATGGGACGCATCGATCACCACCTTGGGTAAACGAAAGGTCGCACATGGACATGGAACGCGTCTCTGCACCACGCCACTGAAATTAAGTTCTCCGCAGACCTCGTGTCGCTCATCTCTCTTTCGACAATGGAAGATGCGCTTTAGCTTAACGCGCTTCTCTCTTTGTTATAGTGCGTCTTGCATATATCTCTCTCGTCTCTTTGTCTCTTCGACAATGGAAAATGATCTTTAACTTAAAGCGCATCTCTCTTTGTTCTAGCGCATCTCCCATTTATCTCCCTCGTCTCTTCACCTCCAGTGCTCCTTTACTAATCGACCAACTCCAGTGCGACCGCATCCTCTGTTCGTATTCGCCGTTGTCGTGGTCATCGCCGTCATCATTGTCGACATCATCGACATCCTCGTTGTTGTCGTCGTCGCCTTCCTCCTTGTCATCGTCACTATTCATGGCTGATATCGGCTTGGCGTGTAGCCGATTGAAGGAGGAGCGCTTGGCATGGCGCAAGAACCATCCCCATGTATGTACATATGGCACACTGATCGCATGGTTGTATATATGTAGATCTGCAATGGACTGATGAGTTTTATTTTTCCGTCTTATTTGTTTTTGGTATTTTTCAATTTCTCTGCGTAGGGTTTCTCTTCGAAGCTTGACTCGGGAGATTTATTGAAGTGGCAGTGCATCGTCCCCGGTAAAGAAGGGGTAAGTCATGAAGAACAAGCACAATATGATTTTAACCATTGTCCTCCTATTAATGAATTTCCTTTGTAGACTGACTGGGAAGGTGGTTACTACCGCCTGACAATCTTCTTCTGAGAGGACTATCCATTGGTGCCTCCAAGATGCGCCTTTCCAAGTGGGTTCTTTCACCAAAATGACCATCGCTCAGGAGCACTCTGCATTGGGATTCTTGATCAAGAGACTGTAAGATAGATCTATTTTGATCATGTAATTAGTAATTGTTACGGAACTTATTTGAACTGGTTTCTTATGTTGCTTAAATTGATATTTCGTAGGGGTGATGTACTGCTTCTACAATCAAAACTATACTACTTGAAGTTCAGTGTTTGCTGCATCAGCCAAATGCTCCCAATGTTGAAAATGATTGCTATAATCTACATATCAAGGTTAGACCCTTTGAGTTAGTGACCAATGTAAGTTATTCATTCCTCCTTCAACATTTTTTAATTTAAAGAATGTCAATATTTTCAGGATCCAGGGGAATATAAGAGACGTGTTCGGGAGCAAGCTGGACGATACAGTTTAGATTGATCGATGGGAGCTTTAGGAATAAGTTTAGATTAAAAATTAGTTTAGAGGGCACACAATGTATGAACTATGAAATTCATTAAGTTGCAAATTATCTCTGAGTTGCAATGTCATTGCATTTGTTTATCCCTGAATTCCAATTAATCCATTAATTGCAATGTCATTGGGTTTGCTTATCCCTGCAACGGACGCTCACGATTTCGTGGGAGTGGCAATAGGGGAAGAGTGCATGAGAGACGAACTTAAGAAAGGTGCGTCTCACATAACTGAGATCCAGCAAAAGGCAGACGCGCCTTACTCGGGCTCGTCTTCGATTTGTTCCGAAGATCTTTTGTCCCACCTCGAAAAGCTGAGCACGTTGTAACGATTGTATAAGGCATTGCGTACAGTTGCTAGTTGGACACGCCATAATGTCCTGGATGTTGTCCTGGCTTCAGCAAACCGTGGCGCATCTAGGACATTCTAGCATGTCCGGGGCCACAAATTAATGCGAGACGCGCCTTGCATTCTCGTGTCTCCGATTTACGCCGAAGATCTTTTGTTCCACCTCGGAAAATGTCCTGATGCGTAAGATGATAATGCGAGATGTGTGTTATATACGTGTGTCACCGAGTTTTAATTTAACTCTCGCGCGCTCTATGGCGAAAATTTTTGTCCATCGCGCGCTCTCTTCGAAAATTTGGTGAAAATTTTTATTTAAACCGCAGATCCTGAGCACGCCGCTGCCATTGACCCCGACCTTTGCGTCATAAGAGAGTTGAGCACGCTGGAGCACGCTGCCTCACCCCTGTCCCCGGAGCACGCCGCTGCCGTCCCTCTTTCTCAACTCGCTCTTCGTCATTGTCGCACTCCCGCTGTCGACCACTATCTCGTCGTCAACTCCGACCTTCATCATCAGAGAGTTGGTCATGCTGGAGCACGCCGCCGTCTCAACCCCGACCTCATAATTGGTATGAGCACACCGCCACCTTCACATAAGTGGAAATTATCCTTTTCCCTGGAGCACGCTGACCTGCTGTCATTAGAGAGTTGAAGAACTGGCACTCTGGCGCCTCTGCCAGCTCATCCCAAAGCACACTGCCGTGTCCCCTGTCCTTGGAGCACGCCGCCGCCACGACCTTGCCCTCAGAGCGTGCATTCCAGTGATTTTATTGAATTTGAGGATGTCCAATGAAGGCTCATCGCTAATGAAGTCATTGATCCAAAGGGAGAATTTTCATTACGGTATAAATTCATCTTCCTTGTTTATGTCCAATGCAGAAGTAATGTATTTGTTTTGACTATCAATGTATATAATGAATTCTGATTCGCAAACCCTTGAAACTGCAGGAACTGTGGTTGACACTAGCATTTGCCATCCCAGTGAGTTTGATTTCTACCTGGAATCGATGTACCTATGCTGGAATTAGCCTATAAATGCATCAATGGAATGTAAATTGTTTGTTTCTTTAGGGGACAAGCACACCAACTCACTACCATGTCCTTTACCATGAGAACAATTTCTCTGCTGATGCTTTGCAGATGTCACCAACTGTCTATGCTACAAGTAAGCTCGGTTCTCCATTCACTAACAGATATTTGCTACCTTATGTGACTGGCTAAGCGAATGTGACTACAATTTGATAATGTTTTATATGATTTCAGTGATTTTATTGAATTTGAGGATGTCTCAGTCAGAGCATTAGAGGCTATGAAGGCTCATCGTTAATGAAGTCATTGATCGGGAGAATTTTCAATACGGTATACAGGATTAGATGATGACAGTTATGATGTGTGTGATTAGTGATATTGTAATCAGGATCAGTCTTTGTTGTGTTATTAGTATACTTGATAACCCCGATTGACACTTTGGTAATATTTGATTGGTCAATATAATTTAACGTGTGATCATTTTAACAATACATATGTTCATGAACAGTATGTTGCTGACACTGGTAATACGGCTGCCAAATCTTGGCTAGCTCCTAATAGTAGACTCTGCCTGTAAACAATCCGTGATGAGCTATAGCAGAGAGCGTCTCAGATAACCTTAATAAAGGAGACAAGCTTCCATAAAGCCCATCTCACATATGTAATAAATCTGCAACGCGCTACAATATAGAACGTCTCAGATCAATCATTATATTTGCGACGTGCTTTGTCAGGGCCTGTCACGCATGTATGCTGATGGGCGACGCGCGCCAGCGTCGTCTCCAATGACCCCGTCAAGGTCGTCTGTTATGACATAGAGAAAAGAGATGCGCTTCTTTTGAGCGTGTCTTGATCCTATTTTGATCGGCGACATGCCTTGAGCCCGTCTCTGATGCCACCATAATGCGAGACGCGACAACGGAGATGCACAGTTTGTTCGGGCCCGTCTCGTATGAGCCTTTCTTACGTAGTGGGCATGTATGAGGATAGTCCGCATACTATCATTGATAGTACGTAAGATCCTCTTGACACGTCCATTTTGTTTGGACGTGTAAGGACATGTTAAACGTAATGTGATGCCGTGCTGAATTAAAAAGTATCGCAATTTGTGACTATCAAATTTGGTATCGTTATCTGTTTGGAAACAGACAATAGGTCTGTGAAATTGATTCAGCATGACTGCATGAAAACAAATCAATGTAGGTAAGACGTTAGATTTGTGACGAAAAGGAAATGTCCAGGAAAAATGTGAAAAAACATCAAGTATTACGAGATAAAATTTGAAGCCGGAGTTGCTATAAATAGGTGAGGTCCACACATCACAGTGAAGTAATTGAAATGGAAACATGGAAATACTTGATGAATTGCTAAAAGGTAACTGAGCATTTTTACCTAAATGACATGAATGTGTGTCTTCCTTTGTGAACTGAAAAGGAAATGTATTTAAGATGTGATGGAGCTGGCCATGACCAGGGTCACCTAGGTGTGCATGCCACAGGTCAATGCTGACATCGGAAACAAAGCTTCGAGGAGTGGAATTTTGTGGGTGTTGATGCAAGGAGTAGAGGTCGCCCGTCGAATCACAGCGGAGAAGAGTCACTCCCACGTGAAAATCCTTTATGAAAAAACCCAAAGGATCAAAAGTTACCGCAACGGAATTATCACGATTTAGAGCACGCAAATCAAATTTTTCATGAGGTGTGGTGAGATAAGAACATTATTCAGTTTGAGAGGAGTAGATGATGTGGCAATGGATGTGCTACCGGTGTAATGCATGGGTAGATGAGTCCCACTGCCAAACACTATTTGATATGTGTGAGGGTGTGGAGAACGAGGAGATGATACCGGTGTCATTAGCCATGCGGGAGCTTGCGCCAGTATCAAGTATCCATTCACCATTGCCGGTTTATTGGCTTGGTGGTGGAACAGAGTGAAGAAGCCATTAGTGCAGGAGATGCTTGATACGGTGATGCACCGGAGAAGTGTGCATCATAGCCACCAAGTGAGGAGGTGGTGTGCAAGACCTGTTGCTAAGAATTTCCGGGTTGAGGGCCGAGCAGGCCGGCATTGGAAGGACGGCAAATCGGTATGGGCCAGGCCTGAACAAGACCCGTCCATGGATTATAGGAAGTGGTCCATGGGACTTGACCAGTGCATCCTGGCGGCAGAGATGGAGCTGAGGTACCGGAAGAAGACCCCCCCCCCCCCCCACCCGCTCTATTATTTTTCTTGCCATCAGACTTGGATCTCTTGCGGCGACGATCACCACTATTATTGTTGCTGGGGCCAGAGGACGTTGAGGGAGGTACTGGTGGCCCAGCAGCTCCCTGATTATTCTGTGGCATAGTGGTCTTTGCATGAAGAGAGGTGGCTTTGGCCAACAATGCCGTATTTGTCTTCATTTTTGCCGTATGAAGCTGCCTCTGCTCATCTTGTAGCAAATAATCACGAACAGACAGAAATGAGGGGAGTGGTTTGCGGGTGGTGATCACAGATATGGCGTGACTAAACTTTGAGCTCAGCCCTCTCAAGGCATTAATCACTAGTGAAGCTTCTGTGACAGGATGCCCAACATCATGCAGGAGATCAGATAATTCCTTGAGCAGGCTGAAGTAATCTGATACGGACAGATCACCTTGAAACAACACATTAAATTCTTGGAGCGCATAGACCGTTCTTTGACCGGCCTTGTCAAGAAAAAGTCCTCTGATCGCCGACATCAGGACATAGGCTGTTGGATTCAGCAGTTGAACCAGCTTCATCAGGTTTGTCGTAATAGAATTATAAAGCTACAAAACAATGCAGGAATCGATCTGCATCCAGTGCGGATTATGCCACATATTTCTGGCGTCCACCGAGCCATCAACATGGTCGTCCAGACCAAACTTTCTGAACATTGCATCAAAGAAGGAGTTCCATATGGACAAGTTGGAATCCCCATAGTTAAGAACAATAGGAACATGTGACCTTATGTTGACATGTTGAATTGAGGTGGCAGAAATGGCAGTTTGTGGAGGGTCAGCAAATGGGTTAGATCTGCTGGAAGCTGCTGATGCAGCAGAAGAGTTCACTACATAAGAAACCCAAATAGGAGACAAAGATGAGCGATGCACTCAAAGGTGAACGTCTCTGATAAGGTTAAGCGAGATGAGCCCATTTCAGCGAGGACCTAACATAGCTCGGGAACGTTCAAGGAGACGCGTTACAATACATCACGTCTCAGTTAAGTAGGTATCCGAGACACGCCTTCTCTCTAACGAATGAGAGACGCGCTTCTAACAAAGGGCGTCTCCTATTAGCGAAAGAAATGAGACGTACTTTACAGAAAGCATTCTCCTTTGTCTTTGCTTACATACAGACATGAACTCATAGCTAAATGATTAATTCATTCATTCGCAGTTGAACATACAAAATATTCATCACACACATGAACACCGATAACATATTCATTCATTAACAAATATATTACAAAACACAAGAAAAGAAGTACAAGACACAAGAAAATAAAAACAACATCAACTAAAAAACAACAAAAGAAAACCTAAATCCTACTCCTCCTCCCCTTCCTCCTCCTCCGGCTGCTCCAGCTGCTCCGCTGCTCTTCCGGTTGCTCCAGCTGGTCCGGATCCGGCGGTGCAACCTTGCGGCCGAGGTTCCTCACAATCGCTGCCACCAGGATACTGCAGCCCTCAGCGCCGATCACCTTGGCTATTGTCTCGAGCAGCCTCTAGAACCAGTTGAACAGCCTGTCGAACAACATCTCGAGCAGCTCGTTGTTGAGCTTCTCGGGGGAGCGGCAACACTGTTTCTTGCGGGGTGGCTCCCTCGGCGGGCTTGGCGACGGAACGTTGGCCATAGTGGGTTGTCTGCACGGAGAAGACGAACGAAGAGAATAGGAAAGACTGATGGTGCCTTATATAAGGTCTGTGCGGAGACGCAAAATGGAGACGCGCTTAACACCGAATCATGTCACCTATGCTCGACGTCTCCCTCTCCTCTGCTCAGAGGGAGACACGCTCTTACGTAAAGTGCGTCTCCTATTACCCACGTCTCTTTTAGCTTCATGATTTTCTCCATTTTGCTTCTGTTCACTTTTGATATCACAAATCACTGAACTTATAGCATATTCACTTGATAACAAACTCATTCACTTGTCCAGAAAATAATCAAATCCTTTCTTATGATTCTTGAGGAACACGATGAACACACTACACATTCATTCATTCACACAGTGGCCAACGTTTTGTAATATATTCATTCACACAGTTGTTGAACACACAAGATAATATTCAATCACATAGACGAACAATGATAGATTTCATTCATTAACACAATATATTACAAAACATAAGAAAAAAGTACAATCAACTAAAAACAACAAAGAAAAACTAAATCCTCCTCCTCCTCCTCCTCTGGCAGCGATGACTTTGGCATTGGTGCAACAGGAGCCTGGGCTGGCTGTGCTGACTGCATCAGCTGCACCGGCGATGCAACCCCGAGACCGAGGTTGCTCTCCGTCACCTCCACCAGGTTTCTGCGGCCCTCGGCGCCAAGCACCTGGTCCATCATCTCGAACAGAATGTCAAGACAATCGGCCACCCCTGTGAGGGCAAAGAGGTAGTGGCTAATGGCACCCATTCCAGTAAGTTGTGGAAGGGTACCCAGACCCAAGGAACTCATGGCGCGAGACATATTATTGTACGCCTCTTGCGCCATAAGGAGATGCTACTCGGTGTTGAACCTCTCGGGGGAGCTGTAGCATAGTTTCTTGCATGGTGGCTCCCTCGGCGGGCTTGGTGGCAGAAGGTCGGCCATGGTGGTGGTGGGTTGTCGGCGCGGAGAAGATGAACAACAAGAAACATATTCAAAATGAGCGACGCGCTTGTGGACAACTGACGGGTGATGGCGAGTCTTACATAAGGTATATACGGAGTCGACGATGGAGCGGTTGGTTTCTCGCGTATTGATGGAATGATGGGACACATCATACTACCTCGGGGAAATGAAAGATCGCACACGCCGATCGCACGCATCTCTGCACCATCATCGCCGAAATTAATTTCTCTGCAGTCCTTGCGCCGCGCATCTCTCTTTCAACAATGGAAGACAACCTTTCATGTAACGCCTCTTGCTTTAGTCTCTTGCACGTATTGATTTAGTTTCCCATGCGTCTCATGTTTATATTGCTCATCGCTTCGCCTCCGGTGCTCATTTACTAAGACCAACGCTCCTTTGCTGATCGACCAACTCCAGTGTGACCGTCGCCTCTATTCGCCATCATCGTCATCATCGTCGTCGCCATCCTCGTTGTTGTCATCACTGTTCATGGCTGGGTTAGATATTGGCTTAGCGCATAACCGACGGAAGGAGAAGCACTTGGCGTGGTGCAAGAACCATCCCCATGCATGTACATATGGCACCGGTCGCATGGTTGTGTATATGTAGCTCTGCAATGGACGCATGAACTTTTAATTGTTTGTTTTTGTTATTTTCAATTTCTTTGAGTAGGGTTTCTCTACAAAGCTCGAATAAGGAGATTTATTGAAGTGGCAGTGCATCGTCCCCAGTAAAAAAGGGCTAAGTCATGAAGAACAAGCACAATCATATGAGTTTAACCATTTTCCTCTTATTAATGAATTTCCTTTGTCGACTGACTGGGAAGGTGGTTCCTACCCCCTGACAATCTCCTTCTCGGAGGACTATCCGTTGGTGCCTCCAAGATGCGCCTTTTCGCGTGGTTTCTTCCACCAAAATGTCCATCGCTCAGGAGCACTCTGCATTGAGATTCTTGATAGAGACTGTAAGATTGACTTATGTTCCTCACGTTGAAAGTAATTGTTGCCGAACTTATTTGAATTGGTGTCTTATGTTGCTTAATTTGATATTTTGTAGGGGTGGTTGTTGAAGTATTTTGCAACACTTCCCCTGGGCCTACTAAGGCGCAACCCGCAGAGGTTCATATTTAGGTAGGGCGAATTCTCTGGATCTACAAGCGAGATGAACACAGGGGATTTTTACGTGGTTCAGGCAGCTAGGAGGCGCAATACCCTACTCTATGGGGTTTGTGTGTTGTATTGGATGTCACTGAGCCTGAGTCAATGTGCGATCGTATGAGCAAGATGTCAGAGAGTTGTCTTCTGTCGATGGTTGCTCGGTACTTTTATAGGTTAAGGGACAACATCTTACATTATGACCAGGGCCCGACAGGTGGCCCTGGGTTAATTAGTCATGAAAGTGCATTAACATGCCTTGATGACACATTAATGGACCTTGAGGGTGTACTAACGTGTCCTGATGACGCATTAATAGGTCTTGATGGGTCTTCATGGTGCACTAAGGTGTCTTGATGACACATTAATAGTGTCTTGAAGCCGCATTCTTTATGACACACTAATGATGTCTTGAGTGCACACATCGTCTTCATGAAGCGCATGACGAGTGGAAGCATCGGACCTCTCCTCAGCGTGGATGTTTGGTCTGGAGCCGCGGGTCGCGTGGCACCACCGAAGGTCCGGAGCTACAGAGCGCGTGGAAGCACCGGAGCCACCCTTGGCAGGGAGGCAGGTCCAGAGCTACGGGACACATGGCGCCACCAGAGCTACCCTTAGTAGGGAGGTAGGTCCGGAGCTGCGAGACACATGGCAGCACCGGAGCCACCCTTAGTAGTGTGGCAAGTCCAGAGCTACAAGACACGTGGTAGCTTCTTGATACTTCCCCTCTTATGAGGTGGAACCCATCGTCTTGTCTTCCTTGTATGCGGGGATACCTGGTCTGCAGGGTACCGACAGTGGCCCCCGGGCCCACCTCGGGAGATGTGATGATCCCGTAGGTGGGGCCACCATCATCAACATCGACGGCGGGCTTCCTCGGGGGTGCTAAAACTTGGTGAAGGTGTGGGAACATCCATCATCGATGCTAAGAACATTGACGGCAGGCTCCCTGGGAGGTGCCGGTGTTAGAGCTTGAGGTTCGATGGTGGAGCTTGGTGAAGGTGCGGGAGCGTCCACCATGGGCGCTAAGAACGTCGACAGCAACCCCCTTGGAAGATGTCGGTGCCAGAGGTTGAGGTCCAACGGAAGAGCTTAGTGAAGGTGCGGGAGCGTCCACCATCCATGCTAAGAACATCGACGGCAGGCCCCCTTGGAAGGTGCTGGTGCTGGAGGTTGAGGTCTGATGGCAGATCCCGAAGAAGGGTGAACTCATGCATAAGAGTTACACAAAAAGAGTAATAGTGCTCACTAGTTACTATCTTCCTACACTCAGTTTTGTTGTCGCTTACAGTCCTTAGCCAGGCTACAGGGCCTGAGTAATTCACTGTGATAGTATTCGGGTACAGGTTGCTGCCTCACACAGGAATGTGTGCTGTCCATACCCACCTTACTTTGATGCAATACCAGAATAGGTAGAGTGGCGTACTTAGGGTGCTGGACCAGGCTAAGTCTATAGCCGACATCAGACCTATCATTAGCATTGGTTTTCAAGAGAGTAGGCCATTTAGCGGGCACGAGATCCCAAATGAGAAAACTACTAGAAATACCCAAACACATCAAAGGTACTACAGATTGTCCGTCTGCAGCAGGATAGCACAACTCCCACTGTGGGCAAACAGAAAGATGTAACAGAGCAAAAAATGGAACAATATGCATAATATTTAAGCATAACTATTTGAACAATGTAACAGCATCTGGATTTTGGTTATTGCTTTGTCTAGGAGCATGTGCCTTTGACTCCACGGTACTGAACCACAATGCTGAGGAGGAAGAGTGCGCTAGCTTAGGGTCACAGGACAGGACTCTAGGTGCAAGACCATGCTAAACAGACAACACACTCTTGACCTCCAACGGACATTGGTCTTTCGAGGGATGTTCGACCCCCAGTACTCAGCTCCAGCATTGGAAAGGTAGAGTGTGCATACTTAGGGTGCAGGACCAGGTTAAGTAGGTATCACACTCTGGACCCCCAGTATTTAGCCGCAAGAAAGGTAGAGTGCGCATACTTAGGGTGCAGGACCAGGCTAAGCAGGCAGTGCACTCTAGACCCTATAATGGCATTAGCTTTTCATGGGAGTGACCATTCAGCGACATCGAACTCCGAGCAAGAAAATAACCAAGGAGACCAGATACATCACAGGTACCTGTTGGTGTTGCACATAGTCGTCGTGTGGTGGCGGAAGTAGACATGAGGCAAAGTGTACATGCTTAGGGTCGTAGGGCACCGAATTTGGGTGCAAGACCACACTAAGTAGACTTTACACTTTGGACCCCCCACTGGCGGCAGTGGTGGTAGAAAGTCGTCGAGTGGTAATAGCAGTAGCCACCAAAACACAGAGTGTGTGTCCTCCGGGTCAGCTCGCTATGGAGCAAGAAGTGGCGCCGTCCTCCCTGCTCCCTTCATAGCGAGAGGGTCGAGAGGATCTAGCGATGGATTGAGGGTTCACCATCGTGGTGAGGCTCATAAATTCAAAAAAGTGTGCCCCTACCTGGCGCGCCAAATGTCGAAGTGTTTTGCGACATCTCCCCCGGACCTACTAAGGAGCAGCCTGCGGAGATTCATATTTAGGCGGGGCGAATTCTCTAGATCTACGAGCTAGATGAACACACAGGATTTTTACGTGGTTCGGGCCGCTGGGAGGCATAATACCCTACTCCACGGACTTTGTGTGTTGTATTGGATGTCACTAAGCCCGAGTCAGTGTGCGAGCGTATGAGCAAGATGTTAGAGAGTTGTCTTCTGTCGGTGGCTGCTCGATCCTTTTATAGGTTAGGGGCTGACATCTTACATTATGACCGGGGCCCGATCGGTGGCCCCAGGTTAATTAGTCATGAAAGCGCATTAACGTGCCTTAATGATGTGTGGACCGGAGTCCACACATTCCAGAAATCGCAATTGGGTGGTGTCGTGCGATGTGGCACCCAACAACACACAGAAAAAGATACATCGTATTACATAAAACAACAGAATATTATACAAGCTTTGACTTTTACAAATAATATACATCTAAATACAGTACAACAGAAGATAAGTTCATAGCTCTCGACACTCAAGCCTAAGCTATGCAAAGTCATTCCGTTCAGCCCTAGAACGGAATCACACTGGCAGCACACAGAAAACATCACGGCGGTGTGCATGGTTTCCACTCGGCCGTTTACCCCGATAGGGGCAACGCCTCACTGGCAAACCCTTCATCATAAATGTCATCATCTGCTGCAAAAACTTAAAATAGCAACCGTGATCATGAAGGCTCAGCAAGACTTAACTGTCTCCACTAAGCATGTAACTCTATATGCAGGATAAACATAATATAGGATGGCAGTTTGCAATAAAAGACTCGCCTAAATGTTAGACCTTACTTTCAGATTTTATCAGAAAATTAAAGCTTCATGAATCTGAAATTTAGTGAACAATCTGATCTAAACATACAAGCATCAATACATAATTATTCCATAAAGCATGATTCAATAATATTCAGCTCCAAATAATTAACTACGTCACGACTCAGTGAATAAGCGGTACTCTATTACCGCGAGGGACGACAACTCAAATTGATATACACCTGCAGGGATACCCGAATAGCATGACACATATATCCACACTCGGAGCTGTGACGGCACACTCCACTCATGTTGTATGCAGCAACCTTTCACCCGCTACCTACACGCCGAATTAGTCCCACCACTACGAGCAGGAGGCCCCCCCACAGAGTACGACGTACCCGCTGGCAGGTTTACACCTTGCTACTCTCAACCCACACCTATAAGGCGGTAGGGTATGCCTCGACGCTAAGGTGGACAAGTTACATCGGTTTACTGGGTCCCATATATCCGGTATGCCTTCAGTACATTCAAACTTGCTCAACGGGGCCGCACACGGATCGGACATTGACCGACACGGACACATCTACAGCTCATGTGCCCCTATGTTCTGCTGCTCCTACTCCATGCCCGGTCTCATATTTAACCAAATGGTGAATCTTTTACTCGACCAATCCCGTGTGAACCCAATTCCTGAACTCGCGATTAGATGCTAACTACTCGACTTCTACCGAAGCAACTATAACATTAATCATAGCATGGACACATCGAGGACTTAACCATCTACCCTTCTCTCATGGGTTCTCTGGTCATGCATGTGGAAAACTCCAAGAAAATCTTAGACTTAATGCACATACATCCTAACCCATAAGGTGTGATACAAATAAAACTTAAAACGCTGTTAAATGCAAACCGGGGCTTCCCTGGCTACGAAACGGGAGTAAAGTTAGTCTCTGGATTGATTACTTCCAATGGCTCCGGGGTCTCCTCGAGCTCGGCAACTATTGGATATGCAACGAAAAATGCAATTGATTCAATATTGGGATTATTGCATGGCTTAAAGGAAATACAGTTAAGTATATTAAATGATGGCCACTGGTTTTGGAAATTTTACAGAGGACACTAAGCACTATGGTGAGGTTATGGCCAAATTTGGGCTAATTTCATGGAAGTATGTATTGTATAAAATTCAATGTATATAATCCCTTCCCAGAATTTTCATGGACAACCTGGGACTTTAACATGGCTAAAATATGGTTTTATGTTTAGAGGAGGTCAGTAGTGACTCAACAAAAATTGGGTTCACAATTTTCTAAGCATTCTACTGTGAGATATTGAATTTAGAAGTTTGGACAAATTTTTGAAATGTTTCTGGACATTTTGGAATTTTCAGGTATATAGAGATTTGAAATACAATTTGGCTATTCAATTAAACTCCAATGGACCTAAAACGTTTAATGGGACTCAAGGGAATTATTTGGAATGATGTGGACAAATTTGAGAATTTTTGAATGAATGGAGCACCAGTAATTATTTCAAAAGGCATTTTTTTCATGGAATTATTGAGGATAATTTATGGATTTTTCATACAGATTCAAGTGCACCACTTGAAATTACAGATCATCCTGGTTCTAACAAAATTTATTTGGGAGTTTTTGGACAAGTACTATAGGATATATGGATTTTCCAAGTTGGAGCAATTTCTGGAATAAAATTCAAATGGGAAAGTTTGAATAATCAAGGGAGTCCCACGATTTTAAAATCGTCCAATCAAAATCAAGCCACATGGGGCCGTAGAGTTTCTGGGTGCAGCCACATGTGATCCTCAGACCGTAGTTGATCCGGACAAGCCATTCTTTCACTGATGACCGGGGCCCACCCGGTGGTCTTCTACTCGCCGCCCATCGATCCATGGCACAATTTCTCCTCAGACTCGCCTCCTAGCCATATTTTGAGGTACTAAGCACGTCGGTGGGGTCAGCGCATGCCGGCGATGGCCAGAAAAGCTTTCGCGATGGCGGCGACGGTGGTTAGGGTTTCGTCCATGTCGGCCGAGCCCTACGGTGGGCTAAAATGGTCGGGAACACCTCAAGAAGCCTCATGGAAGCATGGGGAAGATGATTATGGGCATATGGAGGAGAGGAAGGGCTTGAAAGATGGTGGCGACGATGGACCGATGAGGGGAAAACCGGCGGTTGGGGAAAAATGGTATTTCGGCTCGATTTCTTGATGAAAATTGATGATTCCTCTTCGAGGTGACGCGCCTGGTCATGTAGAACAACAAGGCACATGTGCACAAGGAATAATCAAACATGTAAAAAGAATTTCGTGCACGAACCAACTCTACTCATAACCGAAGTTTGTCGGAAGAATTGGAAATACAGGGGCTAGGAGGCATGGCATGGACTCAAATTTTACGAGAATCTAGAACATGAGTAGGCGAACCTTTTTGCTTCTATGAATGAGGCGAGACGACGGCCATATCATCGGGTCGACGATGATCAGAGAAGTGGCAAACAGGGGAGCTTTTCCGGCGGCCACGGTTCCACTTCGATTGGCGTCGGGGTGGCTCCGGCTGGGCAAGAAAATGGTCAGGGAGGTGCGCACGACGTTGGTGAGTGAGGAGAGGCAAAGAAAAGTGATCAAACCCGAGTACCTTTGCTCCCAATTGGCTGGACAAAGAAGGAATCGGGAGGGAAGCAAAAATGGCACTGGAAACTTCAAGGTGAAGAAATGGTCGAGCCAGGGGCGTGGAGGAGGGATAAGGAGGAGGCTTGGCCTTGCTGGAGGCAGCTGGTGGTAAGCAGGGAGGCAAGCAGCTGGGTGGAAAATTGTATGCATGTGGTGTCACCCTGGGAAAGAACAGAACAGAGCACACTGCATGACACTTGGGTTCCACTGCTCTTCCTCATCCTCATCCTTGCTCAATCAATTCCACCACCTAATTCAGCCCAAAATTTGCTAGCTATTTGCGGGATGGCTGGATTAATCATTTAGAATTTGATTTTGAATTCAAATTGTTGATTTGAGAAAGTTTCATTTGAATTAAAACTTGAATTTGAATTTGAGTTGAATTCAATGTAGCTATTGAGTTAAATAGCAAACTTGCTTCAAAAATTATGAAAGTTTTCAGGGAGGCTAATTGAAATATTTGGAAACCATTGGTCAACTCAAATCTTCATGTTAACTTCATTCGAACAGTATCTAAGTTTATTTTTTGAATTCCCTCGTTTGGAGTTTGTATTTATTTCTTTTTCTCATTTCCTTTTTATTGGGTTATATTATTCAAAAAATTTGTCCTAACTGAACTTTAAATTATTGAAATTAGGGCTCTTACGTTCCCCCCTCCCCTTAAATGAATCTCGTCCCGAGATTACAATGAAGAGATGAAAGTAGGAGAGAAATTATCGGATATGAGACGATAAGAAATCCGGATAGTTGGAGCGGAGATATTCTTCGGATTCCCAAGCCGCTTCTTCAGCAATATGGTTGTTCCATAACACTTTATAGAACCACAGCGTGCGGTTCCGCGTTGTTCGAGCCTTCTCGTCGAGAATCTGAACCGGATGTTCAGAGTATGTGAGATCTGGTTGCAACTCGCCGATTTCATCCGTGTGGACCGCAGCTGTGAACTTGAGACATTTACGGAGCTGAGATATGTGGAAAATGTCGTGTATACCAGCAAGAGATGCTGACAATTCCAATCTATAAGCCACAGGTCTGCACTTTTCCGTAATAGCAAACGGGCCAATAAACCGGGGAGCTAGCTTTCCTTTTACTCCGAACCGGTGAATTCCTTTCATCAGAGATACGCGGAGGTACACGTGATCCCCGACATCAAAGTGCAGCGGGCGATGCCGCTTGTCCGCATAATTCTTCTATCGAGATCGAGCCGCTCTCAAGTTCGCTTGAATGATCCGAACTTGTTCCTCGGCTTCATTGACTTGATCAATCCCGAAGGTCGCTCTTTCACCGGACTCGCACCAACTCAGCAGGGTGCGACATTTTCGGCCATAGAGGGCTTCATATGGTGCCATCTTTATACTCGCTTGATAACCATTGTTGTATGAGAATTCTGCCAACGGTAAATGATCGTCCCACTTTTTACCGTGGTGGATGGCACATGCTCGCAACATGTCTACAAGTACTTGATTCACCCTCTCAGTTTGTCCATCGGTCTGATGGTGATAGGCGGAGCTTCTAATTACTTTAGTACCCAACGAGGCATGCAGCTGCTCCCAGAAACGAGCAACGAACAGCAAGCCTCGATCTGAAATAATCGTTGGAGGAATGCCGTGTAGGCACACGATTCTTGATATATACAACTCCGCATATTTCTTGGCATTGAACCTGACATTTACCGGAATGAAATGTGCTGATTTGGTTAGTCGATCGACTATCACCCAAATCGAATCATGCTTTCGGAATGTGAGTGATAATCCAACGATAAAGTCCATACTCACATCCTCCCATTTCCATGTAGGAATATTAAGTGGTTGCAGCTGTCCCGCTTTCTTCATATGGTCGGCCTTCACTCGCCAACACGTATCACACGAGGATACGTACTTAGCAATCTCACGCTTCATTCGTGTCCGCCAAAACTTAGTCTTCATGTCTTGATACATTTTATTACTGCCCGGATGAATAGAATATTTAGACAAATGAGCTTCGTCCAAAATTTTGTTTCGAAGTTCCATGTCACGGGGCACTACAATCCGATTCTTGAACCATAGAGCACCCTGCTCATCTTTTCTAAAGCACTTCATCTCACCGCTGTCCATCCTCATGAGTATGTGAGACATACCCTTGTCCTTCTTTTGAGCTTCAATAATATCATCTCAGATCGTCGGAATGAGAGCAATATTGTATAAAGCTCCATATGGAACCAAGTATAGACTCGGTTCATCCTCTTCCATAGGTGTGATGGTCACATTATTGACATGAGATTTGCGACTAAGCGCATCGGCAACCACATTAGCTTTGTCGGGATGATAATGAATCTCAATCTCATAATCCTTGATCAATTATAACCACCTTTGTTGCCTCATGTTCAGTTCCTTCTGAGTAAAGATATATTTCAAACTTTTGTGGTCGATGTAGAGGTGAACCAAATTTCCAAGCAAGTAATGCCTCCACATTTTTAGAGCAAGCACCACGGCAGCAAGCTCCAAGTCGTGAGTCGGATATTGCTGTTCATGATTGCGGAGCTGCCGTGATCCATATGCGACCACACATCCTTCTTGCATAAGAATGCAGCCAAGACCGATGCCGGATGCATCGCAATAAACATCGAAGGGTTTTGTCGTATCCGGTTGAGCTAAAACTGGGACTGTTGTGAGATGCTTCACCAATGTTCTAAATGCCTTCTCACATGCTTCACTCAAATTATATTTGGTACCTTTCTTCAACAGCTCTGTCATTGGTTTAGCAATTTTTGAGAAGCTCGGGATGAACCTTCGATAATATCCTGCTAAACCATGGAAGCTTCAGACTTCATGTACGGACTTTGGAGATTGCCATTTCAGCACTTGAACAATTTTACATGGGTCCACAGCAATGCCCTCAGCTGAAATAATGTGTCCCAAGAATGGCACTTGACTGATCCAAAATTCACACTTGCTGAACTTTGCATAGAGTTTATGGTCTCGCGATCATTGGAGTACGATATGCAAGTGTTCGGCGTGTTCTTCCTCCGATTTGGAATAAACCAAGATGTCGTCGATGAAGACCATGACAAACTTGTCCAATTCCGGCATGAACACTGAGTTCATAAGGTACATAAAGTGGGCCGGAGCGTTGGTGAGAGACCAAATGACATGACGAGATATTCATATAGTCCATATCGCGTTGAGAATGCCATCTTCGGTATATCTTCCGTCCAAATTTTGATTCGATGATATCCGGACCGAATATCCATCTTGGAAAATATCTTAGCACCCTCTATTTGATCAAAGAGAATGTCGATGCGAGGTAGTGGATACTTGTTCTTTATAGTCATGGCAGTTAGCGGACGATAGTCCACACATAACCTAAACGTTTCATCCTTCTTCTTAACAAACAGCGCAGAGCAGCCCCAAGGTGAGGAGCTTGGGCGAATAAATCCTTTGTCCAGCAGGTCCTTGAGATGTTCTTTTAATTCAGCTAGCTCATTGGGCGCCATTCGATAAGGTCTTCGAGAGATCGATGTGGTTCCTGGAGCAAGTTCAATCTTGAACTCCACGTCACGTTCGGGCGGCATGCCTAGTAGATCATCGGGAAACACATCGGGGTATTCACAGACCACTGGAATGTCTTCCAACTTAAGGGATTCAGAGTGGTACGCTGCTGCGATTTCTTGAATGGGTCGATCAAGAATGAGAGTATGTGGATTGTGTAGTGGAAAATCCAAATGAACGGTTCGAGGAACGATGTACAAAACAACACCGTGGTGATGTAACCACAACATACCTAATATAACATCGATCTTTTGGCCATCTAAGATAATAAGAGTGGTTGGATATATTTTTCCACCCATGCACAGTGGTGCTTTAGGAATCATACTATGAGCTGATATTTTCCCGCCCGGGGAACAAATCATGTAAGGATATTTTGTAGGAAATATTTGTAGTTGGTGGTTAACAACATATAAACTACTAATGAAATTGTGCGTGGCTCCAGAATAAAAAAGTATGATAATGGGTGATCGACGAGAGTGAACGTACCCGCGAGTACGGGTTCGCCTTCCGGTACATCCTCAATGGCGATGTGGTGGACGTTGCCGGGTTTGGGATTTGGTTTCTTTGGCTGGTTGCGAGGTTGATTAGGACCCTGCACTGCAAAGATTCCGGTTTATCACAACGAAAAAATTCGTCACAATAGGTCATTTTTCGTCGCAATAGGTCACTGTTGCAACGAAAAGAGTGTGGCGATAGTTTTTATGAATCGTTGTAATAATTCCCGCGGTGATAGGTTGTTGCGATGCCTTGACATCCGTGACGAATAGTATGATATTGCAACGATTTCACATTAGTGGCAAATAGCACACTATTGCAACGATTTCAGGTATTGCGATGATTTAACGTATTGCAACGAATAGTTCAGTATTGCAACGGGTTCACGATCGTGGCAAATAGTACGGTATTCCAACGATTTCATATTCGTGGCAAATAGTATGTTATTACAACTATTTAGCCTATTGCAACGATTAAACGTATTGCAACAAATAGCATGTTATTACAATGATTTTACATTCGTGGTAATTGTATGTGGTTGCAACGATTTCACTGCCGTGGCAATAGTACGGTATTGCAACGATATCAAATTCGTGGCAAATAGTATGCTACTGCAACGATTTAGCGTATTGCGACGATTTAATGAATTACAACGAATAGCATGGTATTGCAATGGTTTCACATTCGTGGTAATAGTATGTGATTGCAACGATTTCTCATTCTTGGCAAATACTACAATATTACAACGATTTCACGACCGTGGCAAATAGTACGCTATTGCAACGATTTATGGTATTGCGACAATTTAACATATTGCAATGAATATCACGGTATTGCAACGATTTCACATTCGTGGCAAATAGTATGGTACTGCAACGATGTCACAGCCGTGGCAAATAGTATGGTATTGCGATGGTTTAACGTCCGTGGCAAATAGTATGTTATTGCAATGAGTTCACAAACGTGGGGAATAGTACTATATTGCAATGATTTCAGATCCGTGAGAACTAGTATGGTACTGCAACGATTTCGCATCCGTGGCAAATAGTTTGGTATTGCAATGGTTTCTTATCTGTGTCAATAGGTTAGTAATGCAACGTTTCCTACTCTGTGGCAATTGGTTTCTAATGCAACGTTTCCTGATCTATGACAACAGGTTCCTAATGCAGCGTTTTCTGATCTGTGGTAGTACGGTTGTAATGCAATGTTTAATTATTTGTTAGAGGTGTAATGCAACATTTTATCATCTATGGCAATAGTGTTTTAATGCAACGTTTTCTGCGTGGTGGCAATAGCAGCATAGCGACACATTTTTTGAGTCGTTTCCAAATGTTTATACTACAACATTTTGTAATTCCTGGCAATAGCTTCCTATTGCAGCAATTTATCATTCGTGCCAAGAAATTCGTAATGCCACATTTTATAATTAGCAGTAGTAGAACCCGAATGCACCAGGTTTGAAAATTAGTGGCAACAGAATCACGAGTTTAACAATAAACATCCATCAATTGATATTGCAACACGCATAACAACACTCAAGGATTACTAAAGTGACGTGTTTGCATGCTAAGAGTTTTCCTAAGCTGACCGAGACTAATTATTGGAGCAGGTGGCTTTTGGCGGTTCCTTTGGAGGACCTTTTGTGGAGTGGTCTCCATCTCCATTTTGTGCATTTCATCCATTGAGGGGCGCATGTCCTGCATTTCCTTAGCTGTCTGCTCACGATCAGCTGCTATCTGACCTTGTAAGTTATGAACTTGAACGTTTAACTCTTCATTTCTGGTTTATGGAGTCTATCTGGGTGGTTAAGCTATCATTTCTTCCTTCCAACTCCTGCACTTGGTGATTGAGGCCTGCATTTCTATCTTCTAAGCTTTGAACTTGGTCGTTGAGGTGTTCAGACATCTGGATATGCATACGTTCACGTTCAGGACCAGTTGGGTTAGCCATATAACCACGCCCCCGATCCTGTGATCCTACACAACCGATTGAGGACCTATAACAACACTAGAAGATCTGGTTTCTCTCCTCATTTGGAATTGGTCCTCCCTTCTCAGCTTAATGTGGTCCACTTGGGCACGTGCCTGGATCTATATACAAAAAGAAAAGTCACGGGTAATTTGCAAATATTTATTTAATTAGGGATTGTTTGAAGTGTTATTCACATGTAAAGCTTCTGCCAGCTTGTTTGCCCGGTTACCGTTCTCCAACAAATGGCTTGCCTCCCACAATTGTATGTCATCGGGTTCTTCTCCGGTCTCTGGGTCTCGCTACATAAAATACAAGTAAAATTCAACATGTCGGTATACATATTCTTTGCAGTGCAAAGTAAAAGTGTGATTTATTTTTCATACCTTCTCGTAACTAAGTTGGGCGTAGGATTTGGAGCCAAGCAAGTGACTCGCCTTTTGTCTTCTTCGATTTTGAGAATTGGTCCTGCTTATTGACTACAATAATTTTAAGAATTAATTCCACAAATGAAAGTAAATCAAATATTTTTTGTAAGATGCGAAACTATTAAAAAGTTAGCTGACCTTGAATCGCTCAGACCCAAAATATTCTATTAGGTGCAACCACTCGGGCTTTGTTACGTCAGCAGGCTTGTTTTGTATACGTTCTTCATCGGTAGAATAATTCTTATCGGTGACATGCAAAGTCGAGCGCCACCCCTTGTAGCGCTCACTAGCAATTTTCAAAAAATTTCTTGCGCTCTCCGGTGTGTCCTACATGTCCCAAAAATCCTGTACATTGTATAACAAGTTGCTGTAAATGTATAAGATGGAGATTGCAAGAAAAAAATACTTGTGTGGTGGTGTGACAACACTAACCAGAATGTCTCGTACTATATCTCTCTTGTTACTATGGCCAACCTCTGCACACTTCCTTGCACCAGTGAGGGATGCATGTCTTTTTGTAAACATAACCACATCATCGACAAAGTGCCGTTGATTAATACCAACCACAACACCCAACCTAGTGGAGAACTGAATTGGTAGCTTCACATGCTCCGTTCTACTAACTTGGGATGCATAGCGTATTCTGGCAACCTTAAGTCCTTTAGCCACACTTTTTCCTAGCTTCCTTCCTTCTATTACGTTGAATCAAACAGTAAACGATTAAAGCAAATTACCGCCTGAACAAGTTTAGTATGATGTACAAATAGTGTGAAAAGAAGAAAAGTCTGATGTTCATACCATCTTTAGGACGAGTGCGGCAAATACGAGCGTGGGACGACCACGTCATCCCATCACCATTTTGTTCTGTATTACTCCCTCCTGGTTTATATTAATTGCTGTATCACACCAACAAATGAATTAAAAATGAACTAGTAGTTAGCACTATCTGAATGTCAACAAGGGGGGGGGGAGTACATTGTTGACTTCTTGTTGTTGTTCATAAAATGAGCCATGAGGTACACATGCCAGTGATGCTACTGCACTCGTAGTACTGCAGAGGATTTTCAGTCCAGCGGCGAAGCAGGCAAGACTGAGGGGGCGGGCATGCAGCTGGCAACGCTAGACTAGACAAAGATAGAGTTCACTGGTTCGATCTGACTGAAATCAGCCGAGCCTGTCTCAAAGAGAATTATTAGTTGTAGGGCAAGTAATGAACGCCAACGGTAGCAGGTGGCGAATGCAAGACAGATAAGGCAGGCAGCATGCGGGATTGAAATCCCCTGCAGTACTGTACGTGCATTAGCTCCCACTGACATGTGGGCCCATGAGACATCGGGTCCACTTGTCAGTGGCGGCTACTGCTGGTGCAATATTGCATAGTCCTAGCTTGCGATGCTTAACAAAGCGAGGATTCGGTCTGGCCACAATCACCAGGAGCAACTCTCGAGGAAGATTGGTGGCAGTGCGAGCAATGGCCAGAGATTTGCAGGCGGAGGGGTCATCATGGCACGCGAAGGATGAGACGTGGCGATGGCGAGGGAGACGCGTCGGGGAGGACACTGAAGTGACCAGCGGCAGGGCGTGGGCGCCGGTGCTGGACGGAGTGTCTAGCGGCGAGAGAGAGCACAGCGTGAAGGCATCAACAAATCATGCCATCACATAGGCTGATGAACTGTTAACTATAAAGACTACTAAGAATGTAGAATCGTAAGGCATGCTAAAACAATTAGTAGAGCCTAGGAAAGAATGCAAATGACCATGATACACCCATCATCAATACATCTAAAGGACAGAGCGTAGTCTCTCAAAATGCTCCAAATTTAGTGCCAAAGGAGTAAAAAAACTACTCCCTCTTTATTTTTTTGTTTGACGTTCGGACATCAGTTCCAGTTCATTTGTAGTTCATTTTTTTTGTAAGAAACGTCAATTAAAAAGATAAGGAGGGAATAACACGCTCTGTCAAAACAAATGGCACGGTAGAGAGGCAGGTTGTAATGTGATGTGATATGGGTAGTTCGAAGCTACCGATAGAGTTGGAGTGGGACAGTTTTTAAGATCCAAAAGTAAAGTTACGCTGGGGCGGAAGGAGTATTTCTTGTTTGTATATCTATACCTGCTGTTGGTTCATGCATCATAGTACCTAGGAGTGAAGAACCTCGTAGTTCCTGAACATCATGTGCTGCAATATTCTCTGCATACCATGCAAAGGATTTAATATTATCTAATTTTATTTTTAATTTTGATAGTAAACATATTTATAGTTATACCAGGTGCTTGTTGGCCACCATGAATGCTTGTAGACGACATCACGGTTTGATGTCTTGTTCCTAATGTAAAGAGCATTGTAAGTCTTCATTCCAAATAACAATGATAACGTTAGATTACATGACCGACATATATTTGGATCTGATAGTGTGAAACTTCAGTGTTTGTTTTGAACGGAGGAATTAGAAATGAAGGAATAGAAAAAACGTATGATCCGAGAAAGCCACAAGAAAGAAAAGGTGCAGTAGTTAATTTGAACATTAAAAGTGAGACCAATAACATTTTGACACATCAGAGGGAGGACGCATGGGAGGACTGGACGGGAGGAAGGAAGCCGCATCCGTGTAAAAACTATGGGAACTGAAAATGTTAGGAATACAAATTTGTAAAACAGGAATGAGAGTACAACATTTGGAGTGGTTGATTAGATAATCCGTGCGCCATTTACTTCTAAATCCATAAATTATATACTACCTCCGATTTTTAGTATTTGTCGTTGCTGACCAAGAATTGAACTAGAAATACACTACCGTAATAAGCTGTCGGAGCGATATTTATTTTGGGACAGATGTAGTAACTAAATTTGTGAAACAGAAGACCACATTTCTTCATTGTTAATTTATTTAATCTTTGTATATCAGGATGAATCGTGTAGAACTTAACTAGCCCAAAACGGCATGGTTCGTGTAGAACCAAGCCAATATGGCTCTATAAAAGGACGGCATGGATCATGTAGTTTACCTAGCACAAAACTGGAGTCCGGGATGCAATGTCGCAGGGAGGTGTCGGCGACGAAGAGGTTCGGTAGAGCCCGTCAAACTTGGTCGCCCGATACCCAGAAGTAAACACCACCAAGAGCTTTGATGCGTCACTGCGAGATCCATGGGGAAAAAATTGTAAAAACCGTGGGAAATGAAAACACGAAAATTTCATAGGGATATAAGTATGGAACACAGGATAGAGAGACAACACATTTGGAGTACCGCGAGATCACCGGAAGGGCGGGGCAGCGGTGTGTCGGGAGCGGAGGCTAGTGTTTCCGTTTATACTCATCGTGTTTGAAATAGGGTTACAATAGGCGGTACTGATATTGGAGGCGCAGGGAGTGAAAACTGAATTGTCAAAATCTCAATTGTGGCACGCCAAGAAGAACGAAAAACTTTTCGCGAGCATGGAGAATTTGACGCTAGCCGTGCCCTTGTGCACGCATGCAGTCGTGATTAATTACATGTCATGTCGTGTCGATTCCTGCACATGGTGCATGTAGCTAGAGGGGTACTTGACTTCTTCGGACAACTTGCCCGCTTCTTAATTCATGTTTGTGCTATGCATGGAGATCAAAATCTAAAAGCAGTCATCTGCTAGCTAGTGGGACATTCCAAAAAAATACGAACAAAAATATGAATCACCAAATGTATATGTGCTAATGCAAACGATATGCAAATACAGAACACCCAAGTCCATGAAAGGACGATGGCAAACAATCAGCATTCTGTGACATTAATCGCAATGAAATGATAACATGTAGTATATACTACTAAAAATACATTTTCACATGCGCTGACTACAAATGAAAAAAATTGAGTGAAAGAACACAAAAGAGGAGAAACATAGCCTCAACTACGATCTCAATGGAGTTTCAACAAAGAGTGGTCGATTGTCGCAACACAACGAATTCTTAGCTAGACATTGAACAATAGTTATCTCACCCCTTTTTCAGAAAGGAGTTGTTTTTCGATACTGCATAGTAGTAGGACGCATTGTTCATGAACAGAAAAGACATTTATCATTAAAATAAAACAACACATATATTACAAACAAGAACTACGAAAGCACATAGAAAAAAACAAAAAAGCAATACTACAAATACTACTCTACTCGGAGTTGGAGTAGATCTCCTCCACCTCCTTCTCCGCCGCCGCCGCATCCTCCTCCACCGCTACCGCTTCTGCCGCCGCTGCCGCCGCTGCTGCCTCCGCCTCCTCCGGCAATTGAGTCCAAAGCTTCCAGGCGATGGTCTGTAGAAGATGCTGGTGGCCCTCCACTCCGGCCACCTCCCTGATCGTCTCGTAGAGGATGTTGAGACGACCGGCCACAAACCCTAACCCAAAGAAGTAGTGGCCGGCGGTGTCCATGCTGGTGCAGACGGGAAGTTTCCCAAGACCCACACAGTCACATGAGCGTGATGTATTGGAAAATACATCCCTCTCCAATTTTTCAATCTTTTTTGCGTGCCCGGCGGTGGCGGAAAGGTGCTTGGTGGCCTCCTTCAGGCGCTGATTGAGTTCATCGAAGCGGTGTTCGACGAGGCGGATAGTCTCCTAAACCCAGATGGGATGAGGAGGTAGGGGCACCGCGGGCGGAGAAGGGGACGGAGGAGGTGCGGGCGCGGCCTCTAGTTCCACGGACATTGGTTGCGACGGAAATGGAGAAGAAGGAGGTTCGGAGGACATCGATGGCCTGGAGCGCTTGGGTGCGGGGCTACCCATTTGTGCGGCAACGGAGGTGCAGAGAAAGAGCGAGAGGTGGTCGGCGATGGCGTGGTGGTTCTGAAGCAAGAGAAGCTTGGAGGGCTACGATAAACGAAGTGGCGCGGCGGAGACGCAAGAGGACGGGTGTGCCTTTATAGCGTGTCGTCGTCTTAGCGCGCGAGTGGAGATGATCGAACACTTCAAAAACTGCCCTTTCTAACCGGTGGGTGGGTCGAAGTTAATCCAAACCGCGGTTTGACTCCTTTAGGTTATCCTAACGGCTCGACGCATCCCATCTCGACTTCACAAGCAGTTTTTTAATTTGACACGCAAAGGGTCTAGGGTATGCAGTGGCCCACCTGGCATACTTTGTAGGTCCGTCCGGCGGTGTTTTATTTTTTCAGTTCCAGTTTTTATGTTTGACACGCAAAGGGCTCACCGGCCCAAGGCATATGCAATGTTCTAGCTTTCTTAGTTGCAAGATCGTCATATTTGAGGCTCGTTGATCATGTTTGGGGTGTAGCAAGCATATGGACAAGTAGCATGCACTTGAAAACCTCGCGATCATGTTTGATGACAACATTAATTATTACGTACGTGTTTTCTCTGCTTTTTGTTGAAACATCGTCATATATATATAGTTCGAGGCTCGTTGACCATGTTTGTGGCGTGATATAGAGTTTTCTCTTTTTGTTGAAAGATCGTCATATATATATATATATATATATATATATATATATATATATATATATATATATATATATATATATATATATATATATATATTGAGACTCGTTTCAGGATAGATGTTTGGGGCGTAGCTTAGCATGCATGGACAACTATAAAATGCATGTGAGAGATACGTCGATGATCATATATGATGATGTTACATGTGTTTTTTCTCTTTTTTGTTGAAAGATCATCATATATAGGGGCGTAGCATATATATGGATGATGGATGATTGCATGAGGGAGTTAAGTGAAAAAACGCAATCACCCTAGGATGAACATCCAATGGTTGATTGTATGAGGGAGTTAAGTGAAAAAACGCAATGACCCTAGGATGAACATCCAATAGTTGATGATGGATGATTGCATGATTGCACTATAAGACAGATTGCATATATACTAGTCATTCCCCGGCAATGACTAGTATGCAATCTGACTTTATGGTGCAATCATCCAATCATCCGTCATTAACCATTGGATGTTCACCCTAGGATGGTTGCATTTTTTTCACTTAACCCCCTCCACCACATGGGGGAGTTAAGTGAAAAAACGCAACCACCCTATTGCTGAGCAATGAGCAAATAATGAGAAGATAATTTCTAATGATGCTACTGTGGAATATATGCTGTCCAGTCTACTTAGAGGCACTGATCATGGTGGTACTTCAGCAGATGTTGATGATCCAGAAAATGCTATAAACCAGTAGGAGCCAACTAGTTGTGCAAAGGCATTCTATGACTTATTAAATAATGCCAAAAAGGACTTGTATCCAGGTTGTGAGAAGGTGACCTAATTATCCTCCATTGTCAGGTTGTACCAGATAAAGTGCTTAACTGGTTTGAACAAAAAAAGCGTGTGAGTTGATCCTTGAACTATTCTCATATGTGCTTCCAGAGGACCATTGCATTCCTAATACACTTGATAAAGTTCAGAAGGTTGTTCGTGACCTCGGTCTGAGCTATGAAAAGACCGATGCATGTGTCAATGACCGTGTGTTATTCCGGAAGGAGTATTCTCTACTGGATCGACACCCAAAATGTGGTGAATTAAGATGGAGAAATAGTACTGGTGGAGATGCAAGAGAGGCTTTACATTGTGGAAAAGCCAGGAAGCTTGTAGCACACAAGATTCTATGATACTTCCCTCTTTTCCCCATCTTCAAAGGTTTTATATGGCAGAATCAACGGCATCAAACATGCGCTGGCACAAAGAAGAACGTATTGATAATGGAATATTACACCATCCTGCATATTCAAAAGCATGGAAGCATTTTGATAGCATTCACCCAAATTTCTCATCTGATCCTCGAAACATAAGACTTGGGCTAGCATCTGATGGTTTCAATCCTTTTGCTGTAATGAATGTTTCTTACAGTACCTTGGTTGTGATGAAGCATCCTTATTGGTTGATGTCAATGATAATTCATGGGCCAAAGTCACCTAGAAACAACATTGATGTGTATTTGCAGCCTTTGATTGATGAGCTACTGAAATTATGGTCTGATGGTGTTGAAACATACGACAGTTCGAAGAAACAGACATTTCTCATGCAAGCTTCTATATTGTGGACAATAAATGATTTTCCAGCATATGCAATGCTATGTGGGTGAAGCACAAAAGGTAGGCTTGCATGTCCATACTGCCATGTAAACACTGATGCCTTGTGGTTGAAACATGGATGAAAGTATTGCTTCATTGGTCATCGTCGTTTCCTACCTCAGGATCACAGGTGGCGTCGATACAAAGCTTCTTTCAACAACAACATAGAGAATAGAGAGGCTCCAACATCACTCTCTGGTCACAAAGTACTCCAACAATACGTGACTTTTGATCAAGTGAGTTTTGGACAGACAAATAATAAGAGAAAGCGCACTGAGGAAGATAGGCGGCATAGTTGGAAGAAGAAAAGTATTTTTTTCAGCTCCCGTTTTGGAATACATTGCTAATAAGGCACAACTTGGATGTCATGCACATTGAGAAAAATATTTGTGATAGCATATTGGGGACATTGCCTAATATGGATGGTAAAACAAAATATAATCTACAAGCTCGTCTTGATATGCAAGAAATGGGTATACGGCCAAAGCAACATCTGGGGGGTATGAAAGGGAAGTATGATTGTCCATCAGCATCATATACTTTGCAAAAAGATCAGAAGACCACCTTCTGCAAGTTTTTGGCGGATGTGAAGATGCCCGATGGTTATGCCTCAAACATCGAGAGATGTGTGGACATAACAGCACGTAAGGTATCAGGTCTAAAAACTCATGACTGCCATATTATATTTCAGAAGTTCCTTCCTATTGCAATACGTGACATATTGCCAGAAAAGATTGTTGCACCTTTAATTGAGTTTAGCAGATTCTTTTCTGGAATTTGTTCTAAATAATTGGCGGAACCAGATTTGGATAAGATGATCAAACAATTTCTTGTAACAATTTGTAAGCTTGAGATGTTGCTTCCTCCCGCTTTCTTTGATATCATGGTACATCTTCCAATCCATCTTGCCGAAGAAGCTCGCTTGGGTGGACTTGTTTCTTACAGATGGATGTATCCAAATGGGAGGTACCTTGGTACATTGAAGAGGTATGTACGTAACAAAGCTCATCCGGAGGGTTCTATAGCTAAGGGATATATTATGGAAGAGTGTATGACTTTTTGTAGTCAGTTTTTGGATAACATCAGCATCAAGCTTAATAGGCCAGAACGTCATGAAACTGCAGCTAGGAATGAACCTTTTGTCGAGTCTAATATATTTACAGAAGTTGATAATTCTAAAAAAGGGTTTAAATGAGGCCAACTTACTATGGTGGAACTACATAACATCATGCATTATATTATTTCTAATGTTGAAGAGGTCGCTCCATGGATCAAGTACGTATAACTCAGATGTCTATACTATATTGGATCATGCTTATTGTAGATGGCTAATTTAATTTTGTACCGTTTTCAGTGAGCATTTTGAAGAGCTCAAAAAGATTCATTCTCGTGATGTTGAAAAATGCCATAGAGATGAGTTTTTTTTATTAGTTTCATAAACGAGTAATTACATGCAAGTTTTTACTTTGATGAAATATTGAACAAATATGTGTTCTGAAGTTGGTTTATCAATGACCCCTTTTATACTAATGTGTACAGATTATGACATTACACAAAGAAGGCAAAGTAATCGATCATTTGTGTTCATTATCTAGAGGACCTGATTGTCGGACACGTTTTTTTAGTCGATCATTCATAAATGGTTTCTTCTTTTGAAAAGCAGAGGTGGAAAAAGATTTACGGATGCAAACCAGTGGTGTTGTTGTTCGGCATGGTGATCATGAGTGGTATGGAGCAATCAAGAAAATGATTTCTGTTGATTTTGAAAAAAAAATCAAGAGGTTCTTTTATTTGAATGTGATTGATTTTATTGGCCTCGTTCCGGTTAGAGCCAAAGAAAAGGCTACAAAATGGATCGATACTGTAGGATCGAAGAGCACGTGAAAAGCTACCAGAGGGGGGTGAATGGTAGATTTAAAAAATCGTACGCAGCGGAAACAATTAAACCCCAACCCCTTCGGCAGAAAAACGATCTGTTAAAGAAATCATGTGTGAGACTAATCTAAACGTGTTTCACCGTGACAAAAGTAATAGATATCAGAGAGAATCAAGTCACGAAGACAACACAACAAGAATCACTCAAATCCGTCGAGAAAAACTCAAGTTATGATCGAAAGATCAAACAAAGGTCAATCTGCCCAACTTGAGAAAAAACAGTTCTGGAATGCTGCAAAGAAACTCGTTTAGATCATAGACCACAAATCCAATGACTGTGAAATTTTGACAGATGATAGATAACCAAGTTGTGAAGACAACTCAAAAAGAATCACATCAATTGGATCTATAAAACTCGAGTTATGATAAAACCGCCGACAAAAGGTGGTGATGTCCATAAACTCGACGAGTAAAACTTGTCTGGAACAAGTCGGATGAACAAGGCACAAAAGTTCCTTCAAACTACGAATTTTATTCAATAGAACACAAGAGGAACAGCCCCAAAGTTGTGCACTACGAGCTCTGGGCTTCCTTGCTTATATATTTGTCACACCTGGTAATAAGAAGACAACCAGATGCTTTTCACATGTATGCCAGGATCAGTTCAACTCATACATGTGTAGACGAAAGTAAAATACCAAATAGAATACCATATTCGAGTACATCACCTTATTACATAAATGACCTTCCATGTCTAAAATAAAAGTACACAACCAGCTGAGAAACATAAAAAGGGCTCCAAACACAGGCGTTGCACTGGGGAGCGCCAGCCTAGAACATCTCTTCCGGATCTCCTAGAAGTCCTGGTTCTCCACCTCAGCATCTTCGTAGACTAGGGCGGGGGGGGGGGGGAGGGGGGAAGTATGCAACTAACAAGTTTGAGTACCAAAGGTACTCGCAAGTTGGAAAGTTATGACATGTGTGGTTCAAAACAAGGAAGGCAATTAATAGGTTAAGCACTATAGCAGTAACAACATACTCTTAATTGTTTATTAAGCACCTGCATCTAGGTGAAATCCCAACCAACATCCCAAAATTAATCCAGGTAAGACCAAACCCAAACTATCCATTATGTAACCATGTGCTAATTATGAATTTGGTTTCCAAGCCGCTCGTGTCTGTGAGCACGGCTGTCTAGACAGTTTGACAAAACTCTGTAGAGTGTGTATCCTTTACCCGCAGTTCGTGATTTTGTCCCCTGTTGCCAGGTGGACTAAGGTAAACCTCCCTGATGCCCGTGGTAGCTAACCAAATTACACACTTCCATAAGTGTGTGGCCAGGAGTTCACTACGAGGTGTTTCCGATGGTTCTCCCGACTTGCAATGGGTACTCTAAGGTTTCACCGCTCCGGCACCTGGAGTCTATTTTCCCTTCGCCAGGAGAAGCCCCCTCTTGAGCCATGCGGATCCCAAGGCAAAACCCATTCCCCGCCCGATCAATTACCTATGATACATCGGGAGAGACCAAATTACTAAACCAAGTTGTCCCATATACAATTCTGTGGTGATACTAAAAGGCTTAGCAACTTCTTCCATAAACCGGTCCTTAGAATCCGATAGGTGTCAAGTCCTAAACCAAGGTCTTATGCACGCATGCACCAATCCATACAAAACCCCCTATCAGATTCCTATCTACTAGTTGCATTATAGCCATCAATTCATGAATCAAAGTACTTCACATGTAATATTATAGAATAGATCATATTTCATTAAAGCATGGCTAAGCGTAAACTAATTTAATAGTAAAACACCCAAACCATGTTGACAAGGAATATTGTGAAAAATCTAGGAAAACATAACATAGGATTCATATTTTTAATTTAGCATGCAACTAACTAAAACTTAACAAAAAGGGTGCAAGAAGGTCAAGGAACTTGCCTCCAAATTGTGCTTCGGGGTCATCGGGAAATTGTTGCTCTTGAAGATTAAAAGTGGGTTTTGGCCCCAACTCTAAAATTACGACGATGCATGAAAAAATAACATACAATAAGAACATAGCAAAATGCAAACAATTCAAATAAACGCAAATTCCTACGCAAAAGTGATTTTAGGGTTGGTATATATTATAGACATACATCCATTGATGAGAATTTAAAGTTAAATGAAATTTATTGAGTAAAACATATTTTTATAGATTTTTATACCATTTTTATATTTATTAGAACCCTAATATTATTTTCTAGAAATTTTTATCCTTCAAAATAAGCTAAAAATAGATTTATAATCAATAATGTATTTTTTGCAATTTTTACATTATTTTTACTAATTATTTATATGTGCAAAACAATTTCTATGAACTAAATATACTTAAAAGTATTTTTATGACTATTTCAGCAAGTTAAATGAATTAATAAAAAATAATACAGAAATGAAAATAAATAATACAAATTTAAATCTGTTTTTATAATTATTTTATACAAATTAAGGACTTTTATTCAATTTCTAGAACTAACAGGGGCTTTTCTGTAAAAACAGAACTGTTCCAGTGGCTAAAAATAATTTTTATTAAGTCTAGGGTTTATTCTATAATTTTCCATATTTTATTTGCTATTTTATAATACTCCAGGGGCTTAAAAACACTTTTTATTGATTTAACCAGTATTTTACTAATTTCCAGAAAGTCCAGGGGCTAGTTTGACATTTCTAGGGGCTAGACATGAATTCCAGAGAAACCCAGGGGGTAGCCCGCAAGTTTCCAGGGGCTTGGGCGCAAAACAGGCGGCGGGAAAGGTGATTTGAACGTGGGCCGCTGGATTTAAAATGGATGGCTCGGATTTTATTAATCGAAGCGGTATGGGATGTTTTAATCTTAGCCGCTCGTTCAAAATGAACGGCCGAGAGGGAGCCACATCACCCAGACAGGCGGGAGCGACGGCGCAAGGCGGCGTGTGGCGACAGTGATGCGCGTGCGGCGGCGAACTTGCCGGAGCATTCGGTATAAGCGATACAGTGGCTAGAGAGCAAAACTAAATGGCGCAAAATGAAGAGAGGGTCTAGGGGGACTCACTTAGGGTCGTCGCACGGCCGGAAATTGGACGGAGGTGGGCCAGCGACGGTGAACGGCGGCGGCGCTCCTCGGCGCCCGAGGAAGTCTGCGAGGAGAGACGATATCCCCCAACGAAGTTGTCCGGCAAGCTCTTGAGGATGCAGCAAATGTGTTAGACAAGGTGGCGTGGACGGAGATTGAAAGAACCGACGGGAATGCGATCGCCAACACTGACCTCGACGACGGCTAGGGTTTGAGAGTGTCGGGGTGAGGAAATTGAGGGGGAATTGGGCGGTATTTATAGGGGTTCTGGTGTAGAAACGGGCGGCGGTCATCATGGGCACGATTCCACTCTTGATTGAGGTGAAACGGCCAAAAATGAAGAGGGGGGGGGGGGGGGGGGGGTGAGTGGCTGGCGCGGTGATGGTGCCGCCGTTACAGCGCGGGTGCGGTGGGAGGTGGGCGAAGGGTCTGAGAAGCGGGGCCGGCTGGCAGCGAGGGGGAGAGAGAGAGCGGGCGTGGGCCAGCGCGGGAGTGAGGAGGAAAATGGGCCAGTTGCGGGAATTCGGCCAAGGGTCAGTTTTTCTTTTTCTTTTCCCTTTTCTTTTTCTTCTCTTTTATGTTTTGAATTTGTAAACCAAATTTCTAGCAAATTTAAATTTTCAAAAATTCACACAATCATTCAAACATGATGCAATTTGCCTTATATGAATTTTATTCCCAAGAAAAAGTTTTTATCTCATGAGAAATTCATTTTACAATTTTTTTTCTATCTTAAAAATAGTGGATGTTACAATAACCAGCTCGAAAGCCAACTCAACTCAGATCAGGAACCTAATCCTACTCTGTTCATGAATCGTAACTTTCCATAACTGCTTAGGATTGTTCTATACGCAGATAGAAACAATCTTAAGACTTCCAAACACCTTAGAAATTTATCCCACATTCCTAAACAACTCAAATTCGTGACCCACACGAAATTCCTATTATAACCAACTCACATCTTTCCATATTTGAGTCAAACCCTACTCAGTCGTAGCCTAAGTCCATAACCTAGTCAGTTGGACCTTTCCGACAAACTCTTTACGTCCACATCTCTTCATCACGTCTCGGAACCATGTAGCCACATACATGCACTCCTTGCACACGTGCAAACATCTTCCAATGACGTCCATGATACCTTCACATGCATTGTTCTTGATTCAATCATGCTGTGCAACCTCCTGATCAGCTCAACCACAATTCCTCCTGAATTTGGTTGTTGGAACCTCATCTCCTCCCTGAGACTAGTCCAATGGATCCCATCACCAGCCATGTCTTGAACTCAAGCAACACCTGCACATGATTAAACAACCAATCCATACGAGCCCAAGTCCTCGACTTGACTCAAGTTAGTTCCGAACACAACACCTTACGTGAGAACCTCACATAAGCATGTTGCAAAACCACAGTAACACGATATCATCCATGTCAACCAAAAATGCATCAAAGACTTAGCAAATGAATACTAAGCAATCTTTCCGGACATGTAAAGCAAGTACGAAACATTGCAAATGAAAAACAGAAGCATTGAGGTCAAGTTCTAGACCTTGCCAGAGCAACCCAGACCTTGAGCTGGAGCTAACAAAAGCTAGTAGAACCTAGCGCCGAAGCTTACCAAAACTAGTACAACCAAGCTCCCGCCGGAGCTTACAAAACTAGTCGGACCTTGATAAAAAGATGTTTTGGTGATATTCAAAACTTTTATTGTCAGAGCAAGTGTATTCACTACAAGCCAATGTATTCAGCACACATAGGTCTTACAATCTCTCCCTTGATGAATGCATTGGCAACACCATTTAAAATCCGAACATTGGCTTATTCACATAAAAGTTTTGAAGGCAATTTCTCCCCCTTTGTAAATCAAAAGTAAAATGAGAAGAAAATCCAAAAATTATCCCATATTTTCTCTCCCCCTTTATTATCTCTCCTTATGCACATATTCTCTTTCTCTTCATGCTTATCTCTCCTCCTTTGACAATGTATTCAGCAAGTCATGAGCATATAAACAAATTATCTCTCCCCCTGTAGTTGTTTTGAGCATATTATAACATATACATATAAACAAAGCTCATCCAAGTCATACTATCAAGTAACTTACACTATCACATCACTGAGATACATAAAGTAGTGTAAGCCATGCTAGAGATCATATGTAATTTTCAATTGAAGCAAGTCATGATCTCACAAACTTAACTATTTCATAACTTGAAAGTATGACACTAGTTTCTGCATTTTATTATTTTTCAAAACACAAATTTAGATCATATGATATTTGCAAGAGATTATATGCGCATCTGCCTTATTCTAACCAACCAAGCCAAGCCTATGTCATTTGACAATCAGGAGCTTAAGGACATGGTTTTAGTCATACACAACTTCTTCCAAGTTCATATCTAAGTGCAATGATAAGCCATCTCAAAAAAAAGTGTGATGCATGCATATTCTCTTGATCTTTTCTCAATTTATATTTGTTCATAAAAACTCAACATGTGAGTTGATTACTTGATTAATTCTTAATGATTAAAAGCATTTGTGAACATGTAACAAGTTCAAAACAGCAAGAAAGTTCGACCATGACCAGTTTTAGTGTAAGTAATTATTCCAATTACTAGACATGGCAAAAACTACAAAATGCATAACACGAGTAATGTAGTAAGAACTTTCAACATGTAAAAGGAATCACAAAGTCATATATGTATGAAATACTATGCTCATATTATTTTAATTTCAGATTCACACATAGACTTCCCAAGTTTCAAAACTCCCCCTCAATTTAAGCCATGAGGATGAATAACCCCTATTTCACTACGAATGTAACAAAAACGAGTGAAATCCAAAGGTTTTGTAAAAATATCAGCCAATTGTTGTTCGGTATCTACATGATGAAGCATAATGTTTCCTTTTTCAACATTATCTCGGAGAAAATGATACCTAATGTCAATGTGCTTAGTTCTAGAATGTTGCACGGGGTTTTTAGCAATGCAAATGGCACTAGTGTTATCACAGAACAGTGGAACACTATCTAGATCAACCTCATAGTCCTTAAGTGTTTGAACAATCCAAAGAATTTGTGAGCAAGCACTAGCAGCAGCTACATATACAGATTTGGCTGTGGATTGTGCACCTGAATTTTGTTTTCTAGAGGACCAAGCAACAAGAGAATTACCAAGAAAATGACAAGCACCGGAAGTACTTTTTCTATCAATCCTACAACCCCCAAAATCAGCATCTGAAAAAGCTTTCAAAGTAATGGTTGAGGAAGAAGGAAGAAAAATGCCAAATTCTTGAGTTCCATATAAGTACCTGAGAATTCTTTTGACAGCTTGACGATGTGAAGCACGTGGGGAGGCTTGAAACCGTGCACAAAGACATACGCTGAATTGTATATCTGGTCTTGATGCCGTGAGGTACAAAAGTGATCGGATCATGCTTCTATATTCTTTTTGATCCACAGGTTCACCATCTTCATCAAGTCCAAGTGTTGTTGCTGTTCCCATTGGTGTCCGAAGAGGCTTGCTTTTGTCCATGTTGAAGCGCCTTAGGAGATCTTTTGTATACTTCATTTGATGCACAAAGGTACCCTCCTTTTTTTTGCTTGATTTGCAGCCCCAAAAAGTAAGTGAGTTCACCCATCATACTCATTTCAAATTCGAAACTCATCATTGCTGAAAACTTGGACACAAGATCATGAGAAGCACAACCAAAGATAATATCATCCACATACACTTGAACGAATAATGAGTCATTGCCACGCTTAAGCACAAAAAGAGTTTTATCAACCTTGCCCATGGTAAACCCTTTTTCAAGTAAGAATGTTTTTAACCTATCATACCATGCTCTAGGGCCTTGTTTGAGACCGTACAGGGCTTTGGACAGTTTGTAAACATGATTAGGAAAATCTGGATTTTCAAAACCTGGTGGTTGTTTCACATAAACCTCCTCATCTATGTAGCCATTAAGAAAAGCACTTTTAACATCCATTTGATATAGCTTAAAACCAATAGATGCAGCAAAAGCTAACAAAATTCTTGTGGCTTCTAATCTAGCAACAGGAGCAAAAGTTTCATCAAAATCTAGACCTTCAACTTGAGTGAAACATTGAGCAACCAACCTAGCCTTATTCCTAATCACAACCCCATCCTCACTTTGTTTATTTTTAAATACCCATTTAGTTCCAATTAAAGTGTGACCTTGAGGTAGAGGTACAAGTTTTCAAACATTATTTCTTTCAAAATTTTCTAACTCTTCTTGCATGGCAATAATCCAAGATTCATTAGTGAGTGCGTGTGATATATCTTTGGGTTCAAAAGAAGCAACAAAAGCAGAATGAGCATGAGAGTTTGGATCACAAAACCTGGACCGTGTGACTCGTTCGTGCAAGCTTCCAATCATCTGTTGTGGGGGATAATCTTTGTAAAACCGTAGGGGAACAGATGTCTCACAAGCTTCTTCTTCTTCATGTTCATCACAAATCGATGAGCTTGTAACTTGAGGATGATTTGAATCAGCATTGATGGTTGTCGGTGCTGGTTGAGAATTAACATCCGGAGCTGAACCAAAGTCTTTAGCTACTGAATTTTCGGGCAGCAGCTCCAATTCTTCCTCATCTTCAACGAAAATACTCCCCCCCTGCGGATATGGATCTGGACCTGCAATGTTTGAGCTAGTACCTGGGCTATCTTCATCAAAAGACACTTCACAAGTCTCCATAATTTTGTTAGTGTCAAGTAAAAGCACACGGTAGCCTCTAGTATGAGATGGATAACCAAGAAACATGCCATCAATGGATCTAGGTTCAAATTTATCAAAATTACCATGTTTCTTAACAAAGCATTTGCATCCAAAGACCCGAAAGTGTATAACACTAGGCCTATGTCCAAACCGGAGCTCATATGGTGTTTTACCTAGCTTAGCACGCAATAAAACACGATTTGAGACATAACAAGCGGTTGTTAACGCATCAACCCAAAATTTCCTAGGAGTTTGATATTCATTAAGCATAGTCCTAGCCATCTCAACTAAGGTTCTATTCTATGGTGAAGAAAATTGATGATCTATTCTATTTTCAGCACAAAAGTGATCAAAAGATTGATTTTTAAATTTAGTTTTATTATCACTTCTAATTGCTTTTAAAGATCCTGGGTAATCAATTTATAATCTAAGAAATAAAGTTCTAAAGTGACTAAAAACTTCATTCTTAGACTCCATAAAGTAAACCCAAGAGTATCTAGAATAATCATCAACAATCACAAGCACATACCATTTACCTCCGAAGGATTGAACACGTGAAGGTCCTACGGTGTCAAGATGCAAAAGTTGACATTGTTCAGTTGTCATGATCATTGTGAGAGGAGTATGTGAACCTGCAACCATCTTAGCATGTCTACAAGAAGAGCACACAATTTATTTGTCCCCTTTAAGCTTAGGTAGCCCTGCGATCAAGAGCACTAACACGTGTTAGATGATCAAAGCCTACGTGACCAAGTCTACGATGCCAAAAATATAAGTCATTTGAATCATTAGCAACTAGACACCTATGCTTAGAGAAAGACATATCAAAATCAGCTTTAAAAACTCTTCCAAACCGTGACATGTTAAAAATAAGCTCACTATTTGAACCTACAACTTTGCAGTAGTTTTTATTGAAAATAATTTCCAGATTTTCATCTAGCAATGGTGAAATAGAAAGCAAGTTGTATTTCAAATTTTTGACAAGTGCCACATCCTTCAAAATGTAGTGATCATTTACTCTAACCGAACCTTTAGCAATTATAGGAGTTGAAGAATTATCAGCAAAAGTAACATTCTCTACACGTGACACAGAAGAGAGGGAGGAGAACCAATCTTTGTTACCGGTCATGTGGCGTGAGCAAACTGAATCCACAATCCAAATGTTCTCCTTCCTTAAGCATGTAACATACATAGAAGCACAATATGTTGATGACTCAATATTGGGGTTAGTCAAAAGGCATTTAGGAATCCAGTACTGAGTCACACGACGTGCAGCAGGAAAAACACGCAAAAGCTGAGACAAAATGTCAGGTTTACGAGTCAAAGTTTGAGATTTTTCATTCTTAACTACTGACCTATAAGGTGTTACTTGTGTAGCACAAAAATCAGTAGCTCCGGAGGCAAAAACAGAAGGTCCGGAGGTAAACTTTGAATGTTTTTTACTCAAAACAGCAGGTTGTGCATTCGGTTCAATATGTGCAGCAAATTTTGCATGAAAGTTATGAGATCTAGCAACCATTCTTTCCCTTTTCTGTTGTTTAGCTAGTCTATAACAAAAATCTATGACATGACCATCTCTACCACAGTAGGTACAATGAAATTTAACTTTGTGTTCATGACTAGATGAGCAAACAACATTTTTATTTGAAACCGAATGAGACAATACTCCTGCAGATTTGAAAACCACTTCTTTTTGTTTAGGAACTGTTTGAATCAAACCACTTCCTAATGACTTTACACTTTTAGGTGGATGTGTCTTAGCATGAGCATGAGAATCAAAACCTAAACCAGTTTTATCATTGCAAGACTTGGATGAATTCAGCAGCAAGTTTAGGTTCTTATTTCCATTACAAAACCGATCAAATGTCTTATGCATGTTATCAAGTTTATTGGACGGATCAAGGCAATTTTCACATGAAGTTTTTCCTTTTAATTTGCAATTGGAACAATATTTAACTTCATGACAACGTAAAGCATTGTTCAATATAGGGATTTCATTCATAGCATCTTGCAGTTTCTTATCAAGATCATCACAACTAGAACAATGCAAATCAATTGTAGAACAAGAAGCATCTTTTAAGTTTACAATATTAAGTGCATCAAGCTTTTTGTTCTTTTCAATTTCAAGTTCAAGTTTATCAAGTGTGGAGGTATGTGCACTTCTTAGGGAGGACAATTGTTCATATATTAAGTCACATGAGGAACAAGAATCATCACTAGGAATCAAAGATTTCACACGATTAATTTCTGATTCTAGTGACTCAATTTTAACAGCATTGTCCCTAAGCTTTTTGTCCTTTTTCTTAACAATAATAGTGGCATGAGAAATAGCATCACACATTTCTTCGCAAGTAGGACATACCTCTTCATTGTCGCTGTTGTGTTCTGCCTCCTCCATACTTGATCTTGACTTGCCCGCCATGAAGCACAAGTTTGATAAATCATATTCATCTTCATCACTTCCAATGTCCACATCGCTTGAGCCAAGTTCCTGGAGTGCTGAGATAAAACTGTTCACCAGTTGGCGACCTGTAAAGCCCTTCTTTTTCTTCTTATCGTTTGTTGAGGAGTGCTTTATCCTTGATTTTTTTTCTTCTCGGGAGGTAGGACCTGAAAGTTTAGGACAATTTGTATGAAAGTGTCATGTCTTACCACATTCGAAGCATCGTTGAGGTCCGGAGCTTCCTCTCCATCTAGTTCTCATATTTTGCAATGCTTTTGAGAACCTCATAGAGAGAAGTGCTAGCTCCTCCTCTGGAAACTCCTCAATCTGTTCAAGGGTTAGAGAGGACAACAAAGCAAGTGTACCACAAGATGATGTTTGACCGGAACTAGGCATGTCACGTTGAGAAACAAAAGCAATAGACTTGTTGGGGTTCTTACGTGAGATTATGTCAATTTCATGAGTTTTTAATTTAGAATATAGCATATCTAAAGTAAGTGAACTCATGACAGTAGATTCATGAATAGATGTGACTTTCATCTCCCAAATTGACATATCTAATGCACTTAGCAATTGCCTAGCATTTTCAGCATCTGAAAAATTAACATTGACACTACGCAAGTTGCTGAGAATTTTATTAAAGCGAGCAAAGAGGTCATCAATGGACTCACCGGGTTGCATCTTGAAGCGCATGTATTCTTTCTTGAACATGTCCTGTCTTACCTCTTTGATTGTGTTGGATCCTTCGTGGTAGTCACAAAGTGCTTTCCACACATCGTATGCAGATCGGAGGTGTGCAACACGGTCGAAGTCGCTTTGTGTTAATCCTTGTATGATCAAGTTCCGAGCCTTGTTGTTGTTGTTGACATCTCTCAGATTCGTAGCTGTAACTTGATCGTTTGATGGCACTTCGTAAGGCTTGTATACCTTCTCCCATATTGCAAAGCCTTGTGCCTGGATGAAAGCCTCCATGTGTGCCTTCCAAACCTGAAAATCAATACCAGCGAACACACAAGGTTTGGCAGAGTACTTCTCCATGATGATTAGTCAAAAACACGCTCAAAACACAAAGATTAGAGCACCGTGGCTCTGATACCAATTGTAGGATCGAAGAGCACGTGAAAAGCTACCAGGGGGGTTGAATGGTAGATTTAAAAAATCTTACGCAACGGAAACAATTAAACCCCAACCCCTTCAGCAGAAAAACGATATGTTAAAGAAATCATGTGTGAGACTAATCTAAACGTGTTTTACCATGACAAAAGTGATAGATATCAAATATAATCAAGTTACGAAGACAACACAACAAGAATCACTCAAATCCATCGAGAAAAACTCAAGTCATGATCAAAAGATCAAACAAAGGTCAATCCGCCCTACTTGAGAAAAAATAGTTCTTGAATGCTGCAAAGAAACTCGTGTAGATCATAGAACACACATCCAATGACCGTGAAATTTTGGCAGATGATAGATAATCAAGTTGTGAAGACAACCCAAAAAGAATCACATTAATTGGATCTGTAAAACTCGAGTTATGATAAAACCACCAACGAAAGGTAGTGCTGTCAAGAAACTCGACGAGTAAAACTTGTCTAGAATAAGTCGGATGAACAAGGCACAAAAGTTCCTTCAAACTACGAATTTTATTCAATAGAACACAAGAGGAACAGCCCCAACGTCGTGCACCACGATCTCTGGGCTTCCTTGCTTATATAACCAGCTCGAAAGCCAACTCAACTCAGATCAGGAACCTAATCCTACTCTATTCACGAATCGTAACTTTCCATAACTGCTTAGGATTCTTCTATGCGCAGATAGAAGCAATCTTAAGACTTCCAAACACCTTAGGAACTTATCCCACATTCCTAAACAACTCAAATTCGTGACCCACACGAAATCCTATCATAACCAACTCAAACCTTTCCATATTTGAGTCAAACCCGACTCTGCCGTAGCCTAAGTTCATAACCTAATCGGTTGGATCTTTCCGACAAACTCTTTACGTCCACATCTCTTCATCACGTCTCGGAACCATGTAGCCACGTCCATGCACTCCTTGCACACGTGCAAACATCTTCCAATGACATCCACGATACCTTCACATGCATTGTTCTTGATTCAATCATGTTGCGCAACCTCCTGATCAGCTCAACCACAATTCCTCCTGAATTTGGTTGTTGGAACCTCATCTCCTCCCTGAGACTAGTCCAATGGATCCCATCACCAGCCATGTCTTGAACTCAAGCAACACCTGCACATGAATAAACAACCAATCCATACAAGCCCAAGTCCTCGACTTGACTCAAGTTAGTTCCGAACACAACACCTTACGTGAGAACCTCACATAAGCATGTTGCAAAACCACAGTAACACGATATCATCCATGTCAACCAAAAACACATCAAAGACTTAGCAAATGAATACTAAGCAATCTTTCCAGAGATGTAAAGCAAGTACAAAACATTGCAAATGAAAAACAGAAGCATTGCGGTCAAGTTTCGGACCTTGCCAGAGCAACCCGGACCTTGAGCCGGAGCTAACAAAAGCTAGTAGAACCTAGCGCTGAAGCTTACCAAAACTAGTACAACCAAGCTCCCGCCGGAGCTTACAAAACTAGTCGGACCTTGATAAAAGATGTTTTTGGTGATATTCAAAACTTTTATTGTCAAAGCAAGTGTATTCACTACAAGCCAATGTATTCAGCACACATAGGTCTTACAGATATGGAATGATAGATGTTGACACTACTCTTTCTCAATTTAAGTATGAGCCTTACATTCTAGCCACCCAAGCAAAACAAGTCTTTTACGTTCGAAGTGTGAAGCAACCTAAATGGGATACAAATGTTAAAACGAAGCCACGAAACCTTTTTGTCATGCCCCCTGGAGACAGGGAAAATAATGTCAATGAGACGATGAAGGCTGAGACATTTGATGATCGACGACTTACTGATATAAATTAGGATAGGACTGCATGGGATAGGAATGACATTGAGGGAGCAACCAGTGATGCTTCCGCTCTTCAAATGAGAACATGTGATCAGTCTGAGACATATAGAGTTCCATCACAAAATGAACATGACGACGACGACGATGATGATGATGATACATATATCAATGATGGTATTGTACCTCCAATATTGGGGGGGGGCAGCGAAGATGATGATTTTTTTATATAAGTATTGTGTGAGCTATAGTTGTACATGAACTATTTGATTTTTTAAAAGGTAGAAGCCGCTATTCTATTTAGCAGCAAGCTTAGAAGCAAGCCAATATTAAATCGTGGTGAATCATGGCGAAAGTTCCTAATGCAAGGATTGTGTTCCGTGACGATAGATCCTATTGCCACAAACTGGTGAATCGTGGCGAAAGTTCGTAATGCAAGGATTGTGTTCCGTGACGATAGATCCTATCGCCATGAACTGGTGAATCGTGGCAACAGTTCCTAATGCAACGATCATGTTCCGTGGCAATAGATCCTAGTGCCATGAACTTGTGATTCATGGCAAAAGTTCCTAATGCAATGATCGTGTTCCGTGGCGATAGATCCTAACGCCACAAACTTGTATTTCGTGGCAAAATATCCTAATGCAACAATCCTGTTCTGTGGCGATTGATCCTAACGCCACGAACTTGTAATTCGTGGCAAAATATCCTAATGCAACGATCCTATTCCGTGGCGATTGATCCTAACGCCACGAACTTGTAATTCGTGGCAAAATATCCTAATGCAACAATCCTGTTCCGCGGCGATTGGTCCTAACGCCACGAACTTGTAATTCATGGAAAAAGTTCCTAATGCAACGATTGTGTTGCGTGGCGATAGATCCTAACGCCACGAAGTGGTGGATCGTGGCAAAAGTTCCTAATGCAACGAATGTGGTCCGTGGCGATACATCCTAACACCACGAACTTGTAATTTGTGGCAAAAGGTCCTAATGCAATGATTCTGTTCCGTGGTGATAGATCCTAATGCCACGAACCGGTAATTCGTGGCAACGGATCCTAATGCAACGATCGTGTTCCATGGCGATAGATGCTAACGCCACAAACTGGTGAATCGTGGCAAAAGTTCCTAATGAAACAATTGTGTTCCGTGGCGATAGATGCTAATGCCATGAACTGGTGAATTGTGGCAACAGATTCATGGCGATAGATCCTAATGCCATGAACTAATGAATCGTGGCAACAGATCATAATGCAACGATCATGTTCCGTGGCGATAGATGCTAATGCCACAAACTAGTGAATCGTGGCAACAGATTCGTGGTGATAGATCCTAATGCACGAACTAGTGAATCATGGCAACAGATCCTAATGCAACGATCGTATTCCGTGACGATAGATGCTAATGCTACGAACTAGTGGATCGTGGCAAAAGATTCATGGCGATAGATCCTAATGCAGTGACCTAGTCAATCGTGGCAACAGATCCTAATGCAACGATCGTATTCTGTAGCGATAGATGCTAATGCCACGAACTAGTGAATCGTAGCAAAAGACCAAGCTTACTGCAACGATTTAGTATTCGTTGCAGTACAATCGTTGCAACAGGGTGGAATCCTTGTAGTGCTGATACGATGCTTGTCCACTACCTTGCTTGTCCGAACAGTTGTAGGAGAGATGTCCGACACATCCACAGTTGTAGCACATGTATTGTGTCGGACCACCATAGGCCAGAGAACGGAAACCCGGTGCATGCTGCTGCTGTGGTCGTGCACGAGGTATCATCCTCTGTTACTGCTGATGTGGCTGCTGTGGCAGGGGTGGTCAGAAGCTTGGTGCGTTGAATGGGTGGCCACGGAACATTGGCGGTCATGCCGGTGGCTGTCACCTTTGACCGAACGGTGATCGGTACACCATACGGTACTTTTGTGGAGCTCCACCACTGCTGCCCAGTGGATCACTCCTCTTCTTCTCTGTTACCAACTCGTGTGTTGCATCCTCTTATACAATCGCCGCGTTGACAAAATCATTGAACGTGCCGCGATTGAACAAAGCGAGTTTGTCCTTCATCTTTGCATTCAAACCTCGATAGAAACAGTCCCATTTCCTCTCCTCTGTGTTCACATGCTCTGGCGCATATTGCGCCAAGTGATTGAAGGCCTTGGAGTACTTGTGAGCACTCCTCCCGCCTTGCTTGAGTTCAAGGAATTCTTGAAGCTTGCGTTTCATAATCCCGGGAGGTATGTGATAGGCGTGGAACGCCTCTCGGAACTCGGTCCATGTCATGGCGTGACCAGCCGGTAGAGAAGTGATGTAATTCGCCCACCAAGCACCGGTGGAGCCGTGAAGCTGTTGCGCCATGAGGAGCGTGTTCTGCTGTTTGGTGCATTGGAGCAACCCAAACTTTGCTTCAGTAGTGCGGAGCCAGTTGTCCGCCTCAAGAGATTCATCGGCCTCCGTGAAGACTGGTGTATGAGTTGCTAAGAAGTCCGAGTAGGTGGTGTGTTGAGGCTGATGATTGCCTCCGTTTGGACGCCCCCGCTGATGGAACATATTCTGCACGAGGGTTCGCAGCAGCTCGGTCTCCTCGTCGCACGAACCCACTATTGCTGCAATCACATCCGCCAACGTAAGTGGAGGAGGAGGTGGCGGTGGCGGTGTCGGTTGTCGTAGATCATGAGTTCTCTGCTGCTGGGAGTCATCACCTCCCTGTCTCTTGCCACGAATCTCGAGCGTGTTACGGGTGCGCACCATTCTGCAGCACAACTATGAATCCAACATGAGACATGATATTGTAATATCACTCAAGGATAACAACAATGGTGTGCGTATTAATAACCCAAACTTGCATAACGGTAACATATATTGATAAAGTATAGACTTTATACAAAATACATCATTCTTGGACCAATGTTACAATAGCGTGTTCCAAAATAATGAACTTCATGCATCAAAGTTCATTTCAGCTATCGTTGATCTCGACGAGACGTTATGCGCGTTATCGTGCGAATACACATTTTTATCTTCAATATGACACAAACATGGTCATAACAGAAAAGAGTTTTGAGTGGGTCAAGCCCTCAATTCCACTGGAAAAATGTTGAGTATCGACAACTGGTCCGTTATGACACTTCTCGAAGTGAAATCGAGGACCAGATTCGTAACAAGACCAAATTATGCCAAACTGATGAAGTTTCTGTTAAAACCTGACCAGATTGTACTCAAACACAACTTTAACCCAGTAAATGGCAGAATTAGATCTTGAGGTGAACTACAAAGTGGAAGTAAACTTCAAGAACTTTCCAAAAACTATTGATTTGCCTTCAGATCATTTCTGGTTGAGAAGATATGACATTGTAAACCTGACAGTTTTTCTGGAAATTTTGACAGCATCTCCTTTGTTTATGCTGATTTTGGGCCACAATTTCACGATATAAAATTCACAATTTACAACAGCAACAGATTACAAAATTGTAATCCAAATTACTAGGATTCCAAAATTGTCTTGCATAGTCCTGTGCGATTTTCTAGAGTGAGATATGGTCAAAACAGTAGGGAGTCCAGAGAGGGTTCCAGTTTCTGTCCAGTTTGGCAGATTTTGAAACTTTGAAATTTTGAACAGGTTAGAGGGTAATTAAGTTCTGGATTTGAACATTAAAGTTTTAAAGAACTTCCTAATATTTCCATCCATGTATGTTACACCTTCATTGGAGTTTTCTACTGGGAGATATGGTCTCTCAAAGTCAGGTCTTTTTCTGGCAGAAAACAAAACACTCTGTTTTTGAATTGGTGACTTCAAGGCCTACTCCGAATTTGAAAACTTAGTTCAAACTCAGAGCTCGATAGCTAATATAAGTAGTTTTACATCTTCTCAGTTCCATCTTACAGAAAATTGGTTAATGTATCAATGGAGTATATGTCGGTACTACGTGCCTCACAAAGTAAAAATTCTAAGCCGGTATTCCGGCATACGTCTCAACGGTGGGCTTAATGATGTTCAATCGCAAATGATTTCTAAGCGTAATACAATCACGTGGTCAGTGTACATGTCATTACACACAAACTATTGATCAATCATATGGTGTCGTACGACACAGCCCGCACAGGCAAACATTTCACAATAATATATATGAAAGTAAAAACATTCATCCCGTATCATTCCATACGGGCTGCCCCAAGTTAAGCCACATCTCGAGGTACATGACCGGGTTTTCTACCACCCGGTGGGGTCCCACGTCTTTGCATAGTGCTGCACCAGTAGGAGGCGCATCGGGTTATGTCCCACCCGACAAGGTCTCCCACTAATTTTGAAGCACGCTGGAGTACCGCGTGTCATATGTTCTCAGAAACATGGAAAGTTTCAGAGACTCATATTGACTTCTCCGTGCCAAGCCACAGAAACAATCACATGCTACATCTCGCATGGTGAGCCTACCACAATTGATCCGGTTGCGGTGGCGTACCTTACCTCTTACCTGACGTCGGAGCGTCGTTACGGAATATAATAACACATAAGTTAGCTTTGGCACCTTAAGTAACTATGCTATAATAATCCTTATGTGGGCTACTATCGATTCCTCACCGAAAAGTAAATTTTTCTCGTAATACAATCCTTTTTAAGCGTGCTATTCCCAGTGCGGCTCTGATACCAGGCTGTGGGGATCGGAGTCCACACATACCAGGAATCGCAATTGGGTGGTGTCGTGGGATGCAGCACCCAACAGGACATAGAAAAAGATGCTTCGTATTACATAAAACAACATAGTATTATTCAAGCTTTATCTTTTACAAATAATATACATTTAAATACACTACAATGGAAGATAAGTTCATAGCTCTCGACACTCAAGCCTAAGCTATGCAAAAGTCATTTCGTTCATCCTTAGAACGGAATCACACTGGCAGCACACAAAAAACTTCACGAGGGCGTGCAAGGTTCCCACTCGGCCGTGTACTCCGACGGGGGCAACACCTCACCGGCGAACCCTTCATCATAAACGTCATCATCTGCAGCAAAAAATTAAAATAGCAACCGTGAGCACGAAGGCTCAGCAAGACTTAACCGTCTCCACTAAGCATGGAACTCTGTATGTAGGATAAATGTAATATAGGACGACAATTTGCAATAAAAGACTCGCCTAAATGTTAGTCCTTACTTTCAGCTTTTAGCAGCAAATTAAAGCTTCATGAATCTGAAATTTTGTGAACAATCTGATCTAAACATACAAACATCAATACATAATTATTCCATAAAGCATGATTCGATAATATTCAGCTCCAAATAATTAACTACGTCACGACTCGGTGAACAAGAGGTACTCAATAACCGCGAGGGACGGCAACTCGAATCGATATACACCTGCAGAGATACCCGAAGAGCATGACACATACACCCACACTCGGAGCTTCGACGGCACACTCCACTCATGTTGTATGCAGCAACCTTTCACCCGCTACCTACACGCCAAACCGGTCCTACCGCTACGAGTAGGAGGCCCCCACACGGAGTATGACGTACCCGCTGGCAGGTTTACACCTTGATGCTCTCAACCCCCACCTATAAGGCGGTAGGGTATGCCTCGACGCTAAGGTGGACAAGTTACATTGGTTTACTGGGTCCCATATATCCAGTATGCCTTCGGTACATTCAAACTTGCTCAACAGGGCCGCACACGGATCGGTCCTTGACCGACATGGGCACATCTATAGCTCATAGGCCCCTATGTCCTGCTGCTCCTACTCCATGCCCGGTCTCATATTTAACCAAATGGTGAATCTTTCACTCAACCAATCCCATGTGAACCCAATTCCTGAACTCACGAGTAGATTCCAACTACTCAACTTCTACCGAAGCAACTATAACATTAAGCATAGCATGGACACATCAAGGACTTAACCATCTACCCTTCTCTCATGGGTTCTCTGGTCATGCATGTGGGAAACTCCAAGAAAATCCTAGACTTAATGCACATACATCCTAACCCATAAGGTGTGATACAAATAAAATTTAAAACGCTGTTAAATGCAAATTGGTGCTTGCCTGGCTGCGAGACGGGAGTAAAGTCAGTCTCTGGATTGATTACTTCCAATGGCTCTGGGGTCTCCTCGATCTCGGCAACTATTCGGTATGCAAAGAAAAATGCAAGTGATTCAATATTGGGATTATTGCATGGCTTAAAGGAAAGACAGTTAAGTATATTAAATGATGGCCAATGGTTCTGTAAATTTTACAGAAGACACTAGGCACTATGGGTGAGGTTTTGGACAAATTTGGGTTAATTGCATGGAAGTATATATTGTATAGAATTCAATGTATATAAACCCTTCCCTGAATTTGCATGGGCAACCTGGGACTTTAACATGGCTAAAAGTTTGTTTTCTGTTTAGAAGAGGTCAAGAGAGACTCAACAAAACTTGGTTTCACAATTTTCTAAGCATTCTTCTGTGAGATATTGAATTTAGAAGTTTGGACAAATTTCTGAAATGTTTCTGGACATTTTGGAATTTTCAGGTACATAGAGATTGGAAATACAATTTGGCTATTCAATTGAACTCCAATGGACCTGAAAATTTTACTGAGACTCAAGGGAATTATTTGGAATGATGTGGACAAATTTGATAATTTTTGAATGAATGGGGCACCAGTAATTAATTCCAAATGCATTTTGCTTCATGGAATTATTGATGATAATTTATGGATTTTCATACAGATTCAAGTGCGCCACTTGAAAGCACAAATCATAATGGTTCTAACAAAACTTATTTGGGAGTTTTTGGACAAGTATTATAGGAGATATGGATTTTCCAAGTTTGAGCAATTTCTAGAATAAAATTCAAATGAGAAAGTTTGAATAATCAAGGGGTCCCACGGTTTTAAAATCGCCCATTCGGAATCAAGCCACACGGGGCCGTAGAGTTACTGGGTGTAGCCACATGCGATCCTCGGACCGTAGCTGATCTGGGCGCGCCGTTCTTTCACTGACGATCGGGGCCCACCCAGTCGTCTTATACCTCCAGCCCCGCGTGCGACCGCGGCGGCGCCTCGCCGGACCTCTCGCCGCCCGTCGATCCACGGCACAGTTCCTCCCCAAACTCGCCGCCTTACCATAATTTGAGGTGCTTAGCACGTCGTAGGGGTCAGCGCATGCCGGCGATGGCCGGAAAGCTTGCGCGACAGCGGCGGCGGCGGCTAGGGTTTTCGGCCATGTCAGCCGAGCCCTACGGTGGGCTAAAACAGTCGAGAACATGTAAAAGCCCGCTTTTCGGACGAACAAAAATGAAAAATGTGAACTTAAAAATTTTGAAAATGGACTTGGAAATCCAAACTCACATGAACCATATGAGTAAACCAATGTTCACTAAAAATAGGGACTTGTTAAAATTTTACATATAGAACATGTTTGCTAATGTATATTGGAACTTAAGGTGTAAAATCTTTAATTTCCAAGTATTCACATTTTCAGTGAAAAATTAAAGGAGAAAAGAAAACAAAATAGAGAGGAAGAAAAAAGAATTATTCCAACCCTAAAATGGGACATTCAAAAATATTCAAATCTAAGGCTGTAAAATTTTCCATGACCTTCTAATATTCCAAATTGACTCCCGGTAAAGTTTCAAAAAATTTTGAAGCACGTTTTCCATTTATTGGACACTTACTGAGAGTTTAATCAGAGTCGACTTCAAATTTAAACTTTGTACTTAACCTTGTCCAAATCAACTCCAATTTTTTCGGAGGTCCCTTATGGTTCAAAAAGGGTAACTTTAAAGTTTTAGGATTTTTGAACTAATCTACTATTTATTTCATTGAGTCAAGTATCACCACTTGAACTCAAATTCAAACCTGAGAGAGTAGAAATTCAACTTGCTCAGTCCTGAAATCTGATTGCACCATAAAATTCTTCACATTTTATTTAGTCATTGGGCCAAAGTTGAATATGTTTGAAGCATTTTGCTAGCTCTATTCGAATTGGAAAGGAGAAGGTAGGAGAGTGAAGTGGGTCCCACATGTCATGTTTATCCTCATGGCCACAAAACCGAGTTCGCTTCTTCCTCTCCCGTTCTTATCCATAGCGTCCGACTCCCTCCGGCGCTCAACACCGGTCGTGCTCCACCACCCCCCACGGCACCTCGCCACTTCCTGGCCGCCACGGCGTAGCTCCGCAAACGTGCCCTGCGCGCGCCCCCTCCCAACCGTGCCGCACGCCTCCTTGCCATCCGCTTCCCTCCGGCTGCCATGGTGCACCGCTCGCCCTGCCTCCCTCCGGCGCCCCAGACGGCCGTTGGCCCGCGCGCCTCCCTCGCCGGCCACCCGGCTCTGCGCGCGCCGCGCTGCGCTCCTCCCGGCCGCCTGCATTGTCAAGCCCCAGCGCCCGAAGCCGCCCGCCGCTGGCTCGCGTCCCAGCTCGCCCCGACGCGCCACCACGCGCCTCTGCTCCCGATGAGCGCCGCTCGCTTCCCATCGGTCGCGCTCCGCCTGCAGCGTCGTCCCCCTGCACCGCCAACGCCGCGTGCGCCTCGCCGCCCAGGCTCGCTGTCCGCGCCTTTGCTGTGTTTTCCCCGCGCCCATGCCCGACTCCACTGCTCGCAGGCCGTCGGTCTTCTCACTCACAGTCACCATTGCCTGCGCGCCATGGTCATCGCGGTGATCATCGTCCATGACACCAGTCGTTCTTGCCGTCGCAGCACATCTCCAATTCACTGCCTTTGTTGCAGCACGTACCAAGCCACCTCCATCCTTTGCGTGCGGCTCAAATACTTACCGTGCAGTCCCGTTCACACGGTGCGGCATTTCGTGTTGTGCTGTCCCAACATTGTCGCTGTCCTCGCATCCTCGGGGCGTTCCGTGCCATGGTTGCACCCAACCAGCAAAGCGAGGGATGTATGTGATGTATGAGATCCCAGAACACGTCGTTGACACACCAGCATCGACAATTGATCCAAGGAGTAGAATGATGTGGCAATCGACAAGGACATGTGCCAAGATACCCTTTGAATGGTGATGAAGCGACGGAACTCAAGTACAACCCCAAGATATTCGGTGAAATGCCTACAAGGTGAGCCTTGCCCTGGAATGCCTTGCTTGATGCCCCGAAGTCCGTTCGTGGTGATCGCTAATCGTACTCATGTGTCATCAAGCCGTACGTCCATTTTCCGCATTGATATCGTTCCTATAGAAATCCCCAAGTTGACCTCCTTTGTCATTTGTATAACATTGGCCTGTCCGTGCGTGCTCGTGATGCTCCACCATGAGCCGCGTCGACGTCGTTGACCACATGACGTTGTTGTGATGCTCCGAGCCGTCATCGTGCTCTGGCATCGAGATGAAGGATGTTCGTGATGTGTGTGGTGCTGAAACACAAGCATGACTCGTCGGACAATGGTTGTCAAGCCAAATTAGGTTTTAGTCGATGTGAGGGTGATCGAGTCCTAGGTATAGCCAAGGTGCTCGATAAAATGCCTTCCAGGTCAAACCAAGGTGGTTGGTGATCATCGATGACCTATGGTTGAGTAATGCGATAACGTTGCAATCGACAAGGAAAACTAGACCAAGGGGGACCTTGGATAAGAGTTTCTTGTTCGTGTCGACGATGTTTCTTAACCGTCCGCAGAATTGCTTAACTAGGTGTGCCGTTTCATCGACGACAGGTTCGTCGAGTTGCTTGCCAGCGATCGAGTCGACATCACTAACCTTGAGACTCAAGAGGTGGTGTTCGGGAGTGTGTTCACCACCATGGACGAGTACGGGTTGATGTGAACATCGAGGAGATGATCTTCCCAAGATGGCAAAACACGTCGTCACTACATAGTAATGCATTATGTTCAAGTTCCAGGAGTTCACTAAGCTCATATGACCAATCTTGCAAAGGACACTGCAATAGTGTCATGTATGAACTTGGACGATGCCTGCGAAGATAGTCGTAGCGACTGATTCACCTAAAGGTCCCTTGAATGTTGTCTTGGTACTCACGTCAGGTTAACAGTGCTTGTGATGACTCTCTGAGTCCAAGCAATGCCGATCTCACTTCTTTTCCAAGTGTCGCTAGGGTTTCACATCGATTCATCCTTATGCAGAACCCTGCACCACACTAGTCACTTAATTAGGTTTACTCTTTAATGAGTTTGTGTAACTTCATTGGTCGCCTTCTGAGTCGTGACCTCTTGTTGCACAGTTCACTCATGCCTTAAGCTTTCGATGTCCCCCCTTGATTCCTTAGTCATCCTTACACTACCATTCCAACACTTCCACACCATTCAGCTTTATCGTCCTTGCATGTCATAGTGTCGAGTGTTGAGTGCCAAGTTGCAATGTGTGCTTACATTGCACCTTTCAATTCACATCTCGATACTACTATGACCACTTGACTCCATCCTTTGTTTATCCACACAACAGAGGCATACCTCTTCCTTCTAGTTAGTCTCACCAGTCTTAGAGTTGTTTAACTTTTTTAATGTAAAGTATATTACATTATGTACTTATATGCATCATGTCGGTAGGAACGTGATGGTAGGTGATCGATGAGGAGCTTCGCTTGGAGGAGAAGGCCAGAGTGTCCAGCTTGAAGTTCCATGGCGGACTCTTCGAAGGAAGACCAAACCCTAACAACTAACATTGATATAGAGTCGCAAACTAAGGCAAGCCCTGGTTTGCATTTAAGTGCTTTTAAAAAGTTTTACCTTTTATATCACCTTATTGATTAGAAATGCTTGTGCATTAAGTTAAGTATTGATTGAAACCCACATGCATGACCAAATTATCCTTGAAGAGTATGGTAGTTTATAAGCTTATCGTGTAGCTTAATGCCATGCTAATGTTTTAGGATAAGATGAACCGGTAGAAGTCGAGTAGTTGGAATCTACTCGCGAGAGGGTCACATTTTATTAACCACAAGTCAAGTAGTTTATTCTACTTGCGAGAGGAGTCGAGTAGGGGAATCTACTCGCAAGATGTTACCAAAATGTTCACTCTTAATAATTGGAGATGTGGAAGAGGATGTTCTTGTAGGACAGGACGCGCAAGGTTGTCTGAGCCCGAATGAGGGGGGCAATGCTTGCAACCACATTTGGGCCTGGGCTGGTAAGGGTAAGGCGAATGTGGAGGTTGGTTTGTAGCCCCGTCTGTGTCGGTTAAGGACCGTCTCGTGTGCAGCCCTGTTGAGCAATTTTGAATAGTACCGGTTACATAATGGATTAATGGGGTCCATTAAACTGGTGTAGCTCGGGCACCCTCGTGTCAAAACTTATACCACCGTCCTTCGGGGGAAGATGATCATAAGGTGGGAACCTCTAAGGAGCAACTTCGACGTGCTCGGTTAGGGACCTTTTTTTGGGACGGTAGAACTGGTTCGACATCGGGATGACGGGTGAAAGGTGGCCACATACGACGTGGGTGAGGAGTACAGTGAAAGGTACTTCCGAGCGGGCGTATGTGTCGTGTATTCCGGGTGTGTCCTGATTGCAATCACCGTCCCTCGCGGTTTAGAGTACCACTTGTTCACTGAGTTGTGACATAGTAAATACTGAAGAAGTCAGAAGAATATGATATATTGAATTATAATTGCTTTGCAACTTTGTATGGCTTAGAGATAGCACAATTAAAAGTTTACAGTTTCCAAATACTTATCTTGTAATAGCATTATGTGTTTTGGGCATGTCATATCATCGGCAAAGCGTTTCTTGTTTGATTGTGGAGTCTATGATGTGTCGTGCCTGAAGAATGTCATTTGCTACTTAAAATATGATTATAAGGATCCACTTGTAGGTGAGTCATTTATGCTTTACCTTACCTATGCTTAGTATTCACCCCTGCATATGTCTAGTGAGACGGGTTAGTCTTGTTCAGCCTTATGCTCACGTTTGCGCTTTAACGATTTTTGCAGGTATTAGGTTTATTTCTGCTATTCAGGTTGTACATGAGATCTTGAGGTATCGAGATAAATCTCATATGAACCACACCGCTGCTGAATCTTCTTCTTGTTGCTAGTGAGAAGCGTCCTAGGGCATGCACGTTTTCTCTCCTGCTTAGTTAAGTGAGGTTATGAGTATGTATTTTCCGCTGTGTGTGTACTTCTGTTGTACACTCTTTTGTAAACTCTTCTTATTATGAAATGAAAACTTTATACGTTTTGGTGTCCTTTTCGTGCGTGATGTTAGGTGCGGCATCGCACGACACCACCCAATGAGATCCTCGGATGTGTGGACCCCGGTCCCCACAGAACACCTCAGGAAGCTTCATGGAAGCATGGGGAAGATGATTCTGGGCATAAGGAGGAGAGAAAGGGCTTGGAAGATGGTGGTGACGATGGACCGATGATGGGAAAACCGACGATTGAGGAAAAATGGTTCTCCGGCTTGATTTCTTGATGAAACTCGATGATTCCTCTTCGAGGTGACGTGACTGGTCGTCTAGAACAACAAAGCACATGTGCACAAGGAATAATCAAACGTGCAAAAAGAATTTCGTGCACGAACCAACTCTACTCATAACCGAAGTTCGTCAGAAGAATTGGAAATACAGGGGCTAGGAGGCATGGCATGGGCACAAATTCTATGAGCATCTAGAACATGACTAGGCAAACCTTTTTGCTTCTAGGACCGAGGCGAGATAACGGCTGTATCATCAAGTCGACGATGATTAGAGAAGCGTCAAACAGTTCTGGCGGCCACGGTTCCACTTCGATTGGCATCAGGGAGGCTCCGACTGGGCAAGAAAATGGTCAGGGAGGTGTGCACGACATTGGTAAGTGAGGAGAGGCAAAGAAAAGTGATCAAACTCGAGTACCTTTGCTCCTAATCGGCTGGACAGAGAAGGAATCAGGAGGGAAGAAAAAATGGTGCTGGAAACTTCAAGGTGAAGAAATGGTCGAGCCAGGGGCGTGGAGGGGGGATAAGGAGAAGGCTTGGCCTTGCTGGAGGCAGCTAGAGGTAAGCAGGGAGGCAAGGAGCTGGGTGGCAAATTGCATGCGTGTGGTGTCACCCTGGGAAAGAACACAACAGAGCACACTGCATAACAAGTGGGTCCCACTGCTCTCCCTCATCCTCATCCTTGCTCAATCAATTCCACCACCTACACTACAGGAGTCCCAATCAATTACGTCGACCAGGGCTGACATAATTAAGGCCTAAATCGATGTAATCGGTTGTCGGCTGACGAAGCAGTTTGGACGTAATTAAGGTAACTTACGTCGGCCACCGACGTAAGTTACTTAATTACATCGGTATCCGGCAACCGACATAAGTTATTAACCAGGATAGGCCGCGGGCTGGGCCGGAGTACTTATGTCGGCCGCTGTCGGCCGACGTATGTTAAGCGGCATAACTTACGTCGGTTGCGCGAAACCGACGTAAGTGGTTTAACTTACGTCGGTATGGTCTAACCAACGTAAGTTAAACTGGGCTAACTTACGTCAGCTTGGCCATAGCCGACGTAAGTTAAGTTTTCATTTTTTAAAAAAAATAAACAAAAATTGACTACCTCACAGGATTCCGAGCTCCAGGCAGATCACAAAACAGTGCACAAACAGTTTATATAGTACACAGATCACAAAATAGTCCAGAAAAGATTCAAAACATCCACAATAACACAAAACTATTTCAAAACCATTCATCGGGCTACACGCCCCTTCCACTGCCTCCGGAGCCGAGATCTTCTCAGCGCATTCCTCCGGGTGCCTATAGATGTGGCGAAGGAGTTTGAGCCTCATTTCCCGAACCCTGCAAAAGAACCATTTATATTCCCTGTATTAGCCTTGTAAAGAATTGCACAACCATATTATACTTCAATTGATTCATTTAAAGCATGAACTATCACATACTATGAAATGAAACAAATTTTATTAAATTCCACTTACTGCATATGATGTTATGGTTGTTTTGATATTAAGTGATGCATGCAAGCAACAAGTGGAGGTAAAACTTTGTAAAGGTGTACACTCTAGAAGTAAAGTTCATTTCATAGCAATTGTTCGTCCCAACAACAGGATATGATCTTGCCGACTCCTAGAATGTGAAAGAGTATATAATTCATTTAAGAAGCTTAGCACAATATTAAAGAAAGACTTTATCATCTGCTCTGGTGTCTGCTGGGGCAGAAGCGTAGGAATCTCGATATCCTGACCGATGTGTCGAGAAAAAGTTTGTCGTTGCAAAATATTAGAAGATACATGTTATTGAAATGCTATGAAATTTAACTACAGTACTTTAAATTACTTACCGCCACCGCTGCTTGCATCTGGGCCATCATTAAGGTCGTCTTCTGCTGCTCCGCCCTTGCCTCCGCTCTCGACCTCTCCAGGTTTGCCTGGGTCTGCATCAGCGTCTGCTTCAAGGCGAGGAGCTCCAGCTGGGTCTGCGAGAGATGACCACTAGTGGTCCCAACGGACGAGGCCTGCGACAATGAAGCGCCTCTCAAAGGTCACGTCGACCTCGAGTCGACAACTCCATCAAAAATGGCAAACCTGTAAAAGAATGAAAACACTAAGTAGAAGAAGATAAATTGAAAAAGAAATGAAACACATGAAAAACTCACCATCCATGGGCCTTCCCGCCTCTGCTTGCGTACGCAGCTTGGGGGTCAATCGGCGCGCTTTCCCAATCGTAATCCGCATCGTGTATCTTCACGACCTCCTGCGCGTACTTTGCCTACCAAAACAAATAAATCTTGTAAGCATGTCAATAATAGTATTAGTTATAATGAAATTGATGAATTTCGAAAAATTACTAGTCAGTCGTCTACGACCTGACTACACTGACCTGGCTGAGAAGGGTAACTTCCCTTGTGACCTCTCTTCCAAACCTGGGTCAGGGTCAACTCCTGACCCATCTATCGCTCCTGTATAGTCCTGTTAGTGAGATAAATATATTAGGAACACATAAATAAATTGAAAAACTACTTACCATGCATTTAGCCAAACACAAGTAGTCGTCGCCGCCACAGTTGTGCTTGCCCTCGGACCCCATGCGGCACTTTCTAGCCTTTCTAGACTTATTGATGAAAGCTTCGCTAGCCCGGTACCGACAGAGAGCTAAGTACGCCTCAATGTTACCCAGTAACCAGGAAATACTAACATGCACATATTTCATTTTTCATCAATGCAGTTAACATACATAGATATTGTAAATATTTAACAATATTAAAACAACATCTGCAAAATATATTAAATCATTAAGTAAAGGAAAACAACATCTAATATTTAATATACTATATACAATTTTTACCTATCTCTAACAGGACGGATTGTGGTCAGCTCAGAAGTAACCGGAGGAGGAGCTGCAAAGGGGTCTTCCTCGTCTGTCGCCTCTGCTGCGACGCTGCCGCATCCTGTGACCCTGAAGGCTCCGCGGAACCACTGGAGTCCAAAGGAAGGCTAGCGGTAGCCGACTGCAGAGGAAGGCTAGCGCTAGCCGGCTTCGAAGGGAGGCTAGCGCTAGAGGGCTCCTGTAGCGGCCCCCTAGCCTCTGACTCGGGCTCCTGTAGCAGCCCCCTAGCCTCTGACTCAGACTTAAAAGACTCGGAGTCAGACTGCACAAAAGAAAAAGATTGATAATAAATAATTATTAACAACTGCAATTTATGAAATAACTTTATTGTAAAGTAAAATTTACCTCCTTCCGCTGAAAGCACACGACAACTGAGGGTGGAGCGTCCGCCAGAAAGAGGGAATGTCGGCTCGAAGGTAACGAGGTCCCTGAGCAAGGTTCACGTGGCGGCTCAAAGCCTCTCACTGGCTTCCCCTTCCCCTTTAAAGACATCCTATTGCAATGAATAAATGATTAATATGCAAAGATAATATACAAAATTAATGTTAAGTTAGTGAATAAAACGTTACTTCAAATTTTATCAACATCACGGTCATGCACCCTACTCCTTAAACCAGCCCATCGATCTTCTTCTTCCGCATATCATTTTCGTTTGCACAAATCAGCAGGTTCGACTAAGTCATTGATATCTTCAGTTTCTGATTCTGATTCTATTTCCGCTTCCATGCCAGTCTCGATATCTTGAGCGTCTCCAACTAAGTCATCGAGTCCTACACCGGGCTCGACTGAGAAGGAGTCTGGCAACTCTTCCTCTTGGTAGACCACGTAAGCCTCAGCTTCCTCATGGTAATCATCATCTCTTGGAGCGTATAACCACTCACGAGGATTCACCTTATGTACCACCCACCAAGCTTTGAATTTATTACATGGATAAGGTAGATAGTACACTTGCTCTACTTGGTGTGCAAGAACTAATGAATCGAATCCTTTCAACCGTTCCTTGTGTTTTACTTCGACCATGAAAAATTTGTTTACTCGGATTCCACGAATGGAATCAAACCATCCGCAGTCAAAGAATACTGCTTGAATTGTCTTGTTTCTGACAAAAGTGAATTCAAGGATTTTTTTTAAGAATCCTATAGTACTGAGTTTCATGATATTGCAAATCGATTGCCCTCATCATAACTCCAGTATTACATGTTGTCGTGAGAGGACAAAGAGATTCAAATTGAGTTGTACGGAATCGAAAGCCGTTGATGTCATATCGACCATAGCTTCTAACATTAACCACTCAACGGGATAGTTGTCGCCAATCTTCATGGACGTTGGCATTTTTTTTGCACTCTCCAAGATATGAAGTTATTAGAAAATGTAAGCATTCTTAAGTTATAAAAAAACATTGTTAACATTGATAAGTTATCAAGAAAACGTTACATGATCTCGAAACTAGGAAAGAAAATTAGATCCCCCATTTATTCCTTCCCGTCGAATCTGTTCTATTTGCTTGCTCGTGGGTTGATGTCTATATCTCTTATTTTGCTTGTCGAACATACTACACGAAAAGAGAACCTTTTAGAATACATGTGTTGGAAAAGATGGTGAAAATCATAAGTGTAGGAGAAACACTTACTTGAAATATTCATTCATTTCTTCCATATTAGCGTACATGTAGAAGAAAGCAGCACACCTATCTTTTTCGCTAACGTCGTAGGAAGTGTAACTACCAACAGTAGTGCCTGTTGTTGCAAAAATGGAGAGATTGCTATAAGGAGGTTGCTCATCCATATTGTACCGCATTACCGAAGTATTAACATTGTGTTCCTCTGCAAATTAAACACTTGAGAAGTATCCTACTTCCTTAAGAGTAAAAGCTTCGGCGATGCAACCTTCAACCCTTGCCCTATTACCAACCATTGGTTTCATATATCTGAGTGATCTTTCAATATGATACATCCACCTATATTGCACGGGACCGCCCACTTTCGCTTCAAATGGAAGATGAATTAAGAGATGTTGCATTGGATTGAAAAATCCGGGAGGAAAATTTTTTTCCATCTTACACAAAAGTACTGTAATCTCCTTCTCCAACTTAGTCATCATCTCTGCTGTGATTTATTTAGCACAGAGTTGCCTATAGAAGTGGCTAAGCTCGACTAACACCTTCCACACCGCATCATCAAAGTAGCCTCGAAAAATAACAGGAAAAAGTCTTTCCATGATTATGTGATAATCATGACTCTTCAACCTAATGAGCTTTCCTGTTTTCACATTCACGACTCGTCTCAGCCTAGCTGCATAACCATCTGCTAATTTCAAACTTTGCAACCATTCGATAACTTCTTTTTTTCTTTGGGTCGAAGACAGAAAGGAGCGCGTGATTTACCACTATTTTCATAGAACTCAAGAGTTTGACGGTTACAAAGCTCGGCGAGATCCTTTCGAGCCTTTAAATTGTCTTTTGTTTTGCCCGTCATGTCCATGCATGTGCTTATGATACATTCAGCCATGTTACACTCTTGATGCATAACATCAATGTTGTGCCTTAGAATCAACGACTTCACATACGGTAACTCCCAAAGTCCACATATGTGAGTCCAATTGTGTTTGTCTCCGCAACCTTTGAAATATCTAGGATGACCTTCATCTGGCACCAATTTGTCCAACATATCAGATATTTCTGTCCCGTTAAGATGCCTCGGTGGTTCTTTAGTGACAACAGTGTTCTTTCTGAAGACATTTCTCTGTTGTCTAAACAAGTGATTCGGAGGCAGCCAACATCTATGACAATCGAAGTAAGATATATTGCCTCCATGGGTAAGTCGAAAGCAATCGGTATCCGAGGCACATATTAGACACGTCAACCGACCATGAGTGCTTCATCCAGAAAAACATGTCATATGCCAGAAAATCATGGACGGACCACAAATAAGCAGCTCGGAGGTTGAATTTCTGCTTCTTGTAACAGTCGTACGCTTCCACTCCTGTCCACAACATTTTCAACTCTTCGATCAACGGTTTCAACATCACGTTGAGACGTGACCCAAGATGATCCAGCCCAGGTACAATGAGGCTAAGAAACATGAACTCATTTTTCATGCAAAAGGTCGATGGAAGATTGTACGGAATGACAAAGACGGGCAACCAGGAGTATGGTGCGGCATTTGTGCTGAACAGCGTGAACCCATCTATCGCCAACCCGATGCGAACATTTCTCGCTTCACGACCGAATTCTGGGTCAAACCGGTCCAGCGCCTTCCATGCCTCACCATCGGACGGGTGCGTCATGACTCCATTGTTCTCACGCTCACCTTCTTTGTGCCATCTCATGTGTCTGGCCATTTTTTTGAAAGGAACAACCGCTTCAACCTCGGTGTCACAGGTAAGTAATGAAGCTGCTTACGTGCAACTTCCGTCGTCAGAGTATTACCATTGTTATTAACAACTTCGACAAACCTCGGTTGACCACATTTCAAACATTTGTTCTCATTGGCATGCTCTCTCCAGAAAAGCATGCAGTTGTCCAGACACACATCAATCTTCTCGTGCTTCATACCGAGACCGGAAAGAATTTTCTTCGACTTATACATATCCTTAGGCACTTTGGTAGGATGTGGAAGGGCATCTTTGAATAAATTGATGAGCTCGTTGTAACAATTGTTAGAAAAGAAGAACTTCGACTTAATTGCCATAAGTCTAGTCACAAAATTGAGGATTGTCATTTTAGTGTGTCCATGCAGTGCCTCTTATGAATCTTTGAGACGTTTGAAGAACTCTTTAACCTCTGTTGTTTGAGGATCTTTTGTAAGCTCTGGTCGTATAGCTTCCAACATCTCATCCATCATATCAACCTTCGTGGCATCATCATTGTCCGCTTCCACTTCTCGTACAGCTTGAGAAGGTGTCTCGTCATGGAAGTTCCACAACTCATAATGTGACACGTAACCGTTTCGACGCAAGTGTATTGTAAGTTCCACTTTGTCCAAAAACTTTCCGTTTCAGCATTTCGTACATGGGCACCGCGCCTTATCGCTATTTGACAACGAAAAATCTTGTTCCACAAAAGCTTTTGTCTTGGCGTACCACTCATATGAGTGACCACCAGTTCTGCTCTTCCAACAAGTGTGCATCCAACTATGATCTTCGCCCATGTTTGACTCTGCAATTAATAGCTGGACAAATTATCGTTAGTTTCTCATTAATTTATGCACGATAGAGGAAATAATGAGAGAGACAGTGAACTGGGTCTGAGCCAGCTCGAAGCCCGACACGGGCCATGCTCGGGCTTGACCTCAAGCCCCGCTCGGCCGCCCTCGGTTCCCTCGCCTCGAATTGAGTTGCCGGCCGCGCCCGCCATCTGCAATGCCCAACCTGATTCTTCCCCGAATCTATGAGGATGTGAGGTTGTAAGGATCGAAACGCCCAAGAGGGGGGGTGAATTGGGCTTTCTTTCAAATTTTAAGGTAATTAAAAGCTAACAACTTAAAGCCCAATTCCCTATGCGATTAATCTATGCAATCAATGTAAATTAAAGTTGCGGAATGAAGATTGCATAAATGTAAAAGGGAGAGGGATGCAAACGCTCAAGGGATACGGAGTTTATCCCGTTGTTCGGCAAGATCACGAGGATCTTCCTACATCCACGTTGTGGCACCCACCGAAGGGTTTTACCACTCCCAAGTCACCGAGACAAGGGGGTCTTCACTATTCTTCTCCGTTCGCCAACCTTGGCAAGGTGGAGCTCAAGCCTTGTACACTTTGAATCCTCCGGGCTTCCACAATCCTCTTGGCAAGCTCCGTAAGTCACACACACCAAGGGACACTCCCTTATGGCTCTCACTACACTAGAGACTCCAATCACCTAGAATGGAGGCACACAAGCACTATATCTAGCAAGTTCTAGCCTATCTCTTGGTGTACAAATGATGAACAATGATGTGAAAGTGGTAGCTCTATGTCTTGAATGCTCTAGGATGTGTAGAGTATGTCTGGGCTTCAAGTCTTATCGATTTGACAGGTTGAAGGGGTATAAATAGCCAGCCTCCACGAAATAGCCGTTGGAAAAGTAGGCTGACATCACTTCTCTGCGAACACCGGATGATCCGATGTCTCCCCTTCAGTTAACATCGGTCAAAGCCAAATTAGCTGATGTCACTATGTCAGATATGACCGTTGTTAGACCGATGTTGACCTGTCTTCTCGTCGGATGATCCGGTGGCTCTTTCTCCAGAATTTTGCTTGATCTTGAAGCTTACTGGAGTGATCGACCGATGTATGTAATTCTGCACATCGGATGACCCGGTGCTTCACTTGGTCCAATGGTATTGCAAACTGTGATGATGGACCGATGTCACTGAGCCACTCACATCGGATGATCCGGTGAGTGCATTTGTCTGAGGTCTTCTTCTTCTGTTGACACAACTCGACCGATGCAGTCAACTCAACAAACATCGGATGATCCGGTGTGTTCAATCTGTTGACTTCGAGTTGTTTTGAGTTGTTCTTTTGTAAATTGAACTTGTGACCTCTTTGACACTTGATTGAAGTGTTGTTTTGATAGTCTTCAAGTATCAAGTTAGAGCTTTCACTTCTTGTCTTCGTATGATTCGATTTGATCCCATTGGTTGATTTTATATGGGTCTCCAATGTAATATTGATTTCATTTGATTGAGTGTTATTGGGACCTTGCATTCACAAATTCATTAGTAATATCGAATGGTTGTCATTAATCACCGAAACCGTACCTCATGGGGCCTAGATGCTTTCAATCTCCCCCTTTTTGGTGATTGATGACAACACAATAATTTAAAGTGCAATAATAATGAATTTGATGGTACAATACTCAAGTAGATATGCAATGAATACAAGATAGGACACATTAAGCTTGTAGAAATCAAATGAAATTAAAGGCGCGAAAAGCTCAATCGATTAACAACATAAGCGGAAGAGTGCTCAATTAAAATTACATAAGAGTACTCAAGCACGAATACAAAAGATAAACACACGAGAATACAAAGAGCAAACTCAAACTCCCCCTGATACTACTACTACCACTCCCCCTGACTCCTCTACCTCTTCTCCCCCTTTGGCATCAAGACACCAAAAAAGGGGTCAGAGAGCCTACAGACCCTGAGAGCTGGGCGCGATGACGAACTGGTCACCGTCGCAGTCGTCAGAGCTGGAGTCGCCGGTCGTAGGAGCTGCCGGAGCGGAGGAAGCTGGGGGGTCCGCTGCCGGTGTTGGAGGAGAGGAAGCAGGTACTGGAGGCACCGGTGGAGCTGGAGGAAGTGGAGCGCTCACCACGGACCGGCGTCTGCTGGAACAGAGTCGTCGCCGGCGGAGGTGAGTGAATTGGTGCGCTGGGTGCCAGAAGTGGTGACATACTGATCGAAGGAATAGGAGTAGTGGGCACCTGAGCAACACCTGGAGCCAGTCCCAATCCAGGCTGTTGTGGAGGAAGGGCGATCCCGGTCTGAGTGTAAAGGTTGGTGATCAACTCTAGGATCCCCATCATGGCCTGCTGGGTCTGCTGCTGCTGGTCGAGGGTACGCCGGTGCATCTGATCAACGAGGTTTGTGAACCGGTCCATATCCTCTCGCCTCTGTCGGGCGATCTCCAGCTGAAGCTCCTGCTGCTTCCTCTGAAGTTGTGCCAGGTTAGCAGCCTGCTCTGCCCTGGCCTGCTCAGCAGCGAGCCTGTCCTAACGTTGCTGCTCTATCATCTGCTGGAGTAGTGTCGACAGCTCTGACGGCTGTGACACCTGCGCCTCGGACACAGGAGCTGGAGTCGGTGGTGGAGCAGCTGAACCTCCTGCCTCTGCATCGTGCTGCCTCGGTGAAGGAGGAGGAGGAGGGAAGTACTCCTCGACACTCTCGTCTGTGTTGCTCTCGGACCAGACGTGCTGCAGATCTCCTCCTTGAGCTTCCGCCTCAGCTAGTCGCTCATCCTCTCTCTCAAGGTCGTACCAATCCTCCTCAGTCAGCATCGCCCTGACCTGACGCTCAACAGGGCGGCCAAGGAGACGGTCCCCTAGAGCTGGAGCTCGGTAGTGTCCGAACCGAGACACACTCTCGTCAGAGAGACGGTCGTGTGCGGCGGACCCCTCGGGAACCATCATAGTGAGCAGGTAGCTGATCAAGTGCCCATATACTAGCTGCCTCATCATGCCCACTCCATCTGTGATGACATCCTCCATCTCGCAGATAATGACATCCACTATATCAAAGTCTATCCTGTTCATGATGTAGAACATGATCGTTTGCTGAAGGCTAGTGAACCCCTCAAGATAGCCGGACCTCGGCAGGAGAGAGCGATGCAGGGCAAGGTGCACCGTGCGCGCTGCAGGAGTCAACAGGGCCGGAACTCTCGGTTGGTCTGGAGAGAAAGTGGGTCCAAACAGTGATCTGATCTCCTCCAGAGCAGGAGCCACTCCTCCAGTGAGCGGCCTCCTCGGCGGGTCTACCTGACCGTAGACCCTCTCATGTATGCAAGTGTCGTGCAGGTCTACTCCAAGCAACTGTCCCAACGTCTGCCTCGACAGGTGGTAGTGCTGACCCATGAACATGAAGTCAATGGATCGTCTGCCCTCAGAGACGTAGAGGGTGGCATAGAATACGCGGACCCAATCCTCCACGTAATCACTCCGCTCATATGAAAGCAACTGCACCAGGCCCTTGTACACCTCAAAGAACGGCCTGATCTCTGTCCCTGCGGCTACTTCAAGCTGAACCCAATCCATGTAGTTGTGTTGGAACAACTTGTGGCCACGGCGTCTGTAGGTCTCGTAGAGAGACGCCTGTGTGACCGTCCAAAACCGACTGTCCACCATAGCTTCCAGGGGTTGCGGGTACCACTCCTCAAGCAACACACTCCATTTGAGCTTCCGGAGTTGCTTGGCCTTCATCTTCCGGTAGTCCGTGAGACGGACTCCCTCACCGACACGGACTGCCGTGTCCATCTCGTAGATGGCCCTCTCGGCCTCCCTATCCTCACGACGGTCGGCAGGCGTTGGTCTCGGACGAGGAGCAGCCTCGGTGTGACCTCCACGTGTCCGGGCTGAGCGCCGGCGGACGAGAGGCTCAACCGACTCCTCTTCAGCCTCGGAGTCGTCAATCACGGGAGGCTGCCTGGAACGAGCCTCGCGGATCCTCAGGGACCCTCCTCAGCCATGCTCACGCTCCTCGGCGGCGCGAGCGGTCATCAACGCCTTCTTCTCCTCCTTGGAGAGCTTCTGCTTCTTCACGGCAGGCTCCGCGATGGCCTTGCCCTTGTTCTTTCTGTCGCGAGCCATCGCAACAAAGCAAAGCGCGTGGACGAAGTCGACGATGTACGGAATGGCACCACGAAGGTTGACGCGGCTGGGAAACCCTAACAGTGACGAGGGGATCGCGACCGTAGAGGAAGGCACACGTTGAAGGTGGAGAGGGCGGTGTGTGCGTGGGGCGGCTTTGGCGGTGGAGAGAGGCGGCGGCGGCGCTTGGGCGCGGTGGTGAGGTGTGGAGACGGTGGCGCGGCGCTTGGAGGTGAGGCGGCGCGGGTGTGTGGCGGCGGCGTCCGGTGGGAGCACGGCGGCGGCGCGAGGGAGAGGCAGCGGCGCGAGGGAGAGGCGGCGGCGGGGGGGAGAGGCGGCGGCGCGAGGGACGGTGGTCGGCGGCGGCGATTTGGGCGCGATCGGCGGCGGCGAGAGCACAGGCGAGCGAGGCGTCAGGGAGAGAGAAAGAGGCAGCGGCGCGCGGGATTAAATAGTGGACCCCAAACCCTAGCCGTTATTTTAACACCGGATGGACCGATGCTAGATAATATGAACATCGGTCGAATGCAACAGTAAGGATATTTAAGAAATGCTGTTGACACCGGATGTACCGACGTCTAGGGTTTTGATCATCGGTCGAATATCACAGTAAAGGTGTTCAACAGAGTGATGTTGACACCGGATGATCCGACGTAGGAGGAAGTAAACATCGGTTGAATTGACCACAGCTCCAGAAGAGTGAACATCGGATGGACCGATGTTTTCCAGAATGAACGCGTCGGATCATTTGAGGTTCTGACTGAACTGGCCCTTGAAGAATGAACACCTATTGATCCGATGATGGATGGGTTTAGGCATCGGATAATCCGATGACAACAGAACAGAAACATCCCATATATGTCCTTTGACCAAACAAACAATCAAAGAGAAACACACGTCTTAGGACTTTTTGGGCAACTCCATACCCCTCAAAAAGCTAATATGCCAATAGCTTGGCTAAACCTTAAAGCAAACGGAACACCAAGAAAAAAAGGAGGAAAAATATCCAAATAGAATGTAAGGCCCATGCTTTGTGAGGTAGAGTATGAAGACTTCTATCTCATTGATGCATGTTCCTCTAGGCATTAACGTACCTAACATTTTGTTCTTTCCACCTTATATGAGTTGAGATATTGTATTTTAAACAAGTCTCCTTCTCATGAGGTGGGTTCCCCTTTGTGACAATCTACCGTATGCAATGCCAAACAAGTTATAGTGCAAGAAATTAAATGAGTGCAAGTCTATATGGCAGGGATCATGCAAGGCATAAAATAAATCTATCTTGCCAAGTTTAAACCTTCCAAAGGCTTCCTCAGGGAAAACTATTTCTAGCTCACCCCTATCCTTTGGGAGTTAGACAAGACCTATATGATATGCATCCTTACATGAACATGGCAACTTACATGACGTTAGATGCATCTAGCACATTTAATTCACTTTGAAGTCTAGAAAAGGTTTTCTCATCAAGTGGTTTTGTGAAGATATCCGCCAATTGTTCTTCGGATCTAACACCTTGCAAAGAGATGTCTCCTTTAGCCTCATGACCCCGCAAGAAGTGATGGCGAATATCAATGTGCTTAGTGCGGGAGTGTTGAACGGGGTTTCTAGCTATCTTGACCGCACTTTCATTGTCACAAAGGAGAGGCACACAACCAAATTTAATTCCAAAGTCCAAAAGGGTTTGCTTCATATATAGAATTTGGGCACAACATGCACCGGCCGCTATATACTCCGCCTCCGTGGTGGACAAAGCCACGGAATTTTGCTTTTTGCTTGACCAAGATACTAGGGAATGCCCAAGTAAGTGGCACCCACCGGAGGTACTCATGCGATCCACACGGCATCCGGAAAAGTCCGAATCCGAGTATCCCAAGAGATGGAAACTAGCGTTCTTTGGGTACCACAAACCTACACTTGGGGTATGCTTGAGATACCGAAGTATCCTAAAGACCGCCTTCTTATGCGATTCTTTAGGTGCCGCTTGAAAGCGTGCACACAAGCACACAATAAACATGATGTCGGGCCTAGACGCGATAAGATATAACAATGAACCAATCATGGAACGGCAGAGAGATTGATCAATAGGTTTACCGTCCAAGTCCGCGTCGAGATGACAATTTGTCGCCATTGGAGTACTTCTTGAGCTACAATCTCCCATCTCAAATTTTTTCAAGAGGTCCTTGGTGTACTTCTCTTGGTAGATGAAGGTCCCCTCTTGAAGTTGCTTGATTCGAAATCCAAGGAAGAAGTTGAGCTCTCCAATCATTGACATCTCGAATTCCCTAGACATCATGGTGCCAAACTCATGGCTAAGAGATTTGTTAGTTGAGCCAAAAATGATATCATCGACATAAATTTGACAGATAAATAAATCCCCGTCGATGTCCTTGGTGAAGAGTGTGGTGTCCACCCTCCCGATCTTGAATCCTTGCATGACCAAGAAATCCCTTAGACGTTCATACCACGCCCTAGGTGCTTGCTTGAGCCCGTAGAGCACCTTGTGTAACCTATACACATGGTTAGGATTCCTCGGATCTTCAAACCCGAGAGGTTGCTCAACATAAACAAGCTCCTTAATATAGCCATTAAGAAAGGCACTTTTAACATCCATTTGATAAAGCATTATATTGTGATGTGAAGCAAAAGCAAGGAGTATACGAATAGCTTCTAACCGAGCGACCGGAGCGAATGTTTCTCCAAAGTCTAGTCATTCAACTTGTGAAAAACCCTTGGCCACAAGTCTTGCCTTGTTGCAGACCACAACGCCATTCTCGTCTTGCTTGTTGCGGTACACCCACTTCGTTTCGATGACATTCTTGTCCTTGGGTTGCTCCTCCAATACCCAAACTTCATTGCAGGTGAAGTTGTTGAGTTCTTCTTGCATGGCCATCACCCAATTTGGATCTTGGAGTGCTTCCTCTATATGAGTGGGTTCTACACACGAAACAAAAGAGTAGTGCTCACAAAATGAAGCGACATGGCGAGAACGAGTACTTACTCCCCGTGACGGACTTCTGATGATTTGATCAATCGGATGCGCCTTGGAGATGCTTCCATGCCTCATTAGTGATTGTGAAGCACTTGGCGGTGGTGAAGCATCTTGCTCGTCTTGTGGTTGGACTTGATCTTGGACTTCTTCTTCTTGTTGTTGGTGTTGTGTGGCTTGTGAATCTTGCATTGGCAATGGATCATCTTTCTCTTCTTCTTCATCAACTTGAGGCGTCATGGAGGTGTTGATGTTGGAACTTGATGCTCCCCCTTGATCATGGCTTTCCTCAACTTCGGGCTTGATGTCTCCAATGGTCACGTTTTTCATGGCTTCTCGTAGAGGCTCATCATCTATATCATCATGACCAAAACTCTCCTCTTGGGAGCCATTAGTCTCATCAAACTCAACATCACAACTTTCTTCAACTAACCCGGAGGTTTGGTTGAATACTCGATATGCTTTTGAGTTTGACGCATAACCAAGAAAGATACCAACATCACACCTTCTTTCAAACTTACTGAGCCTTTTCTTGCGGTAGATGTAGCACTTGCACCCGAAGACTCGGAAGTAGGAGATGTTGGGCTTTCTCCCAATGAGGAGCTCATATGGGGTCTTTTGAAGTAGACGATGAAGATAGACCCTATTTGCGGCATGGCACGCCGTGTTGATTGCTTCGGCCCAAAACTTCTCCGACGTGCCATAGTCATCAAGCATTGCTCTAGCAAGGGTGATGAGAGTCTTGTTCTTCCTTTCAACGACACCGTTTTGTTGAGGGGTGTATGTGGCCGAAAACTCATGCTTCACGCCTTCGCGATCACACCACTCCCCAATATTGTAGTTTTTGAACTCGGTACCGTTGTCACTCCGGACCTTGATGATGGGAAGTTGAAATTCCCTTTGAGCACGTTTAGCGAAGGTCTTGAAGACTTCCGGAGTTTCACCCTTGTCACCTAGAAACAAGGTCCAAGCATATCTAGAATAGTCATCAACAATAACAAGACAATAGAAATTACCACCAATACTTTGATATGTGGACGGTCCGAAGAGGTCCATATGAAGTAGTTCAAGCGGCTTGGAGGTTGACACCATTGTCTTCATTGGGTGGTGTGAAGCAACTTGCTTCCCGGCTTGACAAGCGATACAAAGCTTGTTCTTCTCAAACGTGACATCCTTTACGCCGGTCACCATCCCAAGCTTGAACGACTTCTTAAGCTTGCTCATCCCAATGTGAGCAATGCGTCGATGCCATAGCCAACCCAAGCTTGTCTTAGTGAAAAGACAAGTGGTCAAGCTAGCATCCTTGTTGGCGAAGTTCACCAAGTAAAGATGTCCATGTCGAAAACCTTTGAAGATTAGTTCTTTGCTTGATTCACTAGTTACTACAACACCATTCTTGTCAAAGGTGCACGTTAGTCCAAGATCACATAGTTGTGCAATGGAAAGTAGATTGAAACTAAGTGACTTAACATATAGTACATTAGAAATGGACAAATCATGCGAAATAGCAATTTTACCTTAACCAATTACCTTCCCCTTCGAGTTGTCACCAAAGGTGACTTGTTCATGATTGTCGGGGTTCTCTATGGTGGTGAACATACCATCATTGCCGGTCATATGTTGAGTGCACCCGCTATCGAGTACCCAATGCTTTCCTCCGGCTTTGTAGTTCACCTACACACATGAAGTTAGTTTTTGAGTTTAGGCACCCAAGCCAACTTAGGTCCTTGTATGTGTGATACAAGTGATTTTGGGACCCAAAGTTGCTTGGGGAGCTTCCCCTTCATGCCCTTAATGTCTTTGCCGATGAACCTTGCCTTCACCTTGCCACCTACTTTGCTCAAGAGATAGTGGTAATCATTGAAAGTAGATTTGTAGTTAGGAGGCAATTTTGGAGAAGGACGATTGGGAAGAGGACACTCCCTCGTGTGATGTCCGGTGACCTCACAATGTTGGCAATAGGAACCAACTTATTTGATGAAGCTTGTCCTAAGCTCCGTTGAGGGCACCTTCCCTTTGTTGAGCACCGGGAAGGATCCAAGTCCTCTCTTGTTGAAGCCTTTAGCTTGTTGGTAGAGGATTTCCTTGTGATTGTCCTCCCCCTTAGAAAGTCTTGCCACACTAGTGCGGAGACTTTCAATCTCGTCCATCAACTCCTTCTCCCTAAGGCTTGCTTTCAAAGGCAAAGACTTATCCAAAATATTAGTGGCATGTGAAGTAGTTGATACTTTGCCATCAAGGGTTTCCTTTTTCATGTTTTTCATTTTTAGTTCAATTGCTTCATAAGCACGGTTAAGCACTTCATGTTCTTGAACCAAGTCATTGTGCTTTCCCAAGAGTGCTTGGTTTGCTAAGTCAAGCTCATGATGATCAAGCTTGATTTGAGCATTTTCCTCCTCGATTTGCTTGACATGTGTTTTGAGCGTGTCATGCTCTTTAAGTATGGTTACATACTTGTCATGCAAATCGAGCTTCGCACTCTCAAGCTTAGCACAAGCTTGTTCAAGTGCCTTAACCTTGCTCTTTTCCCTTTTTATGATGACATGGTATTCATTAATCATAGATGCTAATTCATCGGGGGAGAGCTCATCATCATCATCGCTAGAGTCGTCACGTACCTTAGTGTTACCTTTTGCCATGAGGCACATAGGAGGTGGACGAAGAGGTGAGTTGTCCTTTTCGACGATGGTAAGGCCCGCCAAGTTTTCTTCATCTTCACTCTCTTCGTCGCTTGATTCTTCATCCGTGATCCACTCATTGGCCTCGCACATGAAGACTTTTTGAGGCCCTCTTCTCTTCTTTGGAAAGAGCTTGGTCTTCATGCCTTTGTCAAATTTCTTCTTTCCAAAGGAGCGCTTGGGCTTGACCTCTTCTTCATCTTCATCACTTTCTTCTAGCTTTCGATGCTTTCCCTTGTGGTTGTCCTTCCTCTTGTCCGGTCTTGGACAATCATATGATATGTGGCCTTGATCACCACAATTATAGCATGTCTTGTTTTCATCTTTTCTTGGGAGGAAGGCTTTCTTCTTGGGATCAAAAGAGTATCCCTTCTTTGCGATCTTGGAGTTTAAATGTGAAAATTTCCTCATCATCAACGCAAGCTCGTCATCGTCCTCTTCGCTTGTTGCTTGCTCTTCTTCACTTGAGCTAGGCTCAACCACTCTCTTCTTCTTGGGAGTTGTCTTCTTGGTTGAAGCCTTGAGAGCAATGGTCTTTGATGATGACTCCTCCATCATTCCAAGTACGCTCATCTCATGAGCATGAATTTCTCCAATGAGCTCCGAAACTTCAATGTTGTCAAGTGATTTTTTTGGAGCATTGACTTGATAATATTGTACTTGGGCTTAGGTAGAAGCATGAGGATCTTGCGGTTGATAAGTCCCTTACCAAGAGAAGCAATGTCAAGTGCGTTAATCTCCTCAATGAGCACATTTAAACGAGAAAACATTTGGTTAACATTCTCATGAGGAAGCATTTTGAATTCATCATACTTGGATTTAAGCAAGTGATATTTGAGTTCTTTAACACGAGATGAGCCCTCATGTATTTCAATTAAACATGCCCAAATTTCACAAGCTTTCTCTTTACTAGCAATTCTAGCAAATACATCTTGACTTATGCATTCATAGATAGCATTTCTAGCTTTAGCATCCCATTTTAGTTGGTCACCAACATAATTAAGATCTCCAAACCCCGCATGGGTCACTTCCCAAACTTCGGGAGCAATAGCCTCTAGGTAGGCACGCATGTGTGCTTTCCAATAGGCAAAGTTCTTGCCCTCGAAGGTAGGAACCGAACCCCCATTCTTGGCCATTTTAGCTCTCTAGCGGTGAGGCTAGAATGATCCAAAGAGCAACAAGGCTCTGATACCAATTGTAAGGATCGAAACGCCCAAGAGGGGGGGGGGGTGAATTGGGCTTTCTTTCAAATTTTAAGGTAATTAAAAGCTAACAACTTAAAGCCCAATTCCCTATGCGATTAATCTATGCAATCAATGTAAATTAAAGTTGTGGAATGGAGATTGCATAAATGTAAAAGGGAGAGGGATGCAAACGCTCAAGGGACACGGAGTTTATCCCGTGGTTCGGCAAGATCACAAGGATCTTCCTACATCCACGTTGTGGCACCCACCAAAGGGTTTTGCCGCTCCCAAGTCACCGAGACAAGGGGGTCTTCACTATTCTTCTCCGTTCGCCAACCTTGGCAAGGTGGAGCTCAAGCCTTGTACACTTTGAATCCTCCGGGCTTCCACAATCCTCTTGGCAAGCTCCGAAAGTCACACACACCAAGGGACACTCCCTTATGGCTCTCACTACACTAGAGACTCCAATCACCTAGAATGGAGGCACACAAGCACTATCTCTAGCTAGTTATAGCCTATCTCTTGGTGTACAAATGATGAACAATGATGTGAAAGTGGTAGCTCTATGTCTTGAATGCTCTAGGATGTGTAGAGTATGTCTGGGCTTCAAGTCTTATCGATTTGACAGGTTGAAGGGGTATAAATAGCCAGCCTCCACGAAATAGCCGTTGGAAAATTAGGCTGACATCACTTCTCTGCGAACATCAGATGATCCGATGTCTCCCCTTCAGTTAACATCGGTCAAAGCCAAATTAGCTGATGTCACTGTGTCAGATATGACCGTTGTTAGACCGATGTTGACCTGTCTTCTCGTCGGATGATCCGGTGGCTCTTTCTCCAGAATTTTGCTTGATCTTGAAGCTTACTGGAGTGATCGACCGATGTATGTAATTCTGCACATCGGATGATCCGGTGCTTCACTTGGTCCAATGGTATTGCAAACTGTGATGATGGACCGATGTCACTGAGCCACTCACATTGGATGATCCGGTGAGTGCATTTGTCTGAGGTCTTCTTCTTCTGTTGACACAACTCGACCGATGCAGTCAACTCAACAAAAATCGGATGATCCGGTGTGTTCAATCTGTTGACTTCGAGTTGTTTTGAGTTGTTCTTTTGTAAATTGAACTTGTGACCTCTTTGACACTTGGTTGAAGTGTTGTTTTGATAGTCTTCAAGTATCAAGTTAGAGCTTTCACTTCTTGTCTTCGTATGATTTGATTTGATCCCATTGGTTGATTTTATATGGGTCTCCAATGTAATATTGATTTCATTTGATTGAGTGTTATTGGGACCTTGCATTCAAAAATTCATTAGTAATATCGAATGGTTGCATTAATCACCGAAACTGTACCTCATGGGGCCTAGATGCTTTCAGAGGTGAGCCTGACAAGCGACGACTCCTAGACTCTCGTCCAGAGGAGGTGAGGCAAGGACCCTGGTAGGTCTACGGCGAGCCGACGAAACTGTTGGCAAAGAAGCTACGGAAGAGGCGACAAGGCGCGAGGAGGTGACCACGGCTCAGCCAGGCTTTGGGCTAGCACGACACACTCGGCCCGCAAATGGTATACATGATAGGTTACGTTGCGCAACAGTGAGCGGAAAGTTGGTCTTAGATGACAATTCCACATCCATTTCCACCGTCCACGCAATCGTGGGTCATTGACGTCCTTACCAACCCGTTCGCTTCCGTGTCGCCTTGACGCATACGGTACCACCACAATGGTCTACACGGCACGATCACACTTATTGCATGTCGTGCCCTTCCGGGTTGGTCACTTAACCCTATCGATTCATCAATGTTTGATTATCATCCGTCTCACAAATCATGAAATTTCAACAGCATAACGCCGCATATTTAACACTACACCCCCCTATCCGGTGCAGTTCTTAAAGTACAAAGGGGGGCAATGGGTTAGCTGGGAAACCTGTTGCCTTACGGATGTTGTGAGTCAAGGACACATACTCGCAACATACGTTTTCGGAGTTTTCATCGTCCTATACGTACTCACAAATACGCGCGATGTGAACGGGGGGTCTTGCGGCAGAGAGATTCCTGGTTACAGACTTTTAGGGTTAGTAATGGGCTGCCCGGCCCATATACACTTAACCCTAACGATTCACCTCATGTCACCAGTCACAGGTCACGATCGTGACCCACACTGCAGCGGCGTCGTTCTCTCTTTGCCCAACCTCGAATGAAGGTTAGGTTTGGGCCCGGTGGGCCGTATATACACTACATATACGATGCCTACTTTACGTATGATGGCCCTTTTGTTTAGCCGTTTCTATATATAATACATAAGCATCGAAAATATTAACAAAAACATAAGCAACTGTATTTTAAACACAAAACAATAAACGAGAGTAATAATACAAATATTAAACATTATTAAATAAAACCTAAGCATATGTAGTAACATTAGGATCCAATTCACAACTAATTAACAACTAACTAATAATTAATTAGAATGGTCAACTAATTAACAACTAACTAACAATTAATTTCAATTCAAACCTAATTAGCAACTTCTAACAATTAATGAGAATTAACAACTCAATTTCAAATTTGAACAATTCAACTTAATTGAAATTTCAAATCAATTTCAATTCAAATTTGAACAATTCAATTCAATTCCATTTCAAATTTCAATGGGAGGGTTATGGTGGGGTGGGGGTGTTGGGGGGGGGGGGGGGAGGGGCTCTGGGAGTGGAGGGGGAGGGTGGGGGCCTCTGCAAAAAGGGTGAGGGGGGAGGGGACGGGGAGGGGAGGCTGAGGAGGGGAGGTGGAGGGGGGTGGGGAGGGGAGGGTGGGGCCAGGGAGGGGAGGGGGGCTCCGACAGGGGAGGAGGGTGGTGCTAGGGGAGGGTCGGGCCAGCGACAGTAGGGGAGGGGGCGAGGGGTGGGCGTCTGGGCCGGTGGCAGTAGGGGAGGGGAGGGGGAGGGGCTGGGGAGGGGAGGTGAGGAGGGGCGACACTCGGGGGGGGGGGGGGGGGGGGCTGGGCCTGCGGTGGTCGGGGAGGGGGGTGTCGCAAAGAAAGAGGGGTAGGGGGGCAAGTCGGCGGCGGTCAGGGAGGGGGAGTTGGGGGGAGTATTCCATACCTCGCGCTGGGGTCGGGCGCGTCAGCGGTGTCGGATGGCGGTGGGCACGGCGGCGGCAACTTGCGCGGTGGCGGCGTCGGCTGAGGCGGTGGCGGATCGGGCGAGCCGTCGACTGAGGCGGCGGGGAAGAAGCGGGGGGTAAGGAAAAAGAAGAGGCGCTTGCGGGCGCGGGTAGGTTAAATTCCGTAACTTACATCGTCTAAATAATCTAATTACGTCGGCCGGTGTTACTTACGTCGGTCATCCTTGAGGCCGATGTAAGTTAGTCTTAACTTACGTCGGCCACTTTATTTACGTCGGTCTAGGATCCAGGCTGACGTAAGTATCTGTTTATTGTTGTCGCTCTATTAACTTACATCGGCTGCCGACGAAAGTAAGTTAACTTACATCGGTTTTTCTGGCCGACATAAGTTATTCAACTCTCATCGGCTGGCCGACGTAAGTTAAACAGGCCGACGTAAGTGTTCGCGTTTCCTGTAGTGCTAATTCAGTCCAAAATTTGCTAGCTATTTGTGGGATGGCTAGATGAATCATGTAGAATTTGATTTTGAATTCAAATTGTTGATTTGACAAAGTTTCATTTGAACTCAAACTTGAATTTGAATTTGAGTTGAATTCAATGTAGTTATTGAATTATACAGCAAACTTGCTTCAAAAATTATGAAAACTTGCAGGGGGGCTAATTGAAATATTTGGAAACCATTGGTCAACTCAAATCTTCATGTTAACTTCATTTGAACATTAGCTAATTTTAATTTTTTAATTCCCTCATTTGGAGTTTGTATTTATTTGTTTTATCATTTCCTTCTTATTGCTTTTTATTATTCAAAAATATATGTCCTAAATGAACTTTGAATTGTTGAAATTAGGGCTCTTACAAATGACACACTAATGGATCTTGATGATGTACTAACGTGTCCTGATGACATGTTAATAGGTCTTGATGGGTCTTCATGGTGCACTAAGGTGTCATGTTGACACACTAATGGTGTCTCGAAGCTGCGTTCTTGATGATGCACTAATGATGTCTTGAGTGCACATGTCGTCTTCATGAACTGCGAGACGCGTGGAAACACCGAAGGTCCAGGGCTGCAGAGCACGTGGCAGTACTGGAGCCACCCTTGGCAGGGAGGCAGGTCCGGACCTACGGGACATATGGCTGCACCAGAGCCACCCTAAGTAGGGAGGCAAGTGTGGAGCTGCTGGACACGTGGCAGCACCGAAGCCATCATTATTAGGGAGGCAGGTCTGGAGCTACGGGACACGTGGTAGCTTCTGGATACTTCCCCTCTTGGGAGGTGGAACCCAGCGTCTTGTCTTCCTTGTATGCGGGGGTACCCGGTCTGTAGGGTAGCGACAGTGGTTGACTGGTTTTACAATCAAAACTATACTCCTTGAAGTTCAACGTTTGCTTCATCAGCCAAATGCGTCCGATATTGAAAATGATTGCTATAATCTACTTATCAAGGTTAGACGCTTTACATTAGTGACAACATAGGTTATTAATTCTTCATTCGACATCTTTTAATTTAAAGAATGCTGGTATTTTCAGGATCAAGGGGAATATAAGTGACGTGTTCAGGAGCAAGCTGGACGGTACAATTTAAATTGATCGATGGGAGCTTGAGGAATAAGTTTAGATTTGAAATTAGTTTAGAGGGCACACAACATGTATGAACTATGAAATTCATTGAGTTGCAAATTATCTCTGAATTGCAATGTCATTGCATTTGTTTATCTCTGAAGCTTAATTGCAATGTCATTGTGTTTGTTTCTCCAAACGGACGCTCATGATAACGCGCGAGTGGAAACGGACCCTCACGATATCGCGCGAGTGGCAAAAGGGAGACGCGCCTTACTCAGGCGCGTCTCCGATTCATGCCGAAGATCTTTTGTTCCACCTAAAAATCTGAGCAAATTGCAATGATCATATAAGTATTGCACACAGTTTCCAGTTGGACAAGTTCGCATGCGACAACTATTGTTCGAACAACAACTGTCACATGCGGCTTGCCCATATGGCCAAAACCTAATGCAAGACGCACCTTATGCTACGTGCTTCTACGATTTGTGCCGAAGATTTTTTTCCCACCTCGGAAAGTTGTGCGCATTGTAACGATCATATAAGGCATTTCGCATAGTTGCCAGTTGCACATGTCAACATGCGAAAAATGGCGTCGCACCATGCGAACAACATCTTTCGCATGTTGTGTGCCTGTTTGGCCACACAATAATGTGAGATGCGCATTACCCGGCCACGTCTCCGATTCATGCCGAATATCTTTTGTCCCACCACAAAAAGTTGGCACGTGGAAATGATCATATAAGGCATTGCGCACAGTTTCCAGTTGGACATGCCCAAATGCCAAAGATGTTGTTCCTAGCTCAATTACACCGTTGCGCATCTTTGACATACGGCATGCCCGCACAGCCACAAAATAATGTGAGACGCGCATTACATATGTTCGTCTCCGATTTTTGACCTAATTTTAGCTCTCGCGCGCTCCCTGGCAAAAAGTTCCGCGCAAAACTTACTCACGCTCTCTCGATCAAAGGGAGATGCTGAAATGAGAGACAAGTGTTATAGAGGCTTCTCTTCGAGTTTTGCTATTTTTATCTCTCGCGCGCTCTCTCCCAATACTTGGCAAAAAAATTTAGCTCTGACGCAGTCTCTCGACCTAGAAAACCGCAGCTCCTGAGCACGCTGTCGCCGTCCCACTTTCTGAACTCACTCTTCATCATTGTCGCGCTGCCGCCGTCGACCCCGACCTTTGTCATCAGAGAGTTGAGCACCCTGGAGCATGCCGCCTCGTCCCCTTTCTCCGGAGCACGCCGCCACCTCAACCCCGTCCTCGATAATTGGTATGAACACGCCATGGCCTTCACATAACTGGAAATGTTCTCCCTATCCCCGAAGCACGTCGGCCTGCTATCATCAAAGAGTTGAAGAACTAATGCTCCGGCGCCTTCGCTAGCTCGTCCCGGAGCACGCCGACGCCTCGTCCCCTATCCCCAGAGCATGCCGCTGCCTCGACCCTGCCCTCAGAGCGTGCATTCCAGTGATTGTATTGAATTTGAGGATGTCCAATGAAGGCGCATCATTAATGAAGTCATTGATCCAAAGGGAGAATTTTCTTTACGGTATACATTCATATTCCTTGTTTATGTCCAATGCAAAAGTAATGTAGTTGTTTGGACTATCAATATAATGAATTCTGATTCGCAAACCCCTGAAACTGCAGGAACTGTTGTTGACACTAGCATTTTCCATCCCACTGAGTTTGATTTCTACCTCTGCAGCCATGTTGGAATCAAGGTACCTATGCGATAATTGGTGTTTCTCTCATGAGTTTTTGATATCAGTCTATAAAAGCACTAGTGGAATGTAAATTGTTTATTTTTTCAAGGGACAAGCACACCAGCTCAATACCATGTCCTTTACCATGAGAACAATTTCTCTGCTGATGTCTTGCAGATGCTCACCAACTGCTCGCACTACAAGTAAGCTTGGTTCTCCATTCACTAACAGTTCATCTGTTTATTACAATTGTATACCAATTTGTTCCTAAGCCTTTAGATATTTGCTACCTTATGTGACTGGTTAAGCGAATGTGACTGCAATTTGATAATATTTATATAATTTTAGTGATTTTATTGAATTTTAGGATGTCTTATTTGGAGCATTATAGGCTATGAAGGCTCACCATTAATGAAGTCATTGATCGGGAGAATTTTCATTATGGTATACATGATTAGATGATGACAGTTATGATGTGTGTAATTAGTTACATTGTAATCAGGATGAACACTTTGTTAATATTTGATTGATAAATATAATTTAAGGTGTGATCTTTTTGGATTACATATGTTCATGTATGTGTATGTTGCTGACGCAATGCGACTTCCAAATCCCGGCTAGCTCCAGGATGCAGCCGGCAATCAGGATATAATCAGGAGGGGGGGCACCTAATAAGATACCCTGCCTATAAACAATCCGCGACGAGCTGTAACAGAGAACGTCTCGTATTTTCTAAATAGAGGAGAAAGACTTCCATAAAGCACATCTCAGATCAGCCAATAGATCTGCGACGGGCTTTGTTAGTGCTTGACTCGCATGTATGCTGATGGGCGATGCGCACCACTCATGTCTCCTATGACCCTGTAAAGGACGTCTATTATGACACAAAGAAAGGAGACACGCTTCCTTTGAGCATGTCTCGCACTTAGGATGATCGGCGACGCGCCAGCCGCACGTCTCTGGTGAATACGTAATGTGAGACATGACGACGGAGATGCACAATTTGTTCGTCTCCCTTTTTTGTTTGGACTCGTCTCAGATGAGCCTTTCTTACGTAGTGGTTGGGACTCGTCATGGAAGACGATGTGCAGAAGCAAGGAGGATCTAGGGTCTCATGATACCATATAGAGGGATCAAGGTATAGAGGAATTGATCGACGTTTTATTCATCAGACTTCACGTCAATTTATACACGTCGTCCAGTGGCCATCGATGTAACAAACCCCTGGATTGATGGGGGTCTCCTGGGACATTTGCATGCAGCCTAATCGGGTGGTAACAATACGATAAAATTAGTTAATATAATCATGTGTTCCTACAGTTACACCCCAAGGTAGCAGCTATTATATAGCCCAAACAACTTTCATGGTAGAGCAAGTAAAAATCGATGGTCGACTTTTCCCATTTTACGATAGAAACAACAACAAGAGTAGTTACCAGTCCACCCTCTAGAGAGCATATTATCCTCAGTTTGAATGCTATTTTTATTTAGCAGGCAAAGGAATATCTTTATTTTGTGAGGGATTTTAGCTTTCCAAATCCCTGCAATACTGTCTCTTCTAGCATGCATAGTCAGCCTGTTATAAACAGATTTAGTTGAAAACAGACCAGATTTATTCCATTTCCAAGACACGGAATCAATGGAGGCCACCCATCCAAAGTTTACACAATGAGCTACTGTCATATCTTGATCAGTGCATAAATCATATAAAATAGGGAACTGTATA